>JARHVA010006939.1:7500-700000 GCA_037957365.1 Torreya grandis | reverse complement strand
AACCTGATCATAACCTCCTTGTATTCATTAGGTCTACAGAGGCTCGATGGAGAAATTACCCTTTGAGATTCAATGAAATGTAGATTCACCACCTAGATCTCTTATATTCCATTAAGGAATGGTGTAAAGTGTAATTTTATGGGTTCTATATTTTCATTATATCTCTTAAACTCAAAAAAATTAAATATAAATTCAAATCCTATAATAAAGAATTGTTCATGAATATTTTTATGCATAAAATAAAAAATGAGAAGGATTTATACCCAAAATATTGGAATGAATAAATATTATTTGTAAAAATATAAGTAAATTATAATAATATTACACAAATTTTAAGTCAAGGAGGAAACCTTATATATGAATAAACAAAAGCATTTGGATGAAAGAGAGTGATAAAAACACAAAGTTATTTTATCACTTAGCTATCAAAAAAATATATAATCAGGATCAAAGAGATTGTAAAAGAGGATGGAATGGTTGGAAAGGAATAATATTAATTGAAAGAGGAGGACATATATTCTTTTAATAACCTTATTTCTGGTAAAAATATACTTGACATGGGAAAGGAAGAATCCCTGCTTGGTTTGTTCTGTAGTATCATCAATTAGGAGGAAAATAATGATATTTTTAAACCATTAACCCCTAAGTAATTTAAGTTCACAACATTCACTATGGAAGGTAAAAATCCCTTAGAATGGATGGATTCCCCTAAATATTTTTTCAACTTTGGGGATGTTATCTAGATAGGAGTTATGGCTATGATAAAGGAAATTTTCAAATATCAAACCATTTTAAAAGCCCTGAACAACACCTTTTTGGTCTTTCTTCCAAAAAATAAAAGAGTTAATCATCTAAAGGATTTTATACTAATAAATTTATACAACACTTTCTACAAAATTTTCAAAAAAAAATAGTGTTAAGAATTTAACCTTTGTTGGCTGAAATCGTTTTAGAACAAGGGGCCTTCATTTTTGGAAGGCAAATCATGGACAGAACCATTCTAGTCCATGGGGATTCTCATTCCTTTTAGAACTCAATTAGACCATGTTTGGTCTTGAATATTTATTTTAAAAAGGCCTTTGATAGAGTCTCTTTGAGCTTCCTCGATAAAATATTTGAGAAAATTGGTTTCAACCCCAAGTTTAAAATTTTAATTTATGCCTATATCTCCACCCCAAAATTCATGGCCCTAATTTATGGAGCTTTGACTATGTTAGTTTTTATAGAGAGATTTATTAGGCAAGGGGATATCAACCCATTACCTATTAATTATAATGGTGAAATATCTTTGGAGGATACTGGATAAATCTAATATTCAAGGTGACATAAAGGAATTGAAAATACCTCCACTCATGGACCCTATCACTTACTAGTAGATCTTCAAAAACACTTTTATTCTCAGAGAATATTTAGTAGGAAATCCAAATATTTCAAGTACATAATCATATATTATGTCTAGGTCACATTCAAATATATTAACTTGTATAAAATCTTAGTCTTCTTTGTTAATACATTAGTCTTTCCAAAAAAGGATATTCATAATCCTCAAATGTAAAATATAAAATTTTACTTCTTCATACTTAGGGATGTTTATATTTTATGTAAGAATAACCAAGGATTGTCAGAACCCACTTGAAAAAATATAGAGGAAACTAGTGGGATGGAATTGATAACTTTTAGCTCAAGCTAGTAAACTCCAACTGGTTAAAATATACCTAAAAGTATCATGGTTTATGTAATTTTATTTTTATATATGCCATCCAAAGTTGATAAAATTTAGGAAATTCAGAGGAGATTCCTCTGGTCAAGAAGTGAAGTTAGGAACAAGTTTACATTATTGGCCTATGATAAGGTCTATTATCCCAAGAACAAAGGGGGAATGGGACTAAGAAGGATTAAAAACTTTAATGTTTCCATGACTACCAAAATGAGATGGAAAATGATGAGTTATGTTTCCTTATGGACAAAAACAATTAGAGATAAGGATTTAGAAGTCAGGTTAAATGATATCTTGTTAATGGAAATAATACATATCCAAAGGTATATTTTTTGGAAATATTTGACTAAAAGTAGATATTTATTATGAAAAAGCATCAATTAGTGAATTAGTAATAATAATAAATTTGATTTATGGGATGACCCATGGTTGTACAACTTTCCCTAAGCTTCAAAGTTTCCTAGTCTATAGTTGGTCAAACCTTTAAAGACATTATAGGGGTTAAGGCTAAAGGCTAAGGGGAAACCAAATAAGGATTCCAATATTGAAAGACCCTTAATATTGAGTTTGTGGATGAGGAAAACATCTAAAACATGAACTTTCTAAACTAGAAGTTGAATAAAGTTCACATCAACCTTTAGCCAAAATATAATTATTTAATTTGGAACTTGTAAAATTGAGATGGGGGGTTATATGATCAAGTAAGGTTATTTTATGGATATGTACTTACAATAGTAAGGATTATAGTGGAATTAACTATGGATGAAGGACCTAACCCAAAGGTCAATATATTATTCTAGTTGACAGCTAAAAACAAGATCATAACTTTAGATAATATCATGAAGAGAGGGATGGCCATACCCAATAAATGTTGACTATGTGAAATGGATGAAGAATTTATCAAGAAAATTCTCCTTGATTTCCCCTTTGTATCCAATTTTTTTGATTTATTCCTCAAGTTTTTTAGCCTTTCTTAAGTGAATCCCAACTCCTTATTCGACATAATTATGTAATGGAAACCTCCTTAGAGGTAACCAAAACTAAACTTACTTTTATATCTAACTCTCAATCATATTTTCTATGTTTTTTTTAAGGAGATGAATGTTAAAAGTGTTTTGGAATAGAAAACATTGCCTTAGCTATGTTACATTGAGGATTTTTTATATCATTAAGGAGAACTAGGAGACTTTAGTAAAATGTAACTCAAACAATATAGAGAAAGATCAACTTTTATAGGATGTTACATGTATTCTTAGGAACTAGGGTGTTTAATTACCAAAGGATAATAAAATATTCACCAAGAAGTTATATATAATTCAAGTTAAGTGGAGTAATACTTTGGTCAACTAATATAAATTAAACATTGATGGGGAAGCCAAAAGTAATCCAAGGAGAGTAGGAGGGGGTGGTATCATTAGATACAATAAATTTTATTTTGTGCCATCATGTGTAAGGCTGATGGGTAACCATACCAATCATGTTTAAAAATATAAATTAGTTTTATTGGGTTTCCAAGTGGCCAAGGATCTAAACATAAATAATATTATTATTAAGGGTGACTATCAGAACATCATCAATTAGCTTAATGAAAGTTCTAAACCTTGTTGGATAGTCCTAAATGAGATTAATGATGTAAAGAAAACCATTTATAATATTTTAGATGTTAACATCAATATTATATATATGGAAGGAAAAAATTACATATACTACATGGATAACCTTGAGGTAGGTGGTGAAAATTTGAAAAAATGGATGAAATTGGAAGACTTGCTTCTGGCCTTCATAGAAAACTTAATGAGAAAATGAAATTATGAGAAGGGGATATTTACTTCTAATATTATGAAGGGAAACACTAAGGTTAATGTCATAATTGTGTGAACCATGATAAATTATTACACTTTCCATTATAATGTGACGTGGGCTATTAGTTTAAAGATCAAGGAAGATGAAAGCCAATCCCAAAATTTGATATTGCCATTTTTCTTGCTCAAGAGTTCAAGTGGATATTTTAAGTCATTCATTTATAGGATAACAATTTCAATAGGAATAATGGCTTAAGTAATGCCAATAATCTTGATGCTATTTAAATGAGAGGTGATATATATCACAACAAGCCTATTTCTTGCATGGAGATCAAATAAAATGCCTCATTTTGTAGAATTTTTTAAAGAGAAGGTTTGATGCCTTGTATGGAGTGGATAATGAAATTTTTCCTCAGTATTTCCAAATATTTTTCCATGGATTAGGATGATAGGTATTTAAATATGAAGGCAAATAATTTATCCATCACTGATGAAGGCATAGTTAAGGTGACAAGTTTATCTTTCAAGGGGATAAAATATTTCAATGAAAAGCACATAAAGAATGAGCTCATAAAATTATTCTTCAAATCTAATGATAATTTCCATAAAAACAAAAATTAATTTATACATATGGACTTTTCCTACCCTTGGACATAGGCTTTCCTTCAAATCATTAAGTATCTAACTCTTGAAGGTGCTCACACCACTTTCCTTTATTAAATCATTTCAATCACCAGATATTGGTTAGCTTCCCTTATTAATTGCTTAAATCCTTGGAAATCTCTACTAATGCATACCAAATGAACACTTATTATGATATTTCTCACCAATACCTCTTTTTATCCTTTTCAAATTAGGCTAAACCATTGTGTATAAATCAATGATGGACTCTATCCTAGAGGTGTATAGGGATTCTCCTTATGTAGATGATAACAAGGAAGAACCCTAGAATTTGGACTCATAACCCACTTAGAAGAGTGATGAAATGTATGTAGATTATTTTAAAGGGTTTGAGGAGACTCTAACCCAAGCATCCAATAATCTTAGTAAACTTAAATGTAAGGCTTCTCAAAGAAAGAATAAGGTTCAACCCAAGGAGGTGGAGGTGGTTAGGAACCCCAAGTTTGAGAAAATTGAAGTGGAGACCCTATAAAAGCTTAAGGATTCTAAGCTTAGTCATATAAATATTCATATGGGGATAGGAAATGATGAGTTTAGGATCTTCAAGGGAGATTAAGACCCCCTATGGCCAAAAGTATCATGAAATTACATAATGACTTGAAGAAGAAATAAAGGGCTACAACCACGTCTAGTTCTAAAAACAAGATGGAGTTGTTGTTAAGTTGGACAGTATGGGGGATAATATAAATGATCATTTTGATTTGTTTAAATTCCTAAGATTAGAAACCAAGAGCATTAGAGAGGATTTGTAGGAGCTTAAAATTTATGTATAAGGTAAAAAGGGGATATTAATAATAAACCTATGAATATCTTGAATCCTTTTCTTAAAAAGATAATGTATAAAGAGAAATATGACATCAATAATGAGCATAGGGACAGTGTAATGGATAAATAAATTAAAAATAAGGAGGAAACAAAGCAACATGTTAGAATTAAGGATGAACATAAGAAGATAATGAAGAGGGATGAGAAAGTTAGTGGTGAAGGTTTGAGACAAAAGGACAAAGGGAATCATGAATATCATTGTGAAAGAAAGGAATAACATCAAATATGGTAACACCACCATGGTCAAGACCCAAACCTAGAAGAGCCCAAAAGATATTGAAGAACTAGAAGACTCTTCAAAATAGTTCATTTATGTGTTACTTTTATTTAGTTTCCCTTGTTAATATTGATAAATCTTTTTAGTTTGTAAGATGATGTTATGATGAAATTTTATTAGTTTTTTTTTTTCCTTCTAATCAAAGGATATTTTATTTCTAAGGACCTTTATGTGGTTTAATACTATATCTCTTGTCTTTTTAATGTTATGGGATCCTACCAAAACCCATTTTTTTCCTAATACAAAAAACATCAACCTCTTTAATAAGAGCTATGATATTCATTATAATAGTTTTTTTATATTATATGGAGCTTCTAGTAGATTGATAAACCATATCCTAATAATAATTGATAAGACAATGCATGGATTGGGCTCTAAAACTACATGTATTATTACTTTTTAAGCATTATTATTATCAATCAGCCTCACCTTTTATGGTGGTTTGATTGAAATATTTGTATTTTAATATGTATGGGTTTCATACTTAAGCTTATTCATGGCCAAAAAAATTACTTCTCTTTATTTTATAGTGTGGCACAAATCTATGAATGAGATAAATTTATTAAACATGATGGAATAATGTAGGGGGGGATGTAGGATTTATTTGAAGGTATCCTATGATTATCTATATACCATAGGAAATGTCATTTTGGATAACATAATACTGTACCTTGAGACATATTTTATGATAGGTTCATTATATTTCTATTTAATTTTATAAATATGAGCAATGAAATCTTTTCTCTGATATTGATTGAAAGATTGTCTAGAAACACATTGACCAATGGATTGAATGCATATAATGATTAATGAGTTAAATTATAAGACCATTGTAAAGCATATTAATTTAGACTACTTTGAAATATCTTAGTTAATACATTTCATTGGATACATAATCCAAACATGTTTCATGGAATGCTCTCAAATGTTGTCTGGGGCCACCCTTTCCATCATAAAATGCAAGCTTGGGTGCCAAAAATCTTGTAGGTAGAGGATATAATACTATGTGTTATTCCATTAAAGTGTGAAATAGAGTATGAGCTTTAAGTGTTTGATTATATTTATAATCATCTATCTGTAAATGTAACACCTTAGTTTGGAGGGATTAAATCTCTTGTATAAGGGATTATACATTTGGAGAAGAAGAATGTGTCCTAATCAAAGGTAGTGTTACTAGAATATTGTCATTCATGTCAACAAAATTGTAATTTATGTTGATTGAATTTCCAATGGAAATTTAAAAGTAATTGTAATTGATGTCAATAGAATTTCCAACAAAACTGTCAATAGAAATATCAACAAAAATGTCAATGGAAATGTTGATGAAAATGTCAATGGAAACATATTTTGGTGAATATGTGCCTCTTTTATGGGATGCCTCTTTTGTGAATAGATTTTTAAGGCTATAAAAGGTGGATAGAAGTTTGAGAAATACATGGAATTAATTCTTTCTATCATTCGAGCATAAAAAGATTTTTGTAGAGAAGAAGAATAAGAAATTAAATTTTCCATCATGTATTGATGAAGAAACAATAGTAAGGTATAATATTGTTTCAGTAGAGGTTGGTGACTTAGAAGTAATAGATTGATGTCTCTTGCTAAGTTGGTGCTTAGCAATGGGGACTAGTGTCTCTAGTAGGTTGGTGCCTATAAATTTTTTAGCAATGGGGATTAGTGTCTCTAGTAGGTTGGTATGCATAAATTATTTATCAATGGGTATTGGTGTCTCTAGTAGGTTGGTGACTACAAATTTTTTAATAATAATTTTATTTGTGGTTATATTTTGACAATAGATCCAAGTAGTCCTTTTCTCTATGGTTTTCTCCTAAAAGGGTTTCTAAGTAAATCATGTTCTCAATTGTTGATGTTTTGTGGTTGATATTATTGTAATTATCAATTTGAAATATTAAAATATTATCTTATACTAATTAACTTCCCCTCTCATTATAAGTGTGTGCTCAATAATTAGTATCAAAAATGGGTTCTTTAAAAAATGGTCTAACCACTATAAAGTAGATCTCAAGAACACACATGGCCAGTCAAGAAGGATTTTCCTCAAATAGGGATTCATTTTTTAATGGAATAAACTATGCCTTATAGAGAATAATGATGCATACTTACCTAATGGATATTGGACTTGATATTTGGCAATTAGTTATGAGTAGATATGTAGCTCCATCATCTCCTAAAATAGATCTAATGGGAAATAAGGTTAGTGAAAATAATACAAAATATATGAATGTAATTTTGTGTGGTATATTAGAATAGGAGTTTGTCAAAGTAATGCACAATGAACTGGTAAAATATATTTGGGATAAACTAAAGAACATCTATGAAGGAAAAAGTAAGGTAAAGAAAGCTAAGATTCAAACATAAAGAAGACAATTCAAAAGTTTGAAAATGAATTAAGAATAAAACATAGTAGCATATCTACTTCATGTGGATGAAATTTTAAATACCATCAAGAGACTTGGTGAAAATTTTAAAGAGCCAATGATCATATAAAAGGTGATAAGTTCACTTCCCTTAAGATTTGATGCAAAAGTTTTAGCCATTGAGGAAATAAAGGACTTGGATAAACTAATTATGGATGAATTTCATGGGATACTCATGACATATGAAATGAGGACTGAAAAGGATAAATCATCTAAATGAGATGCATCCTTCAAAGCATAAAATAAAATGAAGAATAAAGAGCCCAAGCTAAGGGATAGTTAAAATAATGAATCAAATGAAGAAACTCATTTTATGAGGAAGTTGAAGAAAGGATAAAACAAGTATAAAGGTATGTTACCTTTTAAATGCTTTAATTGTAGAAATGTAGGACATTTTACGTCAAAATGACCATATGTAGAAAATGAAAATAGTGATGAGGAAGAAGATCATAATATAAATAAAGGCCAAAAACAAGGAAAACTTGAGAAAAAGAAGAGAATTCATAAGCACAATAAAAACCTCTATGATAAAGAGGAAAGTAGTTCATCTGAAGAGAGTTTCTCTATGAGATCTAGAAAAGAGATCTTATTCATGTCACTATAAAAAGAATATTAAATCTTGGAAATTGAACACAAATAAAAAGAAAAAAAAGAGTCAAAAGGGGAAGATAATTCCAAAATATATGGATAAGTAGATTTAGAATAAGAACTCATTTGTGCCCTAATTGAGATCAAGAAACTTAAGAATAAGAACTCGAAACAAAAATTACAGCTTCAAGAGGACTGTGAATCTAAGGAAAAAATGTTACAAAGTCTTGAGTAATTACAAAATATGATCATCAACCTCAATAATTAACTTGAAGAATAAAAAAGTATTCAAAATGATGTGAGAAAATAATTAAATAAACAGGAAGAAAATTGTGAGAGGATAAAGTCTAAAATTATTTCCTTGAGGAAGGAACTAGAGATAAAAACCACTAAACTAAACAAAAACCTCAAATTTGAGAATATTACTGAGATATTATATGATATCATAAATGGGAAAAGGTCACCATTAATAAATATTGGTCTTGGACATAAAGAAAATTAGATGGCCAATAAAGAAGATCACAAAGAGCCACCAACGAAGGCAAATGAAAAAAGACAAAAGTTATGCAGATGTTTTCAAAAGTATTATCATCAAGAAGAAAGAGAATAAATTCTCATCAAAAATAAGAACTCCTCTAAAAGATAACAAGGACAAATTCATAAAGTTCTTTCCTCTAAGGTAAGTACACATGACCAGGTTTTAAAACTCTTTCTTTGGGTATTATTTTTTGTGTAATCACTTTGGTCAAAAAGCAATAGATTTTAGGACTTGTGCAAGACATTTGGGTTTGAACAAGAATATAAGTCTGTATGGGTTCTAAACTAAGAAATATAATTCATTTTCTCATTTATTATATTACAATTTCATGTGCTATAAGAGCAATAACTATGGACATACAACATGCTTTTTTAGAAGTAGTTTTATGTAACCTCCTAGACACAATAAGAAGGTGAATACTTATGGAAATCACATGGAATAACCTAAAAAAGTATGGAATAATAATCAAGAGAAATAAAATAAGGAGAGATCTATGCTTATATAGACTACTTTTCATGCACAAGAGGTATCACTAAGTTCATAACAAGAAGTAGGAATTCATGGGAAGCTAATCATTACATTATATTTTAGTTCTATGGAAAAGACAACTTAAAGGATGTAGTCTCATAGAATATTAAAGAGAGAGAGAGAGAGAAGATATGGTTGAAGATAAGAATGAGAAAGATGATCAGGACAAAGTTGATGTTCCAAGATAGGAACATGAAAGACTTGAAGAGACTTGGATGTCTATTGAAGAACCACTTTTGTAAGATGTGGTTAAAATGCATGATTGATTATTTGATCTACTAATCTTTAGCAATATTTTTAAATTATCATATCTTATATAATGAGAGGTTACATCCCTTTACTCTTTTATTCGAAGTTGACAAGAAGTTTATTGAAGGATATGATATTCATTGCCTAAAATATTAGATGATAACATATTATCAGTCCATTTGTTGCATTTGTGTTTGGATCACTAAAATCTTTGAAAATCACTCTTTAGGAGGGTTTTGAAGATTATTTAAATCAAAATCTCTAAGTAATAATACTTATGCATAAAAATAATAAATTTTCCTTAAGACTAGAGAGAAGTGGAAAAGAAGAGTTACCACTTGAGCAACTAGAGATAATCTATATAGATGTAGATGATGTCAAAAATCCCATATTTGATCAAATTCAAGGAGAGAAAATGAGAATATAAGAAGTCCTTATGAAAAAGGATAGGGAATAGAAAAATGACAATCATTCATTTGTGGTGATGTTTCCCATGATTTATTGTGGATATAAGTATAATTAACATCCCTTTTCCATTCATTTCAAAGGGGGAGAATTAACGAAAGGGGGAACAAAGGAAGAGAACTACAATAAGGGGGAGTTTCTCTATAGATTTACCATCAATGGAAAATGGATAGATTTTTGGAATATTGTCATTGATGTAAAAATAATTTTAATTAATGTCAACAAAATTACTAATGGAAATGTCAAAGGAATTATAATTGATGTCAATATAAATATCAATGAAATTGTCAATAGAAATTTCAATGGAAATGTAAATGGAAATTTCAAAGGAAATGTTAACATAAATTTCAATGGACACATATTTTGGTGAAGAGGTGCATCTTGGATGGGATGCCTCCTTTTTGAAGAGCCTTTGAAGGTTATATAAGGTAGATACAAGGTTAATAAAGACATGGAATTAATTTTTTATATCATTCAAGCTAAGTAAATTTTTTTGGAGAAGAAGAAGAGGAAATTGAATTTTCCATCATTAATTGATGAAAAAAAAATAGTAAGGTGGAAGATTATTTTATAAAGGTTGGTACCTCAGAAGGAAGAGATTGGTGTCTCTTGCTAAGTTGGTGCTTAGAAATGGGGATTAGTGTCTCTAGTAGTTGGTGACTAAAAATTATTTAGTAATGGGGATTAGTGTTTTTAGGAGGTTGGTTCCTATAAATATTTTAAGAGTTTTATTTGTGGCTATATTTGGATAGTAGATCCAAGCAATCCTTTTCTCCATGGTTTTATCCTGAAAGGGTTTCCACATAAATCATGTTATTCTTTTGTTCTTATTTTTTGATGTTGTCTGATTAATATTATTATTATTATTATCAATTTGAAAAAGTAAAATATTACCTTATACTGATTTACCCCCCCCTAGTATAAGTGTGTGCTCAAAAATTCCAAATAACTAGGTAGGAATTGGTATATTATTATATTAAAGCCCCTAGGTTTCTCCCATAGTAAATGGTGGTATAAAATTTGTATCCAATGGGTCCAATAAATTAAAATAAGTCTCTAGATTATCAGTTTTAAAGGATTGACCTTCATATGCATTCTTTATTTACTCTCCAACATATCTCAATTCTTTAAAATATATCATTGTATCTTTTCTTATCTATATCATTAATTATATAAAATGGGTTCTACCATTATGATATTATTAACTAAAATCTAAAATTTTCAACTTGGGAACAACTTAGTATATCATTACATCTAAGATACATAATTTTTTTTTATGAAATTGAATAAAATAAGAAATAAAGACTTCACAAATTGATATAAAAATAAAACTTCACCAAATATAAAAATCTTAAAATAATAATGGAAACAAAAAGGAAAGATATAAACCCTAGCAACATCTATGGTTATGATTTTTACAAAATTTATCAATAACTGGGTTCACCAATATGTTTCATAAAATTTTGGTAAAAAGATAATTAATTACCTTAATGAGATAAATTGTTATGCAAACTTATAATTTTACAGATATGAAACAAAAAACAAAAATTAATTTAAAAATTAATATATTTTGAAGATTGCTAAAAAGAAAAATTTCAAGAAAGAGATAACTTAGCTAGAAAATTAGAATACAGGATTGAGAAAGAAACTATGAAAATGGAAAGGAGAATTGGTGATGATGTGAATTAGTAAATATTTTTTTATTTATATTTATACAAGGTCATTATATTTATATATGGGTGTAAATCACTTTTTTATTTTGGGTACGTTAGTGTCTTGTAGTGATTTATGCTTTACGATTGATATGGTAAGTTCGATTCACTTATTTGACATGTGTGAATATGTGAGATATATATATCTATTAGCAAAACCTTTGTGTGTTTTCTTACTCATTTTTAACCCTATCTTGATAGGAAAATATGAAAGAGTGGAATAAAATGGGAAAGGGGTTATTATTTGATTTTTTTTAAGATCTCATCACCCCCTTTTTGAGTACTACATACATACCAATAATTTGGGAAGTGATCAAACTCCATAGAGTTATCCCATGCCTATAATTATGTGTGTGAAAGACTGGTGTGATGATAGATGATTTTTTAATTCATGTGTTATTAAGTCCTTCAATTGTGACTTGTGACATTATAAGTGTACTCAAACTCTAGCTCAAGGATACTAGGGATGTATGTATTTATAATTGGGATAAACAAGGAATTTTATATCAATGTGTAGTTAGAATTATGGTGTTTTTTGATGTGGAATCCTCTTATATGAAAAATTAATTGAAAATATATATCTATAGTGACCAAATTTGGAAACAACTTGAACAGGGATTATTAAATGTGTATTACGACCCATTACATGAATTTAAATTTTAGAAGGTAACAATTATTTGGTGGGAGGATGTGCCTAGAGGAACTAAATAAGACCATGGAATGCTCTTATCTAAATGGCACATAATTATCTAAGGAGAAAATACAACTGAGTTAGGAATATGAATCAGATAGGGGATATGTTAGACTTGTTTTGAATTAAAAATATATACATTTTAATATCATTAGTTACTTTTAATAATGAGTCATATACATACAAATTAAATGAAGGGAAGTAAAAACACTGTGAAATGAGGCATGAGCTAAGTATGTATAAAGGGTGGTCAAAAGTACATTGTTTCAACCTAAATGTTAATTTATGTGTCACATAAAGAAACTAGTTGTATTCTATTATATAGAATTGTTCCATAATGTCTTTATCAGAACACAATATTTGGATGTTTTCATTTTATCATTGAATAAGAAAAAAATTGCATTCATGGATAGAGTTGCCATTGGTGGGTAATATTGAATGACCCAACCCACATATATATAAAATTAGGGGTTTTATCTAAATAGATCACCTAAAATAACATTAGGGAAGAATTGAAGGATTGGGTTGAAAAATACAAGTGGTGGGTCAACAATGAATATATTTAAAACATCTATATGCACTAATTAAAATTATGAATTTGAATTTGCATGGCATTGATCAACCAAGTATATGGGTATCCTAATATATCATGTTAAAAGGTTATGGGTATTTTTCCCTTCTATTATCATAAATTATAAGAATATTCAAAACTAAGGAGAGATTAATTATTTTGATTTGAATCAAAATTGTTAGGGTTGAGGAATGAAAATAATTTTTATATTATTTCATATCTAGTATATTTTTCATATACTATGGACATGTTTGAAATAATTTGAAGATGAAACCCTATGATAAGGACATCAGCTCATTATAATTTATAAACTTTTTATCTCCATAGGTTTAGATATTACATTGGGGAGATATGTGATTAATTCTATCTCCCAATCTACCATGCCATAAACAAAGATCACATGCTTAGGCTTTCATATGAAATAAAAAAAATTATAATGATCATCAGATCCTATTGGTATTATCCTTATATATTTATTAGGATAGATGGATTATTTTTATTTCATACTACCTATTCATGTTCCTAATAAATTGGCTAAGCAATAGGCTACCTATAAACTTATTAATGGATTTACCTTAGTATACAAGGACAATAAAAACTAACTATGGCCTCCATTTCCTTAAAAATTTGGAAAAAAAAAATTTAGAGTAGGGACAAATTTGTTTGTAGCTACAACACATAGTTAATATTTTGATTTGAATGACCATGACCTATGCCAATGGGATGTGAGGGGAAATGTTAAGTTAATATAAAGGCTTTATAATAGGTGTTTATTATATACAAACATATCCATCACCCTCATGATTTGGTATTCATCAATGCATAGGATAACAAATATATAAATATGAATATGAATATGAATATTTAAGGCATTTTCCTCACACCTATTCAATCAAAACAGCCTAGACAAGTAAAGGATATATGAATGACCTATAAAGTACAATATGATGCAAATAAAACAAAGGCCATATCTTAATAATAAATGTGTTGAAAGGTACACCTCCACCAACACTCTCTAAGAGGATGATACTTACATAGAAAGTAACTCAATCATTTTCTCTCATTATTCTCAATTTCTTTCTTATTTTATGTGGTTTTATAAATTCTTTTCTATTTTTACACAAAAATAACAAATCATACTATAATCACTCCCCCTCATTCTCCCTTAATGACTTAACTTTAGGATTACCTAGTGGACACTCATAAATAAATTCATAAGTGGATATTTACACAAAAAATTACCCACTAAAACAATTAATAGTGACAAGGGCTAACCAAAGATTATTGGCACCAAGGATTTCAACATAGCATCCTATAGTAACTACTTTTCATGTAGCTATATAATTCCCACTTATCATGCTAGTAATAATTTCACTTATCTTAGGTAGTGTGATCAAAATTTCCTCCAATATAGTCACCTTAGTGTCATTTAGTAAATAATTCCCTCTAGTGAAATTATTAAAATTAATAATGTCAACATTGGAACCCTTTACAATTTCACCCACATCAAAAGTAACTATTATGGTAGGGCTTCCCAATTTTATTACACACTCCATATCAAAATATAAGGATCTTAAAGTATATGGGAATATATCCTCTAATGTAATCATATAAGATCCATTTTTAACCCATAAATGCACCATTTAGATGCCAACCATAGCCTCTCTTCCTCCAATTATAACAACCTCATCTCCTCTAGATTAAACGTATACTCTACCACCTCCCACTCATAAAACATAAAAACCTATTTCCACCTATATATGTATAACATTATTCATGATTGACATTTTATATCCCATTCATATCCTCCCCCATTCTGTCCATGATGAATTACATTGGTCACACCACTCTCATCCACTTCCACTTCCACATATCTATCATAAGTATTTTGGATAGAGAACATCTATTTGACCAAGGCCAAGGAAAATAAAATGGTTATATTAAATAAAATGGAAGAGAAACTTGAATTTTAATAACTTAATATAAAACTCAAATAAGTAAAAAAAATGAAAATAACCAAAGGGGAGACTCTAAACTTTCATTAAATTGAGGAGGATTTTTTCACTTTGACAAGGAGAAGAAAGGATAGACATGGGGGGATCTATGAATTTGCATATGATCATGAGTCCATGGTGACTAAAATTGGTTAGTTATAAAAAAGAGTTATCCAAGAGATGAAAGATAAAATTTATAAATTAAAAATTGAGAAAGGGCATCAATACTTGAGGCTATTATTGAAGAAATGAAAGAGGCATTCAAGTGTTTATATGATTACTTAGTTAATAGTTTATAAGAAAATGGGAAAACACACCTTGGCAATAGAAAGTAAAGATTTATTTAGATAATATTTCTACTTCTAAGGCTAAATTGGAAAATTTGTCCAAGTTTTTCAAGGAAAACGTGTTTCTAGATCTGAAGGTTATGATCCTATATGACATTGTGACATATCAAAATTTGATGATCCATACAAGGACTTAATTACAAGAATGGACATAAGAGATTACTATAACTCTTAATTCAAATGATAGTGTAATAAAAATATTTTTTTAATGCATTAGGAGGCATGAATTATTTCCTTATTTAAGCTAGATGGTAAACTCTATTCTTTCACTAAATTTTCATCCAAATTAGTTTATTTTATGAATAAATTCAAAAATAAAGTTTATGAAACAAGCATGGGAGGTAGAATTTATGTCATTAACTTGGTAAACTATGCCAATAAAAATATATAATGGTTTTTTTCTATGAAAGGAAAATTATTAGCCCCTCTGGCTAGCCATGTAGCCCATTTGGCCAAGACATTCAAGTTTTTCAGAGATCTAATTATAAATCTATCTAGGATATAACTCTACTTAGATTCACTAAATTCCTACAAACTAAAAAATATCATGCTCTCCAAGATGAAACTTAATAGTTTGGCATTACCTAAGATATAAGCTCTCAATATGGTGTTTCCCAAACTAGTAGTTATAAGGCTATCACTTTAGAGACTCTACTAAAAATATATTAGATTGATGGGAAAGCTAATATTAAACATTCATGTTTTATTTTATTTTAAACATTGAAATTTTGCATGAAGTTGTGAATTTGTCCTATCTTTAAAAATTTATTTTAAAGTTTCATGTATAAATAAATAAATAAAGACAAGGAGTGGTCAATCCAATTATAGGAACATGTTGGTGTTCATATCTAATAAGAGAAAGTGAATATCAAGAAAGATAAAAAGTGGTTGGGTGGAAACATTCCCTAATGATTTGTAATTGAGTGGAATGGGATCATTTTTATGTGGTCCCAAATTGAGAACTTTTTGTGTTATGGGATTTATTTACATATCTCTCTCAAGATGTTTTTGTATTTTTCAATAATTATGTTTCTTGTCATGAACTTTATCATTGATAGTGGACCTAGGCTCGTGCTTGCTATATAATCACTTTTAAACTTTATAATAAGGAATATTTAAATTGAAAGTATAGAAATATTTGAAATCCTTTAGATTTTCATTAGTTTATTTGTGTCTTTTTCTTACTAAACTTCCAATATAACTATTTTAGATGCTAGATATTTTATGATTATGGTATAGAATCTAACTATTTTTTATGGTTTTAGTTAGGTTGATTAAAATATTAATCTGACTTGTTTATCTAGTTATCTCTATTAATTTAACAATCATGTATGAATGTTATATTATTATCAATTTTATATGGGTATTAATCATCAATACTTTATTTTATGGAAACTATATTCATTAATTACATTTCCTTAGATTTTCTACCTTATTTTTTTTATTTTGAGCATAGGGTGAGTTGTACATATATAGGTAAGTTATAGTTGAATTCAAAAATAATTCATTCAAGAAAGAGTATCTCAATCAAGTATGGAAACTTTATACTCTACCATAAATTTATATTCCTTTAGTGTTTATTTGATTTAACATTCACTTAATATCTAGGAACCATTTTGAACATCCATTTTAGAGGTAAGAATGGAAATGTTTTGATAAAAAGGCAAAGTGTAAATGTAGGAGTGATCTCTCTAGTGTGGTAACTTCTAAATTTTTCATTGAAAAATTCCAAGTATATTTTATAGGATATTCCAATACTATTTTTCCCCCAATAGTCTCTCTTATAATCAAAAAATGAGATAGATTAATCTCATCACCTTATTGAGTGTGCATAAAAACACATCATCAAAAGTATCTTTCATGCCATAATTCATTAGTTTATATTTGACTAATATGTAATTATAATTGCCTCCAAGGCATCTCATAGGTGATACCTCTTATATATATCATATTATTCAAAAACTAAATATTTCTCTTACATGACCCATTTACACATCAATTTCCCTGATTGAACATTGTGAGTGCATTAAGAATGAGGTAAACTATATTATGGTAATTTATGAGATATTCCCCATGATAATATATTATATATTATTACATTAACTATCATATCATCTTCTCATTATAGGATTTTTATATTCCCTTTCCTCATTTTTTCCTCATCTTATTCATGTTTGTGATCCTTTTTTATACTAACTCATCACCACAACATTATTTTTATAGTGTTCCCCATATTTTAATTTTTTATAATCTAGGTTAACACAATCCAAATTTGAGATATGTGAATTTTATGGATTTTATCCATATAAATAGGGGTTTCAGATATTATTTTTAATAATAAATACATCTAACCTACTATAATCATACATACAAATCTACACTTAATAAAAATAAAATGAATTAATGCATATGATATTGTATTTGGAGTTATATTTTCCACTAGATCTTTGAATTACATAAGAAGAAAAACTTTACCACTAAGATACACATAATATATATTTTACTAGACTAAACATAAAATGGTTTTCTTTCTTACATCTCTCACAAAGTGACACCTCAACCAAGGATGAGATTAATGGATTTAAAATTCAAACGAATTAAGTATCCATATTTATATATTTAATTTGATGTATGTATTTGTGTGTATGCATGATATATTTATATGATGTTGTCATCCATGATTATATTAGTATATTCTTGTTAATTATATGTTATATATGTACCCTTTTTTTTCTATGTTTACACCTCTTTTTTACCATAGACACTTAAATCATATATCTTGCTAATTTTCATTAGAATAAATCATCTAATAAAATATTCCATTTTCACTAACATATCTAATTAATTAGTATTCATCCCTCTCATCCAATTAATCATTTTTTCCTCAAGCGTATTTAATCCCACAAAAATGCACATCCCTCTTCATTAGTTAATTAATCTAAATTAATTAATTAACCTTATTCTAATGAGAAATTTTATAGATTTTGAAAATTCATATTTTATCAAATAGTAAAAAACTAATAGTCCTCACATCATGATATCATCCCCCTTAAATTCCAATGCAATCTTCATGTTCCCCCATAAAATTAATTTTTTATTCATTTTAAAATCCCAAGGAAATCCCTTCTTTCACAAGGCATGTCATATGTCCATTCCTCATCCATACATCTTATTACACACTCAAACCTATTATTACATTGACCTCCCTCTATGAATAAGAGGACTCATCATCCACCATCCATCTTGATCTTCATCTTAATGCTCACATCAGTTAGCAAAATATATAAATAGATGGATTACTCTCCATTATAAATAAGTCTTGATACACAACATGGTTATGTAGAAAATCATTATCAATCAAGAATCATTGGCCAATACAAATCATCCAAACATCATCTTTTCAAGGAGAGGTGATGTCAAATTATCCATGTGCTTCAAAAAAGTCATTGAAAATACATACCCATCACATCCATATAAAATCATATCAACAATAAGGTAAGTGAAGTTATATCAATTTTTTGCTTCACTTTCATTCCTTTTAGATCAATCTAAGGTTATATGTTTCATTTATTTTCTAGATTTTCATTTACATGTTTTATTTTTTTAATATCTAATTAATTGCATCTTGCTAATAATCAGTGTCTTGTGTATACATTTTTGCAGGCCTGATGGGACTCTACACACCCAAAATAATCTTTGAAACCATGTTATCCTCCTTTTAAAATAATTATAAGTTGTTTTGATGTACCCCATTTCATCAAAAAATGGTTAAAATCTATTAAAATTAACATTTCTAGGACTCTAATAAAATTGAACTATATTTTGGTGGATTTATACCTATATTTGGTGAAATTATTATATGTTTTAGTGACATAATTTTCACTCTAACTTTTTTATTTTTTTAAAAAAACTGTTAGATTCACACATACATTGGTAGAATCACCTTTTAGTGGCATCATTAATCCTCTGACTATTTTTTGTGTTTATAGGAATCAATGGAATTAAATTATGTTTTAGTAGGATCACATGTATTTTGGTGAAAAAAACATCTAACTCTTTTTTATGTGTTTACATAAATCAATAGGTTTTTTAGTTGGTTCACCTATAGTTTGGCAAAAACACTATCTAACTCTATTTTCTATGTTTACAAGAATTGGTGGAAATGTTACGTGTTTTGAAAGATTCACCTAGTATTATCAATTTCAATTATTATTTCTATGTTTTCAATAATCAATAAAAACACTCTTTGTTTTAGTGGAAATGAACTATGTTTTGGTAGAAATGCTCTATTGCTAGAAGATTCACTTTTACTTTATTTTTTGCAAATTTTATACTAAATAGGGTAACTTTTTAGAAAATTACTAAGCCATTTCATACATTTCACCATAAAATATCAATAATCAAACAAAAAATATACACATTTGGTTTAGTGATTAAAAATAATTCACATTTTGATTCGATACACTAAGAAACACTTTTACTTGTTTTGATTACTTGTGTGTTTATTTTTGAGATAATCAAAACACGTATGCTCTCTTCTTGTTCCTATTAGGTAAAGCCTGAGGATCAAAAATATTTTTATTATATTTATTTATACCCCCATATTGAAATAAATCAATGTATGTTTTCTTATTTAACATTTTAGGTGACACTAAGGATTAGAAATAACCAGGCTTCCTTTTTTTTATTTTGGTTGTGTGACTTACAATTTGATCCCAAAGTGAAAGTCTTTATGGTTTGATGACTTGTATTTCATCCCCAGCATTAAGACCCACCCTATATTTGAAAGGGGTACATAAATTGAGAAATGATTATCGATATTGGTCAAGTAGGTTCATTCTTTAAGCATGATTTCAAGTTAGGGGCTTTCATGGTCTAACACCCAGACCTGAAATAACACTATACTTAAATCTTATGGATAGAGTGTGTGAAAAATTAATAGACCCTCTTGTGAAATAATTTAATCATTCTCTTCCATATATTTGGACTTTACATACCAAAAATATATATTTAAGACACCCCTACTTTATCCTACTCAACCTTGTTTAAGACCTATTGGCTATAAACAACTATTAGTGCAAGGGAAACCAGTCTCCCTAAATATACTCATGAAATACCACTTGAATTGAGGGTTAATATATTAACCTAGTCCTACTTATTGTGAGGTAGATAGGTGAGATACTATTTTCCTTGTACACCCATAATTACTAGCATAGGCTTGTGTTGCTTGTGTGTTCCTGAGTTAGCCTTGTGCACAACTAATTTAAAATCAATATTTGAGTTAAATCAAGTCAACATATATCAATGTCCAAAATCTAAGTTAAAATCAAACATACAAAAATCAAATCAAAATTTAATCCAAGTTAAGAAAAATTAAAATCAAAAGTCAATCTAATTCATATGTAAAATCAAGTCAAACATCCAAAGGAATTCAAACAAACAAAACCAAATGATTCAAATCAAGTATAAATTCAAACAACATCATGTCCCAAATTAAAACATCTAGTCAAAACAAATCAAACATCCCAAGTCCAAATAATTTTAAATTAAGTCAAACATCTAAATCCAACATTCTAAATTCAAAACAAGTCCACTTTCATCCACCTCAAAATCAAGTCAAAAATTACAATGCCAAATATAATCATAAAACCAAATCCACATGCAACCAATCCAAACATAAACCAATCATATCTTCATCTTTCCATTGAATCTCTTATACCTAGTGACTAAGACCAAAAAATTCATAACATCCTTCCTTTTTCCAATAAAAAAATGAGAAATCACACCAAATCCTAATAAAAATAAATCAAATATAATTACAAATTGATATTAATTAACAAATACTAACAATATCTAAATCCAAATCCAGGTATAATAAAGACCCAATGGCATCCCATATAATATATCCAAATCCACCATATATTAGTAACCATCCAAATCTTGATATCCCCCATAATCTTAATTTAGTTCTACCATCACCAACCCAACATCAAAATTTGATTAATGAACTCCAATAACTTATCTAACAATTATCCCACATAACATCCCTTCTCAATCCTTCATCAACCCATCCAAAATCCAATAATTCATAATCTAACCATCATAACCATTTAACTCCTAATCCACATAAACCTAATCATTTCCTACCATTAACCCTCCAAGGATCTTCATCTATGAAATAAATAGGTAAATCCAAGTTTGAGAATCATATATTATAATCCCCTTCCAAGTCAAAATAAAACTTCTCCACTTCTAGGTAAAGCTTAATAAAATCACTACATCCTTGACCACTTGATCTTAAATGAACCCATTTTTTTCAAATCACCCATATCCATCCAATCCAAAACCATCATTTTCATGTCCATATTTTAGGAACAACCCATGTTTGATGATTCATTCCTTAATTAACCATCACTTGGAAAATCAACCATGCTTAGTCAACCTATTTTAACCAACTTATCTTCAACTAATAACTAGTATTTTGTGAACCTATATTTAATGACATCATATTTATATTATCACCCCGTATCTCATCACACATATAACCATCCAATACCTAAAACCATATACCTCAATTTACAATATTACTAGTAGACAACAAACATCAAAATTCCTTCCATGTAGATAAGCTCATCCTAAACAAAAAATCAACATCAACAACCTATTAATTTGTTAAGACATCATCCATCAAATTCAATCTCTTCACATAATAGGAAATAATAAACAATAATAAATCATGGTTACATAGAGAAAACCTTGTGGCCTGTTTCCAAAGCATTAAATATATTATAGAAAATATAATCCTAAAAACCATGAACTATAATGGGAAAGGCCTTGGCTTCCACAAATAGGGAATTATCAAACCCATATGTGTATGTGCACGTAGAGGATTTCATGACATTGGCTAAAAACCATGTATAAATCCATGTAAATATGTTTGTGATACTTTTATAATTTCAAAGGAAGCCTTTTCCAACATTGAAACATTCTCTATTCATAGTCCCTATGAGGACCATATTTACCCATCCTATTATCAATGTCATCCATCCTTTTACCATATTGAAATTAAATATCCCACACCTATCAATTAGGACCAATAAAATTTCATACCATTAGTATTATTTCACAATAATCAAACACTTTTAGAATTCATTATTGACATCCATGCATAAGATCATAAAGCAACATCAACATATTTTAAGGAACATAAAGTGTTCCTCAATCAAAATGACTCCAAAAATCTAAAAAATTAAAATCCAAAATCAATTTCCCCTTATTAAAATCTCTTTTAGGCACTATTTTATACAATATAAATCAAAATTAAAGTCAAAAATCAAGGTCCTTTAGTGAAAACCTCTTTGAGGTGCTATCATACCATATTTAAAATCAAAGTCCAAATTATCAAGAAAGTGAATCCCTTGGTGAAAAAATTTTTAATACACTAAGGGAAAAATAGATCATATCCTTCTTACATCAACATGACTTAGGACAATTATAAATCATAAGTTGAAAACATCATCAATACAATATAATATATATAGATAATCTAATTGGTGGATACTCTCAATATTATATAATGTGAGATTGTTGTTCCAAATCCCCCTTAGAATCATAATAATTTCATATGTATAAATCATCCACATAATCAACCAATTTTTTCCATCTAATGTACCTTTTTCTTCACCATCCTTGGTATTACCCTCTATTATAGGGGATATGATGGCATCTTGATCAATTTGGAAGAATGAAACTTAGAAATCATTAAAGTTCATAATAATATCATTGGAGCACACACCTGAGGGATCCAAAGCTACAATACTAAAAAAATAAAAAATAAAGAGTGATAATTAATTCATCCAAATGGTGAAAACCATTTCTATGGTACTTTGGCCAAGTACCATGATGAAAACCAATTTCTATGGCATCATTTGTATATAATTTGTTATCTAAAATTACCTCAAAATTTGGGGTCATCCCCATTTCCATATGAATCCTCTCCAAATAATCATCTTGAACCATATATTTATCCATCATATCGTGCCCATATTTTTTCCCATCTTGAAATTTATAAGGAAGTGGAATAAATCTTGATACTTGTTCTAAAACCATTTTTGCATAATCATTCAAATGGAATTTTGATGACTAGATACTTAGTTCACACATGACATGTTCCTTGGTGATACCTAATACATTCCTATCCTTATACAATGATACCCAAAATCATCTTAAATTAATTCCATCCACTATCATCTCTAATCTGATGCTATAATAGGTTTACCCTTTACTAGTATCCCTTGTACAAAAATATATAAAATCCATTTGTATATACTTATTTCAAAAATCCAAAAAATTAGAAAACCCAAAATCCATAAAATTATAAAATCCAAAAACATTTATCTTGTGCATAATCAAACTCAAATCCTTAGTCAAATTTTCACCACCATCCAACTATCCATATCATAAAATCCCACACATGGATTTTAACTTGATCTATGATAAGATGTTTTTTTTTCAAGTTTGTCTATGTGATTACTTGTTTGCCTATTTTATTTTATTGTTGTGACTTGACTTAGTCCATATTCATGTGACAATATGGTAATCATTGTATTTCCATATCATGATGTCTCCTAACATGTGCTTATACTTGAGTCCATTTATCAGGCCATGATAATAATGACATTTCCATTTCATGGTTCATTTTTATCGTTTGCCTATTAGATCAAGGACCAATCCTTATGCACATTATGGATAGTTCATCAGGGTGATTTATTATGTGATTTATATAATAATGCATATTTTTGTGTGCAATATCAAGAGTCATGTTGTAAAACTATGGTATATGTGGAGATAAGCACTAAAACTATGGTATATCCCCGTGAAAATTTTTATCCATCTCTTAATCATATATTTTCAAATCAAATCATTTTATCCAACTTTGACTCAGTCAAGGTCAAATAATATATTTATCATCATCATTCCTATCTTTTTGGGATAACTATATTGGCTTAAGGTCTATTTGGACTATGTAGGTAGTTCTCAATCACATGGAGTTTCTAAGTTTATCTCGTCTATTCTTATTACTATTTCCATTTCCATTCCTCCTATTATTATTTTTCCATAATTTATTCTAACTAATTATCCATGTTTAATCACATAATTATTACATTTATTGGGGAATCCTTGTGTGTTTGGTTTTTTATGGATTCTTCCTTATTTAAAATTATTGATACCATCATCACATACTTCTATGTCAACCTATCAACTTACTAAATTCCATTAACATGATCATCTCATAACTAATTTGTGTAATAGGTTAAGTCTTTGATCTATTCTTGAAAATCAATCAGTCAATCAAATATTCAACAACCAACCATCCAATCCAAGATCATAGATTCCACTCCCTTTCATGTATCCTTTCTTGTGGAAAATAAATTGTGTATCTTAACATCAGGATAAATCATTCCCAAATCCAATCCCATAATTTTTTAGGATATTTCATTCCCAAATCTAACCTAATTAGATAAAATAAAAGTGTGCATCTTATCTTAGGATATATCATTCCATAATATTTCATGTTTGCTTTGAATAAATATGTCATCATCATAAATCAACATGTATAATCATTAGTTCATGTGGGTTAATATCATCCATAATATCATATATTTGTCACATTCATTTTAAAATATTCATATCTTTTTCATGATCCCATCTGCATCCTTCATCCTCATATCCATCTTGAGAGGTAATCATCCATCACATTATTTCATCCATCATCATCCGAATTTCAGCCACATTTTTTAAAATCTTCTTTCTTTGAAAAAATTTTACTCCACACATCACATCTCACAACATTATTTTAAAGAGGAGGAAAATTTATACACAAAATTGGACATGTCATGTCAATTTTAAATATCTACTAATTATACATCATCGATCAACCAAACCCTAATTTATTATAATCACCAATATAATTTATATTTTCATCTCAAATCATGATGACACATCCCTAATGTTTAACCCTAATTTAGATATGTGGGGTATCTATGGGTATGTGTATTATATCATGTTTTACAAAAGGGTGGTGAACTAACCTTATAAGCATGCCAATTAATATAAAACTTAGATAAATAATATTCTAATTTTTTCAACTGATATTGCTAAAAATAGTAAAGTACAACTATTGATATCCATTGTAATAAATTAGAAACAAATGATCCTTAACTAGTTTACTATCCAAATATAAGTATGGGAAGGAACTAGATAGAAGTGCAATAAAATATGATATTGAAACAATTATCGGATCATACGAATATATTTTATGTCATCTTAGATGCTTGAATCAAATCTAAATAGTTTCATCAACACAAGTGTCCTCTATGAAATAGTAAATAGATCTAGATGTGACCACCTATATCCTTATGGGTTTTATATTTATTTTATTCTAGTGTATTTAGATTATATGCACATGTTTTAATTATTTCTCAAATGATCAAACCTTATTTCTTCACCCTTCGAGTGAGTGTGGAAAAAATTAATTAGTGGGATAATAATGTCAAACTAACCCCAAATACCCCTTTATAAATGGAAATTTAATACATATCCAATATTGTGAAGAGGTCCTCAAACTGATGTAGTTATCCCCTATATGTTAGACAATGTGTGCACAAGGGTGGGATATGTGATAAATAAATACATATAGTGACCTTGATTGTAACCTAGAATATATGGCTCATGGGATATATTTAAATGATTGAGACCTATAGAAATATTTCTCTTATGAATGATATGAAAATAAGGAAAAATAAGACAAATTTTCTCACTTTAATGCTTGATTGAGTGCTTCTTGGTATATTACCTTGTGATTTGTATATTATTTCTAGGTGAGGAATGAATGAGGGTTGATCTTGTATATATACAAACAAATTTTGGAAATATCTCACATTAAATCACTTATTCTGACCTTTTGGGTAAGTTTATTTTATAAATTGGAATAATTTTTGGCACTTAACATTTAGGAGGAAAATGTACACTTGTTTTGATGCATGTATCTACTATGACACAAGTGTCTAAGAAGCTAGAAATAGGTACATGTCCAAAATTGTAAGTGAAGGATAATAGTCAAGTTTAGATACTTTTGCACAATATAGAATGCATGTGAATCAAAATAAAAATGGTTATACTAAGATATAAGTGATTAGGCACAAAAAGATAGTTAACACAAGCCTTTTCATATATAGAAGGTCTAGAATTGAAAGGTATAGCCATGACATGTATTTTCTAAGTATAAAAGACTATTGTAGTATATAAATAATATTTTAGTATCTAAATTTCACCCATTTAATATAGTAATGAAATTAATAGTTTATAGCAATCAACTTAACCTTCTAAAGATGAATTGGCTACTATAGTAAATTGGTTTGATAATAGTCTATAATAGTTCATCCTTGGTATGATAACACTTCATAATAGTATTTTAAATCTAAAATGATTTGATTTTATAATTTAATGTGCCCTTTTCATGGCATATGCACCTCATATATGTCTAAATCTGAAATATAGATATAATAACAATACCAATGTATAGAATGTTGTCACAGATATATATTTGAATCATATAACTATTAAATATGGTGAATGTAAGATCGATACAAGTTTGGATGACATGTTTTTATGAAATTTTCCCACTAAATTTGGAGAATATGAGAATTGAACTAGTATAAATTTGGAGAACATGTCTCTATAACATGCCCCCACTATAATGTGGAAATGCTAAGTACTGAATAAGTGTGGAGGTCTTAAATTTTTGACATGCCCCCACTAAAATATGAAACTATGAAAATTTTTAATCGATTCTTATATGACATGCCCCCATTGATAATCCCCCATTTTAAGGTGAGGGGAAATAGAATCTAGTAGTTTCCTTACCTTAAAAGGATAATATAACTAGATAAGTTGTTTATAGATCATGTAGCATATAGGAATAATATGTATAGATAGATATAACATTGAGGCACATAGTATGTGATCACATAGAGTCCTAAGATGCATGATGTAGATCATGGAAATGTATAGAGATTAATAATACAAGTTCATCAAGAAATTAAACACACACACACAATGGAACTTAAAATAAAAATAAAAGGAAAATGGTCCAAGGAGACCTCATACAAGGGGCATCTTCCAACATTGTAAAATCAAAGGAACATGACTTAGTCAAATGTACAAAAATCATATAATCACATATTCAAATGTACATATAATAAAAATGACATATTCAAATGTCCTAGGAGGAAAATAAAAGCATAGGGAACATAATCAATGGAGAACATTTGAAATTCTCAAATAGGAAATACTATGCAAGGAAATAGAAATCAAGAAAAACACTCAAGGAATTGCATGAATGAAAGTATGTACTACAGGAATCCAACATAAACATAACATACTAGTTCCTACACATGTTTGCAAAAAAATATTAAGTACATAGCATATCAAGTACATTATGAAAGGTACAAGCATGGATATAGGCATGTGTAAGTATATAATCTTAAACATGATAATGGAAAGTGATCATAGAATAATATAACATGGGTGAATCATGACCAAAGTAGTATATTCCCATAATGTACTTATGATGTGAGTGGAGGAAAGGCCTAACATCTATATGTGCATATATCATGTATCTGGGTATGTTTATATCAAACTAAAATGAAATGCACAACACATTTTTATATAGGAAAATAATTATATACTAACTACCAACTTTGAGAAAATAACATATGTATAAGAAATAACACAACTAGAACATGTCAATTATTTTTGGTATTTTTGAATTTATTAAATTTTTTGTATTTTTGGCATATTTGATTTTATTTTGAATTTTTATTATATTCATATGTTTGTAACCTTAGGTTGGATCATTTGCTTTATTTGTATCATGGTTAGATAGGTGAAATTGGTACATGGCATGTTCTTCCTTATGATTTACATGTGAAGTATAAGAATGAATACCATCATGTGGTATATGGATCAATTTTCCCTCATGGGAAAAGGAGGTACCTTGATGATTTTAGTCAATTTTATATTCCATCTCATATAACCAAAGAGTTCACATTGTGAATGAATATTGATATTTTTGTGTCATAACCCAAATACTTGTTTTAATCACTTTATGACCACAATGAATTGATATTATTATGTTAAACAAGGATTATTTTCAATATCATTTAGTTTTTAAGTCCTTTAGCTCAAAACCAAAGTTGTTCCAAACATTTTACATTTCACATGTTTTTATTTATGTACGATCAACATGGGTGTGCCAAAAAATAAGCACCATCCATGAATAATGTGATTGTTAGATGTTTTTGGCATGGATGATTTTTTATTTGCTAAACTTGATGTGTTTTATTTAGATTTAAATCATATGCCATTTTCACTTCTATATATTTCTTAGAATGACCTTGAAAAGGGTTGTTAAATATATTTTGATTATGGTGATCACCAAGTTATGAACCTAAATACTATGGAGGATCATCAAATGTAATCTTTTGGTAATAAATATGATATTATATTTTATGCTTCAATGTGTAACATATATTCATGGAATGACAAGGACCTTGGTGATAGTAAAAATATGCAGTAGTATCATATCCTTTTAGTAGAGGTTGACTCATATCAAAGTCTATGGAGAGGGGAGAGATATGAAATGAAACTCCATAATATTTTGAAGTAAAGAGAATAGATCCTAGGGTAATCATGTAAACTATAACTTAGGTTTTTTTGGATAAGATAAATGAATTAGGTTTTTATGATATTATATTGGTTAGTATTCTAGCTTCTATTGAAACATTTTCATTGATTTTTGAATGAATTTGTATGTGAATAGATATAAGAAAGTAATTTTCATTGATATGTGGATATGGTAAACCTTTCTTTTCAAGTTAAATATTATTCTTGGTCCATTTTATAGAGTTCAATATAGAGACCACATATGGTGAATCTACATTACTTGGAAATGTTGTCATATGTAATGTTCTAAAGAGAATACCATTGTATGGGGGTGACTTGTGTAACAATTCAAAAAGTGAAATTATATTAATAACATTAGTGGAGTGGTTTGTAATATTATATGCCATCGGGATCTATTGCATGTGTTTTTTTGGGTTTCCTTTGTTATGAATATTAGTTTGCATTGAAAAAGGCAAGTTTTGATTAATGATATCCTTTGAGGGAAAATATTTTTAATCAAAGGTAAATATTTGAATTGTGTATTATATCTTGCATAATATCTTCAAAATAAGATAATGTTATGTCACTTGATACCTAGGTTTTACATAATGCCTTAGAATATATCTTTATAAATAATTAATTATTTTAAAAGGTCTAAAATTGATATCTTGGTGTGTGTATTTATTAATTTCTCAACATGATTGGGTGTGATATGAATTTATTGCACAAGTTCCATATAATTACAATAAGAATTGTAAAAATAATTTTTATATTTTCTAATTTGGTTAGTTCTCTTAAGTATATTTTTCATTCATTTGGAAATGTATAGGGCATAATTGGGAAATGAAAAAAATGATATATGCATCCATGATTAATTACTTTAAAATAAATGGAAATATGATTTAAAAATATTTGAAGTTTAAAAATTATAAATTAGGAAAAATTTAGGAAACCCTATGTCTACTAGGGTTTGGATACCAAAGGTTAGTTTCATACCTAAATTTAGTTATGTGGGGGTATATAGGGTTAAAGGGATTATATCATATTCTACACAAGGTGGTGAACTAACCTAATAATTAGGATAATTAATTTAAAACTCTAATGAATAATATTCTAAATTTATATAACTAAGATTTCTAAATATAGTAAATTAAAACTATTGGTAGATATTACAATAAATTGGAAACAAATGATACTTATCAAGTTTATTATGCACATGAAAGTCTTAGAAGAAACACACTATAATTTCACTAGAATATGATCCTGGAACATTTTTCATATCTTGGGAATATCTTTTCTATGGCCTTTGACACTTATGTCAGATCTAGATAGTTACATTGACACATGTGTCTAACTCTATTACAAGTTTCCTATATGAAATATTGAATAAATATGTATGTGATTTACTAGAGCCTTATGTGTTTTTTATTATCTTTATTATGATGTATTCAAATTACACACATAAGTTCTCACTCTTTTTCAAATGATCAAACCTTAGCTCTTCACCCTTGGAGTGATTAAGGAAATATGGGTTAGTGGGATCATAGTGTTGATCTGAACCCAAAGATCCCTTTTTCAATGGATTCTAGCTATAAAGATAAAAACCTGAAGAGGAACTCAAACTAGTTTAGTTCTCCCCTATGTGTTATCTTGTGTGTGCACAAGGGTGTAAAATGTGATAAGTAAAGACATGAAATGACTTAGTTTGTAACTTATAATATATGATTCCAAGGTTTCTCTTTGAATGATTTAGACTTGTATAAATATTGATCCTATGAATGATATAAAAATAGGGACAAATGGGTCAAGTTTTCTCACTAGAATTCTTCATTGAGTGTTTCTTTGTATATTTCCTTATGATTTGTATGTGATTTCTAGGTGAGTAATGAATGAGGGTTGATCTTGTATATATACCAATATATTTTTGAAATATATCTAATTAAATCACTTAGGATAACCTTTTAGATAAATTTATTTTGAAAATTATATGACTTTTAGGCACTGGACACTTTTTTAAAAAAATAAAAACTTGTGTCAATGCATGTGTTTGCTTGGGATGCAAGTGTCCAGAAAGCTAGAAAAGAAGTACAAGTATAAAACTAGTAGTAAAGGATGTTGATTATGGTCATTGATGTCTTACATTATCATTGATGTCAAAAAGAGCATGTGGTACTAATGCATTAATGACAAAGTGATTAGATTGTTGGTTTGGAGAAATATGACATATTTATAGGTCTATAAGGACAAAGAAGTCATGAGGAATCTATAGATGTCATGGTGAAACTCTAGTATGTCATTTAATCATTTTAAAAGAGAAACATAGATCTTCAAGCTTAAGATAATCTAGACCATCACTGAATGTCATGCAGATATGAATGAACCATCAAGTTTGTGCATTTATTTTAGGTGCTCAAAAAATCAACTGAGGTGAAAGGTTTTCATCGAGATGTTATCTATTGACCAAGAAGGTACCCTAAAAATTTGAACTCTTGAAGTATTTTCTAACTCAAATTATAAACCATCAAAGTTATTATTATAGACTATGATGGGTCAAAGACCATCAAATTTAACTACATTGAAGTCTGAGGTCATTAGTCAGTAGATCTAATGGTGACCATTCATCATCCAGATCTTGATCCAATGGTACATGTGAAGTCAAAATGTCAAAGGTTCATAAGATTAAACACACCTATGACAAGTCTATCTATCTCATTAATATGATAAAGATAAATAGTTTGTGGGAGTTAGTATAGATATAGATCAATAGTTTGGGTTAAGTTAAATATTCAAATGTATAGAAATCATGTATAACTGCCAAGTGGCACAATTATAGGAACTCTGATCTAAGATCAATGGTGAGCATTTTAAGATAAAGATCAGGCTACTCTAAGGAGATCGATGGTGAGTATTTGTCCATAGTTGGTAAGGAAAACAAGATGAGGTTAAGGTGCTCAATGTTTAGTGTCTAAATAGTGACCATTGGAATTCAAATATTGAAATTAATGAGGGAAAACTAGTGCCTAGTTTTTGAACTATATCTTTTGATCCAAGATGAATTTCTTGATGCAGTAAAAAAAGTTGTAAAGGACTTCAAGGTACATCCAGAGAATGTATTTAACTAGAATATTTATATAGTTGAAGTTATGGAGCTTAAAAATTGAATATTTATTCGTTCATAGTGTTAATGTGTATATAATATTGTTTAAGCAAATTTTGCTTTAGCAAAAGAGTGTTTTGGTAGGATAAATCACCTGAAGATGTCTTAAAAATCATATAGAGTGGACCCATGAATTTGAAAGTGATCTTATATTATTAATTTACTCAATGAAGTGATAAATGGGTGAATATCTCTCCATGAGACCTATAAGGGATACTAAGGCCTAATTGAAAGGTGTAACTACTTAAGTGTGATTCATAGATGCTATGGTTAACCTATACAGATGTATTTGACCTATGTATTATCCTAATATGTGTCTTAAGGGTTAACACAAGTCTTATAGATGACCAAGAAGTTGAGACCAAGGCAATGGTTTCTTGACTTGAATGTGAACATGTTGAGAGAGCAAAAGATAGAGATGAAGTAAAGAGATCATTGATAGTGTGCTTAGTGGATGGACTAAAGTAAAAAGTAGGTTGGGGATGAGTTAATAAGCCTAGAGTGATTCAAAAGGGGTGTTTGGATGAATTTATTATATGAGTAAGTTTGATGAATTGAAAGATAGGTGTTAAACATTGTTTCTCCAATCAAATTGATATATAATCAGAGTTATAGAGTTATTGATTTCATAAGGTGTTGTGTTGCTACTCAACATCTAGAACAAGTGGGTGCTTCTTCATACTTAAGGGTAGGTACTCCTTATGAAGTGGGTGCTTCACCAAAAGGTCTCATGTTTATAATCATCTTATAAGACAAGTATTCCAAGTGTTTACAAGATTAAGAGTGGATTTTATTCCCCAAGAGGGTTTCCCACATAGATATTATGTTATGTGTGTGATATTGTATCATCTTGATTATTCATTTTTATAAACATCTTGTATACTTTATGAATGCTTGTGGTCATTGATTAAGAGATTGAATGGATTATAATTAAATTTTGAAATATCTTGTATCATTGATTCGCCCCTAGTGATTGTACCTCCAACAAGGGATAATAATCAGTTTTAGATGTTTTTTCATAGGATATAAGACCTCACCATCAGAATAACAATTTTCAAACTATGAGATCAACAATTAGGTACAAATATATAGTGAAAACAAGCCTTTTGGTAGTGGAAAGGTCTATAAATAAAAGTTACATCTATAATAGTTATTTGACAAGTGTACAAGATTGAGGTATTATATAAATTAGATTCTAGTATCTACGCGTAATCACATTTCCAAACCATATCATATCATCCATTTTTTTTGGTGCATCTTTTATGTACCCATTACATTATATATCACCCTTATTTAATTAATCTATCAATTAAAATATTCAATTTAATTTGCTCCATGCCACCAATATGAAATATCTATTAATCATAATAATTAATTATGTTAATTAATTTTTAAGATAATCCATAAATATTTCATATTTCTTAATAAATAAAATAATCATGTTTTTCATCTAAAAATTATGATGTCATCCAAAAATCCACTTTATAATTTAAAATTCATAAAATCCAAAGTCTAAGTCCCTTTTATAAGTCAAATTAAATTCAAATGGATAAGTGTGCAAGTAAGGTCTAGAATCAAATCTCCATGTAATCATGAGATATGACATACGATTACACACTCCAAACCTCCTTAAATGGAGTCTCTTTCACACTCTAAAATTTCATAAATTGGATCTCTTACATACTCAACCCCACTCATTTATGAGGATGAAGTGCCATTCTCCACCCTTAATTTTTATCTTCATTCAATGATTTAAATAATTTTAGTAAATATATAAGTTGAGGATCCCTCTCCTCATTCCAACAAGATTTTCTAGGAAATGAAATTCCACCTCTTTGTCTATCAATATCTTTAGTCAATAAATATCATCTAATAAATAACATCCATTTTATAATGGGAAGTATTGTTAAATTTTCCATGTGCTTTACAAAAATATTTGTAACTACATACACATTACATCTAGAGTATAATCATGTTGACAAGAGGGTAAGTGAAGGTATATCAGTTATTTTATTTTATTTCATTCGTTTTAGCTCAATATGATGTTATATGTTTCATTACATTGCTAGAAATTTTATTTGTGCATTATGTTTTGACTATCTAATGATTTTCTATATTTTTAATAATATTTATTTCATGTATTTGGATTTGGTAATTACATATGTGGTGAGTCCAAAGGTAGCCTAAGATTAGGTTGTAATAAAGTGGAATATCCATAAACATAAGTTTTTTGCATATGAGTTTGTGTATTGTAATGAGAGGAATCCATATCAAACCAAGAGGACAAATCCATGAAAAGTATGTCTAACTTTCTTAATATTTTTTATTGAATATCCTAGTTTTGTAACTAATCATAAGGAATTGACATAAAGGATTGAGAATTAATCTAAAATAATTTGTCTTATTTGATCATCATTGATCATGGTAATAATAAAAGAGGTATATGATAAACTTAGGATATAATTTCATCATTATTCATACCATCCAAGGGAAACTAGAAAATATTTGTAGTTGATAGAAGATGGGATATGGTTTCAATGGTAGGAAATGTTGAATATATGATTTAGTTTATTTTTTAGAGGTATATTCTTATATATCTTTTAATTATTTCATGAGAAATTTTGTATGATAAGGTTATGTTATAATGATTTCAATTAGAGGAATATGATAAGACATAGTGCTCTGTTATTTTATAAAATTATATTTAGTTGATTTTTAGTAACAACCATAATTATATTTAGGTAGGTAGTTATGATGTTATTTAAAATATTTGGTAATTGGAGGAGGTTGATCATTATCTTAAGGATATGATGGTGGAGTGGATGAATACTTAGATGGTGTGTTGGTAATTGTATTATAAGTTTTTGTATATTTTAGAGTGTTTCTTAGTTTGGTAATAATATATTTGTGTTGGATTACATATAAAATTAACCTTTTATACATTAATATATGCAAATTTGATTTAGTATTGATTAAAAGTGGCATACATATCACCTAAAAAGTTGTTTATAGGATAAATACTGTGAATTGAAGTTCATTGAGGTTTATGTTGATATTTTTGATGTTGAAATTGATTGGAGTGATGAGATTAGTTGAATTTATCCTTTAAAAAATTGAGATATTACTTATAATTATCTATAGTAATAGCTTCATGGTTGAGGTCATTATCATTTTTTTATTTCAATTCAATTTTCAAGATAATGACCAACATTATCAACCTGTTGATAGAACCTATCAAAAATATACCATGGTGGGAAATGCTTGGATGGGTCAAAACTCAAAGGACTATAAAGTGACATCCTTTTATTGATATCTTAAAGACTCACGGTAGGGTAGGTAGTGTTTTGATTATTTGGATTATTTTAAAATGATATTACTAATCTAGGTTGAAGAGATTTACTTTGAGATATGTCGGTTTTGATTCCATTAGTTAATGGTTGGAAATATTCATTACTAAGACTTTGAAAAGGCTAAAAATGATTCATAAGGTAATACTAAATTTTAAATTTATCAAAGGCTTATTCTAAAGTATTAAGAGAGATGGACCTTAGTTTTTATTTAAGTCAAGGATTTAGAATGGAAATGAATAGTTTGAGGATATTTTATTAACTTATGTTGTAATCTAATTTTTATGAAAAATAATCCATCACTTGATAAAATCACCAATTTATTCCTTATTTAATTTATGAGCATTGATAGAGTTTTTGAGGTTTATATATATGTGTGTGTGTGTGTGTGTGTGTGTGTGTTCATTATATACTAGATATATTTCACTAGATTATTGAATAGGTCTTCTATATTTTCAATTAAATGTTTGAGAAGTTTAACGTACCATTATAACACATCTCCCAGTAAGGTTTTTTCTAGAAGCGTTGTAGTTGAATACAAATTAGTTTTAAACCAATATTTATATATGTTTATAAATATTTTAAGAGTTACAGTAACATTGGTACTCCCATAATATGTTATGGTTGGACAATCACATTCAATGCCCATAGAAACAATATAGGTAGCTAGAGGTTTAGTTTTGAGGTTTGAAGTATATTTTTATGAATATGAGGATGGGAAATAGGATTATTGTTAATGTCATTGAAATTAAGAGGTTTAAATAATTGAATGGGTTTATTATAAATAAATATATGAGGTTGATTAACCATTTTCAAAATATGGTTTTGAATTTGGAACATTTGATTTTTATTGGTGGCTTGCATAGTGGCAATTTGGTCCAACAACTTAGTAAGGACATGTGTATTATAAATATAAGTATAAATATTAATATATATTAATAGAATTATTTATAGGAGGAGGATTTATAGGATAAGTATTGATGATATTGTTTTTAAGAGTAAGAATGTAATTTTATGTTCTAGTTGTGGATGTGGAATTTTAAAGGTTATTTAGGCTTTCATAATTTGAAGAATTATAAATAGATTTTGAATAGATAAATTTGATATGGTAATAAAGATCTTATATATCACTATTATAAGAGAGAGAGACCATATTTCATTGGATAGGTCGAGATTAATATTGAGTAAAATTGCACTATAAGGAATTTACTATAATGGTGTTCATGGGAGGGATAAAGGAGATACTCATACAAAATATTAATGGTTAGTGGATCACTATAAAAATCCCAAAGGGAGATATCATTGGAAATGATTAATAAATATAATAATAGAGGAAAATAAAAACATGAAAATGACTTGAAAATATACTACTTATAATTCTCTTTAGTAATAGCTTCATGGTTGATATTTTTGACTAACATGAGGTCATTATCATTTTTTTTAGTTTAATTCAATTTTCAAGATAATGACCAACATCAGTTGTCACACTATTGACAAAACCTATCAAAAATATACCATGGTGGGAAATTCTTGGATGGGTCAAAACTTAAGGGACTAGAAAATGCAATCCTTTTATTGATATCTTAAAGACTCAAGGTAGGGTAGGTAGTGTTTTGATTATTTGGAATATTTTTAAATGACACTACTGATCTAGGTTGAAGAGATTTACTTTGAAATATGTTGGTTTTGATTCCATTAGTTAATGGTTGGAAATATTCCTTAATAAGACTTTGAAAAGGTTAAAAATTATTCATAAGGTAATACTAACTTTTAAATTGATCAAAGGATTATTCTAAAGTATTAGGAGAGATGGACCTTAGTTTGTATTTAAGTCAAGGATTTAGAGTGGAAATGAATAGTTTGAGGATATTTTATTAACTTATATTGTGATCCAATTTTTATGCCAAATATTTCCATCATTTGAAAATATCACCAGTGTATTCCTTATTTAATTTATTAGCATTGATAGAGTTCTTGTTCCTTATTTAATTTATTAGCATTGATAGAGTTCTTAAGGTTAATTTATATATTTTAATTATATACTAGATAAATTTAACTAGATTATTGAATAGGTCTTCTATATTTTTAATTAAATGTTTGAGAAGTTTAGCGTACCATTATAACACATCTCCAAGTAAGGTTTTTTCTAGAAGCTTTGTAGTTGAATAAAGATTAGTTTTAAACCACTCTTTATATAGGTTTGTAAATATTTTAATATTTAGAAAAACATCGGTAGTCCCATAATATGTTATGGTTGGACAATCACATTCAATGCCCATAGAAACAATATAGGTAGTTAGAGGTTTAGTTTTGAGGTTTGAAGTATATTTTTATGAATATGAGGATGGGAAATAGGATTATGTTAATGTCATTGAAATTAGGAGGTGTAAATTATTGAATGGGTTTAATATAAAAAACTATTTAAGGTTGATTTATGATATTGTTTTTAAGAGTAAGAATGTAATTTTATGCTCTAGTTGTGGATGTGGAATTTTAAAGGTTTTTTAGGGTTTCATAATTTGAAGAATTATAAATAGATTTTGAATATATAAATTTGATATGGTAATAAAGATCTTATATATCACTATTATAAGAGAGAGAAACCATATTTCATTGGATAGATCGAGATTAATATTGAGTAAAATTACACCATGAGGAATTTACTATAATGGTGTTCATGGGAGGGATAAAGGAGATACTGATATAGAATATTTATGTTTAGTGGATAACTATAAAAATCCCAAAGGGAGACATCTTTGGAAATTATTAATAAATATAAGAAGAGAGGAAAATAAAAACATGAAAATGACTCAAAATAATGATGAGGTAAGATTCACATTTTGTTCACTAGAATGTATGTAGGGTGAATATGGCCAATAATATACATATATTATACTATAGGAAAAGTTATAATACCATACTAGATCCAACATACATATATTATGTTGTGATAAAAATCATGAAAATACTATAATCAAGATTTGTTTGTAATAATTATGTCAATGATATTATTAGGAAGTCTATGCAAGAAATTGATGAACAAAGACTCACCTAGATTAAAGATGTGAAAAGGGTAAAATAAATAAATATAAATGAAATTAGGTAAAAACCAAGAAGTATATAAATTAATGTTTTAAATGTAGACACTTAAAATTGGATGCTTTGCGTTGATTTTGTTAGGATTTGCTATTGGATAAATAATATCAAAAATGTATTCAATGTATCCATTATTTATTTACATGGTTATTTTAATATTTTATAGCCTTACGATGGTTGGTTATGAAAACTAACCAGTGGTTTTTAACTAAATTTAAAAAAAGGTTAATAAAAATTAAACAAAATACATTTGAATCAATGAACCCAACAAAATCCTACTTGATCCAACTGGGTATATCAGATGAAAAAATATATCAATGATTTTGAAGTCATCAAAGAAACTTTGATGTAGTTTAAAATACTTCATTTTACCTCATGTTAGTGATCAAAACCAATGTTACTTCATATATAATCCCACCATAAAATTTATGCCATAAAGGCTTATGAACACAATCAAGGCCTATTCATCCCTTATGATCATTTTTACCTTATTGTAGTATAACATGATTAAGGCCTATCTAGCTACATCGAATTACATAAGGATCCACATAGAATCACATATAAGTGACAAATCTATACTATGTATAGCACATATCATGGATGCCCAACAAGTTTTCATGACCTTTTCTCAACATTATTGATGCTATCAACTTCTATCAACTCATACTATCACTAACAACTAATCAAATACTAACCAATGTTATATCTTCTTCCCCTATCATGTGTGAGGTGAGAAGATATGTATCGATATAAACAAAATAAAGAAACCATGTAAACTCTATGTCATGAATATTAAGGATATAATACCAAAATTAGAAGAAATAAATAACATAAGATAAAACCTACTACTATAATATATCTTAGCCTTGATCCTAATAGCTTGCACAAGATTGGAAAATAATCAATCACTCAAAATAGGTTGTTAGGTCCATTTGGACCATAGACCTCAACCATATAAGACACATCCTAATTAGAGTTAGTATCAAAATAACCTAAATATATGGAGTAACAATAATATCTACCACTATAATGACATATATAATTTGCTTCACCTTTATTTTTATGTGGAAATAAAGGTTGTCAAGAAGTACATACATTTCTGAGATGGCCAATTCTACCACATCTATAACATCTTGGATCTTTCCATTGTTTATGAGAACTAGAAGATGAAGAGTCACTACTAGAACCATTATACTTATAATAATGCTTATAGCAATGCCTGTGTTTAGAAGATTATTGAGAATGGCATGAGGAATGCCATTGTGAATGTCTCAAAGACTACCAATGAGAGTGTTATGTAGAATGTTTCATAGTCTATTACCAAAAATGTTTTGGACCATGTCCTCTATAGAGATAGTGTTTTGTAACCTTTGTGAATTAGGTATATTATATTGGCTAAGTTTTCTTCTTTGAAAATTGACACTCCTGTTGAATGAGAAATTCACATATATAATCAAATGTTTATCCATTGATTTTATCACTAAGATGTAACATTTATACAAAGTTGGTATAAGAATAATTAATTCCATTTATATTTATGGATATTATCATGCCACATATATCTTTATACCTATAGTAAAATAATATTATTTTAGAGTTTCCATGAGGGAGATATATTCAAAGACATATTCTTCAGTTCTAATATTGTTACTAAGCAAATGAATTAAGAGATAAATTTTTTTATAGGCATGTTGTTTTTCATATAAATATTTTAACACTTTCCAATATTTCTAGTCATCTCTTTTAAAGGATTCAATGTGGACAATCACCTAAGTATAACATGGTGATTTTAAAAAAGTAAGGGCATGCTTTTCTCATTTTTGATGCTCAAATAAATTTGTAGCTTTAGTGGGTGGCATGGTTTTTTTTTCATTTTCCCATAAGTCATTAAAAAACATTTTTTTCCATGTGTAAATTCCATTATTTATAGTTTTTAGGTGCTAATTGTCTATTTTCAAATATTAAACTTACATTTTTTTCCATGGTGCAAAAAAATAATCAAGGAATGCTATTGAGGTTTGGAATTTACCCATAAAATAAATTTTGATTACAATTTAATTATTTTAGGACTTTTAAAATAACAATCACACCCTTATATCTCCAATTAAACCCTTTTATATCTAAAATTTAATTGTTCCACCTTGTATAACTCCTTTACTCAAAGTAAGGTAAAAAATTAAATTTGACCAAAATATATGTCAAATGGGTTGTTAACCCTTGACCTCCCTTTTGGAAAGTGATTTAAAAAATTAGTTTAACCAATTCCCATATAAATAATTTTAGAACATTAATAGAGAATATTCTAAATAAAGTTTGTTTTTCTAATTTACATAATAAAATATATATATTTGCATGTGAGATTAATTAACTTAGTAGGTTTTCCTGGTTTATTCATCGTCACCTTATGCCTCAAGTTTCTCAGGATGGGTGGATAACTAGTCAAGACTGAGACCATTCTTATGGATAACATAAACAAAGATAGAGAGGTTTAGGAAGAATTATATAAAATATGAATGATATCCTTTATGTAAAAGGTGGTGGGGTATGATATGCACATGTTAGATAAATTTGTTAAAGATTGGGACAATTTCATGTTTTTGTTTAATGGAGTGTCTATTAAAGTCATGGAAGATCTAATTACTCAGGTAACAGACTTTAAAATAGAAGCTATGAAGGTTTTTTAAATAGGTAGGGATTTTAAATATGAAAAATATAAATTCTTTGTGGATGGGGAAGAACTTACTCCCCTTCATAGTGATTTTTCTAGGGAGGACTTTCCCCATTGGTATGATGAAATATCAAAGCAAGTTATGCTATATATAACTTTGGAGGGAAGGAAAAATGTTGTGAGATGGTCCTATTTCATGTTCCTTAATTATTTATGCCACCACATCTCTAGGAATATACCTTTTTATGTGTTTTAGTCAATGGATAGATCCATCATGGATGTTAAAAATAGGAAGAATAAAAAACTCCTACATTAGGGGGTTATTTATATGATATATAAATATTTCAAGGGGATGAATTGGAGACCTTGTTGTTTTCCAACCTAGGTCAATAGGGACTTCATTTTAGGGGGAATTAAATTCAAGCTAAGAAGTGTGATTAGAGACATGAGATAGGGAAGTTTTGAAGTAATGAAGTATATGGATAGTATTTACCCTATGGACTATCAAATAAAAACCCAAGTGAATATAGAATACACTATTATGGATGGCCTTCAATTTCTCTAGAAAATCAAGGCATCAATAGTTTTGGAAGAAAAGAAATAAGGGAAGCATAAATTTTATAATTTTGCGGGTAAAGGATCACATCTAATGGAGAACTCTACTCTCAATAAGAAAAACCATAACTAGGAGTTTGAGAAGGTAATTGAGAATATGGAGCATGAAAATAGGATTACAAAGGTCGAAGAGGAATTTTATTTATAGAGATATATTTTAAGGTAGTTATTGAGAGAACACTTGACCATGAAGGTAGGTAAAGACCCTATCTTATTAAAATATGTAGCTAAAGATTAATATTAAAAATCTTATTGATATTAGTCAAGAATCCATGAAGCATGGCCTAGCCACCATAGATTATCTTAAGCTTTTATTGAATGAAGAAAAATAAAGAGGTGAGATAACTACCTATTGGGAGTCTAAAAATGAGTTTGCTTATTCCCAAGTTTACCATAGGCTTGATATGGAATTGGAGAGAATGACCAGTATTTGGAAAGAGGCAAAGGGTGGCTAGGGGTATTAGTTACTCTTTTTCTAAATTTTTATTATCTTTTTATTATACTATGATTTCTTGTTCTTTTAGTAGACTATTATGATTATCTAGGCTTTTTCTAGTTTCTTGTATAGGTTTAGGTCCTTAGTGTAAAAACCCTACTTTACCCATAATAATAATAATAAATCACCTTAAAAATTCTTGTAAATTAAAAAAGTTAATTGATTTACACATTTTTAAGGGACCCACATAAGCAAAATATGAACCTTTGTCAAAATATTTGTGCCATATTATTTCACCATTTTTTTACTACCATGCCACAAATAAAATGTTGTATAAGTATTCAGTAAGCTAGAAAATATTATGAGATGCCTCAAGAAATTCACAGAGTGATGACATAAATCATTAAAATGATGTAGAAATGGATGTAAGAGCATATACAATTAATTTATTGGTAACAAATTCCTTCTTATTATCTCTCTAGGCCATTTGGAGCCAATATAAATGCTATAAAAATGAGGCTTGATCTATTTAAAATAGTATACAATGCAGTAAGAATAGATTAAACATAGAATTTCAAGACATTTAAATGGAAGTTTGTATAATTTGGACTACAAAAAAAGTATTTTTGTAGGATGTGGCCCATACAACTAGGGTTGAATATTATGAATCCTTAGAGCATTTAAAAGTCATTGGGACATATAACCTCAACAATGGTTGAAAAATTGAGACTCAAAATTGAGGGGTCATATAAGTTGGAAGCATGGAAAAAATATGTCAAGGATGTTGGAGGAATAATATAAAAAAATATTTCACCTTTCTCTATCCATTAAAATTTAATTATTAAGCTTACATATGTGCCTTTCCCATTCCTTTGTAACCTTGCTTTGATACTAAAGTTAGGATCTATTATTAGAGGAATAATATAAAAAAGTATTCAATGTATGTATTATTTATTTATATAGTTCTTTTAATCTTTTATAGGCTTATTATGGTTGGCTATAAAAACCAACTATCTAGTTTTAACTAATGCGAAAAAAAAATAATAATAATAACAAAATAAAAAAAATCATTTAGATCAATTGACCCAATTAATTCTAACTATCCAATAATTTTGCATCATATATCTATGAAACCCTAATTTATTCTACTCATCAATATTATAACTATTTTCATCTCAAATCATGATGACACATCCCTAATAAATTTCCAAACCATATGCTATCATCCATTTTATCTAGTGCGTCTCTAATCTACCTGTCATCATTTGATATCATCCCTAGTTAATTAATCCATTAGATCAAATATATATTTTACTTTGATTCATCACACCTATATGAAATATGGATTAATAATGTTAACTAATAAATAAGATAATCCATTTCACATTTTTCAATAAATTAAATAATCCAAATTCAAAGTCCCTTTTCCAAGGAAAATTCAATGCAAAGGGATAAGTGTGAAAGCAAGGCATATAATAAAATCCCTATGATATCATGAGATATGACATGATATTTCATAATAAAAATCTCCTTATATTGAGTCTCTTCCACACTCCAAAATTTCATAGATTTAATCTAATACATACTACATCCCACTCATTAATGAGGATGAGGGTTCATCATCCACCCTTGATTTTAAACTTCATATAATGATTGAAATCAATTTTTGAAATTAAAAAATTTAGGATCCATCTCCTCATTCCAACAAAATTTTATAGTCAACAAAGTATTTCCACTTTATCTATCAATATATTCAATCAATCAACATAATCCAATCACAAAAATCTATTTTTCAAGGGGAGGTGCTATCAAATTCTCCATGTGCTTCATAGAAGGATTTGTAACTACATAGAAATTGCATCCAAATATATTTCATATTAAAAATAGGTTAAGTGAATACATATCAATTTTTTTATTCAATTTCATTCCCTGTATCTCAATACGAGATTATATGTTTCAATACTAAGTTATAAATTTCATTTATACATTTATTAATTATCTAATGATTTTTTAACTTGATTCTAATATTCATTTCATGTATTTTATCCTCTTCACTTTTGTCCCAACCCATCTATGTCCTTCATCACTACATTCCTTCTCGAGGGGGCATCATCCATATATCACATTATTTCATCATCATCATCATCAAACCTTCATACTCCCATATTTATTTTTCAACTTCTTTATTTGAAAATTTGTTACTCCACCCATCATGTATCAAAACACCATTTAAAAGAGGGGGAAAATGTATACACTTAAAATTATGCACTTTGTGACAATTTTAATCCTTTTGATAATTCACATTAGAATCAATCATATAATAAAATATTCTATCCACACTAACATCTCTCTAAATAATAAATATTCATCCTTATAGACAATTAATCATTTCTTCTTAAAACATCTTAAATCCCCAAAAAATACACATCCCTATTCATTAGTTATTTAATCCAAATTAATTAACTAAACTTCTTCTATTTATAAATTTCATATATTTTTAAAATTCCTATTTTTAAAATATTAAAAATCTAATATTCCTCACATCATGACATCATCCCCTTCAAATCCCAATGCAATCTTCACACTCCCCCACACAATGAATTTTTAATTCATTTTCTAAAATCAAGGTGATTCATTCAATAAAAAGGCATGCCATAATCCCATTCTTCATCAATGAATCTTATTACACACTCAAGACTCTTCTTACACACTCAATATCCCTCATTTATGAGGAGAAGGACTCATCCTCCACCATTCATCTTGATCTTCATCTAATGGCTAACATCAATCAACAAAATATATATATATAGAGCAATTATTATCCATTATAAATAAGTCTTGATACATAATTAAGCTATGATAAAACTAATTATTAATTAAGCATCACTTTGTTGATTTATTGAAGCTCTTTATAAGTCTTGAAAAATGGCTAAACTTGTTACATATAAAATCATTATAAGTCTTCAAAAATGTATGTTCGTGATTAGATGATGTTGATTGATTGAATATATTGATAGATAAAGTGGAAAAACACTATTTCATACAAAATATTTTTGGAATGAGTAGAGGTATTCTCAATTTGTAATTGTCACAAATTTATTTCAATTGTTGGATGAAGATCAAAATCAAGGGTGGAAGATGAGCCCTCCTCCTCATAAATGAGTGGGTTTGAGTATGTAATATATAAAATTTATTAAATTTTTGAGTGTGTAAGAGACTCCATTTAATGAGGATTGGAGTGTGTAATATCATATCATAGCTCACAATTGCATAGGGATTTACTTCTATACATTGCTTACACACTTATCCCTTTGCATTGAATTTACCTTGGAAAAGGGACTTTGACTTAGAATTATTTGATTTATTGAAAAATATGAAATGTGAAAATTATTATCTTACCAATTAATTAACATGATTAATTATTGTGACTAATACATATTTGATATTTTTGGGATGGTGCAATGTCAATTATATACTTGATCTAATGGATTAATTGACTAGGGGTGATATCAAATGACAATGGGTAGATCAAAGGTGAACCCAAAAAAATGGATGATATAATATGGTTTGGAAATGTGATTAAGGATTCATCATAATTATTTGAGATGAAAATAGTAGTCAAATTGACAATTAAAATAAATTAGGGTTTGGTCAATCGATGATGCATAATTAGCATATAGTAAAAATCAACATGAAGTGTAATTTTAAGTGTCTAAATTTACAACCTTAGTTTATATACCTATTCATTTTTACCTAATTAAATTTATATTTATTTATTTTTATACTTTCATTTATTTAATCTATGTTAGTATTTGTTCATTAGTTTCTTGCATAGACATCCTAATAATATCATTGATATCCTTATTACAAATAACTCATGCTTATAGTCTTGCCCTACTTTTTGGCATATGATATATATATATATATATATATATATATATATATATATATATATATATTGGATATATTACAGTATTATCCCTTTTCCTATATTATAATATTTTTATCCATATTCACCCTACATACATTCTAGTGAACCTCATGTGAATCTTACCTTATCATTGTTTTAGGCCATTTTCATGTTTTTCTTTCCTCTCTTTTTAGATTCACTCATAGTTTTAAATTATTTCTCCCTTTATGGTTTTTATAGTGATCCACTAAAAATTAATATTCTAAATGAGTATCTCCTTTATCCCTCCCATGGACACCATTATATTAAATTTTTTAGGGTATAATTTTACTCAATCGTAATCTCAGTCTATTCAATGCAATATGATTTCTCTCTCTCTTCTTATTACAATCCAAAAATATTGATTGTCATATAAATTTTTTAATTCAAAATCTATTTATACTCCTTCAAAATATGAAAGCCTAAAAAACTTTAAAAAATCTACATCCAAAACTATAGCATAAAATTAAATTCCTACTCTTAAAAACAATATCATCAATCCTTCTCTTATAAATAATTTTGAAAATATCTATAATCAAAATACTGCTATTGATAATACACATGTCCTTACTAAGGTGCTAGACTAAATGGCCATTATGAAATCCACCAATAAAAATCAAATGTTCCTAATTCAAAACCATATTTTAAAAATGGCTAATCAACCTCAACGAGTTATTTAGAATAAATCCAATCAATATTTTCCACCTTCTCATATTAAAGATGCTAACAAAATATTATTCCCCATTTTCCTATTCATAAAAAGATGTTTCAAACCTCAAAAATGAATCTGTAGCTCCCTATATTGTTTCTATGGGAATTGAATGTGCTTCTTAAACCATACCATATTATGGGACTACCAATCTTAATAAATCTCTTAGAATATTTTTATAAAGAGTGGCTTAAAACTAATAGTTATGAAACTACAAACTTATATAAAAAAACCTTAGTTGGAGATGTGTTATGATGGTACTTTTAACTTCTCAAACATTTAATTAAAAATATATAATATCTATTCAATAATATGTTGAAATATGTCTAATATAATTAACATATAAAAAATAACCTTAAAAAAAATTGTCAATGCCAAGAAATTAAGGAATCCATCGATGATTTTATCAAATGATGGAAATATTTGGCACATAAATTGGATCAAAATATAAGCTAATAAAATATCTTTGAATGAATTTTTTTCACTTTAAAGCCTCAATTAAATACAAACTAATAACCATCTCTCCCAAAAAATTGGAAGAAGACTTTTATTAATTTAAAAGGAAAGATTACCTTATGAACCAATTTGAACCTTTTCAAAATTTTAGTAAGGAATATTTCCAACCATTAACTAGTGGAATCAAAAATGACATATCTCAAAGTAAACCTCTCCAACCTAGATTAGGAGTATCTTTTCAAATAATCCAAATAATCTTAACACTACCCACCCTACCTTGGTTATTTAAGATCTCAATAAAAGTATCTCACCTTATATCCCATTGTGTTTTAACCTCTCCAAGCCTTTACCACCATAGTATATTTTTGATAAGTTTTGTTGATGACATGCTAAAGTTGATCATTCTCATGAAAATTGAACTAAAATTAAGAAATTTGGTAATGACTTCATGTTAGTAAAAAAAATCAACCATGAATTTCTTACCAAAGATAATTATATGGAATATATCAAAGTTTTAAAAGCTAAATTCAATTAATCACATCACTCTAATCAATCTAAACATAAAAAATATCAACATAAACCTCAATAGACATCAATTCCTATTATTTCTCATATGAATAACTTTCTAGGTGATATTGATGCCAATAATCATAAATACCACATCTAATTTAAATATATTACTATACAAAAGGTTAATTTTCTATGTAATCCAGCTAATAAAGAAATTTTTACTCAACTAAGAAACCCTCTCAAGAAAACATGCTTCTCAAAGATACAGAAAATTATATTAAAACTTCCAACACACTATATAATGATTCATCCACTCAACCATAATATCCTCAAGATTATGATAAACATCCTTCAATTATAAAATATTTTAAATAACATCCTAACTACCCACCTACATATCATTATGGTTGTTACCAAAAATCAACTTAATGAAATTTCATAAAACAACTTACCACTATGCCTTATTAGATTCCTCTAATGGAACTCATTACAACATCACCCTTTCATAGGAAATTTCTGATGAAATAATTACTCTACACACACACACACACACACACACACACACACACACACACATATATATACACATATACATATATACATATATATATACATGCATATATATACATATATATACATATATATAGATACATACATATACATATACATATACATATACATACATATATATATATATATATATATATATAATTCTATCCCACTAAAAATAAACTAAATCATACATTCAACCTTTTGAAGTATATATATATATATATATATATATATATATATATATATATATATATATAAAATTCTATCCCACTAAAAATAAACTAAATCATACATTCAACCTTTTGAAGTTTCAACACCTACTGAAGTCTCTATAATTGAAACCATATCCCTTTCTATATTAACTAAAAAATCTATGTTAAGTTTCCATTTGGATGATATTAATAATGATGAAACTATCTCTTAATTTTATGTTTCACCTCTTTTTATTATTACCATAATCAATGATGATCAAATAAGAAAAAATATTTTGGATGAAGGATCAATAATTTATGTCACTTCGTTATGATTAGTTATAGAATTAGGATATTCAATAAAAATTATTAATAATATTAGACTTAGTTTTAATGGATTTGATAAAGAAAAACTAACTTACTCTTGGTTTTATATAGATTCCTCTCATTAGAAGAGCCAAACCCATATGTACCAAGTTTATATTTTTTGATATTCCACTTTCCTATAATCTAATCTTAGGCTATCTATAGACTCACCACATCCCTAATTACGAAATCCCAATACATGATTTTGCTTTCACACTACTAAAACTATAAATAAAACTCATTTCCATAAGTTTTCAACATGCATCCAAATATGCAAGTCACCCTTATTGAACTCGATGGTGATGAACCCAATGAGATTAAAAAAATATATTACAACTATATCACCACCATATATCTCAAAATTTATTCTTCCATCTCTTTTACCAAGAAATTGATCCATTTATTTGATAAAAGGTGATATTGATAACCCACCCCCTTTTAATTATAATGAAGTTTCGTATGAATTCAAATAATATATGGTGTATAAGAGTTTACCAATAATCATTATTACTCTCACATTAATATTTTAGTGAACTTGGTGTATTCACCAAGAATACTTCCATTGAGTACCCTTAAGACCCTAACTAAACATGCACCATTTCCCCATATTAATATGAATCATATAGTATTTCCAAATCTTAATAAGATAATTAGATATGATTCATTATAAAAATAACTTCACAAAAATGTATGTTTCTAAATGGGATGTCAACTTAGTACACATTTATTACAACTTTGATCCTCAATTCAATTAAAATGATAAAAAAGAAAGTGTGGCCATAGAATCTTATATACCTCCTATTATCTACCATTGAGAAATTTGAGATGATTATTATACATAATCTCAAATATATCATAAAAATAAAAAAATATATGTTTAAGAAATTATTTTATAAATTATGACTACTATAGTTTAGAAAACCTCATAAAAATCCAACTATATTGACCGAGATGACACTATTAAAAAAATATCCTTATATAGATCTAACTACCTCATCTTAGATGTAGTTTAGATTAAATACACATATAATGATGTCATATAAGGTGATAAATTTATAAAATTCATACATAACTTGATGTTATATACCATGATATATTTTATCCAAGTTCAAACAAATCTAATTTTATTAGAAATACCAATACAATTCAATAAAACAAAGCTAAATTTTAATTTATTAACCATGATACAAGTCAAAAAAAACTTTAAACAAACCTATTTATATCACTTGGGATTATATAATAAAAATTATCATAGAAAATCATAATGATATTTACATGACTGATATTGTCAGTTAAAAATAAGAAACACCTCTTATAGATATTTAGATTACCCTAAATACCGATGCTATAATTGTGAGAGAGATTCAAATTAATATAATAGAAAATGTAATAGATATGTTCATACATAGGTTGATATCAAATACCATGATCCATTAAACTTACTTAAGTCATACATAGGGGCATATTAATGATCCCATCCTTACGTAAAATCAAACTTAAGGGTGTATTATGATTCTCATCCTCATTTTTCCTTGAACTTATGGGCATATTACAATGTTTTCCTTTTCCATAAATTGAACATTCACAATAAAATATATCTTCAAGAAATTTTTAAAGAGTCAAGAAATAATATTTTTTTTATAAATATTATACTTGAAATATATTCTACATAATTTTCATTTTATCCATCTTTTTCATTTATTATACATATCTCATGTTTATTTGTGTCTTGTTTATATTTCATGACAACATTATTTTCATGTTTTATTATAATTATATTATGTTATAGTCTACCTTCCTTTATTATTATCACCTACATTAACATCATGTCTTGGTTTCATCACAATTATCATATTCCATTTTCATCTTATCACCTCTTTATTTGTGACTCCAAAATCCATTATTTTAAAAAATCTTGGATTATCACTTTGAGTTACATCAACAAATCCATCATCACAAATTCCAACCTCCATTTTTTTGTGCTCCCTTCACTCTTATATTATGCCTCCGGGTTCTTATAATTATACATGGTTTCACCTCTTAGCTTTGACATCTTATCACTACTTATTTTTACTTTGGGACCCATTCTTATTTTTTAACATAGTTCTCTTTTACACATCATTACTTTTCTATTCTCCACATTTGGGATCTTTTAATAATACTTTATTTCATTCCTCTTGGATTATATCTCTTATTACTTTTTTTGACTCATTTATTTATCATTACTTTTCATGCCTCATGGACCTATTCCTACATTTTTTCCTCATGGATTTATCCTACATATGTTTACACCTATTACATTTTGTTTTATTATTATAATGGTAATACCTTTGGAAATAAAACTAGACCCTCGTAAAAAGTGCCCATCCTATTATATTACCTATAATTTATTTTTCTCCTACTATAAATGTTAGCTAGATGCTAGGTTATAAATATGGGATAGTGGTTGAGAGGTTTTTTTTTTTAAAATGGATAATAAAATTTGATTATATATGATAAATTAGTATTATAAGGTTTTAAAATATCACATATGGATTAACCCTACAATTAATGACCTTCTTATTACTAAAAGGCTCGTGTTCGCTATCTCATTGTGTGTAAATGCTTATCATATGGTATGACCTTGATATTTTGATTACTTAGATCAGTTGTAGCCTAAAATTTTCACAAAACCTAATTTATATCATGATATGGTATTTACATATATTTAATAAATTTTTATCCTCTTGAACACTATTATTGAAATTAAGATAATAGTGTTAGTGTCCTAGATGTAACCCTAGTGTTTGAGCCTTAAAAAACATCAAATTTTCAAATACTTTGACATGTATGGATTTCTATATGTTTATATATTAACCCTACCATGGTATAATTTAAAAATATGTGGTGTAAACATAAAATAAATTTCATTCACCATCCATTAAGAAACATATATAAATTACCAAGTAAACGCCTTTCAAGCTCACATTTAATCACTTTCATAACTGAGTTCTACTACTCTATTATTTCATATTTAAAAATAAGTCATAGGAGAGTATTATTATAGGTATAAATCATTAAAATAATATCCCATGAGTATATTTTGTGAAGTTACCATCTAGGCCACTACATGCACTCACATATAGCATATTACATAATTTTTCAAACATAGGCCCGTATAAGGGGGATAACTACATCTTTTTTAGGACCTCATTATATTATATGGATATGTAGGAAGAAATAGTTGATATATGGGTATTATACATTCATATTGACTTCAATTTGGCCCTAGCCCCCATTTTTCTAGGTGACATGCCCAAGTTAGAGCACTTAGGGTTTTGGGCAAAAGACTAATATCCAAAACTTATGCATATGATCCAATTTGATAATATTCAAGATGATAGTGAATATGAATGTAATAAGTTATTTAATATAAAAAATAGCTTTATTTCATATTAGACATAAGCATCATATTTAGAACAAAAGTGTCAATGATAGTGTCTAGGTTTTGGTGATAATGTCTAGGTTGAGAGAAAAAAATATTCAAAATCTAATGAATCATTATAGACCATAATCATATATTCTCATATAATTATATCTATAATATATACCTATTAATTAATAAATAATATAATTATTATTTCTTATTTATTTTTCTATATTCAAATTATTTTTATCATTGTACTTTATATATTTAGCATACTTTCATAATTCAACATTGTATCAATATATTGTGAATCTAAATTATTGAATTGGCATAATTTTAGAATATCTTGGCCATTTATTTGATTATTTTTATTCTCAATATAACATATCAAAAGGATTAAATATTTGGTAAACCCAACCTCTTATTCTTATCTTGTAAAATCTTAGTTTACCCTAGGGTTTTTTAATTTCTAAATTGTTAAACATCTTAAAATTAGATTTGTATTTATTAAAAAGGAATTAATCATGTTTAATATGGATAAATATAGTATTTATTTTCTTATATAATACATAATGATAGTCATTTATTGTTTTTTGATAATATAAGGTAGCTAAACAAGGGGTTGAACCCATACAAAAAGCAAAATATCCACAAAGGCAACCAACACAAAAAATACCTCAAAATAGAAACATCACAGTCTGTAATCCCAACAAAAACAACAAAAACAACTATAAACTAAGATAGTTATAAAAAAGTAGCAGAGTATCATCATAATAGATTCAAAAACTAAGGAGGTATATTCTCTCCTTGCTTAAACATGGATTTAGTAAGATCATCCAAATTCACATAGTTCTCCTCATTGTCAGTAGCAACCAAGTCTTGCAGCACATAAATGTTAAGGAAAATATAATTATAGAGTACAGTAGAAAGGTTCTATTTTATTTTTTTAATGTGACCCCTCAAGACTACAATTTCAAATCCCAAGCTAGCATTGATTTCTGTTTCATCATTAGCTTCTTCCACAAACATCTTTTCTGCTTTGCCAGCATTTTCTATAGAATCAGCAACACCCTTAGTAGTAGCCTCTAATTATTTAGTCTCCTAATTACCCTCAACATTCATATAGATTTCTTTAACATCCATGTCCTTGGCCTTATCACCCTAAGTGGATTCATCAGAGGCACTCTAAGAGTAGTCCATAAGCTTAGCCTTAGGAGCAATTTTGCTAGCAACTCACCCCGACCACCTAACTCCTAAGGAAAAACCCTCTTTAATAGCCTTAGAAGATGAATGAGACTTGATAACTTAACCCACAGGGGTCCTACAGTGATTTTTTGGGTCCCCATAGTAGCCCCCATAATTCTTGCTTCACCATCATATGTCTTCATCTTCTTGCACTTCATACTCACAGTAGAGCCCAGAGTATCTATGGGAATCTCCTCAAGAGTAGAAAAGGAAACTTATTTTGTATTAGTAGAAATAGGGGAAGGACATGGCTCTAATGAAGTGGAAATGACAATCAAGAAGGTACAAAAAGACCCATCCTCCAAGATACATGTCATGCCCCTCCAAAAGGGCTAATAAAGTGAGCTATCTTTCCAATAGATTTGACTCATCTTTAACACATCACTTCCTTTTGAATGATATCCCTAATATTTAAAGGGATGTGATCAATTTGGTACTAGCATCACAAATTTGAATATTATTGGCCAAGTTCGGCATAGGCATCTACAACACCATTGCCCCCATGATAAATATGTGAGATGTCTACCCTGATAATCTTATGCAAGAGAATTTGTATATCCCTAATAATATCTTTCACCTTAATACCAGTAGTTGACACATTGTTAACCACATCAATAACAATTTTAGAGTCCCCCTATAGTCATTTATTGTTATCTTCCATACATTTATAAATTAATCAATGATATAATCAAATGGAGTTTAAAAAATGGTACAAATAAAGAGAGTTTGTTTGTATTAGTATTCACAATAAGGCAATCAAATAAGTGCTAATTGATAAAAAATAAATTCTAAAGATTTGTATCACAAAATCATTAAAAAAATGGACATCAATACCAATCTTATTTAAAAATTATATATTTATATCAAAGGATTTGTTAATTCATGCATCCCACCAATTGGCCAAATCACATTATGTGTGACATTAGGACCAAAAATAGTATAAGTTACATTCCAAATAATGTATCAATCATTGAATTATAATTTAAACTTAGGTAGACCTTGAATACATATTATTAAAATTGTTCCATCTACATTACATCAATGTGTTAAATTCATACATGATGGGACATTATAAACCATGCTTACAGATGATGACTCTTTCAAATCATACAAAATGGTAAACTCCAACATGAAAGGGGTTCCTAAAATGGTACCATCCACATAAATCATTATGTTCAAGCATATATAAACTTATGAGATGTGTGAATATTTCAAAATAAATAATTTATCTCAAGATGTTCATAATACACTAACATTTGATATTCATATAAATACACATAAGGAACATAAAAATGACAAAAATACAAAGAAATAGAGAAAATACATTGAAAAATGAGATAATAATAAGTACACACAAAATAAAACATTTGAGATTGATTTATCGGTAAATTTTTGATAAAAATACAATATTTTTTTGTATTATTATGACATTCATTACTATATGACATGAAAAATTGTACAAACTTAGTTTTAATCTTCTTAAGCATATCTCACATAATCTATTCATGCATGTAGGCTTTGATACATATAGGATAAATGCACCATAATAGGATACAAAATCAAATACATATAAATTCAAGGAGAAGATAAATGATGAACATATGAATGCATGTTATACCATCCATCCCTCTTAGTTAAAACCTTTAAATCAACCTTATATGGGATAAATTTTGATATTTAAAATTAATTATGTGGATACATCCCATAGATAACCACAACATATTTTACAAATAAAGATACATCAATATAATATGCACATAATGCTTTCTATGTTACTTCAACAAATGATGATATCTATACTGCATACCAAACATAAGCCATAAGTAAGGCTTGTACGTATAGAAGGATATCCATATTGAAGTTAACACAATATCTAAAGACATGATAATATTGTTGAGAGGAGATATAAAAACAAATTTATAAGTACAAAAATGAAGTGTGTATATAGATTATTCAAGAACAAAAAAACAAACCATTGATCTCAAAAATTTCCAAAGTCAAAAGTACAATGGGACATACTCAAAAATTCCCATTACAAGAAGATATAATTATTATTGAAAATAATGATGGGCATTATTATGATCATCTTAATATTGATGTAAATAATAGTGACAAAATTTATATAATTAAAAATCTATGACATATCAGACATGATATACATTAGTTACATCACTATCCACTCTTTTCATAATCTCTTAGGTACATTTTATTATCCATTGCGTGTAGACCAAAATTAGTTAATACACCCATATGGGTAATGAATCAAACATCACATTTGACCTTTCATTTTGGGCAATAGTGGTTGACCTATATGAAAGCAATAGTGGACTTTACTATTATGTGCCTAATTTTCAAATTTGAATATAAAGAGATTTACATTTCACATGATGGATATTGTGATAAACCAATAGGAACAACATATGGTATTAGACTACCATAAGATATCAAATAAGTGGTAAATATTAAACATAAACAATTTTTCCAAGCAAAGGCTTGAGGCATCCTATACATCATGAGTATGAGGACTTATGGGACTAGTTATTTCACCCTAAAATTTAAACATAATAATAATTCAAAAAATCAATTAATCAATAAAATACAAAAACATTCAAATAAATAAAACATAACAAAATACTTAGTATTTACATATTTACTAAGTTTTACATATATTTTTTACTTTATGTTAGTATATAGCATATGATTTTCCTCTGTATACACATATATGTTTCATGGGTACTTTAGTGTGATACATAAATAAAATAGCCTATATATTTTGGAACTTTCCTCTACCCACATGAAACACTACATTGGAGAATCTACTTTTATTGATTATGATTCATACATGTATATTATTCTATGTTCACTTTACATTATCATGTTGATCTTATATATTAATTTTTACACATGTTTATACTCATTATTACATCTAACAATTTGTGATAGATATGCTATGCTACATGAAATTTTATAGACACATGTATGCATGGAATATTATTTTATGATTATGTTAGTTTCTTATATTTCACCTATTCATCTTCTCACATAGCTTACTTGAGTGTACTTCTTGTTTGCTAGCTTGTCTTGATTTTAGAACATTTGAACATGTTCCTTGTTTATTTTCCATAGTTCTCCTAATTTTTATTTCATTTATATGTAGACATTTGAACATGTCCTCTCCTTTGAGGGTGTGGCATTTGATCACACTCCTTATTTTTGGTCTCCTTAGACCTCTTTTTCATGACTTTGAGTGATCTTGTGTGCATGCTTTATTTTTTGATGAGTTTATTCTTATTACTCTTAGACATTACCATGATCCATTTCATGCATCTTATGGATTATTATAATTGGATAATATGAGATTAATTGATGCATATACTTAGACATGATACCACTATATTCTTCATTACTACATCATTGATACAAATATGGCATGGTTATCTTATCCTTTTGAGATAAGGTGACTACCATATTGCATTCCCCTCACCTCAAAATGGGGGCATATTAGTGGGGGAATTCCATAGGTACATGAGCACACATACACATAAATCACATAATTTTATACAATTTACATGATTTAGATATACATTTGGGACAAAATATTATACATTTGACATTGATTTTCATAGATTTTAGATAGAGCTTTTCATGTTTGTGATAAATATTTATCCATTTTATAGAGTAGAGGTTACATTTTTATAGATACTTTAGTTTGAGACATATTATAGGTATATATGCCATGAAAATTCACCAAATCACAAATATATATTTATATCACATACATATTTAAACACTAACTTTATTAAGATACACCAATTGAGATTTATCTATTTTTAGTAGTTAGATACCTTGAGTAGTTTATTTGAGACTCATAACCATCTAAGGCCTTGGAACTAATTATACTTTGTAAAATGATATGGTTACACCATTTTAATTGGGTGAGATTGGATAGATTGGATAGATTATGTATACATTTAAGTTATTCAATTGAGATTTAGTGACCTCAATAACCTTGTCATAACTCACCCTTACACCATATTGCGGGCATGATCACCCTCCAATTATCTTCTTCACATATCCAAGGTTTAATTGTGAACCTCTCTCTCTAATACTTCAATAAAGAATCATCATTACCTAAGAAAATTACCAAAGGTTAAAATGGTTACATTGACACACATGTGTACTCCTTCCTTGTTTTCTTTTCTTTCAAGTATTTAAATTATTAAATTTTAGATTACATACACTAATAACATTGTAATATTCCCTGGGCTTCATGAAATATATAAACATTAAATTCAAATAATTCTCAATAAAATAAAAGGTGTGTTGAACACACCATGATACACATTTATTTCCTCTAAACTATTAATTTTACCCTTAGGCATTGATAAAATAAATTGGGGGTAAATTCAGATAAAAAAAATCTAATTATATATGATAAAATAGTCTTTTAATACTTAGAAAATATCACTCATGGATCAACCCTTTAGTTCATGACCTTCCCACTGCTAAAATTATCACATTTTCCATCTCACTATGCCTAAATTCTTATCCTATAGTTTGAAAATGATATTTTGATTATCTAGATCACTTGTAGCCCATCATCTACATAAAACCTGATTCATATCCTTATCTAGTAGTTATAGATCTTCAATAAATTTTTATCCCCTATAGACTACCATATGTACCTTATATGTTCAAATATTAAACAATATGTAGATTATTCCCTTGTTAGTCTAAATGAGAAAACATCAATCATAAAAATACACTAGAACTAAACACTCTTGCCTAAGAACTAGTGAGAGCATAACACAATAATCAAGATCATAAAATAGAGATGAAGAAAATACAATTCTTACCTCCTTTATCAATTTTAATGCTTACTTGTTGGAATAAGGGTGTTAATACTTGGCCTATGATTATTTTAGTCTTTTATCAATGCTCTTCCATGGTGGTATCATCTCTCCAATAGTCACTTGTGGCTTGGTTTGAAGCTTGGCATAAATTGGGCATTATAACATTAGTCTCAAAGGCTTCAAGAAGGTATTCTATTAAAATAATCTTACACACAAGATATTTTTGGCATATGGTGTGAACACTTGTATTTATATCTCAAATAAATAACTCTAACCCTAAGGATGTTAGGTTAAATTCTAACTTGGGTTGAGTCTAAATTAACTTAGGTTGAGTCAGTCTAGCTCTAGGTTGTATTAAGGCACTTATAAAATATTGACACCTTAGTTTCAAATATTATTGAGGCATGATAACTCACTTTAGATTTTTATGAGGTGTGACTCATATTTTTTAATATTTAGGAGATAATAAATCACTTTACTAGCTCATTTAACCTTTTAACTTCATATTTGGCTAAAAATTCCTTTTTTGGTAAATAAAAATCACTATTTTGATTTGGATTTTTTTTAGGAAAGTTAACTAGGTTTTGAAATGTAATTTACTCTTTCTTATTAATTTTTTGGATTTAGGAAATTTTTTTAAATGTTTTCAATTAATATATTTATAGGTCAAAAGTGTCAAATTACTAGGTCATAATTTGACTAGGGTTAGAACTAAACTAGGTTAGTGGTGCATATAGGGTAATACACCAAATAAGATAGCCTCAACACATTTCTAGGAAATTAAATCCCTTTTGTAAAGGAAATTGGGTAACCTAGGTGATTTATAGGCTTAGATGTGTCATTTGTTTAGAAATTGAATTAAATCCCAGTTTAGGCATGAATGTGGCCAAAACTAAGTGTCTACAGTTTGCCCTTATTTGAGAAGGCATTGTGAGACACAAACACAATAATTTATTTTCAAATAATGAAAAATTCATTAATCTGAATAGTTCATGCCCCCAAGGGTGATTAATAATCCATTAATTCCCCCTCAAAGGAGTGGGTAAGAAAAAAGAATCATTGAAAGTGCCCTCAAATGAAGAAATGGCATGATATAATGGTAACAAGGGTGAGATTACTAAATTTACCAAAGGTAGTTATAAATAGTGTTGGTTCCCAATTGTACACCTCATACACTCAGCCTTTCATAGTTGAAGAAAATGGCAAATTAAGATGAAAAAACCCACTCATATATCATTATATCCGAGGAAGGGTTTGACATCAAGATTAAACTAAATGTAAAAAAAAGATTGAGATGTACCTACAAGGGTGTGGTTAGTTCCCTACTACTTTTATCTCTAGTTGAACCAAGGTGTGAGGACCTATGGGGTAGCTTTCTCACATGGAGATATTCTAAAATTCAACCTCCATGGAGATTATTGGCATAGAGAGACACAAATCTAACTAGAACACAACCAAACTCACTCATTCCACCTAGGAAGATTTGTCACATGGAATGAGCAAATGTTTTAGGCCAGATACAAGCTACTGAAGATAGATATAAAAATGATTTCAACCTTAATGTGGAAGAATTTTCAACAACACAGGGGATAAATAAAAGATTACATTGATGGTATTTGAAGCATAAAATGCAAACACATGTTAAGTATGCGCTATTTATGCATCTACTAGTAAATAACACTCAAAATATGAAAATGGCATATTATTTTTAGGGTGGGATAGTTAGATATTTATAAAAGGGGAGGATGTTGTGCTAGTGATCTTAAAACAATATGGATTCTTTCAACAACCATAACATCACCTATTACAAATATGTAAAATAACTTAAATGCAGGCTAATGGAACTACCACAAGTGATTTTCCTTTCCATAAACCTAGGGTACCCTAACAAGTTATTCAGCAACATAGTCCCAAATATAATGTAAAAAAGGATTTATAATCCAAATCTAAACCCAAGATGACAACTATTAATGAACATAGAATAAGATATCTCGTCAACAATATTTGTAAGACATATTACTGCACTTCATCAATAGAAAAAAGTAGAGAACCACAAGCACTTTCATTAACATTACAAGAAAATATTACACACATTAGTGTGTCAAAATGCTACCATGGGGATAAGCATGGTGTATTTACTCCATGTTAGATAGGGGAGACATATGGAGATGCTCTCAGAACTTGATAATGGATCTACATCTACAACTACCTTAGCAAGAGAGATAAAATGCACATAATAAAGACCCCTAAATTTGGAAGAGCCTATACTAAGGAATACACAAACCAACATAATGGGAAACCAACCTTTGAAACATAAAATAAGCCTTTTGTTTATACATTCTAATTCTTTTTTCAATTTTAGGACTATGGGTCAAATTTTGAAAAATTACATAACGGACCCTCAAATCCACCAAGATGCTTTTATCTAGAAAATATTCCATACCACACATGATATCTTCATTCATTTATACGAAAAATCAATGTTCTAACTACCTCTACAAAGAATGATGAATATTTACAACAAACTTCTAATTTCATGGCAGGAGATGCCTTTGACATGAGCTAGAAGGAGAATATTCATGGTGGAAGCAAACAAACCATTTGTCTTTATGTGGAACTACCTAAAGATGTTTTTTTGTTAATCGATGGCAAATCTAGAATCTTCTAGACAACTTCCCTTCTCTTGTGCATTCCAAAAAAATCCCATTACCTCATGATGATGGCTTGAGAGTATTCTTGATTCATGGCTACTTGAAGATCTTCCTTGGAGTGGCCTAGTTTGATCTTATAATCCTATAATATCTTTCCCATAGATGATCTCAGACAAGCAAAATAGATGAAGAATGCACAACTTAGGTTATATTACCTTTTTTCCCTTTTGGATCCAAACCATCAAATCTAGTTTGGGTGAGAAAATGCACTCTATCAAATCATGATCTGAGGGGTGGATCAGTATTATATATAGTATGTACTTTGGCCTTGAGGATGTGCCATTGGGGTTTTTTTCAAATAGTCCTAACTACTCAAGCACTATCGATTTGTATAGCAACACCTTCCTATATCTTGGGACCTATTCAAATGTCACTTTTCTACTCACATAATTAGATCTTTGAAACATGCTCAAAATTTTAACTATGCCCCATGAGCTCAACACTTGTCATGCCTATGTTGGTCTTGGTTTATTTTGACTATCTAGCTTTGAACACACACTATTAGATCATCCTACTCTACATTAATGTGCACCATTATATCTGACTCCATTTAAAATCAAATGGCTATTTCACTAGGCCTAAAATTGATGCTCACATGACTATCTTGGAACATTTGAACCCCAATGGCTAGTTTATATAGCTTAAAGTTGGCATCTGCATACCTATCAAAAAACTTCCATAAGACTATCAAACTTATGTAATTTGGGCAAATTCTTTCAAATATTTTATCTTCAACAATTTGGTTTGCAGTCTCTTTATCTTGTCATCAATTTCACTAGGAAAATTATTCCATAATAATTCCTAGTTTTTGACCTTTTTATGTTGGGAATTTTATTTTAGGCAACTTCTATCCTTGGCATTCCTATTTCAGGTCTTTTGTCTTTAACTTCTCTATATTTTACATTCCTGATCCAAAACAATCCTTTTAGGCATTCTATCAAGATAATTATCTTAAATAAAATGTTTGAGATAATTTCCCTAAAGGATTTTGACTTCACACTTTTCTTGAGAGTTTTGAATTTTATCAGAGTTTTTGCATGGGCAAGATGCCTGAAATAATTTGGTCATCATATTTTTGCCTTTGTTAGAATAATTGTTTCAAACATTTTATCCAAAATAATTTCCATAAATAAACTAGTCTTTTGCACTTTTATCAAAGGAATTTGGATTTATGATTTGTCTTTTCTATCTTAGCCCTTTTGTTTTTCTCACTTCTACTCCATAACAACTTTTCTAAAAGTTCCCTTCAAGTTTTTTCTAAGGGAAAGATACCTAAAATAAATGACCCTTTAGGGATATTACAAAGGCTTACCCTATATAATTACCCTTTGACCTTTTGGAATAACCCTTTAGATCTTTTGAAAGTACCCTTCAAAATTATTAAAAGTGTCCTCTAGATATTTTGAAAGTTCCCTTCATAAATTTTACAAGGGTCAAATGCCTAAAAAAATTGACCCTTAAGGGATTCTACAAAGGCAAAAGGACCCTTTAAATATTTTGAAAAGGCAAAATTACTGAAAGAAATAGGGCAGTATGTTTTACTTAGAACAAATAGACTTTGTCAGGATTTTTATTGTAGACAATTTTCCTCACAAAAATAAGTCTTCAAAATTTTTATGCAAATAAAAATCCCTAAGATTTATTTCCATCAAGAAATTTTTCCTAACAAAAAACTCAATGACGCCAAGGCTTAAAACACACTAGGTAAAGACCAAATTAACACTTAGTTGATTAATCAAAAAAATTGACCTTTGAAAGAACACTTTGAAAATAATAATTTGGGTTAAGGACTTGGGCATTTACATTTAACAAGGTCCCAATTGCTTCAGTGAAATTTTGGTTACTGATAGTGGCTCTCACTTGGGAATGCATACCCCTTGAAGGTGTGCAAAGAACCCCACAACAGAAGACTAGGTGCCAATCTATTGGGCTATGGAGTCAAGACTTAGAAATTTTTAGTAAACATCCATGAAGGCTTAACAAAACATGATAGACTAATAAAAATAGATCAAGAGGATCTAAAAATAAATGAATGACAAAAAACATGAAAGGAAACTATACAAATAAGACCCAAAGCAAAGGGGTAGTAAAACAATAAAAGGACAAAATAACAAAACATTATACACTATGTACACAATTACATACTTAATTGAGGAAATGCTTCGAATGCTTGCCATTATCTGGAATCTATAGAATTATGCCATCCCTTAACCTCTTAAACTTTTCCAATAGTTTGGTGGCTAAGATGAAGTAAACCCATTTTTGTACTTGCCTAAAAGATTTGTTGCTAAGATATAATAGGATGACACATTAAATAAAATCCTCTCTAGATGGTCTTAAGTCTAGATAATACCAAGCCAAAAGATCCTAGTACTTTTTTAGCAACTATAAATAAGCTTGTTTCTTGGTTGTAATTAGGTGAGTACCAAGTAAGAGTGCACCAAGATCAGCAATGTCATTCATGCACTCAAGGTATTGCTTAAAATAATTCTAAAAAAATTCATCTTTAGGGGCATAAAAGATAACCCCATCCTCACTGAATAACATTCTCTAAATATCATCTTCATTGTCAAGGCTAGTATTAAGAATAACTGGTTGCTCAAAAATGTCCACACTCCTAATAGAGTCTCCCAATTCTACACCCATGTCTATTACTTCTATTGGAGCACACTTTGAATCTTTAATTCCATCATTATTAGGTAACTCATATGCTTGTGTTATACTATCATCACAAACAAACTCATATGTCAGGACCTTCTTGACCGCACTCCAATAGTGATCAGTAGTAGTAGCAAATATCATTTCCATGGAGGCAAAAAACTTATATGCAAAATCTTGATAATTGAACATAAAAATATCATATTTAGATAATGCATACTCAAGTTCATCTAACTCTTCATTAATTTGTTCAACAGTATCACATGGAAGATGTAGGAATAAGCACTTGTCACACCAGTCAATGTCAAAATAAAAATTTGCAACATTTATTTTGGCATTTAATAGATCAAACACTTCCATTATAGCCTCCAAACTTGTCTCCTTCATCTTTGATGCAAACATAGTGGTGAGACAAGGTTCTGATAAGTCACCTTTGAAGGATGATCTCAATCCTTCTAGCTTTGCAAGCCAAAAAAAAAATACAGAAAGATGAAATGAAGATATTCAAAATAGGCACTAATCTTCTTTCAAAATAGATGATAAAAATGGAGTCACCAATAGAATCAAAATTTTAGAATATAATAATTAACAAACTGTTATGATACATGATGAAAATAAACATTATTGAACTTAATGATGAGATAATAACACAAAGACACTAAAATTTTTAGAATAATGTTCAAAAGAGAAAAAACCACCTTCCAACATGCAACATTAACAACTCTTAATAATAAACATAGCAAATGTCAATTATCAAATATCTCAAATCTTGACACATCCCTAGTGGAGTGTTGCGACATTGATGGCCAATATATCCTAATTATATAAAATAACAAGTAGAGAACCTTCAAACTAGAAATATTTATAGATCTAGTTGTCTACAAGAGTCCCTTGCAACACAAGTGACCTAGACTTTAATTTAATCCATGATAATAAAACCAAAAGGGTGTTGGTGGCATTGACACACCAAAGATAGTTAGAATAGCATACAGAGGTAGAGAACTTTAAAAATGATAACAACTCTCTAAGAGAGTCCCCAATAACATAGGTAACTAGGTTAATTTAATCCCAGACAATAGCACTAAAAAGTGGTGAAATTGATGAACCAAAGATAATCAAAATATTAAAAAGAGGTAGAGAACTTTAAAAATGATAGCAAATATCTACAAGAGTCCCCAATAACACAAGTGCCAATGGTGTCTTTTCTTTCCTCGGTAATAGCACTAGAAAGAGTGGTGATGTTGATGCACCAAATATAATTAGATGAGTGTGAATATAGGTAGTGACATTTTTAAACAAATTACTTACATCTCTTTACAAGAGTCCCCAACAACATAGGTGACAAAAAATGTTCCTAATAATGGTTCCAAATGAGTGTTTTAGATTAGGGTAAAAGCAGGTTTTGAAGGGGCCCCGAAACCCTTTACAAATCAAGAAAGATAAAACATTACAAACTGCCAGGAAAGGCAAAACCACTAAAAAATAGTAACTAAACTAGGTTTTACAGGGACCTAAAACCAATAGTATAAACCAGTAAAAATGCCCCAAGTTTTACAAGGACCTAAAACCTAAACAAAACTAGGTAAAACAGCCTAAAAACCAAGTTTTACAGGGACCTAAAACCTTAGAAACTAGCAACCCCAAAAACACAATGTCAAAGGAATTGCTCACAAATGGCAGCCATCGAGATTCTCCTTAGCAAGGCATGCCTTCCTCCCTAAATGCCAACACAGCATAGGCAAAACTGCCATACCCATCAATTATTAATGAGCAAGGCACCTCCATGGCTTAGGGTTTCTCCATTTTTCCTTGAACAGGGTGTCGTGGCTCAATCACTAATCATAAAGGAAATAAAGTTTCCCCCATACAAACACTATTTACTTTGCTAACCAAATCAGGATGGTAGTCCAACTCAGGCTAGCGATCCAACCCAGGTTCCATCCATAATACGACAAATCAAAGCAAAATAAAATACATGCAAAAATAAAGATCTCATCATTTCAGCTCTGCGTACCTGCACCAAAGGTCCAAAAAAATGCACTGCCCATAATAGATAGTGCCACCAACAAACAACCCTCAGATCCATCGCCTCCATCGCCCAATCCATCCACCCAAACTTATACTAGATCACCCCCTCTACTCAAAGGAATTGCTGCCATGACATTAAAATTTTAATCAAAGAAATCACCGATTCGCACAGAATAGGGTAATGATCATAACGGCAGCCACAAAACAAAAATCTGAGTTAAATAAATAGATCCATGCACTAATAGATTAACCTTTACTATGCCGCATGTTCTCACACAAAGAAGGGTTTGAGGGGGCCGCATAGACGTAGACCCCCGCCACAGTCAAATATTCCTTCTTGTTTGATAATGGAAGTTGTTTTTTATTATGAGTGTTGGTGATATTGATGCACCAAAATAGTTAGAATAGCATACAATGGTAGAGAACTTTAAAAATGATAGTAAACTTTCTAAAAAATTCCCTAACAACATAGGTAACCAAGATTTCAGTTTAATCCCTAGCAATGATGCTATAAAATTGTTGGTTCTTAGTTGTATACCTCATATACTTGGCCTTACACTCTTGAAGAAAATGGAAAACTAAGATTAAAAAACCCCCTAGTATGTCATTGTAGCTGGAGAAGGGTTTGACATCAAGATTAGACCAAATGCAAATAATAACTGAGAGGCACCTAAAAAGGTATGGTCATTTCCCTACTACTTTTGGCTTTTCCTGAATCAAGGTGAGAGGACCTATGGGGTAGCTTGATCACATGGAGATATTCTAAAATTCAACCTCCATAAATATTATTGGTACAAAGAGACACAAATCTAACTAGATTACAACCAAAATTAGTCACTCTACTTGAGAAGGGTTGTCACATAGAATGATCAAATGTTTTAGGTTAGATACAAGCTACTAAAGATAGATGTAAAAGTGATTACAACCTTCATTCAAAATAATTTTCAACAACACAAGGGTTGAATAAAAGATTGCAATGTTGGGCTTTAAAACACAAAATGTAGACACATTTTAAGTATGCAATATTTATGCATCTGCTAGCAAATAACACTCAAAATATGAAAAAGATGTATTATTTATAGGGTAGGACAGTTAGATATTTATAAAAGGGGATGATGGTATGATGGTGGTCTTCAAACAGTATGGATTATTTCAACATTCACAACATCACCTATTACAAATATGTATAAATATTAAATGCAAGATAATGGAACTACCAGGATTGATTTGCCTTTTTCTATTGAATCCATAAACCTAGGGTACCCTAACAAGTCATTCAACAACATATTCCCAAATACAATACAAAAAGGGATTTATAATCCGAATCTAAACCCAAGATTACAACCAATAGTGAACATAAAATAAGATATTCGATCAATATTATTTACAATAAATATTACTACACTTCAACAATAAAAATTAGTAGAGAACCTCAAGCACTTTCATTAACTTTACAAGAAAATATTACACACATTTGTGTGTCAAAATGCTACCATGGGGACAAGCATGGTGTATTTTTTCCATGTTAGATAGGGGAGACATATGGAGATGATCTCAGAGCTTACTAATGAATGTATAACTATAACCACCTTAGAAAGAGAGACAAAATGTACACAATAATGATCCCTAAATGTGGAAGAGCCTATACTAAGGAAGACACAAACTAGCATAATGACTAGCACAATGGCCGACCAACTTCTAGAATAGAAGATAAGCCTTCTATTTATACATTCTAATCTTTTTACCAATTTTAGGATCTTGGGTTGAAATTTTCAAAATTACATAACAACCCCTCAAATCCATGAATATGATCCCCACTTTAAAATATTCCATGTCATGCCTGATATCTTCATTCATTTGCAAGAAAAATCAATGTTCTAACTGACTCTACAAAGAATGGTGCATATTTATAACAAACTTATGATTTCATGGTGGTATATGCCTTTCACATGAGCCATAAGGTGATATCCATGGTGGAAGAAAATAAACCATTTGCCTTTATGTGGAATTTCTTGAAGATGCTTTTCTATTAATCAATGGTAAATCTAGAATCTTCTAGATAGCTTCCCTTCTCCTATGCATGCCAAAGAAAACCCATTACCTCATGATGATGGATTGATAATATTCTTGATTCATGGGGACTTAAATATATTCCTTGGACTGGCCGACTTTGATTTTATAATCCTATAATATCTTTCCCATAGAGGAGCTTAGACAAGTGAAGCAGATGAAGAATTCACGACTTAGGTTATATTTCCCTTTTTCCCTTTTAGCTCCAAACCATCAGATCTAACTTGGGAAAGAAAAAATCTTTGTTATATCATGATCTAATGGGTGGAGTGTTTTTGGATACAACCTATACTTTGGCATCAAGGATGTGCCACTTGACAAACTCACAAGATTTTTGAGTTTTTTCTTAAACAGTACCAACTGCTTGAGTGCTATCGATCCGCATGGTAGCACCTCACTAGATCTAGGTCCCTATTAAACTATCACATGTCTACTCACATAATTATATCTTCAAAACATGCTTGAAATTTTATCTATACCCTATGATCTTGACACTTATCATTCCTTTGATGGTCCTAGGTTCCTTTGACTATCCAGCTTTGGTCACATACTATCAGATCATCCTTCTTTATGTTAATGTGCACCATTGGATCTATCTCAATTTGAACTCAAACAACTATTTCACTAGGCCTAAAATGTATGCTTGTGTTTTTGTCTTAGAACATTTTAACCCTAATGGCTAATTTCTATAGTTTAAAGTTGACATCCGCACACCTATCAAAAATTTCCATGAGACTATCACACTTATGTAATTTAGGCAAATTCCTTTGGATCTTTTATCTTTGGTAATTTGGTCTATGGGATCTTTATCTTGGCATCCATTTCACCAAGATAATTATTTTGTAAGAATTCCTAGTTTTTAGCCTTTTATGTTAGGACTTTTGTTTCGAGCAAATTTTGTCCTTGGAATTCCTCTTTTGAGCCTTTTATCTTTGGCATAATCATCCCACAACATTTATTTTTAATAATCTATCTCCAAAATTCTTACTTCATAATAATCCTTTCAGGCATTATTTCAAGATAATTATCTTAGATAAAATGTCTGAGATAATTTCCCCAAAAGATTTTGACTTCACACTTTTCTTGAGAGATTTGAACTTTGTCAAACTTTTTGCATGGGAAAGATACCCAAAACAATTTGGCCTTCAAAATTTCACCTTTATCAAAGCAATTATTTTAGACATTTTGTTTGAAAAAAATTCCTTGAAGAAATTGGTATTTTGTACTTTTGTTGAAGGAATTTAGACTTATGATTTGGGCTTTTCTATGTTGGCCCTTTTATTTTTGGCACTTCTACATCGTAGTAAATTTTCCAAAAGTACCATTTGGGATTTTTGAAATGGGAAGATGCCTAAAATAAATGACCCTTTAGGGATTTTACAAATTCTTTCCCTATGGAATTATCCTTCGGCCTTTTGGAATGGCCATTTAGATCTTTTGAAAGTGCCCTTTGGACTTATTGAAAGTATCCTTCGGATCTTTTGAAAGTACCATTCAAAAAAAATTCAAGGGAAAAATGCTTGAAAGAAATGACCCTTCAGGGATTATACAAAGGTAAAATGACCCTTTGGATATTTTATAAAGGCAAAAGACCTAGAAAAATAAGGTAGTATGTTTTACTTAGAATAAATAGACTTTGTCAAGTTTTTGTTACAGATAATTTATCTAATGAAAATAAGTCTTTGGAATCTTTACATGAAAAAAAAGCCTGAAGATGTATTTACATCAGGAAAAATGTCTTGAAAAAAACCCAAAGACCCCAAGGCTTAAAACACACTAAGTAAAGACTAGATTAACACTTAGGTGATTAATCAAGAAAGTTGACCTTGAAGGAACACTTTGAAAATAGGAATTTGGGTTAAGGACATGGGCATTTACATTTTACAAGAGCCCAATTGCTTCATTGTAATTTTGGAGAATAATAAATAGTAATGGCTATGGAGTCACTAATTTTCCCAAAGGTGGTTATAGTCAAAAACACAGTGTGTGAGAGTGGTTTACCCAAAGGTAGTTATAAGAAGTGGCATGGATAGATGCCTTGGTAGGGTAGTGGAATGGGTACTAATTTTACCAAAGGTGATTATAATCAGTAAAATAAATAGGAAACATTTATTTTCCCTAAGGTAGTTATAATTAGTAATGAAAATTGAGAAAAAACACTGATTTTCTAAAAGGTAGGTATAATCAGTAATGGCAAATAGGAAACACTAATTTTCCCAAAGGTGGTTATAATTAGGAATATAATAATTTTTTGTTGAAGGGTGGCTAGAGTAGTTAAAAATAATGATTTTCCTATAGTTAGTTATAATAATTATCACATTATGTAAAAATAATGATTTGACCTTAGGTGGTTGTAATCATTCAATTGGTCAAAAATAGAATTTACCATAATAGGGAAAATTAGTAAGGGTAAATTATGCAATAAATCTATAAAACATATTTATGATGAGATAGCAAAGGATAACAACACATTTATAGCCTAAATGTGAGTTCAAAGATGCTCTATTGAATAAACATGGGATATAGGTTGAAAATTCTTATTATTAAATAGGTTTCAAGGGAAGCCCACAAAGGTGGTTCAGTTGCAATATAGCCAAAAAATAAGGCACGTAAGATCAAAAAACATGCAAAACATACCATATATGTGAAAAATAAACCTCCTAGATGGTGAATATTTAACTATAGGCTATGGTGGGGGTAAAAATTCAAATTGATGACTATATATATTCACCCTTGGGGTGAAAAACAATTTATTTTTACCCTAGCCTTTTAAGAAATTTTCGCTCTAGTTTTATACACAAGTTACTAAGAGAAAATGGCCCATAGAAGAGCAAAATTAAATGTGATAGAGCAAGTGAGGGAGCACATGTGGACACCACACAACAGGGCACCATTAAGTAAATCATTTTTTTTCATTAATTTCACTAATGAGCATTAATTACCCTTAGAAAATCTTAAAATGGTGAAGTCACTATTTGCATGGAAGGGCATATGATACTTCACCAAGGAAATCAGTGACTTCACATGAAGTCATCATTTTCAATAAAAGTGAAAATGCTAAAAATGGGTGGAAATCATTGAAATAGTGATTTCACCCATTTTAGGCAAATTCACCATTTTTATGAAAATGAAAATTGTGGATTTACCTAAAAATATACAAAAATATTAAAATGATGGCTTTGTCTTGTTAAATGGTAGGTTCACATTAAGAGGCAAAAATAATTAACTCAAAAGACCTAGAAAGCATCCAACCTATATAAAAATCTCACTTAGATGGAATAGGCTAGGCTTAGGCTCTATTATCAGTATGTAGGTAGGATAACACTAACCATTTGTGATTTTAGGAGTGATTAGAGGTGTTTACCTATCATAAGAGATGATCACATTATCTATGAAACATGTAAATCTAGACTAAGGACATGGTGGGATTTATATAGGTACTAGACTTGTATGGCATGGCATGGATGTCAATTATCTAGGATAATCAAGCTTATCTATGTGTGCTAATAGATTTTTAGTATAGTGAGATGTTGAATTTTCACTTGTCAATTAGGATACCGCTCTCACACTTGAGGATACCCAGTTTATCCTTAAGCTACCAATGCAAGGGAGGCATTTGTTATAGACACCACTAACATAATATTATATAACATTGGATGATTTATATAGCTATCAAGGTATCCTCATGGTTCAATGGAAGGTTAATAGACCTAATTATAACCTTTATCGATATTCATTAAGATGATCTACCTGCTAGGGATCCTTCACCACCAGCTTTGATTGATCTTGAGGTTATTATTATCATGGCCATTATCCACAACATATTATTGACTAAAAAGAGTGGTTGATACTTTCATATGGGTTTGGGTGGTGTAGTTAGGAGCATATTAGAGGATTCCATATAGCTTGCCTAGGGACTAGTAGTTCTTGCATAGATTTATAGATACTTACACCTAATAGCTTATTATAATAGATGAAACATTGGAGCTTGTACACTTCTCATGGTCTAGGGATAAGAGCATGTTGTATTGAGTAACCAGTCAAGATACATAAGATGTAAGATGTTGAGGATTTGTTGGCTTATGGTTGGGTTCAAACAAGAGCTGGTTAACATGGGTACATAGGAAATATCTCCTTATATCATTAGATGCTTGATGATTTGACACCATTGTTTTTAATTTGGAGACCTTACCTCACATACCATATGTAGTGGTTCTAGGACGGATGGTACATGACTTACATGACTACCTAATGTTTTCTCACTAGTAGATAGTCACATATTATTAAAGAGTACCATCCATATTAAGTAATTAAGTAGTTAAGATACACATAGAATGTACTTTAGGGGCCATGATGGTTTAATCTTTTCATGCATGAGATTAGTTGGGATAATCTAATGATCATGAGAAGAGAGATCATAATGAGTTACCTCGACATAACATGGGTTGCCTAGGATTATATAAGAGGAACCACAAATGTAGGGATCACTTCAAATTTCATGCATTGGTGGGTACAAGTGCGATACTTGAGTTTGATAGATCCACTACTAATAGAGGGTCAAACACTGAAGGATATTAGTGTTCAGGTAGGGAGTTGACCAGTTTACAACATCAAGTATCTAGCATATAGGAAATTTTTATATGAAAGATAATGATATGATGTATTTATAGGCAAATATCACTCAAATAAAGGTTGAGATAGATATGTTGGTACAATTATACGGCCATCTCACCATAGAGAGTGATCAAGACACTAACAAGTATGATCAGTCATTGGCCACTATGGATCAGTTGAAATGAGAGTGAGATGTGGCTCAAAGAGCTTATACATAAGATGGATTATCATAGATGATTCTAAAGAGCCTTAAAGTTAGGGATGAGGAATAATACTATAGGTGGTCCTATGATTATACCATGCCTAGAGAGTAATAGGTTGTTACTTTTGAGATTTAAGAAGCACAGAGGGTAAAGAACAAATCTGGTCAATCTCAAATTAGGACTCATGCTTCAGGTGCCTTAGGCTAGTCAGTTCATTATCCAAAAAAATAAACATTAGGACTACTAGGTTCACCATGGCTACCTCCAACTATAGGTCCTAGGGATATATAGATCTAGAGTTGATTATTGAGATCCTAGCCTTTTGGCATAATTGGCATTATTTTGGCTTATGGAATTATACCCACTGTATCGACACTTATGTATTTTTGAGACACCATAGTGATATGTATATATATTTTATGTACATTACATTTGAGATACATTTACATTTAGTTTTATTTCTTTTAAAGGTTGATGTACATGTATATGACATTGATTTGATATATATATACGATGCCATACTTATTATATCATTTATCTCATGTTTAGCATTGATTACCATTATGGATGTTTTAAAAAAATATATTCTTATGCTCATGTATGCTTTGTTTATTTATTATTTATGCCATATTTATGATATGTTCTATAGGTTATCATCTAATTATGTTGTATGACTCATATGGATGCTTATTCAGAGATGCACATCTTTATTTTTTATTAAATCAGTTAAAGTTAGGTTACAAGGTCTTATTATCATACAATAGAAGCCAAAATATATGCATGATAAAGTAGTAAAACCAAGTGAATAAAAAAATACATGGCCAAAATCACCCTTCTGCCAAAAACACACTAAACTTTAGCTGATAGACCTAGGAGAACAAAAAGAAACCAACTATTTAGACTCTAAATAAACAACCAATTTTTTGTCCATCAAAATATCATCTTTGATGTTTTTTTTTCCTTTGGTATGAACTCCCATTAACTATTATTTTTATTCTCCCTTCCTCTTCCACTTTAGGTTGGTCAGCTTCATTTCTTCTATTTCCTGCTCAATCTCCCTGCTTTGTTTTACCCCACCACTTTGAGTATTGTCCTATGGGGTGAGCTCCTCGGTAATCACCTGTTCTTTACCAACCTACATTTCCACTAGCCCAAGACTTAGCATCCCTTTTAGGTTGTCAAATTATTCCTTAATATCATTATAAATTAGTTTTTGCATTGATATTTCTATGAAGAGTTTGTCCATGGTGTACTCAATGCCTTCCTTGGTCTTGGGATTCAAGGTCCCATGACCCCTACTAGAAATTGAGGACACATAAATTGGAATTCCCCTATTAGTGCCTTAGCATTTTTAATCCCCTTGGGAAGACTCACCTTTTTCCCCCTTAAGCTTATCCTTTCTATTTTTTTCCTCATCAAACTTAGTATAGAATCCCTCATCCTTATCTAATTCCTCTTGTTCACTAGGAATATCAATGGCCTCTAAGACTATTCTAGACCATAGTGGATCCCATTTCTTAACCAATAGGAGAATAAAACCTTGATTAATGATGTCCATCAATGGATTTCCCTTCAATTTTATCATGGTAGCTTCTAATGATTTTAATAGAAAGAATGAAAGGTTGATGGTATGTCTTCTGAAATAATTGAGTAAAAGGAAATGATGGGATAATATCACATTGTAATTACCCTAAAAAGTAATATACCACATAATTTTAAGACAAATATTGTTCCATTTCCTTGGTAGCTCTATCCTCATGAACCCTTTTTGGGACAATGTCTTGGGATTCTTTTTTTCCTTACTAAAGAAGATATTTATAAGCTCCTCCATCTTTTTCTTGTCCTTGAATGCATTAATCCCATAAAAATCCATTAAATTAATTTCCATGATAAGTTATTTAGTTATGTGGATCCTTAGTCCATGCATATAAATGTCCTGGTATTTTCACCCTCAAATAAAGTCCTTCAATAATACCATGCCATGGCCAACTAGATGTTTGATGAAATTAGACAAGCCACCCTTCACTATTTTATGCCAAATATACTCATCAGCCTTAGCTTCCTCACAATAAATCCATTAAAATTAGTCATGATCCCCATTTATCATATTTTATTTTAGGCCTCTATCAAAAGCTTCCATGTTCAAACCCTTTGTGACATAATGCATGTTAGAATAGAGAGCAAATAAAATAATATTATGAAACTTTGAGTTGAGTTGATCATGCAAAAATTTAAGAAAGGGACTAATAATGATCTCTATACATGAAAAACCATCTATTCCCTTAGGCTTGATATTATTTTACATTAAATGGATCATCATTACAATGTGTAAACTATCATCTATCTAGATCAATGAGGGGGGTGATGTCATAAAGAACATTAATGTCATGCCAACTATTGAATGAACTTGAATGAACCCTAATATTTCCCTTCATATCAACACATTTATTTCTCTCTCTATACATATGTGCCATCAATACCCCTCTAAAATGAGATATGATATTTTTTACATTATTTATTATCCTAGAAATATTCTAGGATGCATGATTTAGACGTTTTAGGCAATTTATGATGTTCATAAAATCACCTTTGATTTGAAGAAATCACATCCTTAGTTTAGATATAAGGTTGAATACCCAAATGGAATACTTGTGCTTCCATAACATGGTTCATTTGGGTACTTAGGGAACCCATGTAGGCTGCCTTAAGATTCCCAAAAGAATCCTTGATTACTCCTCTTGCACTTATTGGTCCTAGATTACCTTTAGTAGCCCCATTGAAATTTAGTTTAAGCTATATACACATAATATTTTCACACTTTTATTTATTAATGACACTTCATATCTTATAGGAACCTATTGACTCTCAATCTCTCTGAGTGCATTCCTTAAGGGATACACTAGGAAAGGGGTGGGTAGACATTTTGTGCTTTGTAAGATTGTTGTTCTTTTTGCCACTTGATATCTACACTCTTGCCTCCTAAAATCTTGAACCCTAAGATTATTTATCTCTTTCATATCTATTCCCACCATTTTTCATGTATTATCCCTCATTTATTACCTTGTTCCCCTTTTGATCTATTCTGTAAGCTAGGTCGACTTGGTTGACCTAGCTTATTCTAGGGATAATTTACCTTTCTTTATTTCTTTGCATCCTAGTCGACCTAGCATAAACTTCAAGCATGATCTTAATAATGTGCTAGGCCAACCTAGTTGACCTCACATAGCTAACATGTATGAAATTATTTAGGCTAAGATAATACTATATATACAAGGTCATTCCTTACCATTTCATAAGAGATTTAAATTAAGTGAAGAAGTGTAAATGAACATCTGCTTATTGACCATTCTACTTGAGGAATATAGCTTTAGGGTTCAAAAATTTATTTTGGAGCTCTGATCTTATCTTGTGGAGAATTATTTTGTATTATTAGGTAGGTCTTGTATCCTAGGCTAATTGTTGTCCCTACAAGCCACAACAATCTCTTATGAAGCACCATTGGCCAAGGGATAGGTTGAGACTTGGTAGGTTCATCTTCAAAGGTAAGTATTCTTAACTTTATTTATCCTTTATTAGAGTAGATAGATAATGTATTATGTATTCTTATCTTCCATGTATTAAGATTCCATATACATTGACATGAGTATATGTCTCCTATACATGTTTAACTTAGTTGTTATTTACTTATTTTTCTCTAACCCCCACTTTGTGAAACAACATTTTGTGAGCACTAGATTAGTTTACTTTTCTTGATATTAGCTTAGTTTAATTTATTTTTTATTATCATAAGTGAATATAGAAACCATATGACTCTTTTTCGGTTATTATGTGATTATGTTAGACTATAAGCTTTAAAACTTTGCCTAACATGATGTGTTGTGATACATGATATAAGTGATACTCTATCAAGTCTAGAAGATCCTCATATTGGTCCTAATACCACTTAACAAATGTGTGCCCCAATCAAAAGTGTAGGTGTGATATATCTTATCTGATCTAGGATTAATTCATGTGCATCATGTAATTTTGATTGCATACATTCTGGTGAACCCAACATGAATGAAATCCTTATAGGGTTTCTTTTACTTATTTTATTCTTATTATCATATTTTTTATCATATGTTTTGACTTGATGGCTTGATTCTATAAACCTAGATATTTTCCTCTATGTGTATGAAAAAATAACTAGATCAAACATCTTGACCTAACATAGGTTTCTAGTACATTACAAACTTTTTGTTTAGCCTACTAGGTCAACCAAGTTAACCTAGCATCATTTCAACCACTTTGCAATAGGTTCTTATTCAAGATTCATAATGTAGGTTCTAGATTCTAGACTTCTAGATTTGTAGTTTAGTCAACTAGGTCAACCAACTCAACTTAGCACATAATTAGACATCTAATTTGGTATACTATGTTGACTAGGTCAACTTAGCATATTTTTTTAGCCTTTGCAATAGGTTCCTATCTCACTTGGTCAACCAACTCAACCTAGTTCTACAAACTGGGTTAGTTCTCTCCAAGGTTACAGGTCAGTTACCTATTTTTTTTTCATCTCTAAAACACCAAGTTAGTTTCTATTTCTCTATTTCTACTCTGCTTTGTACTTTTCTATCAAAATTGTAATATGTTTATGTATACCAATTGGATTGACCAGTGTCAGTTCAATTGACTATGTATTTCATTTTAGTATCTAATTTTATAGATTATTTATAGACATATTTCATTTTATATTTCATATTTTTAGCAATCCTTTCTCTTTTCCTATCTTATGTGCTACATTGACTAGCTCAACTTTGTAATATCCCAGACCCTTCTTTGTACCTCTATCAATTGCACTAGGTCAACTTGGTCAACCTAATAGTTTCTATAGCTCCTATGCACTGCACTAGGTTGACCAAGTCAACCTAACATAGTTATCAGGCCTTTCCCCCTTTTTTATTAGCTTTTGCTCTCTAAACTGGGTCATTTCTATGGACCCTATCTAGCTTTATTGTCCATACTTTGCACTAGGTCGACCTATATTTATTTCTATCATTTTATGAATCCTTTGTTTTCTCATCTTGATTTCTATCCTATTTCATCATGGATTTCCTATTGGGTGACAACACTAAATCTCAAACAAAAGACATGATGGAATTCACCAATCCTCATAATATTTCCCATGGACAAAGTAGAGTTCCTTTTGCAAATTCTAGTAATGTCCATATTGTAACTCACACATGGACTATGGGTTCCTTCATGATACCTGTTTACAATATAATCCTTCTTTTCTCCTAAAAAACCAACCTAAGTTAGAGTATACTCTTGAAATGCTTTTCTTTATTAAAAATTTCCCCAACATAAAGGTAGAGACCCATTTACCATTTACAATCTCATGATTAGTGGTCAAGACAATGAAATTTATTCACCACATTCTAAATTCTCAAATGGATTAGGTAGTTCTAATTTATTTACTTCACAACCTCTCCCTTTTATCATGACCTCTTCCCATGCTTATTCTTCTTCCTTCTTTTCTTCTACCTCTATACCTAGTATCTTAACTACCGTGGTTGGTTATACATATAGTGGACCTCTTTTAAGATCCACTATCCTTAATCCTTCCACAAGTTCATTGTTTTCTACCTAAGGCATTTATGCTTATAGTGTTTCTTCCTCTCTTTTATTCACTAGTCCATCTTTTGCTACACAAGCAATCTTTTCCACTAGTACCTTTCATTCTCATCATTTATCTCACACTCTCAACAACACCAATAGTGATACCCAAGCCACTAATAATAACACCAACTCTTCTAATAATGTTAGTCAAACTCACCAACTTCTATTGCAAACTCTCAATCAAATGAATGCTTTCCAAGGTTATAACACAAATCAAATGATGAGAATGTAAAATCACATTCTTCATCTTCAAATGAAACTACAACCAATGTCATTGGGCACACATAACCAAAGTGTTCCTCCCCTTCTTCTTCAAGATTCTCATGGTAATCTTATTCCTTAACCTCATGTAATCAATAAAACTATCAAGCATCTACAAAATGAACCTCTCACTACTCAAATTTGTAACATGTGATATAAGAGGTATAACACCTACAATATCTTATAATAGATCAACTGATCCTTCTCTTTATCTTAAAATTTTTTGGAATCTTTATAAATATTGGGTTAAATTAAACACCTTTATCGCTACCAAGCTCCTTGCTAAGACCTTCATAGGCAATGCCTTAGATTAGTGCAACCAACTTAAACTTTTGCCACTACCAAGCTCCTTTCTAAGACCTTCACAAGAGATGCCTTGGATTGGTACAACCAACTTAGACCTCATTCTATTACTATTTTGGAAGATTTAGTGAATGTTTTAGTTCAAGAATTCCAAACTAGTGATCTTCCTAAAAACACTTTGGCCCATTTCATCAATTGAAAGCAAAGTGAAAATGAAACCACCCAAGAATTTGTTAACTAATGGAATAATTTATCAAATAAATGTGAACACAACATGGCCAATGATAATATTTTTCATCTCTTTACATATATTCTTTATCCTAAATTACAATATTGAGTTCATATCCTTTCTCCATGCACTTTGGAAAAAGCTATTAATCAATCTAAATGACAATATTACCTTATGCATCAATTTGAGCCATCCCAATCTTCCACAAGTTATCGTATATTACTTAAAAATTAAAAAAAATTACTAGTGATGGTGTTTTTGATTCATATGATACCATTCAGCATGTTCAAGATGTTATTCCTACCCCTTCTTTAGAACCAGCTTCCTCTTCTCAATAATTTACTAATCCTCATTTCTCAATAAATAACATTAATGTTCATAAACCTCTTTCCTTAGCTTAATTAATTAAATGTCTAACTAGGCCTCTTCTTTATGAATTGATCCTACTCATCCTATGAAAACCCGGTATGATCCTAGCAAGTTTTGTTAGTTTCATGCTAGTTGGGGTCATTCTCATGAGACCTGTAGATAGATTCATAATTTATCTATGGACTTTATTCTTAGACATAATTTTGACTATGATTCTATCACATGCCAACATCAACAAGCTTATGATCATGCATTTAAATAATACAAAACTCATGATAAAGATCAAGCCTTGAATCAAAAAGCCACTCATTTAGCTATTTATAAGGATCCTTCACCTAATCATCAACCAATTCAAGAAAACCAAGGTAAGCCCGTCTCTTCCACCAATAATGTAGAACGTCTTACAGAAGCAATTTATAAATAAAATGTGGTTAGCATGACTAATATGTGAAGAGTAGTGGCTTTCATCAATTCTCAACTTATCTACACCTTGTCTCCTTCTCAAGCATACCATGTTATCCAAGATTCTTCTATAACTCATTTAAATGAGTTGGGGCAAGAAGATCTTATAACCTTTGATGAAGATCCAACTTATGATTCTCCTTTGGATAACACATCCCATGCTATTTCTACCACTCTTCCATCATCTTCTAATTCCAATGTTAATCAACCTTCTATTAACACCACTTTTAATCCTCAAGATAAAGTTGAAGCTATTAATTCATCATCTCAACATGATTTATAAATTAATTATAAACCTTCTCATTCTTATCAACACAAATTTTAATGCTCTTCAGCTCTTCCCTCCGAAGAGCTCCTTAATAATTACATGCCTATATCTAACAATCTTCTCATGGGTTATGATGAGTGGGATCCCATTATGGAGCTCACTCATCTCCATTCTAAAATTCCATTTCTTGAACTCATTAGGACATCTCCACATCATCATAACCATCTTATGTATGATATGAATGTCCCTCATCCTTCCTTAACAGGATGAGAGGCAGCCTTATCTAGTTTTGGGGATAGTATCTTGCAATAATGTGAAGAGATGTCCATCAATGTTGATGAAACTATCAACACTTCTCTTTCATTAAAATTTCCCATCACATCTATGATTCCTGATGAGATTATACTTCATGTATATGATCCTCCCCTATTTATTAGCATCCAAATTAGTGATATCTAAGTTAAGCATGCTTTGATTGATGAGGTTTCTGGAACTTGTGTTGCTTCTCTTGATTTCATTAAAACCCTTAGATATTATAAATAAAATCTTAAGTTCACATGTAGCACCTACCAAGGATATGATAGAAGGAAAATGCCTCATCTTGGGTGTGTGTGGCTTCCCATTATTGTCCCACCTATCACCATTCATTTGAAGGTGACGATCTTTAACTTTCCTCTTTCTTATAACATATTTCTTGGTAGGTCATGGACTCATTGTATGTGATTTATTACCTCTTCCACTTGCCAATGCATTCAATTCCCTCATAATGGATCCATTTAGAGGATTCAAGGAAATACTAACCCTTGGAATTTTAAATAATTCCAATATCATGGTGTCTTTAATATTCTTACTCTTGAGCCTTTACATAACATTCCATTTTTTGAGTCATAATGTTTAAATTTTCTTGTCAACTCAACTAGAGGATACAGTAGGCATCCAAAGCTTATTGGTAATATTCCTCCCAAGCTTTTATACTTTAATGATGATGAGCCTAATGAGATTAATCTCAAGATCAAAACTTTTGATCTCACACCTCATCTCATCTTGAAACTTCCAGCTTCCTTGCAACCTCATTCTCAAAAACCTCCTTATGATGACATTATTTTAGTCTTATCCAAGACTCATCATTCTATTTACCATGCTTCTTCTGATGACAAAGTTATTTTGACTTGTGTCATTGATCTTCATTTGCCTGATTATGATGATGGCTATTCCTTAGATGATCCTTTATAAGGAAGTCTTCTCTAAGCCCATGTTGTTGAGATTGTGTGTTATCATTCTTCTTTACTTGAGTCTTTTCATGCATCCTCTCATGTTCTAACTTTTGTAGTTCCTAATTTTTTTATTTTTCCCCTTTATCACCAAGTAGAGATGGCATCGACACCTCTAGTTTTAAATGAGCTCCATAGGACTATGCTCATATATCATGTTATAATGAGCCCTTACCATTTTTTAGGTTCCCTATTTCCCATCATTGGTTTATTCTTGAGGTTATTGCTACCCTTATTAGACCTTCTATTGATCTTGCTCTTCCCATAGTGAAACTTGTGTTATAACTAGTTATTATTGCTTATTCAACTATTGGTGAGCCTAATCTTACTTATTTTATTAGTTATCTTCCTATTAAGAATAGTTCTCTTCCTTATGCATCATCACCTCCTCTTGGTGATGGTTTGCTTCCTTTTCTTAAGATGGATCCTTTGCCCACCAAATGGGGTGATGATTCATCTCCCTCTTCTTCCATACTTGTTGTACCTTCTCTTATGAGTATTCCTCCTAAACACACTCACATATGCATATATTACTTTCATGGGATAGATACTCATTCTTATACCTATTGTCATAAGTTGTGATAATATATTGATACCTTTTGCCCTTCTTCCCCATCCATTGACACTACCATACTTCCTCCCAAGATTATTCCTGAGTATATATCTAAGTATGGTGAGAGGTATTATATATGGCACCAATTCGACACACATCATACTGATCATTGTTGTATCCTTCAACAACATCTTAAGGATCATCTTATATCTATCCCTAGACCAAATACTATTCCTCCTATAGGTCATTCTCATAAGAAGGATCCATTTTATTCTCCCATAGTTGTACATCATGTGGTCCCTTTCGTGCCTCCACATGTGGTTCCTTCTCCACCTATGGACCCTCCTTCACCTATGGATCCTTTTCCATTGGTGATTCCTCCTCCCATAGATCTTGTTTCCACACATTATTCTAGTCATCCTTTTCTTGATTCACCTCCTCAAGATAGTCTAATAATTATTCCTAATTTTTCAATTGAGGAGATTAGAAAAGAAGCATTTTCTTAGTATTCAAAAAGGATCGATGACACATTAGCAATAATTTGTATCCATCTTCATAGATATTTATTTAATGTCTTAGATAATGTGTGTGGATAGATTTACTAGTACTTATGAGCACATGCATGGTAATTTTATATTTATATTTGGATTGGATGTGTGCTCCATCTTTATTTCTTTTTCTATATCTGATTATATCATTTGAAACTATGTCAAATTATTTGTTATATTAGATTTCTTATTGATTCTATATTCTATACTTTTTTGCATATGTTTATTCTTCCTTATCATTGATTTATATTTATCTTTTCTTCTTGATATTTATTTTTGAGTTGCTTTGTAAGACCATGGATAGGACCTAGTATATCATCACAAAATCACCATATTTGTCTCTTTATTGTCCTGTATCTTCATGATTATTTGTGTTCTTTATCTTGATTTTCATAGATAATTGTCATGGTGACTTGGTTGTATTTACCCTATTGCCTTTGGTTATTATTATCTCCTTTTACCATGTGATCAGTTACCAAACAATATTTCTCATTACAATTTCTTCTTATCAGTCCACCTATGGATCTCCCTTTTCCTTTCTTCCTTTTTCCTACAAACTAAGCATATACATGATTGAGATTTGATATCACATATCTATTCATCATCAAGCCTAAGTGTCTTAGTCAATATTTTATCTTTGGTCACTTAGCTTCCTTTAACCTTAGCCTACAACTCATTCATGTGTATCACTATCTCTCTCATTCTTGGTAATTCCAAATTCATATGGAGGAGGAACCTAAAAAAATTCTTTAAAAGAAATTTAAAATCCAAATAATTTAAACAAAAGGCAATGATATCAAAAGGCAACAATATGAAATATTCTTAAAATTCAAATCACACTAAAAGATGTGATTCAAGCACATCTCCTATCTCCAATTGAATCTCAAACTATAGAGTCAGCTTCACATAGAGCTGAAGTCCTTTGGGGTGTAGTAGGCCAGTATATTGGAATAAGGGAATTCAAAAAAATATTCTAGTGATACCTACTTTCTCACATAAGTACCCAATCTTCATAGTAGACTAATGACTCTGTAATGGGTCCTGAGGAGTGAGAAACACATCATGGGGAGGTCGGTCCATTTTAATTTTCATTGTACCAATCTACCTTCATGAGCTAATCTTAGTAGCACACTTATCTACCTACAAAGCTTTATGTCTATAGGGAATAGCTTTCCTTTGTACATAAATAACCATTAGTCACTTAGTGTCTTCTCATGTTCTTAGTATGCCTATTATCTCCTAAGGTCTTCTCTTAAGATGCCTAAGTCTTTGATTTTTACACTCCCTTTTTCATTCCCTTTCCTCATATTTCCTCTTGAGAAATATTGTCTTTCTTTTTTATCACACCCCTTAGGTTTTTATTTTGTGAGTTGCAGCATCAGACCATGGATAGGACCCAGCAATTCCTCATGAAATTACCATCCCTTTTGCATTTCAATCCAATATTATTATTCTACTTTCCAATGTTGTTTTGGCATCCTTTTAGGTTTTTCATTTATGAGTGTTTTATCTTATTACCCTTATTCCATGTGTACTTGATTATTCATGTTTATTCTACCCCATGTGGTGTTCCCTTTATTAAGTTGTAGTGTAAGACTATAGATAAAACCCAACCCTCCTCACAAATTTTTCCAACAATCAAGTCACCATCAAATTACATGTGTCAAGTCTGAGATATAATTTGATTGATCCCCTAACTAGGGACCCCCATCTCTCCTCCTCATCCTCAGGTACACCTAAAAAATCACACCATATGAATATTAGATCACTATCATATATCACAATATCTATCTATGTATATTTCAATTCAAATCTTAAGTAATAAACTAATCATATTTTTCTTAACTATCCATGTCTCAACTACTATAGTCTCACTATTCACATGACTACCTAGCATAGTCTCCCTATCTACATGACCTCCTAGTACCTCCTTATCTCAAACTTGGCTATCATGGCTCATGTCCATCTCAGCCTACACCTAAGTGATCTCTCACTCATCTATGTCTTCTTTGGCTCCTCTATTGACTCACCAAGGATGATGATGGTCTCCACTCTCTCTTCTTGCCTCTATAGATATCCTATCCTTAGTGGTCATAGCTCATCTCTATATGGAGTTAGTGGTGGTACATTTGGTATCATTTCCTCTAACACATCCTCCTCCTCTTCCCCTCATCATGCCCAACTAGTCCATGGTCACTCTCAACATAGCCACAGTGTTAGCCTCACTATCAATGGTCTATATCCTCTCTTCTCTCATGGCTCCCTCAAATGATTATTTCACTACTTAAGCATGAGTATTAGTGTTTATGGATGAGTTAGACCCATCTATCCTAGCACTTGTTCCACCATATGTGGATCCCTTCACCATGTATAGTGTCTTACCACCTCTTTCCTCTCTAGAACTAGTCCAACTATGTGTCAGCTCTCCCAAGTAGTCGCTAGTTACTCATATGGTCTCCATACTATGTTGGTACATCTCACCATCTATAGTGATAACATGTGGGGCATAGCCTATACTACCTAGTCCTCTCTCTATCTCCTCACTTGAGGTGACCTATCATCGATCACATGGGGCAACCTAGTAAGTTGATACATAAGAAATCTCTCATTTATTCATGTTGTCATTAGTATGATTGGTCCCATAGTCTTTATCCCTCTAACCAGCATCTCATATAAATCATGCACAAATGGAACCTAAATGGTAGAGCCTAGATCATATAACACCCCATCTTATAGCATCATCCTACTCAAAGATACCAAGTATAGTGGTACCTTGCCATTTGAATTATGATAGAGCACCCTTTATTCACAAGGCCTATCACCACCTTCTAAAGCATTTGTTTTGTCACATAGATAAGGCTCTCCTCTCTTTTCCACTATTTGGTATCTTTATGGTCACTAGTTCTCATGCCATAAGTATCCCAAGGATGGAATGGACATCCTCTAGTGTGATTTCCACCTCTATCACATCCCCATCCACCTCACATCTGAAGGTGTTAGTCAATCATTCCCAATAACCAAGGAACATGACTAATAGGTATATAGTTAGGGGTATCCTACACATATTTTCTATACCTCCTAGACCTATGGATATTAATCTAGCCCTATCTTCATCTATCAATCCCTTTAACAATTTTGGTAGCTAAGAAATGTCCAAAAATCTCCAGAACCATCATCGTCTCTATAATCAATAAATAATAAAGGATGTATTAGTTCTTCCATGTCATGTATAATCACAATACATTCTTTATACATTCTATTTTTTCATAAACAAGTATAATTTATTCATTTTTTATCTATTTTAGCTTATTTTGGTCCCCCTTGCCCTTCTTTCATCACTTTGGATCATTCTAGCTTTATTTTAGCTTTCTACATGATTTGTCATGCTTTCTCTAGTTCTTTGGTCAACCTAGTTTGACCAAAAAAATTCTTATTTGTATCCTATTTTTCTCCACATTTCTTATTTTCCTTCTTATTCTCTTTTCTTTGGTGCTAAGTTTTTATTTTGGCCCTTACAAACCAGTTAGATACCCTGCATTAGGTTTTTAGTTCCAGAATGTGCTAGGTCAACCTATACTCTCTTGGTCAACCACATGGATTTTAGCCTGATTTACTCTACTAGGTTGACCTAGTCGACCTAGCAGGTTTTAGTGTGTTGACCTAGCACATTTTCCCAAAAACTTACATTTTTCTAACTTTTTCCCTAATTCCTTCCAACCCATTTCCCGTATTCCTATTTCCCTCCATTAGAATTTAATTTTGTTCATTTTTATTATATATAAATGCTTATAAATAAATTTTATCAAAATATAGTTAATTAATTTCAAATTTCAAAATTTGGTTTGAGATTCTTAGATGCATACCTGTAGTACACCCGCTCTCATTCTTGGAGCTCCCTCTCATCTAGCATGTCATTACCTTACCATTATAGCTTGTTTTCTCTCTATACCTCTTTTTCTCTTCTCTTACAATATAAAAAAACAAAGTGAATTCTCTTTTTCATATTTAAAAGTACTTTTTAACAACTCAAATTCTTCATTTATTTTCCTTTAGATTCCTTATTTTTCTCATATCTTTATTTCTATTCATCCATTTTTCAAACCATAAAATGTGTTAGATTCATGATGAAATAGAGATTATTTTCCACTATTATATGCCTATCTTCCAAAAATTTCAATTTTTGGCTATTTTTCCACTAACTTCATGAAGTGATCCCCTAACTAGGGACCCCCATCTCTCCTCCTCATCCTCAGGTACACCTACAAAATCACACCATATGAATATTACATCACTATCATATATCACGATATCTATGTATATTTCAATTCAAATCTTAAGTAATAAACTAATCATATTTTTCTTACCTATCCATGTCTCAACTACTATAGTCTCACTATTCACATGACTACCTAGCATAGTCTCCCTATCTACATGACCTCCTAGTACCTCCTTAGCTCAAACTTGGCTATCATGGCTCATGTCCATCTCAGCCTACACCTAAGTGATCTCTCACTCATCTATGTCTTCTTTGGCTCCTCTATTGACTCACCAAGGATGATGATGGTCTCCACTCTCTCTTCTTGCCTCTATAGATATCCTATCCTTAGTGGTCATAGCTCATCTCTATATGGAGTTAGTGGTGGTACATTTGGTATCATTACCTCTAACACATCCTCCTCCTCTTCACATCATCATGCCCAACTAGTCCATGGTCACTCTCAACATAGCCATAGTGTAAGCCTCACTATCAATGGTCTATATCCTCTCTTCTCTCATGGCTCCCTCAAATGATTATTTCACTACTTGAGCATGAGTATTAGTGTTTATGGATGAGTTAGACCCATCTATCCTAGCACTTGTTCCACCATATGTGGATCCCTTCACCATGTATAGTGTCTTACCACCTCTTTCCTCTCTAAAACTAGTCCAACTATGTGTCAGCTCTCCCAAGTAGTCGCTAGTTACTCATATGATCTCCATACTATGTTGGTACATCTCACCATCTATAATGATAACATGTGGGGCATAGCCTATACTACCTAGTCCTCTCTTTATCTCCTCACTTGAGGTGACCTATCATCGATCACATGGGGCAACCTAGTAAGTTGATACATAAGAAATCTCTCATATATTCATGTTGTCATTAGTATTATTGGTCCCATAGTCTTTATCCCTCTAACTAGCATCTCATATAAATCATGCACAAATGGAACCTAAATGGTAGAGCCTAGATCATATAGCACCCCATCTTATAGCATCATCCTACTCAAAGATACCACGTATAGTGGTACCTTGCCATTTGACTTATGATAAAGCACCCTTTATTCACAAGGCCTATCACCACTTTCTAAAGCATTTGTTTTGTCACATAGATAAGGCTCTCCTCTCTTTTCCACTATTTGGTATCTTTATGGTCACTAGTTCTCATGCCATAAGTATCCCAAGGATGGAATGGACATCCTCTAGTGTGATTTCCACCTCTATCACATCCCCATCCACCTCACATCTGAAGGTGTTAGTCAATCATTCCCAATAACCAAGGAACATGACTAATAGGTATATAGTTAGGGGTATCCTACACATATTTTCTATACCTCCTAGACCTATGGATATTAATCTAGCCCTATCTTCATCTATCAATCCCTTTAACAATTTTGGTAGCTAAGAAATGTCCAAAAATCTCCAGAACCATCATCGTCTCTATAATCAATAAATAATAAAGGATGTATTAGTTCTTCCATGTCATGTATAATCACAATACATTCTTTATACATTCTATTTTTTCATAAACAAGTATAATTTATTCATTTTTTATCTATTTTAGCTTATTTTGGTCCCCCTTGCCCTTCTTTCATCACTTTGGATCATTCTAGCTTTATTTTAGCTTTCTACATGATTTGTCATGCTTTCTCTAGTTCTTTGGTCAACCTAGTTTGACCAAAAAAATTCTTATTTGTATCCTATTTTTCTCCACATTTCTTATTTTCCTTCTTATTCTCTTTTCTTTGGTGCTAAGTTTTTATTTTGGCCCTTACAAACCAGTTAGATACCCTGCATTAGGTTTTTAGTTCCAGAATGTGCTAGGTCAACCTATACTCTCTTGGTCAACCACATGGATTTTAGCCTGATTTACTCTACTAGGTTGACCTAGTCGACCTAGCAGGTTTTAGTGTGTTGACCTAGCACATTTTCCCAAAAACTTACATTTTTCTAACTTTTTCCCTAATTCCTTCCAACCCATTTCCCGTATTCCTATTTCCCTCCATTAGAATTTAATTTTGTTCATTTTTATTATATATAAATGCTTATAAATAAATTTTATCAAAATATAGTTAATTAATTTCAAATTTCAAAATTTGGTTTGAGATTCTTAGATGCATACCTGTAGTACACCCGCTCTCATTCTTGGAGCTCCCTCTCATCTAGCATGACATTACCTTACCATTATAGCTTGTTTTCTCTCTATATCTCTTTTTCTCTTCTCTTACAATATAAAAAAACAAAGTGAATTCTCTTTTTCATATTTAAAAGTACTTTTTAACAACTCAAATTCTTCATTTATTTTCCTTTAGATTCCTTATTTTTCTCATATCTTTATTTCTATTCATCCATTTCTCAAACCAGAAAATGTGTTAGATTCATGATGAAATAGAGATTATTTTCCACTATTATATGCCTATCTTCCAAAATTTTCAATTTTTTGCTATTTTTGCACTAACTTCTACAAGTTCACCTAGTGTGATTTACATTAGACACCTTCACTTTCTTGAAACCTTCTTATTCTATGGCACTAAGGTAATTTAAAGGTATATGTTTTTAATTATATCCTTTCATTTGTCTTATTTTCTTCTTACAACACTTTAGTTAGCATCAATGTTATGTGTCATCATGTTCTATCCTGAAGCACCATCCCGTGTTGCACTTATGTGACATATGATGAGCTTCAATTGGGCCATATGTATACACATAATATTTTCACACTTTTATTGATTACTAAAACTTTGTATCTTTTAGAAACCTACTGAGTCTTAATCTTTTTGAGTGCATGCCTTAAGGGGTGCATTGAGAGGGGTGGATAGACCTTTGGTGCTTCGTAAGATTATTGTTCCTTTTGCCAATTGATATCTACACTCTTGCCTCCTAAAACCTTGAAAGCTAAGATTATTTATCTCTTTATTATCTATTCCCACCATTTATCATGTCTTATCCCTCATTTCTTACCTTATTTACCTTTTGACATGTTTAGTAAGCTAGGTCGACCTAGTCGACCTGACTTATTATAGGGATGCTTTACCTTTCCTTATTGCCTTGCATCTTGGCCAACCTAACATAAAATTCATGCATTAGCCTAATAATGTGTTAGGTCAACCCAGTTTATGTAGCATAGTTGACATGTTTAAAAGTCTTTAGGGTGTGATACTACTATATATACAAGGTTATTCCTTACCATTTCATAAGAGAGTTGAATTAAGTGAAGAAGTGTGAATGAACATCTGATTATTGATTGTTCTACTTGATGAATAAATCTTTAAGGTTTGATACTTTATTTTGGATCTCTAATATTGTCTTATGGAGAAGTTTTTTGGATGCTTAGGTAGGTCATGTATCCTAGAGTTGATTTATCTTGGTTGTCCTTATAAGGCACAATAATCTCTTGCAAAACACCATTGGCTAAGGGAGAGGTTGAGACTCGGTAGGTTCTTATTCAAAGGTAAGTATTCCTAACTTTATTTCTCCTTTGTAAGAGTACATAGATAATTTGTTATGTATTCTTCTCTTCCATGGATTAAGATTCCATATCTATTGATGTGAGTATATGTCTCCTATATATGTTTAGTTTAGTTTTTATTTACTTGTTTTGCTCTAACCCCCACTTTGTGCCACAAGCTTTGGTGAGCACTAGATTATTTTAATTTTATTATTATTAGATAATTTTAATTTCTTGTTTATTATCATAAGTGAATATAAAAACCAAAGTCTCTTTTAGGTTTGTTGTGTGATTGTGTTATACTGTAGGCTTTAGAACCCTACCTAACATGATGTGTTGTGATAGATGATAGAAGTGATCCCCTAATTGGGTCTAGAAGATCCTCATATTGGTCATACTCTTGTTTAATAAGTGTGTGGTCCAATTGGAAGTGTACATGTGAGTTATCTTATCCAATTTAAGATTGATTCATGCACATCATGCAAATTTGATTGTATGCATAAGCTAATTAAGCTAAGGGTAAGACCATTTAACTTTTGATCTATCTACTTCCTATTTATGGGGGGTATCTAGAATGAAATGATTCAACTGACAAATAAATTAGGAAAAAATAGGGGATCTAGGATTATCAAAAGAAGAATAAAAGGACATCCAATTTAATTTAGTGGGGCCATGATTCTATTAAAGGTTTTGAGGGGAGAAGGCCTACAATTATAAAAAATGATCAAGTTTCTAGATAACTAGATTCCCTAAAAAATATGGGGTAGGGATAGGTTCCACCAGAATATGGGGTAAGGATAGGTTTTTAAATGCACATATTTATAAACATATAATAAATCATTTATTATTATTTTTATTATACATGAATTTAGGCATGTGTTAAGGTGCTTGGTTAGTTTTTGATATATCAGAGAGATAATGCCATTGCATTGCTATAATATACTATGTGAGCACATTTTTTCTTTAGCTTGTTATATTATACATGATATTTATGGATAACTAAAATGGTAATACATACCCTAAGCATGGAAAACTCAATTTAAATGCTAATATAAACAACCTAGGAATAAGATATGGATAATTAATTTGAGTTTGACTATAAAAAATAAATCAAGTGTAAGACTAAATACAAAAATTAACAACCTTCGTACATGATATGGATAATCAAGAATTAATTGTAAACAAAATGTAATAATCTTATGGTAACCAAGAAATAAAAGATAAAGAAAATAATAAAATAAACAAATAGCTAAAACAAAGAAACAACATAAAAATAAACAAAATAAATTAACATATAAATATAAATACAAACAAACATGACACAAACAAAAACTAATAAAATAAGAAAATATATAGACAAAACTAACTATCAATGCAACAAATAAAGTGAATAAAATAATAAAAACAAATAAACAATACATAGTAAATAAAATTGTTGTAAAAAAAATAATCTAGACACATAAAAAAATTAATCTAAATGAAAAATAATACATAAATAATGGTTAATCACAATGTTTGTGCAAATATGAAACAATTTTTTTTTTCATGTGTAATAGAGGTGTTACTCTTCAAGATAGGGTGATCACTAAGCTAGGTAGCAATGACACAAGTAAAATAGCATGTGAACAAAATACTAATAGTTTCCCCTAAACTATAGGTAAATAAAAACATAAACAAGATAACAAAACTACCCCTAAGTTATAAGAGATAATGAAACAAACGCAATGACAAACATTTACCCTTGGTTATAGGAGACAATAAAATAATCAAGATGGCACAAATATTTCCCTTAGGCCATAGGATACAATAAAAAAAATACAAATAAAATAAGAGAATTAAAAAAAGGAAGTGGTAGCCGAGTTGACTCCAAATGCGTTGGGCAAGTGGGCATTGCCTACATAGTTCCATGGACATAAGATCCAATGTGAAATTCAGGCCAAATATAGTTCTCCTAGGATATGGGATAGAATAAAATGAATGATAAGAAAACATGATTAATGTGTATAAAAAAATAGGAATGATCTTTCAAAAAGGTGAGTGCATAAGAAAAGAGGGGATGACATTTCATAATCATGAAAACATCAACACAAACAAATTGCATAAACATGAGGGTATGGTTTTAAGTTAAAACCACACTAAAAGTTAAGAAATGAGTATCTACTAATGAATTGAAATGGTAATTCATAATATCTATTACATATAAGGCTTGGAATGAGAATGAGATCATAAAATGATGATAGCATATAATTAAGTTGATCACAAAAATATGAGAACATAATATGAATCCAAGTGGTCATTAGTGTATTAAAGTTGAATACATAATGCTCACAACATCAGCTTATAAGATAGCGAGAGTGTACGACTAAGGCCAGTAAGGATGGGGAAACTAAATGATAAATGTTTACTTATGAAATAGTTAGGATTCATAGGATCCTTTAGCTAAAATAGGTAATAAAAAAAGAAAGGAAGGTATGGTCAATCTAACTTGAGATAGCTCATGTATCCAAGTGCTGCCTACATAGTCAATGTAGACCTCAAGTAGATCTTATTCAACCAAAAATGGGAAAAAAAGACCAAGGTGGTCTATAAATGAACTGAATAAAAAATATGGCCCATCCCAAAAAGCTTTTCTGGTTTTATATCTCACGTGGAAATTCTAAGCCAATTTTCATGATTTTAGGATTTTAGGATTTTCTAGATCTTTGTGAATATTTAGGGGTTTTGAAACTATTACAAATGTTTTAGGAATTTTCTAGACATCTCAACTCAGTCAAGAACTATAAGACATAGATGGTTTAAATTAAAAAATGGAAAGAGTGTGGCTTAGGTTTCTCACAAAATGGTGAGAGAGTTCAAACTTAAATTATTGACAACATAATGAGAGTGTGGCTTAGGTTTCTCATAAAATGATTAGAGTATTCAAACTTAAATTTATTATAAAATAGTGAGAATGTGTCTTAGGGGAAATTGAAATGACCTCAAAATGAATCAAGCACTACCTATATAGTCCCAAAATACCTCAAGTCATTGTAATTCTACCTAAATAAAATTCATCTAATTAAGTACCAAAAATTTATATACAAAGGCAAATGGAAATGCAAATGATAAAAATAATGGCAAGGTGATATGACAAAGCATGGTGAAAGTATTGTCCCTAATTTATCCAAAGAAAATTATAATTATGAAACAATGGGAAAGGTTCAATCATACTAATTTTCCCACATGTGGTTATAATTAGTAGCACAAGGTGGGAACATAAAAATAAATGAAGGATGAAATTTCTAGGACCACTGTCATACTAATTTCATATACTGCCATTCAAATATTTAATTCTAAAATAACTACAGGAATTAAATATGTCATCAACCATTGAACATGACTAAAGTACAAATGAATTAGAACCAAGGCCAAACATGATAGGAAGGGTTAGGTAAAAGGAACTAGTTGGTGAAGGGTTAAAGGTATGATAGAATGAAAAGGGGTATAATACAAAGAATACATATAACATGGCATAATTTAGATAATCATTGTATACAGTAATTCAAATCCCTCAAGCATAGAAACATTTGAGTTATATTATGTTCATTGGTTCATCAATTTCATCTCCCTCCTATGTAGTGATCCTGTATGATCTAAAACCATAGTTGGAAATAACCACATAGGGACCTAACCAATTCAATTAGAACTTTCCCTTTTTCTTGGACTCAATGTTTAAAAAATTTAAATACTTTTAGTACTAACTTGCCAAGCTCAAATTCATAATGCTTAATGTCCCTATTATATTAGCCTTTAAGTTGGTTTTGATAAGCCTAGAGATTATTTAAGGAGGCCAAGTGTTTACCATCAATTAGGTCTAACTCCTATAAGTGAGCCAATTTTTAGTCTTCATCATCAATAATGTGTTGTAAATAAATTCAAAGAGAAGGCAACTTGAGCTTAATGGGAAGAATGGATTCAATTCCATAATCAATTGAATAAGGTGTAGCTCCTATTGGAGTATGAAATGTTGTATGGTATGCCCATAGGGTTTAATAATTGTAAGTGTCAATTATGACCACCATTATTGACAATCTTATTCAAAATATAGACAATGGTTTTATTTGAAGCCTCATCTTGGTCATTACCTTGTGGATATTAACAAGTAGATAAATTTTATTTGAGCAAATTGATTTCACATATTTATTCTTAAATGATCTACCATTATCAAATATAATGTCAAAGGTGATTCCATAACAATAAAAGAGATGTTCAATATGAACTTGGAGATCTTATTACCATGATGTAAGTGAGGGGAATGGGTTCCACCTACTTAGTGAAGTATTTGGTAGTTTTTAGGACATGTTTATGGCCATATAAATATGTGGGACTGATCTTTCTAATGAGGTTGGGTCCCCATGTTGAGAATGGCCATGGTGTCATTAATGATTTAAGTGTCTTGGCTAGATCATGAATCAAATTGGCATGCTTCTAACACTTGACACACCTATTCATATATACAATTACGTCTACTTCCATTGTTGGCTAGTAATAACTAGTGTGCAGTAACTATTTGGTTAATATTTCCCTATTGGTGTGAGAAACACACACTCCTTTGTGGGTTTTCATCAACAATAATCCAAATTCTATCAAAGGTAAAGAATGAAGTAGAGTTCCATCATAAATTCTAAGATAAAAGGTTGGTCCAAGTAGGGTATAGTGAGAGGCTTTATGTGAGAATTACTTTTTTACATGACAAATTATGAGGCATGTTTTAGTTTTGAAGATAGACATATATATCTAATTACTGGGGAGATGTGAGACCAACAAAGTCACAAACCATTTCAATATTTGATTTTTCATGTATCGATGCAGGGAGATGTTCCACAAGAAATTGATAATCTCTAGCTCTGTCACTGATATGAATAATTAAACTAATAGTAGACATAGCATCTAATGTTATATCATTATCCCAAGGTATTTTATCAAATTAGATATTATAAATCTATTGATTGAGACTATTGACGATCTCTTTATAGGTTACCAACTTCTCATCCTTAATCTGGTACTAGTCCATGACCTAGTTGATGATTAACTGAGAATCACCATACACCAATAAATGTTGAATTTTTTATGGTACTACTTGATGAGGTTGTGAAATGAATGCTTCATACTTGCCCATGTTATTAGTATAGAGAATTATAATATGAAAAGACTTGGGAATGAGATCCCCTTATGGCACAACAAACAATATTTTAGCCCCTAATCCTCAAGTAGTGAATGATCCATCAAAGTACATCTTCCATTGCTTAGCTCAGGAGGTGAATCTACTTCTATACTAGTCATGATGGCCTCATATAGAAATCCAAATGTAAGGGGCTAAGTATCTTGAAGAAGAGCATCAATAAGCTGATCTACAAGCACTTACCCTTTAATGGATTTTTTATTCACATACTCAATTTCAATCTCAGTCAATAACATGATCCATTTTTCCATACGACCCTGTATAGATTATTTGGAAAGTAGATACTTAAGTAGATCTACTTTGGTAATAACAATGGTCTTATTGTTTAGCATATAATGATGCAAATTTTAGGCTATGAACACCATTGATAAATAGGCCTTTTCAATCATCATATAGTTATGTTCATACATAACCAATGTTCATCTTAGATAATACATGACATGTTCCTTTCCATGTTCATTATATTATGTCAAAATTTCCCCTAGGGCATTATTGGTTGATAATAGGTAAAGAATTAATGGCTTGTTTGGCATTGGTGGTAAAAAAATAGGTGGGTTAGTAAGATATTATAAAATCTAATCAAATGCATTTTGACACTCTTCATTCTAGGATAATGTAACACATTTATTCAACAAGTGCATAAATGGGTGGAATTTATTGACTAATTGTGAGATGAAGAATCTAATAGGTTGAATCTTGTCCTAGAAACTATAGAGTTACTTCAAGGTAGATGGTGGTGGCATATCTATAATTACACAAACTTTAGTTGGGTTGAATTCAATGTCCCTATGATAGATAATGAAACCCAATAGTTTTCCAGATGTTATTCCAAATACATATTTATTTCTATTAATCCTAACATTATACTCACAAAGTCTCTAAAAGCATGACTGGGTGATCAAAATGGGTCTTTGATTTACCCAAAAAATATCATCAACATAGTCCTCAATAATGTTGTGCATCATGCAATGAAAAATCAATGTCATAGCTCTTTGGTAAGTGGCTCAAATGTACTTAAGTCTGGATGACATTACCTAATAACAAAACATTGCCTAGGGAATGGTGAAATTTTTTTTATACTAGTCTTTTCGTGTGATCTTGATCTAATTATATCCTAAAAATCCATCCATTAGAGAGAGCATTTCATAGCCAACCATTGAGTCAACTCACTAGAAGATGATTCATAATCAAATATGCTTATCTTGATCAAAATTAATAAGGAGAGTAACCATGAATCTATACCTTCTACCTAATTTAAATGTCAACCTAGGGATGCAGACTTGATAAGATGATGCCACTATATGGGCACACTCAATCTCTAATTTAACTTTCTACTAATTATAGCTAAGATGCTAAAGTGTAGTAAATGAAATGATTGAAATTAAACATAAACAAAGTATATTAAAATAAATACTTATGCATGGGAAGCTTCCTAAAATTAATCTTAAAACAATAATGTAATTCACATAATTCATAAATGAAACATACAACTCTTATGGAAATCAAATAGCATGCTTAACTAACTAGATGGATTGGATTGTTGTTATATCCTTCCAAAGGGGGCCCTTCCTCCTTCCAAATATATCTTCAATACTTCCTTTTATATCACTATATTAAACTCATAATTTCTCACTCATATTAGTCAAAATTGTAGCAAAAAATTGCTACATGAAGTTACAATCATAATTGTTTAACATGATGTACTTCTGACAATCTATATTCAAAATGTACTATTTTATATATATCTTAACTATAATACTACATATTTATATACCACAAAGGATAACTTTATATGAAAAAATATATACATTTTATTCTAAGATACATTCGAATTAGAATAATTCAAATTGATTCTTTTTGCTAAATACATTCTTCATGTGAATCTTGTGACTTTGCTGCAACACAAATAGGGTTATTTCATTCTTTAACTACTTCCTTAGTGAGATCCATGGAGGTTAGAGTATTTTATATGATTCATTTAGAAGTTAATCAAAATGTGTTCATCCATGACTTTGGTCACATAGTGGTTATAAGATGGTCAGTATAATGAGATTCCTTTTTGCTACAGGATGCTCCATGCTATATAACTATTTATTTAAAACACATACATAGAAAAAACATCTTAAATTAATAGAAAACCATCAGATATTTAATTTACTTAAATAATTTCAAATATTTAAAAGATTTTGAAACATAATGCTATATGGTATATGGAAGTAGGGAATTATATGGAATTTTTTTTCAAATGCATGGTAAATAAGCAAGATGAGCATAATAGATAGACATAATAACATGACATTTATGGGGATCATTACACCCCCAACTTAAACTCTTATTCAACCTTGAGTACCATACTCATTCATTCCCAATTCACAAAGATATCTAAAATCCATAGGATCGATAGCACCACTAGAAAGGTGAGCATAGAATCCATGACTCTATTCAAATAGTTGCCACATTTTGGTTTATTTGGCTTCATCCACTAGGATTTTTTCCTACCAATCTAGAATAAGGTACTAGAATAGGGGTGGCTATAACTTTAGATTCATCAATTTTGATACCATGTCACCTAAAAGAAGAATGTATTTTGTGGTCCTATTAAATACTACATTTAAATTAAAAGGGTAATAGGGATCCTTCTTCCTTAATGTTGGGGTAAGCTCATTCTATATTTCAGTACATTATTCTCTTGCATTAGGACCAGAAAAAGTTCTCAATCCTAAATAAAAATCTTGAACTTTATCATAACTCTCACCAAAACAAGTTCTTACTTCATGTTTCAACATGATATCATCCCATTTTACTAGAATTACATCAGGTGCCATTGATTCACTCCTGATGAGTAATTGACTCTCATTCTCTTTTTTCTTGTATTCTGATATTTATCTTCCTCTTATTTATTCATTTAACAAATATGATGAAAATTCTTACAATTAGACATATCCAACATATAGATTGGGATTCCACTCTCTATTATATGGAACAACATAATTATGCAAATAGAATTCACACAATTGTGCTTGTTCTTCCTATGAGTATACTTTATAAATGGAAAAGAAAGAAAGAAATGGGATCAATAACTTCATGGGGCATATCACAATAAATTCTCATAAACCTAAATTTATGCCATTATTCTGTAAGATAAACTGAATAAACTTTTGTAGGAGGCCTGCAATCAAGGAATTCTTGTGTTATACCAGCCATGTTCTCAACTTTTTATTTCATTTTGGTGATTCTCTCTTCCTTAAACTTATTGTATTCTTTCAATTTTATATTTTCTTTCCTTAGTTCCTTCAGAGATTCAAGTTTATTATCCATCTAATTCAATAGTTCAAAAGATATTGCAAAATAAGAGTGATACTTGACCTTAGGGGTATCTTTAGGTTCCTCTTTCTGATTGACCTCTATTGAATGTTGTGAATGTTGGTTATAGGTTGATCCTTGGTTGAGGGATATAATTAACAAGTTGTTGTAACAAGTACATCTAGACCTCCACTAGATTAATCTTGTAGTTACTTCCTTAATTTATAAATTTATTACAAGGCTTGTTTAAGAGTAGGAAATTCCACTTGCACTATAGCAAGTTACTCTAATTATTTAGCTTTTTCCTACATAGGTTCCTCATGCAAATCTTGTTCTACTCCTTCCTATACTAGTTTGTCATACAATTCTTCAAAACTATGTTCTTATTCTTCTTCATCATACATTTCTTCAATATTATGCTCAACTTGTTCTTATCCATCTTGCATTTCTTCAAGACTCTGCCTCATTGTCTTTTCACGGAATTCTTGAAAACTATGCTCAAATTGTTTTAATTCTTCTTGATAGAATATTGGAGAACATTCTTTCATGTTTGTTTTAGTCTCAATAAATTTATTTCTACTAGTTCTTTCTTCCCCATATTATTAATTTATTTGAATAATGGAAGAAGACTTAGTTATCATTTTTATTTTTAATCTATGAGACGTATGAGGAGTGGGGGTTACATTGGTTTTCTTGGAAGAAGATGGGAATTCCTCCTCAGACTCATCTGAATCAAGCTAAAGAATGAGTTTCTTCTTTTTCTTTCTTTCAAACCTTATTGCAGGTTCTTATGTTTTTATAGAAATACCTTCTTCTATAGGTTCTTGTGTGGCTACAAGAAGGTTTTCTGCTACAAGTTCTTGTGGTTTTACAAGGAGGGTTTCTTCTAATTTTTGCTCCTCAACTTCTAATTCTTATTCTAATTTATTTCCTTCTCTATAACTCTCTTAATTTCTTGGTATTAGGTGAAATTCCTCCCAACTAATGTTGGGTCTAGTTCTTTGTAAAAATATTAACAAGTAACTGGATGAGACAATGGTTGGAGAGATATTTATAATTACCTTTTTGAAAATCCTTCGATATCTTGGTGATCATATGAAGCAAAAAGTTAGGAATGTTTATCTCCACTCCATGCAAAAAAATATTTAGAAACTTGAAGTGTATTCCATGTAGCATCAAATACCTTCCTTCATATATGAAATATTAGGAGATAAACTCAGCAGCCTTAGCCCCTCTTCATGGTAGAGACAACCTTACGGTGCCCTGCTTTGAGATTTCTAGTCATTCATTTACTCTTTTAAACCTTTGTCTCTCAGCCTTAGCATCATATTTATCTTACCATTCCTCCCCTATTCTAGATAGTCTTGTTACTTTGTTGATGGATATTTATGTTATCTTTACTTCCATCCTTTTTATCATGGCCAAACTATTATGTAATGTACTAAAAAATTCCTCCATAATTCCTTCATCCATGGACTGTATTTTCTTAAAATACTATGTTCATCCTATATGCCATAGCAAGGCCAATATTTATATGTTGTTGGTCAAGGGAGTAATATATAGTGGTTCATATTTGAACAAATTACTTCTAATATTACGTGAGTTGTAGGTTTGGGTATTTACAATAAGGGTTTTGGGCAATGATAGAATGATTTGTGACTTATAAATTGAGAGGTGAAATAATCCTTTTGAATTAATGAGAAATCTCCCCCCAACTTAATCTGTCACTTTTCCTCAAGGGGTGAAGGTTGATGTGCTTTAAACATTCATGAGAAGAGTAAGGGGTGGTAGTAGTAGTTTTATCAATGGTCACATCAACAATTATGGAGATGGTAAGTGAGCATGATAAGGAGAGGATACAGTGGTGCATTGATAACATTAAGTCTCGTTATATTTTAGAAATAATTAAAATATATTATAGGAAATAAATATAGAATAATTACCATATTGCCTATAGAAATAAATTTCATAAATATGAAAATGATGATGTGAAGGAGCGATCATGGCATATGCTAGTGTTGAGTGGGAACAAATATTTGATGTAGGATGGAATGTAAGAAGATATCTTGTAGTAATATATGTGTCCTATAGTAATAATTTTTATCCTATAACCACAAGTTTTATCCTATATCAACAAGTGTTTTACTTGTAGCAACAAGTTTTTTTACTTGTAGCGACAAGTTTTTTACTTGTAGTGACAAGTTTTCCATCTTGTATTAAGAAAGAAAATGTATTTCTGCTCCAAGGGAATGAATCTTCAAGAAAAAGTAAGAGAAAATAAAAAAAATTTATTATAGTAGTGACTTCTCTCTCTCTCTCTCTCTCTCTCTCTCTCTCTCTCTCTCTCTCTCTCTCTCTCTCTCTCTCTCTCTCTCTCTCTCTCTCTCTCTCTCTCTCTCTCTCTCTCTCTCTCTCTCTCTCTCTCTCTCTCCTCTCTATAATGAATGTCGATCAACTAGTGACCAAGTTTTCTTAGACAACATCTATCAGTAATGCCTGGAGGTTTTCATTGCGGAATTTTCTAAATTTTTCAAATATTTTTTGGTCCAAACTCAACTAAAATCATAAGAATCTAGAGAGTAGGATTTTATTCACCCTGAACCAAGCCATTGGGAATGAATTGTTCCTGGCTACATGGAGATTTATTACTCTTCAAAAATATTTGATAAGGGTTGAAAAGAATACCCTTTGGCTACACAAATAGGTTGAATTTATTTATGAAGAATAGGTTGATGTATTCCTTCAATAATTTTATGAGTGAGATTTTCCTTAAAAAATTATTTATTATTCAGCTTGAGCCTATGGCCATTAATGAGTAGTTGGAACTAAATAGAGTCAATGGTTGTGAGATTTACATCTCCATTATCAACAAATCATTTAATCTCATAAGGCCTAACCCATTTAGATGATAGATTTACTTTATGATCCTTATATTTAGATTCAAAAAGTATTACCCAATCTCCTAGTTATAAATTATTAGTCTTGATGTTCCTATCATGTCATCCTACATGTTGTCTTTACAATTTTTTAGTATGATGAAGTGTTTCCTTTCTTAGTTCATCAAGTGCATTCAACTATATGATCTTGAGAAATATCCAAGTTCAAATCAAGTGCTATTCTTAATGTCTTATGTTTAAACTCAATGGGTAGAACATGATTTTTACCATAAACTAGTTCATATGGAGTGAAACTAGTTGTAGTTTTCCAAGTGATTCTATAAGCCCAAATTATTTCTAGAAGATGAGGTGACCAATCTTTTCTATGTAGGATAAGTCTCTGTGAGGGTATTTTCTAGTTTTTGGTTTGTCACTTCTACCTAACCATCTGACTAAGGATGGAAAGGGGTAGATTTCTTGTGTCTGATGTCATATTCTTTTACCAAGGCAATTGTGAGGTCTAATGTGAACTATGGACCTTGGTCTATGATGAACTCTCTTGGAACTCCATAATGGGTGAAAATTTATTCGTAGAGGAACTCAACTATATTTTCATCTCAATCATGGGTTAATGTTTTGACTTCTGCCCATTTGGTGACATAATCAGTGCACTCCAATGTGTATTCCTTGTTATTGCATTTAAGATCAATGGTACCTACAAAATCTAGTTCCCATTTATCAAAGGGTTCTAGAACTAGTTGTGGCTCTAATAGCATTTCATCATAGTGAGTGGGTTTTCCCATATGCTGGCATTGATCACATATGTGGGTGTACATCATGGCATCTTTATATAAAGAAGGCCAATAATATCCAAGAGTGAGTACTTTGATGGTATTCCATTTGGAAATAAAATAATCCCTATAAGGCTCATCATGATAGGTTCTAAGAATTTCATAAGCTTCATCTTCTCAGATACATCTTCTCATAACTGAATCTAGTCTAGTGATAAAGAGATATCCAACAATCCAAAAATAATGTCTGTATTTTTGGATTAGGTTCTATTTATCCCTAGGTGAGAAATATTATGGTAGTAATCCTGCAATAATATAGTTAGTAATATCTATGAACCAAGGAGATTGAATTGCTATAGCAAATAAATGTTCATTAGGAAAAGAATCATCAACAATAAGATTGTGCTCATTATTTTGTAGTTGAGATATAAAATTTGCTACTACATTATCATTATAAGGTTTATCCACAATGGTAATATAAAATTCTTGTAGTAAAAGCAACCAATGAATTATCCTACCTATTAAAGTAGGTTTGTTCATTAAATACCTTATTGCTTCATGATCTATGTGGATGAATACTTGGTAACGTATTATGTAGTGTCAAAATTTATTGATGGCAAGAAATTCCTTCTCTATTATAGTGTATTTTAATTCATCCCCTTAAATATTCTTACTGATAAAATAAATTTCATAACTCATAAATTCATATTTTTTACCAAGGATATCTCTTAGAGTGGTGTTAGATGCATCTATATGAATGTGAAAAGGCTTCTTCTAGTCATGTTCTCTTAGAATAGAATTCATTATTATTAGGTCTTTAAGTTGCTAAAAGATAGTTTAAAAATCATTATTCCATGTAAATTCAACATCTTTAGTAAGCAATCCAAACAATGGGGTGGCAATTTTACTAAAATCTTTGATGAATCATCTATAATAACTAGCATGTCCTAAAAAAACTTATAACATCCTTATTCTTTGGTGTGGGTATATCCTTGATGATACTTATCTTTATTGGGTCAACATGAATTCTAGGAGGGGATATGTGATGTCCTAACACAATCCATTCAATCATAAGCATGTAAAACTTTTCATTACTCAGAGATAATTGATGGTCCTGGCAGTATTGAAGAACTTTATCTAGGTTGCTTAGAATTTCTTTAAATTTCTACCCATAGATAGTGAAATCAACCATGTAGATTTTAATACTCATGGAAGAGATTAGGAAATATTCTCAACACATCCAATTGAAAATTATTTAGGGCATTATAAAGACCAAATAACAAGATGGCATAGGCATAGGTTCCCCAAGGGCAAGTAAAATTAGTTTTGTCTTGGTCTTATGGAGCAATTCATATTTGATTATAACCACTATATCCATCTAAGAAATATAAGTACTTATTTTTTGTTAACATATCTAATACTTGATTAATAAATGTAAGGGGAAAGTGATCCTTCCTAGTAGTAGCATTCAACTCTCAATAATCAACACAAATACACCATTTGCCTCCTTCCTTATGGACAATGACTAGGAGAGAGACCCACTAGATTTTCAAAATAAAGTAAACAAATATTTCATCCAAGAGTTTTTACAACTTAGTTTTGACAATGTCTTTGACTATAGGATTCATTCATCTTTGGTGTTGGCAAATAGGTTTACATTCTTCTTTAATGTAAATGTGGTGCATCCATAAATTTGGGGTTATTCCTATCATGTCATGGTAATCCTAGGAAAAATGTTGTCATGTGCCTTTTTATCATTATAAGTAACTAACTTTATTGTTAGGGTGTTAAATAAGTTTTGATGTTGAGAGGTTTGTTTGTTAGGATGTCTACTTTCTTTGTTAAAGAAAGCATGGTCTCTACATTGGTGATTAAGGGAGCATAATTGCATTTATGGGGAAGTAATTAATGGAATGCCCAAATGCCTCTTATGGTTTCATAAAAATTATTCTCAAGAAATGTCTATTAAAGAGGGTATGGTTTAAAATCTAATAGGTTGGTGGTTATAGGATCCTATCGATAGGTGTTTTTTAGGATACCAATAAGGACAGTGTTTTTTTCTTGGGCCTATAGAGATGGACTTTGATCAATTATGCAGAGAGTCTATAATGAGATATCTTATTCAAGGTCGTCAATTTAAGGGATTTATCCATCCTTTAGGGAAGGTTGAGATGGTAGATACAACACCAATTTATTTGTGTCATTTCCATTAGAAATTAGCATTTTTCTTGACCTATAGCCAATAAAGGCATTGACAATAGTTAACCATGGGAGATCAAAGATGAGAGGATAACCCCCAAAATTTCTCTTTGACTATAGGACAAAAAAGTATACTAGATATTGTCAAGAATCCATAGTGATAACAAGGTCCTCAATAATTCCTTCAGGCTTAAAAGTTGATCTATCAACCATTTGGAGGATGGTAGGTGTTGGAAGAAGAGTGGTAAGCTTTAGTTGTTGCATAGTATCCATGGTCATCATGTTAATGGATGCACCTAAGTCAATTAAATTATTTTAAATAGGTTGGTTTTGGATGATATCATTAACTATAGGACTTATTCCTAAATAGAAATATTTTGGGGGAATTATGTTTCCCAACATAATATTTGTTAATTGGCTAATGACCTAGTAGAATGTTTTAGGATCCTTCTTCTTTCTTCCTAGTTTTTTCAAACTTAGCTCTTGAAAAAATTTATTTTAGATAGGAACATCCTTTATTTTTTTAAAGAGTGAGATTTTGATGCACACATTATTTAGTTATATTAGTATATCAAATTTAGGTTCTTGTTCAGGACGTGATATACTCAATCTCTTTGGAAAAGGAGGATCACCAGTTTATTTTTGATTTTTTAATGGACTTGGATTAGGGTTTGTTATGGGTGGCTATGGATTAATATGTAATGTAACTATTTAAAAAAAATTATGATTATGGGTGAGGTGGGTTGTGGAAGAACATGACTTGAGCGAAGCTAAACTTGATTAATATCCAAAGTGTGTGTTGGATATTACATTATTTTAGTGGATTGTGTCAATTGAAGAAACTTATTGGTAGGATTGGGGATGGGTTGGGAAGTTAATTGAGTGGTTTAAATAGGTTATTAGGTGTTTGGTATCATGGCAAGTTTTTTTGGTTATTACATTTTTTAGGGAAAGCCTTGATTTTCTCTTCATTATTATTGCCATGGATTAGAGGGATAGACCCATTGTTGGTTTTGAAATTATCCCTATTGAGGTTATTGTCCATTCTATTACATCCAATTTTGGGGTAGTTACCAATTTATTTGGGAACAAATTTAGATTTGATATATTCATCCAAGAACTGTATTGAGGATTATTTGAGAATTAAGAATTTGCCAACATAGAGTTTGATGGCATACTAGGTCTTTGTACCCATAATTTCTAGTGAGCCATGAAAAACACTTTATTCTCATCTTATTCTATGGTATGTAGCTCTCTTATCTCATTTTTTAACTTAGTGATATTAGCTACCCATGCATTCATGGAATGGCATGTGTAATCTACCTTCTTCTTTATGAATTTAGGATAATAGGTGGCTAAGGATTTCTCAGTTTCTTCTTGCTTTCTCTATGTATGTAATGTATCAAGCTAAGTAGCTAGGTGGGTGATGATGTCCTACTTCATATCCTAGAGTAGGTTTCTAAATTCACATTTAGACAATCTTGTAGTAGATGCTATAAGAAGGCTTTAGCCTCTACTTTTGTTAATGGTTGATTTGGAGTAGTCTGTACATAGAATTGTTAATTCATCAAATGCTAGTGTATAAACATCACCACCAAACATTAGATATAGTACCCCTAAATAATCATCTCTAATTCCTTTCAAGAATATCATCTTGAATAATTCCTTGTCCATTGTGATCTATTTGGATTTTTTCAAACTGAACAAAAAACTTTCCATATACTCCTCCAATGACTCATCATCAACTTGGGTCATTCAAAAAATGTCATCTCTCCTGTAGTTTCTACCCCTACAATAGCCTTGATATTTCATCATAAACTTCTCTTTCATTTCTTCCCAAGTATCAATGCATCCTTTCCAATTCCCATGAACCATATAAGTGTTTCATCTTTGAGTTTTTCTAGAAATAGTTTGAGTTTCTAAGCATCTTGATTGTAATCATAGCTATATCATAAGATGTCAAACTCAAAAAAAAATGTATATGGATCCTTACATGCTTTTCCTCTAAAGGTAGGGAGGTAAAGTAAGGGATATTTTTCATGGGTACATTTAGATCAGGAATAAGGATATGAAATTCAAAATTATCATACTCATTGGTAGTGTTTTCTTCCTAGTGATCCCCCATGAATACTCTTTATGTTGGTAGATGGGAGGTTGTTACTACCCAATGCTCAAAATTCCTATCAATTCTTTTATTTCTTGAGGTGTAAAATATGGAGAATTTATATTTTCCTTAGGAATGTATGGATTTACATACAATTGGAATGGTGTGGAGTTTTTAGAAGATTCATCTAGTGTCTCAGCAAAGAGTCTTTCTAAATTGGAAGATTCTATTGGCCTGGTGTTTGTTCTAGGGGAAAGATTAGATTTGAATGCTTCCTTAGAAATAAATTTGGGTGATGGAGGGAAGAAAAATTTATATTTCTAAGTATGAGGTGATAAGGTGGTAATTATTAGAGGTTTCACATGTGGGTCTCTCCTAGGGGTATGAACCTCCTCAAGATCTTCGTCTCGTGCTACCAGTCTAGCCAAAAATTCTTCTTTCTCAACCTCTTCTATTAACAACTATGAGTGATTTTTAGGAATTCCTTCATGTTACTCAATTGATGTAGGATGTATTTAATATCTTGAAATGATTTTTAATTATTTATTCAAAAATCTTCCTATATAGTCCCCTTCACTTTGCATATGTCAACCTTTTTTTTAACTTTTTGCCCACACTGCCTACACAAGGTTAGTAATATAGGGGTTTTTGAAAATTTCCACTATCCTACCTGTAAAAATTTCAAACTATAAAATTAATAAATATTTAATATAGAAAAATAATAAACATCTCAAAAAAATTTCTATCAAGATTAAAGATTACAAGTGTGTGACATCCTTCTGTAACAATAATGCCAAAAATGATTAGTCGCTGATTCAAAAGCAGACATACTTCTCTTGATCAAAATGAATAAGGAGATTAAACATGGATATATACCTTCTACCTAATTTAAATTTCAGCCTAGGGATGCAAACTTGATAGGATGATGCCACTATATGTGTACACTCAGTCTCTAATTTGACATTCTACTAATTATATCTAAGATGTTAAAGTGTAGTAAATGAAATGATTGAAATGAAACATAAAAAAAGTATATTAAAATAAATGATTATGCATGGAAATCTTCCTAAAATAAATCTTAAAATAAGAATGTAATTCATATAATTCATAAATAAAATATACAATGCTTATGGAAATCAAATAACATGCTTAACTAAATAGATGGATTGAATTGTTGTTGTAGCCTTCCAAAGGTGGCCCTTCCTCCTTCCAAATATAGCTTCAACTCTTCCTTTTATAGCACTATATTGAACTCAAAATTTCTCACTCATATTAATCAAAAGTGTAGTAACAAATTGCTGCATGAATTTACAATCACAATTGTTTAACACAATGTACTTCTGACAATCTCTATTCAACATTTACTATTTTATATATATCTTAACTCTCCTAATACATATTTATATACCAAAAAGGAGATTTTTATATGAAAAACAATATATACATTTTATTCTAAGATAAATTTGAATTAGAATAATTAAAATTGATTCTTTTCGCTAAAGACATTCTTCATGTGAATCTTGTGACTTTGCTACAACACAAACAGGGTTATTTCATTCTTCAAATGCTTCCTTATTAAGATCCATGGAGGTTAGAGTCTTTTATATGACTCATTTAGAAGATAATAAAAATGTGTTCATCCACAGCTTTGGTCACATAGTGGCTATAAGATGGTCAATATAATGAGATTCCTCTTTGTTGTAGGATGCTCTGTGCTATATAACTATTTCTTCAAAACACATACATAGAAAAAACATCTTAAATTAATAGACAAACATCATATATTTAATTTAATTACATAATTTTAACTATTTAAAATATTTTGAAAACATAATGCTATACGGTATATGGAAGTAGGGAATTATATGGAAAAGTGTTTCAAAAGCATGGTAAACAAGCAAGATGAGCACAATAGATGGACACAATAACATGACATTTACGGGGCTCATCATCAACTATCATGTTAATGTTATGAAAAATAAAGTCATATTTTAGGTAGGCTTTGTTGATATATCTAAAATCAGTGTAGTCCTTGATACCTTTTGTCTTTTTAATTACTAACACAATGTTTGAAATTCACTCTAAATAGTCAATTAGCCTGATGCATTTTTCATCTAAGAGTTTTTCATACTCTTTATTTACTAACACAAAAATACAAGGGTGCATCCTACATAACTTATGTTTAATAGGTTTGGCATCAATATGAATAATGAGATGATGTACAACTAAGGTGGGGTCCAAACCTGGCATGTTCGAATAGGCCCATGCAAATATGTCAATAAATTCCCTTAAAAGGGTTATAAAATCTTCACATTCCTCCTTAGTGAGGCATGTGCCTATTTTAATCCACTTTGGGTCCTATGGAGTCCCAATATGCACCTCTAAAGTGTTCTCTACTAGAAGTATAGAACCATCATATAGAATAGTTGGCAAGGAGTTCAACTAATTAGCGATGGAAAATCCCTATAGATGGACTATCTCATCTAATTCACCTAAATAGGATGAATAATAATCTCCTAATGCTATAATTTACCATGATACAAATACCTTAGGGAACTCTTGAACAATCTATACAAAAGCCTACCACTCCTTAGTGTGTGTGTGTGTGTGTGTGTGTATATATATATATATATATATATATATATATATATATATATATATATATATATATATATATATATATATATATATATGATTCATAAATAAACTATGGGATATAAGATTCCTATGTTTCATAGGAATAGGGGTGGACATCCCCATATAATGGCATTAGAAACTAGTTTTCACCAAGAGACTTGCTTTTCTCTTTATATTTTCCCTGGTTAGAAATCACCCTAAAGAGGTTTTCACTTTCAAATCTCAATGCTTGATTTTATTTTTGTTTTTGGCTAGAGAAGTTCACCCACTCATTAAATTAGGTAGTATGATCCAATCTAATAGAAAATCCCTACTTGTGGTCTCCAATAGGTATGTGACTCCTCAATCACAAAAATTCATATATGGCCTCATCATTTTTGAACTCATCTAATGGTATTATTAACTCTTAGTGGTCATATTCTATCAGTTATGGATGGTACAAGGATAAATGTTAAGGTTGATAAATAAGGCTAATAGTGAAAATGAAATTGGGGTTAAATAAATTTATAGAAAAAAGGTCATCATAAATTTTATAATTAGATCCTATATCACTATCAACATCATCATTTCTAGTCATTGGTGTTGAAATTTGATAAGGTATGTTGGGTCACCCCTAGGTGGTTTAAATCTGATACCATGGCTTCCCTTATACTTAGTCATTGATATTAGTTTGATCATGCTTTCTTGATGTAACCCAAGGCCTATGACTTCATAAGCTAGGTGATCCATAATTTAGTTGGGAATAAGATACTTTTCACTTTGGTAATAGTTGGCTAGCTCATTAGCGTAGAGACATAAATCATCCACTACTAAGGGGTATTGTTCTAGGCCAAAGGCTAGTTTAAAGACAATTGGCTTTTTTAGATGAGATTTTCCTTTTGTTTCCCACTCTAAACAAGTATTTTTATCCTTAGGTCTCCCATAAGTTTCAAGATTTTTAGGCAATTTGGCAATATGGAATGCATTACAGGTGATATAATTTCTAAGACCTTTGTTAGTGACATACAATTGGTTGGAAATGTTTGGTGTAGGCATGGTGGATGTAGAGGCTAAGAAATTTGGGTGAATGTAATTAGCTTTTAGGCCTATTTAAATGGATTTTCCTTATTCAACCTTCTTCATCTGATTTAGGCATAAGATTCATGTCAAAATGTTAGTTATATAATTTACACTCAGCCTTAAGGCATTTATAATATTTATATTGTTGAATATTAGTAGGTATAGTCACTTTCATTACTAAATGTGGAAATTTTATACACTAATGCAATGTTGAAGGTATATCCCTAATTTCATGAATCTAGGGTCAGCCTAATAACAAATTGTAAAATAATTCCAGGTCTAAAACATAGCATAAAGTATCATGGGTCAATGGCCTAATGACCATTAGTAAGTTGATAGTACCTTGAGATTCTCATTCTTCATTATCATAAACCTTGATAATGATAGTATCTAGTTGTAAGTTAGATATTGTATATCAAAGATGTTTGACCAACTTAAGACATATAATTTTGAGACCCGATCCATTGTCTACAAGGACACATTTAACTCTATGGTTTATTATACTAACTTCAATGTATAATGGGTTATTATATAGAGGTCCCAAAGAAGACATATCTCTTTGGTCAAAGGTAAGATGTTGGATAGGGGCCAAGTGTCCTACCATGGCTTGGAATTTGTCTGGATTGATATCATTTGGCATAAGATATTGGTTTAAAAACTCATATAGGATAATTTTATGGATGGTAGATTATATAGCAAATCCATGATGAATATGTGTGTAGGTGTTTTCTTTAGTTATTCCATAATACATAGATTTTCCCCTTAGTTTTATTAATCAATTTATTTTTGATATGCACATAAGGTTTATTAGGCTCATTTGGGGTATTTGGATGCAACCCTTTGATAGTGACCCTAGATCATCAAGTTGTAATTATGTAATCTCAATCAAGAAATTATATTTGGTAGTTGTATGGGTAGATAATGAGGATTTTAATAATTATTATTGGATGGTATGATGCTTGATTATCAACATGGAACATAGAAGAATCATTGGTATAAGGAGGTTGGTAGGTATTGGTTTACAAATAGGCATTATTAGGTGAAGGTCTAGGTCTATTTGTATTTGGTCTAGGATTGATAGTGATGATGGCAACATGACTACCTAAGATGTTTCTTAAAACATTTTTATAGGTATACCTAATAACATGATGACCTCCTTAGTTGGTTTGATCATTTTGCCTTGGTTCTAACCATTCTATTATTATTTCTATGGATGGCATTATTTTTTTTTATTTTTTGGTGTAGTTACCTATCATTGTTGTTGATAATTTTGTTGTTTGTTGTTATTTTTATGATAGGGAAATGGATTTTGGTAAATACCTAAGTTATGATTTTTGTAGGAGCATGGGTGTCTCTTTCTATCTCTCTATTTCCCAACATGTTCTCAATTAGATTTATGATTTGGATCCATTGTCTTACGAAATGCCCTCTAGCATAATGGTACTCACAAAATTAATGTTCCTTATACAAATTTAGAAAAGGAATCCCTTCAGGAAACAACTTTGGTATTGGCCAATTGATCATATTAGCTTGAACCAATCTTTGAAACACAAACTCCATAGGCTCACCAAGGTCACTCAATTGTTGAGTGATAGGTGGTATTATCCTCAAAGGAGGGGAATATAATTAATTTTTATTTTGTGTCAATTGGTTTTGTGAAGGTCCTAGTTGAATGTATGTAAGAAGTGGTTGTTGAGTGGGATGAGGTAAATAGATATCTAGTATTTTCACCATATACACATGGTGTGATTCAATAACCTCAATGAAAACAATTTTATTATTATGGTTGTAGGGTTTAGGTCTTTCATTGTTGTTATCATGAGGTGGAATTCAAGCTGGTACTTGAGTTTAGTTCTAATTATGGTTTTGTCCTTGATTCTAGTTTTAGTTTTGATTAGAAGAGGATAGTTTGATTATACCTTTATTGACAAGGAATTTATTAATATAAATTCCTTTTGATATAAAATCTTCAAAGGTATGAGCACATTATAGATCAAGATGGTAGGATATCTAGATGTTCAATATCCTATTAAATATTATGGCCAACTATTTATCTGACAAATTATGAGTAAATTGGCTTGCTAGTGCTATCTAACATTGCAAATATGTAGTAAAACTTTCACCAATTTTTTTTTTAGCTTAGCCTAGATCCATAAAAATAATCTAATGATCAATATTGTATGAAAGTGTTGTGTAAAATTATTTGAGAGATAATCAAAGTCAGGTATAAATTTCTTGGGTAATTTCAACAAACATTCCAAGGCTTGTCTAGCTAGACTCCTTAGGAAGAGTAGAAGCAAGTATATATCACCATATGCCACTGTCTAGTAGGAAATAAAGAATACCTTAAAATTTTCACCTTTGCCTATATATTTGTTGAATTTATGTGGCTCATAACCTAGTGGAAATAGTATCTATAGATACTCCATGTTGAAGGGGTAAGAGCATATCTCATCTAGTTTGAATTTCTTGGTTTTTTTTCTAACTAGTATATCTTGAATTACATCCTTCATCTATTTCAAATCTTGGGTGAGGAAATCATCAGGAGTGGCTTATTATTATGTGGGTTGTGTGGTCAAAGGTGGATTAGTTTGACTAAGATAGGTGTATTATGGGATGGTGGTTAAATTGGTCAAATGACTAGGTATGTGGATCCATGCATTAGGGTTATGTTATGGGTATAAAATAAACTATTATTGAATCATTTTTTGATGTGTGTTGGATATATAACCATATCTAGTTAGTTGTGGCTATGGTAATGGTATTTGGATTTGTAGAATGTGATGGTATGGTTGGGCTTTGGGTGAGCTTACTACATACTTGTTAAACCTTGTTGTATATAGGGAACATGTTACTGACTAGATCCATACTGTTGAAGGTGTTAGTATTTGTATTCTTATTGCACGTGTGATACTCATTAGGTGAAATTTAATTATTTCCTATTATTTGGTACCTATTATGCATAATAACCTTGTTATTGGATCAACACTTATTGAATTGGTATTGATTATTGAAGTGACACTTATTAGTTTAGAAAATATTGGGGCTTAGACCCTTGTTATTGTTAACCAACGAGCACTTTCTAACTAATAGTAACATGTTTATTAGGCAACATATATGATTGATAAGGTATATTAGTTTGTACTTATTTTTTCAGAACATTCATTATCACATATTGAGGTGGCATAGTTTTTAACACTTATGGTGGTATGTTGGTTTGTTGTTGGCTTATTAACCCTCATTGTAAATTTAAGGAAGTCATTGGTTGGGGAGTGGAGGTTACTTGTTGATTTTGGGAAATAATCATACCTAGTCCATGTTATTTTAATCCACTCATGGTGTTGTTTGGAGGAATTTATTATGTATTACTTAGCATTAAATTAGACCCACTTTGATTTAAATTGGAATGCACTTGTATTCCATCCATTACATTTTGGGTGTGGTCTTATATTTGAGCAACATTATCTTTTATTAAAATTTGGACATTATACATATCACAAACCAACATGCTTTTGCTAAAGGGGTCTATGTTTGGCTTGTGTAGCTCGAGGCATCTATTTTTTGCCATATTGATGGAGATATCTCAATTAGCAGCATGTTATAAATAGCCCTTACATTTAGGTTATGAGCTAGGTTAATATAGGTTAGTATGCCTATTGTACCTATTAAATTTATTTTTCCATAATACATTCCCCTTTTACAAGAATATTTTGGTTTTGTTATGGTATTTGGACTAGAGTTTGACTATAAATAGTTGATTCCTATTTGAATGGTTGAATTAATAGGGGTTCTAATCAAACTACTCATACTTGCATATGGGAAGTCTGGAAGAAACTTTGCCCCTACTTTAACATCTCTAACAAACACTTCATCTTTTTTTTCTAAACAATGACATTCAAATAAGTATAGATCATATCTTATTTGGGTTGGTGGTGTAACATTTTAGGGATCTTGTTGTTGGTTTTATTTGATTTTAGGCATCATTTGAGCAAGGTATTATGTAATTTACTCTAACTCTTGGCTTAGATAAGAAGGAATAGTTACCAAATATTACACAAAAGGGGCATGCCTTTATTCAATGTATGGCATGTTATAAGATGGATAGGGATCCATATCATAAGCTACATCTTCATATGACTCTTGAATAAAAGGGTCATTAGTCATAAAGTTTGCATAACTTGGATTATACATGGTTTATATTACATGTGTAATGAGACATGTTTAGATCCATGGATAGGTCACATGAAAAATAAAGTTTCTAAAGGTAATAAACAACCATGGTCTAAAAACAAAGGATGTTTGGCTCTTTAAAGAGGAATAAATGGGGTAAACAATGAAACTAGGTAAAGGTATTACAAAATAAACATGAGACCAATCTAATATAATGATGTTAATTTTCCCAAAGGTGGTTTTAATCAGTAGAAAAAGTAACACAAAAGATTAAACTCATATATGGATAAAGTACTGATTTTCCCAATGGTGATTATAATCAGTGACAAGAGTGTTTAAACAAAGTAGAAAAATTGTGAATTAGGATCAAAAGATAGAAATAATTTTCCCAAAGGTATTTATAATCATTCTAATGTGAAAAATAATGCTAGAATTATAAACAAATAACTCACACAAGAACTCAAAGTCAAACAAAATTGAGGTAATTAGCTCATATGACACTTGGTAATTGGTTCACTAAGACTCAATTTTTGATTCATGAAAGAATATTTAGAGAAATGGGACTAGGAAATTAAAAAAAAAACTTCAAACAAAGTATGTGACAACCACTTGGCTCAAAACAATACTCTACACAAGATATAAAGCAAAAAATAATTACTAGGTATATGCAAGGGGTCTTTTATATCAAATATGAATTCAACCTAAGTAACACAATCCAAACACAAAAGGTAAACAACCTAAGTCCAAATTTGATGAGGCTTCGACATGAACCTGATTAGTTTAAGATTTTCACTTCAAAAGGTTAAATTTAAAATTTAATGTGAAAAGACTCAAATATTTTAAGGCAAAAGAGCTATACTATAATGGGAAACATATCCATGCATTTGAAATAAGGGAGACATGACAATATCTTGGAACTCAATTTCAAAAGCAACAAGATATTGCAAATTATTTTGGTAGCATAACAACGCTCTTTAAAAAAAATGTTATGGAAAATGGTTTTGGATTAGAATACCCAAAAAAAAAAGTTTGAGATGAAATGGGAAACATAAGTATGACCAATTTAAATAGGAGACATAAATTACTTTGGAATCAAAATCTAAGACACAAAGTGCGACACAAACGGACAGAGTAACACCTCTTAGGCTAAAGGGGTGTGAAAATAACATGAATATTTTAGAATTGTTTTTATTCAATAACACAAATAAATAGTTTTAATCTAAAATCATACATTTAAATCAAATAAAAATATAAGTAACACTAATGTCTTGTCTTGTATCTAAAACTACCATTGGTGTGCATAGCTTCTACAAAAAAAATTATTGATATACCAATGTTTGTGAGGAATTAAATGTTAATCCAAAAATTAAAGTACAAGTGTAGGTAGAGTTTTTATTCCCTTATTTATTTTTCAAGAATTGATACATTTAATTAAATTAGAGTGAGGAACACTCAACATTTGGCAATAAATTCCATGATAAGTCTAGTTTTGATTAAAATTTATATGTTTCATACATACTAGATGGTCCCAAGTGTGGCTGACACAAGGGCAAAATCATCTCAATTTAATCTAAACCACCTAGATTAATATTCAAGGGTATATTCCTTTACATAGAAATTCTAGTCGTGTACTTCTTACTAGAGTTTGATGTTTAGTTATCGCATGCTCGGGTGCCTATTAGGATGGTCAGGCTAACTATTCACCACTATCCCATCCAATGGTTTTCCCAATTTGTATATCACAACATGGAGTGGGTTTGGTATGATGCTAGGAGATAAAACCCTAAGTCAACACACCTCAAAATAACTCATGAGGAGGTGATTAACTCCTGCCCATAAGCCAACTACATAAAAGAAATAAATAAAAAATGAAAAAAGACTTTAGAGGTTGTTACTAGGTCACCCACATCATCAAAGATTGGGGAAATCATACATGACATTATTTCTAACATAATTTTCAAACAATTATAATAAACCAAGTTCTTTTGGTCACCCAAGTTTTGTAAATGGGATGGGGGGAAAACATACATCTGATAGTTCCTAATTTACCACAAATAAAGAAATCTAATTATGAAATTTGAAATTTAGCTAATAAACAAAAAACAAATAAAAGTGGAAAATATCTTAAGATCTCTAACTAAGATGTATTTTCATTTTAATAACACTAAATTGAAATGTGATTAAAATTTTGGCCCCCTTGGCCTTTTTTTCAATTGTAAAAAATTCAAAAAACAACTAAGAGACAAATACAACTAAGTGGATTTTAAGCACCAAACAAAATGTATGTAAGATTTTAACAATGCTTAAATTATATCTCTCCACCTTAGGTATTGTAAAATTTTAGGGTTTTTTCTTGATTATAAAACCAAAAACAAGTGAGTAAACAATAATATGTTTTGAGCTCGTAGGTTTTGGGAAAACATAGTGTGAAGCCACTATTTAGTAGAGTGGAATCAATGATTTCTTTAAACATAGATAGAGAGAAAACTTGTAAAAGTAATCATTTATCAGGGTAAATCCAATGATTAGGTTAGGTGAAGCCATCAAAATAAGTAGTAAACTAATAAAACAAAAAGTAATTTCACCTTTCAAAGTCATTGTTTAGTACGAATAAAGTTGTTGATTCTACAAAGCTGCCATTTAGTAGGTCAAAGCCACCAATGCAATTCCACCATTTATGTAAAACTAAAGATCACATAAATGATGAAGCCAGTAATACATAGGTAAAATCTATAATTTAATTAAAAAATATAATGACATATATATAGAGGCTAAAACTCTAAACTTTAAGAATTTAATGCATTTTTTAGTAAATATATGGTTAGCATATCATTCTCTTTAGACATATGGGATGTGTGGTCCCATTGGGCATGTCATTATGTACCTTAGTTGTTTTAAGATTAAATGATATATATATTATCCCCTTGTTAGTCCAAATGAGAAACATCAAGCATAAAAATACACTAGTACTAAACACTCTTTCCTAAGAACTAGGGAGAGCATAACATATTAAGCAAGATCATAAAATAAATATGAAGATAACACAAATTTCTTAACTCCTTTGTTAAATTTATGCTTACTTATTAGCATAAGGATGTTCATTATTATCTTATGATTATTTGAGTATTATATCAATGTTCTTCCATGGTGGTAGCATCTCTCCAATAGTCACTTGTGGTTTGGTGTGAAGCTGGTATAAATTGGGCATTATAACACTACTCTCAAAGGCTTTAATAAGTTATTCCATTAGAATAACCTTAAACACAAAAGCCTATTGGCATATGGTATGGGAACTTTTATTTATATCTCAAATAAATAATTCTAACCCTAGGGAGGTTAGGATAAATTCTAACTTGGGTTGAGTCTAAATTAACCTAGGTTGAGTCGGTCTAACTCTGGGTTGGGTTAAGGCACTCATGAAATCTTGACACTTGGGTTTTAGATATTTATGAGGCATGACAACTCAGTTTAGATATTTTTGAGGTGTGACTCATATTTTTGAATATTTAGGAGATAATAAACCACTTTATTATCTCATTTGACCTTTTGATTTCACATTTGGAAAAAAAAAAATGGTAAATGAAATTCACTAATTTGATTTGAAATTTTTATTTAAGCAAGCTAAATAGGATTTAAAATTTAATTAATTTTTCTTAGTGTTTTTTGTCTTTTGGAAATTGTTTTAAATTTTTTCAATTAATAGATTTATAATTCAAAATTTTCAAATTAATAGGTCATAATTTGACTAGGGTTATAACTGAACTAGGTTAGTGATGCATATAAGGTAATACACCAAATAAGCTAGCCTCAATGTGTTTCTAGGAAATTAAATCCCTTGTGAAAAATAAATTGGGAAATTTAGGTGATTTATAGGCTTAAATGTGTTGTTTTTTTATAATTTGAATTAAATCCTAGTTTGGGCATGAAAGTGGCCAAAACTAAGTGTCTACACCATCTAGACTAAAACACTAGCATCAATTATAGTGTCACAGTTTTGATGCTAGTGTCTAAGCCTTAAAAGTGGTAATTTAAAATTATTTTTATATGTATATGTGATCATCCTATGTTACTATTTTAACCATCCCATGTGATAATTTCAAAAGGTGTGTTATGAATTAAAAAACAAAGATCATTCACTATCCATCAAGTAACATCTATAAATTACCAAGCAAACACCTATCAAGCTCACATTTAATCATTTACACAACTAAGTTATACTAACCTATTATTTATTATTTATATATCAATCATAGGATAAATCTTATTATAGGCCTAAATTATTCAAAGAGAAACCCATGAACATTATTTTTCAATTTATAGGCTAGATCACTATATGCACTTGTGTATAACATGTTGCATGACTATTCACACATCAGCCCACATAAAAGGGAGAAATACATTATTTTGATTACCTATTTATATTATATGGACATTTAGGAAAAAATCATTCATATAGATGTATTTTAGGTTAGATTGACTTCACTTGAGCCTAATAACCCCCTTTTTCAAATAGACATGCCCAAGGGAAGACCTAAGATTTTGAGCAAAATATTGATGTCCAAAACATTTATGCATGATCCAAGATAAAAATGTGTAAGGTGAAAATCAACCCCAATAGGTTTATTTGGTCATTCTATAAAATGACATATGTTATGTATCAAACATAAGTATTGAATTTAGGATAGATGCATTGACAGTAGTGTCTAGATCTTGATGGTGTCTCAAGGCTAATAGAAAACAAATATTTATAATATAACTAATCTATGTGGAGAATAATCTTATATTATGGTGTACTTACATCAACCAAATCTTATTACACATCACTAAATAAGCTAATTATTGTTTCTTATTTGTGTTTCTATATTTAAATTATTTTTAGCATTTATAGACACTATTTTCTAAATTATATATCACCTCAGTCTTGTACATTTGGAAAACTTAGATCTTCATTGTTACTTTTAATTTTGGACCTTTCCCACTTTATAAAGTCTTACATATAATCTATATTGTGACCCTTATCCTATATCTTAGTCTGAATAGTATTTATAGACACTATTTATAAATCATATGGCACCTCAGTCTTTTACATTTGTCAAACTCAAACCTTGGTTATTCCTTTCAATTTTGGACCTTTCCCACTTTTCAAAGTCTCACAAATACTCTATATTATTTCTCTTGGTATATTTCTTAGTCTGACTAGTCTTATGTTGATGACCCAAACCTTATATCTTTCCCAGAATGCTTAAATCCTACTTATCTTTCACCTCTACAAGTTCTAAGTCTATACTTACTTTCTTGCTCCTTGGACACTAATGTCTAAGATAGACACTTGCATTTACACTAGTTTCTAGTGCCCTAAAGTCATACAATTTGAAAATTAAATATATCCTAATGGTTAGCCTAAGTGATTTAATGCATGCTAATTCTCCAAAGGGATTGATATAAATACAAGATCAACCCTCAAACATTTTAAACCTACAAAAGACCATAAAAGACCAAGGCAACTTATCAAAAGTATTAAATCAAACATTAAATCAAGAAATGATTCCCTATTTCTACATCAGTCAGAGGTACAACACATCTATAGGTTTGAAGTATTGAAAGATCAACCCAAGAGATATATTTTCCAAGTTATAATTTAGGTCACTATTTTACTTTCTGATCACATATTACATGATTCACACACAAGCTAACATGTAGAGGAGAATTACATTAGTCTAAGTATCTCTTCAGGGTATTGTCTATGTAGGTATATCTCACTAATATAAGGGTATTTAGGGTTATCTTGACACTATATGGATACTAACAAATTTTTACCACAACCACTATGAAGATAAATAACTAAGGTTTTACAAATTCATGAGAATAATAGTCCATGACCCAGATATGAATGCACCAGAGTGAAGGTGAGTACAAACCTAAAAGCATATAGGTGGTCACATCCTTTTCTATTAGGTTTTCTATACAAGACATTTTCATAAGTTTAAATAATAAAATAAATGAAACCATCTTAGGTTAACATTAGTGTTTGTGGCTCGAGAAGCATACAAATCAAAATATGATGACTATTGTATAACCATCTTCTAGTGTGCTTCCTACTTGTTCTAGATCTATAACTACATTGACATCAAAACACACTAAGTATATTACTTATTTGTCATTCCTATATATATATATATATATATATATATATATATATATATATAATTTATACTTACTATTTTTAGCACAACTCAACATAAGAAACTCAATGTATGTTTATATATGTGTTTAACAACCAATTGGCTTGTTATATATTTGATTATCACCCTTATGATTATTCCATTATATATACCCATTTAATAAGTATCTAGGTAACCTCAAATTAAAAAAACACCACATTTTAGGGTTAAACATTTGGTGAACTTGATTCATATGAATGCAAACATTTATGATTCCTAGGATTTCAACCAAGTAGGGTTTTAGATTCCTGTAATTTTTCATTTCTTGCTTATTTTATTTTTCATGTAACCTAGGCATAACCCTAAATTTAGAGGTGTGCCTATTTAACACATTGAACTTCCCCTCCCACCATCTAATATGTCTTAAACAATTAAGGAATCTCATACTATGGATCATGATGATACCCATGTTAAGAATAAAATAAGTACTAATGAGGTTCTCATAGAAGAATATTATGATAATGAAAACTATGATACAAATTAAAATGACAAAATATACCATGATCAAGTGTAATCAATTGCATTATTTCATGAGCGTATTCATCAAAATCCTAAAGATATTGATGAGATCCTCAAAACTATGTTGGAAACAAAAATTTCTAAAGGTATAGTTGAAACATCCCTCCCCTTGAACACATTACAACATAATACATCTAGTGGGGGTATTAATTATGTGTTTAAACCTTTGTTTATTGAAACCTATCATGGAATTACAAACTATTTCAACTCAAATACTAGTTTCAATGTCTATTACCATGCAAACCACGTTTACATCTCCTTTGGTGACTAATCAACTTGCTAATATAAATCTAACTGGGTCTATTGCTTAAACACTCCTTCAAGTTATAAATACCTTTGAGGATAAAGGTACAAATATTGAAAAATATGCTTTAAAACCTCCTCATGATATTGATTCATAAGATGTGTTGCATAACACTCTTGCACTTGTGATATCTTTTCACCCTTTTCCAGCTAGTTTTATTACACCTAAGTTTCAATTTTATGATGACAATGGTGATCTTGAAAAACATCTTCAATCATTTGATGTGGCATGCCTTGACTATGCCTCTAATGATAAACATTTTACAAACTATTTCTAAGAAGCTTCAAGGACTATGATTTGAGGTGGTTTTATGACTTACCTCTCCAATCTGTGAAAGAATTAAAACCTTTTATAGATATATTTTTAGCACAAATCTCCATTAATATTTTTGAAAAGGTTTCCTATGATAAAATTACCAAAATCAAATAAGGAAAAAATTAACCTATTAATGAATATGTCTTGAGATATAAGACAATGCTAGCTAAGATGACTAATCCAATGGAAGATACAGAGTTACAAGACATATTAAATAAAATTTTGTTTTCTCCTTTACATGATTCTATTATTTTCAATAAGTTTAAATCTTTTGATGACTTATGCCATGTTGTACAAGATCATGAAATGAAGATTATTTAGTTTAATAAGCTCAAATATGTAAAAAACACACCATATACATCTATAAATACTAATATGTTTACAATAAAACCAAGTTATAAGCTCAACCTCCTAATCCTAAAAAGGAAACAAAGACCATCATTAACACAATTTAATAATAGCCTAATTGACTTATCCTATCCAATACACTAAGGAGATAATTTGTACATTATCATGAGTTACCAACTTCATTACTCCTATTGTTAATAGAGTATCAACTTATATCACTCCCTAATCCTATAGAGGTTGATATTAATAAAATTATATCCCAAGTACATTATGTGAATGCTTATTATGATTATCACCAAGGACAAAGACATTCTAAAAATAAAATGTTTTACCTTAAATAAAAAGATCCAATATCTTATTGATGATAAAAATGTTGCATTTGATTATCCTCCAAAGGAATTGGGTTAACAACTTAGTGATCACCACAAATAAAAAATATTTAAAAATACTTGATAGACCACTCTAAAAAGGAACTAAAAGTAAAAATGGCACAGGATTATTAGTACAGGATTATTAGTACTTATATGTGACATTATACCTCATATGGTTTAGATACCCTCTATTTATTTCAATGAGAGTGAGATTAATGATGATGACTTTGATATGCATTCTTTATGCACTTGAGCATACCTTGATAAAAAACCTATACATAGTGTTATGATTGATAATGGTGTAAGTGGTAATGTTTACCCCATGACATTACTTATACACTTGTATTATACTAATAATTGTTTACATCATTCTATTAGATCAGTTAAAACATTTGATGGGACCTTACAAAAAGTTCTTGGCAAGATTTACCTACCTTTATAGGTCGATTATGCACATATGGTTACTACCTTTTCATTTATTCCTTCTTTGGGCATCTCTGATATGTTATTGGGTATATCTTAAATCCATAAACATCAAACATTATGTTCTATAGTATATGGGTATGTTAAATACATCCATGCCAATTATATAATTATAGTTTCTATAATTTAATATGAACATCCTCTTGAATAAGAGAAACTTATACCTAGATAGATAAATCTCAAACTTACTAAGGTTAATCCACCCACTACAAAAGGGTGAGTAATAGAAAATACCATTTATTAGGTGGCCAATATTGAGAGACCATTACATTAGAGACATATAGTGGATTTTATGTAATCCTCATCTACTACGTACCATGTGCAGATATCCAAAGCACCTACACATGTTCCTATTATTTATATTTCAAAAAAACCACATATTTGTCAATGATGGGTTCTACAAACCCCTAATCTTATTACTAATATGATTTATCCAAGACCAAAAAGTCCTATTATACATACACAAAGTGTTTACAATGAAAAATACAACTGACCTACAAATCAATCCTAACTTGGAGAAGATAAATCACACTTACACTTATACTTGTTGGTATATTTAGAAAATTGAGGTCATAACTAAGATAGATCTACTAGACCTAACCAAGGGGTCTCTGACCACAATAATATCACTAGAGAGGGTTCCAAATCATCTATTCAATCAATACCATGTAATAACCCCAGCTAGGTCCTATGTTTTTTATATATTTCACAAATTAAAGTAAAATCTAACCTAGCGCCTACTAAAGCTTGTGGCACAAAATGGGGGTAATAAACATGAAAGAAAACATGCATAAAATTATTATAATTAATCTATGTATATATATAACCCTAATGCATGGAGAGATAAATACCTTCAAAATCCATTAATTATGATAGTTTTATATACTAAAATAGAGGAGTAAAGTTATAGATACTTACCTTGAAGATGAACCCATAGAGACTCAATTTCTCCCTTGGACAAAGGTGTTTTATGAGAGGTTGTTATGGTTTGTGAGGATCACTAGGATAGGCTAAATCATCAAAGACTTTTCCATAAGACAAAACTCTTCTCCAAGTATAACCCCTAATCAATAACTCCTCAATTCTAATGATGGAAGAGTAGATTATAAATAAGTGAAAATGAATAATTAACTATGTCTCTCTCTAAGAAATGGAAAAAATGATGTGTATATATAGGTGAATCTAACCCTAAACCTTTACACAAGTTTAGCTGATAATGTCAACCTAATTTTACCTTATATCATTAATTAATAAAATAAATTTAGGTCTCATTTTAGGTTAGCTAAGGTGAATCTAGACCCATAATATGCTAATATAATTTAAGTACAGGGTTGATCCAGGTTGACATTGTTCGATAAATGTCAAAAAGGGTTTTTGGCTTAGGTAGGGGATGATTAAGGTAGTGAATTACTTAGAGGAGTGTGAAAAGGATATGTCAAATATTAGGGAAGTATATAGGAGAAGTTTGTGTTGGTTGAAAGTGGTGGTATAGGGGAAAACAATATTATGAATCACTAATAGTCTACCCACCCCTTTTCCAGTACACCCTCTAAGGCATTCACTTAAAGAGATTGAGAATTGATAGTTTCCTATAAGAAAGAAAGCATCAATAATTTATAAAGTTTGAAAATATTATATGTATACATATTCCCCACTTAAAGCTCATCACATGTCACTCAAGTGTAACAAGGGATGGTGCTTCAGCAAAAGAATATAACAACACACAACATTGAAGCTAAATAAATTACATTAGTTTAGAACATAAAATAACTGAAATGAAATAACTAAAATAAAAGTAATGTATGTGTACCTTTACTTACCTTTAACACTAGATGGTTGTTTTGTTGTGTTTGTAGTTTTGATCATGGAGGGTGTAAATACTACTTTAGAAAAAACCCAAGGATACAAAAATAAAGATAAAAAACAAAAACAAAAAAGGAAAACCAAGATAATTGAAATTTGTAAGTATGATGCACTTAAAAATTTGGTAAGCTAGGGTGATAAATGCTAAGTTAGGACCAAATGACCAAGCCAAATTTTAGAGTAAATCAGGTAACCAAAGGCTACTAAATGATCAAAAATGTAAACATGTAAACTCAAAGTAAGTAAGGTAAACAAACCAAGTCAAAATAAGGATACTTTAGAAAAATGTTAATCAAAAATCAATGTGAAAGTAGCAACAATCCTTACTTAAACATATATGAGCAAGCATTGGTAAAAAAACATTAATGAGTAATTAGTAACAATCCTTACTCAATAATGAATAGAAAAAATTCATAGAAGGGAAAAAAACATTGGTGAGTGATAAGTAACAATCCAACCTCATGCAACAATTAAAAAACTACATGAAAATAGAAATAGATGTAGTTGTTCAAAAAATGGGAAGTACAACAAAAATATAGAAATAAACATAGTTATCCAAAAAAAGGAGTGATAATGAAAAGTTTTCAAACAAGACCAAGTTAATTATATAAATGAAAAGCAATGGTATAAAGAATAAAATCCATAATCGTGCAAGTAGATTGTTTTTTTCTAAAGATATAAAATTAGAAACAAAGTATTTCTAGCATGTTTTAAGATGTGAAGCAAAGGGAATATAGAAGTGAGAAAAAGATTTAGAATCAAAATTTCCTATAACTGGGGGGAAATAAATGGGTGTTGGGATAAATTAAGGTATATAAAATCTTTATCGAAGTCAAGACACTTAGAATTAGGTTTGTCAAAATAAAATGACTTTCAACATTATATAATTTGAAGAACTTCTCCTAACCACACAAATCTTAGGTCATAAAATGAAGTATGAATATAATACCATGAAGGATATATGAACAAAAATTAAAATGGACCTACATTCCTATAACATGTTACCCATTCTTTAGGACCCCTTATAGATTCTTCAGTCTACTATGAATATTGGGTACTTGTGTGAGAAAGTAGGTAGCACTATAAAAAAAAATTTAATTCTCCTATCCTAATATAATAGCTTACTACACCCAAATGGATCTTAGATCTATAATTAGGACAATTGTGGAGTTTGAGATTTTATTAGAGATAATAAATGTGCTATGAATCACATCTTTTGGTGTGATTTTGAATTTTGAATTGGTATGTTACCTTTTTAACATTTCTTTTTGTTTTAAATGATTTGTCTTCTAACTATTAATGGATTTTTCTATTCCTCCTCTGTATGAATTTAAAGAACCAAGCATGGGTGATAAAAATTACTATCATTTAAAAACTTTGGACTTGGTTTCTAAGAAAAATAATTTAGAGATCATGGTGTCTAACATTCTTGTTAATTCATGTGAAATAAAAGTGTTATCTTTAATTCAACCTTTTTTATCCAAAGTAGAATGGAATGAAAGGAAATCAATAGGAATGAACATGAAATAATTTAAACTACTTCAAATTGTAAAAAACATGACAAATTTAAAATGGATACAATGATATGTAAATATGATTCCTTATCATAAGGATGTATGGAAGTTTATGGAAACATGCTAACATGGTTTGTTGTGCAATTTTTAACCATAAAAGAAACAAAAACCAAAGCTGATAATATGGGATCCCAAACTTGTAACCATTTATTAACATTATAAAAAAGGAACACTTGGTTTATTAAAGGTGTTTTGAAATAAAATGGTAATTTTATGAGGAGAGTCTGGTCCTATCCATGGTATTACACTAAAACTCATAAAACAGAAACCTAAGTGGGCATAATAAAGGAAAAAATGGTTTTTGTGAGGAGGGTCTAGTCTTATCCATGGTATTACACTATAACTCACAAAATAAAAAACCAAGAGGGTGAAAAAAACATATGGAAAATAAAAAATTGAATAGGAAAAAGTAATGAAAGTGAAAGTAATTCATGAGGAAAACTAAGTCCAATCCATGGTATTATAATTCAACTCAGTAGAGAAAGAAACCAAAGGACCAAGGGAAGGAACTAAGGTTTGTGTAAAGAGAAACTATTGTATAGGGTGAGATCCATGTAGAAATCCTACAAAAAGTGTTAGTAGGACAACATATAGAAAGATGATAATATGGAAATAGATAAACAAAATATTTCTTCAAGAATTACACATTAGTGGGTTCTTTAAAAACATGGCCTTTATTAGTTTGGAGGGGATAGGTTTTAGGACCAAGAATATATTTCAATAAATAAGGGCCCCACCATTTTTAGGTGTATTTCCTTCTTTATAATGGGTATAGTCTAGCTTAAAGACTAAATCATGAACATTGAAAGTGTGGAATTTAACCTTTTTATAATGTTGCTGAGAGATATGAGCTTTGTATTACCAATTATGTTAAAGAATGGTAGATGGTGTTCATAGATAAGATTGAGAGAATGAAGGTAAGTTTCATGTATTTCTTCATCAGGAATGATATCATGAATAAATATAAGTAAAGAGGGAATATTGACTTCAAATGGTAAGATAGACTCAAAACCATAGACTAGAAAGAATAGTGTTTCCCTAGTGGTAGTACATATGCTATTATAATAAGCCCAAAGTGTGGGTTATAAATGAAGATGCTAATCAATGAGGGTTTATCAGATGGTCTTTTAGAGGATTTTATTTCTAATTTTATTATTGGCCTCAACTTAGCCATTGCATTGTGGATGGCAAGGTGTGGATAATTTGTGGGATATTTTAAATATAACACATAACTACTTCATGTTTTCCACCATTACCATAAATGATAGTATGGGGAACTCTAAAACAACAAATGATTTAGTTAAGGATAAATTTTTAAATAGTGGTTTCTATGACATTGACAAAAGGCATGGATTCTATCCATTTGGTAAAATATTCAATAGCATTGATGACAAAAAATGATCATCTTATGACTAAGATAAATTGTGATAAGATCTAACCCCCACATTTAAAATGGCCAAGGAGATTCCATATTTTGGATCTCAACTGGTGGTGAATGGATTATATAACTATGAAGTTAGCAAGGAATACATTTTTTAATAATATTGATAGAATCCTTTTTTAAATTATGCCAAAAGTATCCCATATTTAGGCATTTTCATGTTGTATCATGTACACTACAATGACCATCGTAAATTCCCCCCATGTACTTATTAAAGGAGAGGAGGGAATTCTTCTTTCATTACACAATAGAGTAGGGTACATTCTACATTACAATAATAAAGGGTATTGTATCAAAATACATATTTAAAATATTATTTTTGAATTCTAATATTTTCATGAGAATCGATGTTCATAGTATAAGTTTGATGTTTAAGGAATTGGATAATGTTTTTATACCATTGGCTCTATCGAATAGTGATAGCCTCAATGTGATAGATAAGTGGATATTGTGATTAGATAGAAGACAGGGACTTTCTTATTTGAATAATAAATTGGGAATGGTTAAGTACTTGATGAAAATGAAATAAGGATGCCAAAGAATCAAGAGAGTTAGCAATAGAGTTTTGATCTCTTGGAATGGGTTCAAGGGTAAAAGAGGAAAACTCTTTGGTGAGGTTTGTATCCATTTGATGATAAGCAATAATATTTTCAATTTTACATTGGTAGTCACTGTTAACATGGATAAGTTTGGAGTTACCCAAAGTACGTAGATAAGGCATATCTAAGTCAATTATAACTTTAATGCATAATATTATTGTTTCATATTATGCCATGTTATTAGTGACATTAAAGGTTATTTGAAATGCCAAAGGGATTATTTTACCATGAGGATTAGTTATAATACAACCTAACCTAACTCCTTGGAGACATTTGGCACCATCAAAGTGTAGGGTCCATGTGTCTTCATGAAAATTGATGGTGATTTTAGGAATATCTTTGATAACTACATTAGATTTAGTAATATTAGGAATGACAGAGGTATATTATTGATTACTTCCCTCTAGATAAATAGTGAAATTATAAAATTATTTTTAAGAGGGATAAATTGATTGAGACCTTCAATAGAGATAATGTTATCATTAGGGAGACTATCTCAAAGGTGATTTGTAGTGGGTATGGTTACCACTATAAGTTGGTCAACAATAACTTTATCTCTGATATATTTTTGAAATATGATGTAAAGGTCAAATTACATTAAGAGAACCATCCACTTGCCATTTTTATCTCCAAGTAGAAATGGTTGGGATAAAAATTGATGAAGTGGGTTGAAATGGACAATGACATAGGTTATTTGATAGATCATGTAGAGATGAAGCTTATTAATTATAAAATAGATAGTGAGGTAATCATGTTATACGCTAGTATAATGTTTTTTGTAATCAATGAAGCCTCGAATAATATAGTAAATAACATATTATATTCTAGTATCATTTTTTTGGGAAATCATTGCCCCAAAAAATATGGGAGTATAAAAAGTGTAAAAAATCAAAGGATGATCACTGGAAGGTGGTAGAAGGGTAAGAATATTGAGCAATAATTTTTTTATTCTATCTAATTCATTTTGATAAGGATTAGTCCATTTTAGAGAACTACCCTTTTTAATAATGGAATTAATAGATTATATGAGATAAGACATTTTGGGGATGAATCGTCATATTACCCCAAGCTTTCCAAAGTAAGTACGAATGTCTAGGATAGAGAGAGGAATGGGCATGCTGAATATATCATTGATTTAGTGGGATTGACATTAATGCCACAAATAGAGACTCAGAATCCTATAAATTTACCATATGTAATGCCAAATACACACTTATAGGGGTTGAGTCTAACTTTTTACTTGATTAATCGATCAAATATGATGGTAAGATTAGAGAGATAGGTGGTGAGACTTTTTGATTTAGTAATGAGGTCATCCACATAGGTTTCCACAATATTATGTATAAGATCATGAAAAATGTGGTTCATAGTCGATTGATAGGTAGCTTCAATGTTTTTAAGGCCAAATGGCATTTTAACATAGTAATAGGTTCCTCATTCCATAGTGAATGTTGTCTTGTGTTGGTCCTCAGTGGCTATGTAAATTTTATTATAGCCTAAAAAACCATCCATGAGTGATGAAATTTTATATTCATCAATGAAATATATGATGTCATCTATTTAAGTTAATGGAAAATTGTCTTTGGGACAAACAAGGTTAATATTGTAGATGTTGATGCATATGAGAATAAACATGGTGATTTTTTACAAAAGAGAACAATATTTGACACCCATTTATAATAGTCCATAGGTTTAATAAACCTAGAATCTAATATTTTGATAATTTCATTATGTCAAAGGGTAGAAAATTTGATTCTTTTTAACAGGTTTATCATCTAGGTATGTGATTACAATACTAGGGTCGATACTTGGCACGCCCTAATATGATCAAGAAAAATTATCTTAATATTTATCAAATAATAGACTAAATTTATTATTCTTGGTTAGCATAATTTATCTATAAACTATTATGCATCGAGGATAAAAGGGTGTGCCATATTCTATTCTCATGGCATCTTCAATAATCTTAACATTTCCATCTTGAAAATGATATGGCACATTGGGAAGATAAGAAATGGGATTGGTTTTAAGATTGAAGCTATTAATTCAGATATTAAAATGAGGAGCCTTTTGTTTGAAAATCCCAAGTGTTTAATGTTGTCGAGGAAGTTGAGGTTCTCAATCATGGAAAAACTCAAGTATAGATTCATCATTAGGTAGTAGAGGTGAAGGTCTAAAGTATTCCATGTCTACTTCAAGATCAATTATTTTGTTACCATGGTATCATATTTAAAATGTATCTAAAATACATCTATTACCTTGGCATCAAGGGTGATCTCTAGAATAGGTGGAACTATGGAGGAAGGTTGATTACATTCAATTGGATTGAAAATAGGCATATCTTTAGAATCATTGGCAAGGAGAGGATTTGGTAGAGTGACTAGTGTATTAGGAGGTATAAAATGTTTCAAAAGTTCCAAATTTATGATAGGTAATATTTTTCAACAAACTAAGGAATATCAAAAAATGGATAATTAACTAGAGGTACATGACCTTCAGGTTCTAACTCAATATCCATGGAAATGGTATGAACATCTCGATTGAAAGCATGTATTTTAGCTAAGGTTTGCTAATAGTGTTGAAAATCTAAGTTTCATGATTGAGATTGGGCCATGATGTAGTTATCATCATAGGTGGGAAAGATAGTACATGCTTGTGTCTCAAAGGAGCATTAGACAATGATATGTCTAGATTGCTAAATTTACAAGGTGATATGGTTAAAGGGTCTTGAAATAACTTGGCCACTCCATAGTCATTATAAGTGAAATCATCTTCTGTATAATATGTTTCATGTGTATTACATGGAGGAGAGAAATTAGTGATCTCATCGATGAGAGCAATGGTACGATCATGAAGTAATAAAGAAGAAGGGAGCCACTCTAAAATATAAGGAGGTAACTATGGATCATAATCCACATTTTGAGTTTTGAAGTAGTTACATTTGGGTCTTAGACATGCTCTATAAAGTTTGAAATTTGTGTTGTAACCTCCTCATTTTCTTAGGGTCCCTTTCTCTATTTTTGGCTACGTCTTATCTTCTTCCTATAGTCACCACATGGAAAACTGATGATCATTTGACCCAAAGAAGTTCTCGGTTCACCCAAGAGTAGTGATAGCTCTTTACATGGTGACTAGGTGCTCATCCTAAGAATATTTATTTTTTTTAGAACTTCAAGTAGCACCATTATCTAAGGAAATAATAGGCAGGGCCCATTGTGCAGTTAAAAAGAGGAAAGTAGACTTCACATGTGGTGCCCCTATGCTCAATTTTGTAAAGGAATGCTTGACTTCCCTAAGAGTAGTGCCATCTCACCACGTGGTATCATAATGCTCCCCGAGAGCAAGACTTTCAGTATTAGAGATCTAAATTATGTGATCAACCACTAAGGTTGGAAATGGGACCCATGAAGTAGTTATAACAAGGAGGGAGCATAACTTCCACATGGCATCATGGTGATGGTCTAAAGAAAAACATTTTATGTTAGGTCTTCAAGTAGTGCCATTGGATGAGATTAGTGGGTCCCCCTTTCCTAAAAACATTTTAAGGGAAGTTTTGGAAGTAGACATGTGTCACCACCACACTTATTATAAGCATTATGGGCATCATAAGGCATTAAAATTACATCATATCTAGGATTATGAAGATCTATTGCATTCATGAGCTAGAGATCCCCATTTAGTTACAATAGCATCATCATGAGCACAAGTGCCTAGTTATAGGTGTTATTTCCTAAAAAGGCTATTGTGCCTATTTAAGCCATGATCTTTTCTTTTATAAGCTACTGGCTGATGAATACTTAGTTTTGCTATTATAAGGGACCAACCATTTGTAATAGTCTAGTTTTAGAATAGAAGTAGTAGTGGTTAGCATTTTTCATTATTAAACCTTAGTAGGTGCCCCTCATGGGTAGGATTGAATATTGTATATTGTGGCCATCGAGGCCTTTGGTCTTTTTTTCTCCACCTAAAAATGAAGAGGATGCGATGTTCTATGTCAAAATAAGTGGAAAGTTTTTTATGTTTATTATTTTCCTTTCTTTGCTTCTATAGTGTTGATTCTTTTTTATTCTATAGACTTTAATTCATTCATATTATCCTTTAATAGTTTGTAATGTTTAAGGATTATAGCTACTATATACAATTATAGGTTAATACTTTTAAAGATCTCAATACATCACCTTAGTTAGTCTTTATTTTAAGTTTTACTTGAATTTATTCCTTACCCTTCCCCCAAAGCAATTTGAAGATCCATATTCTAAAACTCTAGAGGTCACTTTATAGGTCACATCTAAGTCCCACATTTATAAAACTTCCCATAGAAGGCTATTCACCTAAAATAAGAGTTTTGGGAGTCAACAATTTTTCTTTTTGGGGATGTCCAGTGAGACTTGAACCCATAATCACCTAATTAGAAGTTAGAGTTAATGAGCCATAGACCCATTACAATTTCACAAACAACAAAGAATCTAAGCTTGTTAACACCACCTCTAATAGCCCCAAATCACCAAAAGACCAAAGGATCTAGCACTACATAACAACCATGACAAATGGTGATCTAAGGACCACCAAGGAACTTCTTATCATGGAATAGTGGCAACCACTCATCCCTCTAATATACCTAGCTATGTGGGACCCCATTCCTACTAATGCATTAAAGGCACTCACTAAGTTCTTAGGGAAAGATTTCAAAACCACAGTGGAACATTTTCAAGATGTTACTAATGTTTGTACTATACACTATGTCACACATCAAAATATGGCCCTAAAGCTACTAGCCACCTCCTTGAAAGGGTAAGATCTTGACCGGTATTGATCTTTTCTACCCAAATCCATCACCACTTAGAATGACTTGGGCAACATATTCTTTGAGTGTTTCAATGAGAAGGTAAACCAATCATCTCTCCTAAAATAACTAATTACCATTAAAAGGGCCCTATAAGAGGCCATTATTGATTTTAATACTTGGTTCGATAAGACATGGTGAAGAATCCTAATAGTATCTCTACCACTTCTAGTCATGGCCATCATCTTCTACCTCAAGGCCTTCAACTTAGACATAGCCATCATGATCTAGTCCCTTGGACGCTAGATGTTATTATATGCATATGAGATAGTAATTAGAGCTAAAAATAACTTGATAGACATTGGAAATATTCCCCCTTGATTTCCAATTCCCATGTTCCCCAAAATATTAATGCCACCACAAAAGGAAGTCTTAATCACGTTGTAGACACTACCTTCCATGTATGTGTATCTGCCTACCCAGGTAATCACGTCCTCTTCATCCTCACTAGCTATGGAGATGAACAGCATGAAGAGAATATTATAGAACTTCTCTAATGAGACAATAAACCTCAAAAGGTATTAGGCCATGCCCCCAAAACCTACTTTCCAAAATTACCAAGAAAGGAGAGTGACATATCAATATAATTAATACCAATAAAGGTAGAGGCCAAATCATCAAGCACCCAATCACCAGATACCATGTGTAAATAAAATTATGTTGGTACTTGATCCATTATAAATAATCTTGCCAAGTGCAAATAGAGAGTTGGTCACTGGCCAAAATAACTTGGAAAATGACTCAAAATCATGTTGCTTTCCATGTAATGATGTGCATGCACCATAAAATTTTCAAAGAGGTAATTTATAGTAGAAGGTTAATGAATAATGGAGATTAGGGAACACACTTGATTCATATTCTTATAGATACCAGTCCCTGGGGGTATAAAATGTTATCCTAATGGCCCAAATTCAAGGAATGTCCTTAGAACAAGAAGAGGAAATAGTCTTAGAACATGCACTCTTCTCTTGGGTAGAAGGCATGTATGTTGTCTATGTGAGTGAGGTCTTGTGTACAAATATATACATATCCAATCAGATTACTTCACTCGATCTAAAAATAGATTTATGGAGACTTTAAAAACCTTCACAAGGCCTAACGTGACTTTTTAAAAAGGGTTGGGACCCCAACTGCTACCTCTAGCATATCAAAAATGGGTAAAATAACATAAAACAAGAAAAGGGACCCTAAGGTCTAACCACAAGGGTCATACAACATGGTGGAGAAACTAAAGAAGGTTCTAGCTAATGTTTCTATCTAGGACATCTTATATATTCTTGAGCATAAATCCTTGTTGAAAGAAGCATTGAAATACTGGGAGAAACCTACATGAGCTATCCCAACTATGGATCCAATATCAAATAAAGGAAAGGAAGTCAAAAATAGCCTACAACCTCAAGTGCCATCTACATTCATCAACTCTCAAGTAGGGGTAGTTAATACAAAGCCTACCCCATTCTATTTAACTCTCATTCTGGGGAAGAAGCTATTGCATAATTCCATGATCAACTTTGGTGCTAGTATCATAGTAATTCACAAGTAGATTTTGGACACTCTACAACTACAGTATGAACCTTTAAATAAAGGGGTAATGAAATTATATGGGAAGAGAGTCCATACCATAGGTAATATTAGGGTTCTTCCCCTAACATTGTACTCTTGTCCCAATATCATAGTCATACAAGAGGTTTCGGTGATAAACATCCCACCAGTCTTTGGGCTATGTCTATCAAGAGATTTCACCACCAAGATAGGTGCATACTAGTCTTTGGTTAGTCCCACTTGATCTTGAGGACCAAATATGGCTTGAAATTAAACTTGTTGTCCAAGATTCTATATATTGAACACATAGTTGATGAGACTATGGTAAATTTTGAAGCAACACACACTTCTTTCTCTAAGAAATAGATGTATCATATATAAATTCTCAAAGAAGAAAGAGTGGTAGATAACAAGAACCTAGAAGAAGAAGTCCTCATCAGTGAATTCATTAAGAATGATCCTTTCACAAATTTTGATGACATCAGCCTCAAAAAATATGTAATCCATGATGAGGATTAGGACATCCTCAAGGTGATGAAGAAAGAGGAGGATCAGAGTAAAGAACCTGAAGGTGAGTCTAATTTTTAGACTCTACATTTTGATGGTGTGAAATGCAAAACTATATCTATAGCTAGTATCTAGTTGGTATCCCCATATAAAAAAGAGAATTTATGAGCCTTTTGATTCTAATTCACCTGCAACACGGAATTAACCAAAATTGAAAGTAACTAGAAATCAGAATCAGCAAAGAATAAGAGATACAAGAAATAATGAAAACTTGTATTAAACTCTTGGAAATACAATTGAAGAAATTTCTCTTTCTTTGACACCTCTCTCAAATGTACAAATCTTTTTCCCTCAAGAGTTCTCTCTTCACAATTACAAACACAATTCAGCTACTTGAATTGCCTATCTTACATCTTACTACTTACAAGCTATGAAGATCTATCCCTATAAATAGAATTAGGGATCATGAGCTATGCAATATCAACCATTAGATACACCTCCTAATATAAGGCTTAAAATAGTCCTACTAAAGATAGAGATGCAGACTTAAGACTAACACTTAATATTATCATGCAAACAATCCGTTCGTCCCACAAAAATAGAATTCTAGAATGCACAGGTGACCGATGTCAGTCCCTGTTTGCCTACATATGACCGATGTCTACTGATCCATAACCGACATCGGCAGCCTCCATTCGATCCCTGATCGATGTCGGTGACTGTGTAAATCTTGCAACTTTGCATTTGCTCATCCATGAAGCTTTTAGCTCCATACCTCAACAATCTCCCACTTGAAGATAAACAGCTGCACCTATACCTATACAGCAACATCTTCTAGTTTCTCCTCCATCTTCAAGCTCAATTTTGAAGACCAACTAAATTTGAATGAAAATTCAACTTCTCCTTTGTTACCGGCTTTGTTAACATATCTGTAGGGTTCTCATCTATATGGATCTTTTCCAGCTTCAACTCACCATCCTCCAATACCTATCTAATGAAGTGGTACCTAAGCTGTATATGTTTGGTTCTTAAATGAAAGGCTGAGTTCTTAGCCAAATGAATTTCACTCTGACTATCACTATATAATCTATAACTCTCTTGCTCCTTTCCCAACTCTTCCATGAACCGAGTCATCCATATCATCTCTTCGCTAGCTTATGTGACTACAATGTATTCTACCTCTATAGTAGACAAGGCAACAACCTTCTGTAACTTTTAAATACAGCTAACCGTTGTTCCACCAATAGTGAAAACATAACCTATGGTGCTTCTCCTCCCATCCAAGTCACCTGCCATATCTGAATCTACATATCCATGTAGAGAAGTATTTGACCCTCCATAGCATAAATTCCTACTACTGGTCCCTCTCAGGTATCTGAGAATCCACTGAACTGCTTTCCAATGTTCCTTCCCTGGATTGGCCATGAACTTACTGACAACTCCCACTGCTTGGGAAATATCAGGTCTAGTACATACCATTGCATACATCAAACTCCCAACTGTGGAATCATATAGAACTCTACTCATGTACTCTACCTCATCATGTGAATTAGAACACTGATTCTTTACTCAACTTGAAGTGTCTAGCCATAGGAGTACCTACCAGTTTTGCATCCTGCATGTTAAACCTCTCTAACACCTTGTTCACATAATCCTCTTAAGACAAAATCAACCTGTGATTTTTCTTGTCTCTCTTAATACTCATGCCAAGGATTTTCTTTGCGGTTCCCAAATCCGTCATGGCAAATGTGTGAGCTAATTTTACCTTAAGCTCAGAAATTTCTTGCATGTGTGAACTTGCAACAAGCATATCATCTACATACAGAAATAGGATAATATATCTACCATTATCCAATCTCTTAAAATAAACACAATGGTCAGATTGACATCTACTAAAACCATGCTCAGTCATAAACCTGTCAAATCTCAAATACCATTGTCTAGGAGCTTGCTTAAGACCATATAAGCTCTTCTTCAACCTGCACACAAGCTTCTCCTTACCTTTGACCTCAAACCCTTCTGGCTGATCCATATATATTTCTTCATCCAAATCTCTATGAAGAAATGTTGTCTTAACATCAAGCTACTCAAGATGCAAATCCTCAATAGCAACTAAAGAAAATACAGTCTGAATAGAAGTCATTTTTACTATAGGAGAAAAAATTTCACCAAAATCAATACCTAGTTTCTGTGCAAATCCCTTTACTACCAACCTGTCCTTGTGTCTCATCTGTCCATTCTCACCTTCCTTTAATTTATATACCCATTTATTCTTCAGTGTTCTCTCTTCCCACTGGCAACTCAACCAAATCCCATGTTTGGTTCTCTATCCAAGGAATCAATCTCCTCATTCATGCCAAGCTCCCACTGTTTCTCAGGTTTCTACATGCATTGCTTCATCAAAACTCTTTGGTTCTCCACTATCAGTGAGCAACAAGTAGAATAATGAAGGGGAATATTGAATTACAGGTTTACTTACCCTAGCTAACCTCCTCAAGGGTGTTTGAGACTCATTCACTGCTTGCTGTCCATGCCTAAATTATTTGTCAGTGATTGATCTCAGATCATCTCCAGGTTTATACCTGATCGACGTCAGTTCCAACTCGACTGACGCTGGTTCCTATCTGACTGACGTCAATTCCTACATGACCAATGTTAGTTACTATTCTGACCTATTTGACTGACATTGATTCATGTCTGACCGACATGTCAATGTCTATGTTTTTCTAGAAGTGATTTCCCATGAGCTCATTTTGGATCACAATCACATCCAAATCTCTATTGCTCTACTTAGAATTATTCAACCTCTTGAGCTGATCCCTGTACATCACTTTCTCATTGAAAACAACATCACAACTTCTAATAATCTTGTTAGTTTCTAGATTCCACAACCAAAATAAAAAATCTTTAGAGCCATAACCAATAAAAGTGCACCTCATAGATTTAGCATCCAACTTCTTTCTATTTTCTTTATCAACGTGCACAAAAGCTTCAGAACCAAAAACTCTGAGAAATGAAAGATCTACCTTTTTACCTATCTAGGCCTCTTCTGGAATTCCACCATCCAGTGCAGTACAAGGTCCTCTGTTAATTAGGTAAACTGTAGTGTCTACAACTTCTGCCCAAAACTATAAGGGCAAACCAGCATGTAACCTCATACTCCATGCACACTCCATTATTGTTCTATTCATCCTCTCAAAAAGTCCATTTGGCTGAGGTGTCCTTGGAACTATCCTTTGCCTACATATTCCATTCATAGAACAATACCTGTTGAATTTATAGTTATAGTACTCACCACCATTGTCATATCTAAGGCACTTCAATCTCAACCTATTTCATTCTCAACCAAAGCTTTCCATTTCATAAATGTGTCAAATACATCAAATTTCTTCTTTATGCAATAGACCCATACCTTTCTTGTAGCATCATCAATGAAAGTAACATAATACTGTGATCTGCCAATAGAAGCTACCTGAGCTGGTCCCCACACGTCTGTGTGAACAAGATCCAACTTGTGCTTCCTCCTTGTTGATCTAGTTTTGAGAAAATTCACTCTCTTCTGCTTTCCAAAAATACAATGCTCACAAAAATTTAGATCTATGCTTTTCAAATCTGAAAGCTTACCTTTTGACTTAAGAACTCTCATTCCCTTCTCACTCATGTGGCTGAGCCTATAGTGCCACAACTTTGCATCTACATTTGAAGTAGATAATACAGAAGGAGAATAATCAGTAATATAATTACATAAATAGAGAGTACCTTCTCTCTTACCTCTAGCCAATACAAGTGCACCCTTGGTAACCTTCCAAGACTTAGCTGTGAGAGTTACTGTACAACCCTCATCCCTTAACTTTCTTACAGAAATCAGATTCCTCTTTAGGATGGGTACATGCATGACATCCCTCAACACCCATGTGTTTCCATTCTACAATTTCAGCTGCACTTTTCCTTTGCCAACAATTTTACAAGGCTCATCATCCCCTAAATAGACTTTTCCAAAATCTCCCTGGACATAATCACTGAGAAATTCTCTATTTGGTGTTGCATGGAAAGAAGCACCAGAATCTACAACCCAAGATTCTATTCTATTATCCAAAGAAAGTACAAGAGCATCTTGTGCAACAATAACTACAACTTTTACTTCTTCTTTACCTTCATGCTGATTTTCTTATTTAATTGGTAACTAACAATCTTTCTTTGTATGCCCTATCTTTCTACAATTCTAGTAGGTTATTCTTCTTCCATTTCTAGATTTGGATCTTCTTCTCATCTTTGACTTAGACCTTGATCTCCCTTGCTTGCTCTTCTCTTTTTGCCTTCCCCTACTTTCAATACTTAAAGCATTACCTAATGATTCCCCTATGCTTTTCCTATGCGAGTTTCCTCATTCAGGTATTACACTAAGAACATCATCTACTTTCAAGATATTTGTAGCAGATGTAATATTACTAACTGCCACTACCAAACTATGCCAACTTTCAGGCAAAGAGCATAATATTAAAAGAGCCTTAATTTCATCATCAAAAACTATTTTGACTAAATTTAATTGATTTACAATACCATGGAAATCATTTAGATGACCAGATACAGATCCACCTTTCTTGCATTTGCAAATTAAATAATTGCTTCATAAGATATACCTTATTTGAAGCTAAGGGCTTTTCATATAAATTTGCTAAAGTGTCCATCAACTCTATCATTGTCTTTGCTTGTGACAAGTTGGAAATCTTAGAAGATGCCAAGCTCAACCTTATGGATCCCAGAGCCTTTCTATCAAGAACATTCCATTCTTCATCTTCCATATCTGTGGGCTTCCTTAAAACCCCACCCAATGGTAAGTACAGATCTTTTTGATACAACTAATCCTCTATTTTCATCCTCCATAATTGATAATTCTTGCCGTTAAACTTCTCCATTCTTAGTTTACTTTCTTCATGCCATTGCTATGCTCCCACTCAAACAGAAACCCCTATGAGTGCCCTGTAACCAATACACACTAAACAGATCTAAAACCACCTGTTAGTGAACCCAAGCTCTGATACCACTTGTCAGTTGGTATCACTTGGTGAACTAGTAACCTAGCTCTGATACCACTTGTCAATGGTATCACTTGTTGAACTAGCAACCTTGGCTCTGATACCACTTGTCAGGATCTTAACAAGAACAATTGATTACTTTTGCAAGTAACTAAACATGGAATTAACCAGAATTGAAAGTAACTAGAAATCAGAATCAACTAAGAATAAGAGATACAAGAAACAATGAAAACATGTATTAAACTCTTGAAAATACAATTGAAGAAATCTCTCTTTCTTCCACACCTATCTCAAATGTACAGATCTCTTTCCCTTAAGATTTCTCTCTTCACAATTACAAACACAATTCAGCTACTTGAATTGCCTATCTTACATCTTACTACTTACAAGCTATGAAGATCTATCCCTATACATAGAATTAGGGATCATGAGCTATGCAATATCAACCATTAGATACACCTCCTAATCTAATGCTTAAAATAGTCCTACTAAAGATAGAGAGGCAGACTTAACACTAACACTTAATCTTATCATGCAAACAATCCGTTCGTCCCACGAAAATAGAATTCTAGAATGCACAGGTGACCGATGTTAGTCCCTATTTGCCTGCATATGACCGACGTTAGCCGATCCATAACTGACGTCAGTAGCCTCCAGTTGATCCCTGACCAACATTGGTGACTATGTAAATCCTGCAACTTTGCATTTGCTCATCCGTGAAGCTTTAAGCTCCACACCTCAACAATTATTGAAAATAATATCTACATGAGATCTTACCACCATTGAATATGGGATTTTGTTGAAGAATTTAAAGCTTTCAACATTCAAATTATCCCTAGGACCCATAATTTAGAGGTAGATAGGATGGCAACAATTGGTTCCTAGTTTGATCTGATGATAGATTTGTTCACCAATAAATAAGAAGTGTAGGTAATCATCAGACTTACCATTCTTCAAAAGGACCAAAATTATAAAGTGTTTAAAAGTGATTCCCCTATTACCATGTTTCTCCAATAATGTGAATTTATAGAGCAATTATAGCTAAATATTTAAAATCCCTAGGAGAATCAAATCATGCAACTAAAATCTAATAAGCTACTGAAAGGGCTAATCACCCTAGAGAAACTTTTTATTTCTAATGATGCAAATAATGACAAATGAAATTTTGTTAAAGATGAAAGTGACTACTCTGAGATTAATGTCAAATAAGGAAGGCAACCAAATGTTGGGAAAGAGGTTCCCCAAAAGGACAAGGATCAACTGGTGTCTTTTTTCAATAAATATGGAGCAATGGTTGGAACTACAATGACATAAAAGGGTATAACTGTGAGGTAGTCCAATTTTCCACTGATCTATTTAAGGGATACAAGCTTGTCTAGTAAAATTAAAGGCCAATTAACACAAAAATTGAGTCCCTTATGGCTCAAGAACTAAGTAAATTGATTGATTCTAGAATTAAATACACAATCAAGAATTTGACTTGGGTGTCCAACCTACTTCCAACAAGTAAAAATAATAGAGAAATATATTTATATGTGGACTTCCAAGACTTGAATAAAGTATCTCTAAAGGACCATTTCACCTTGGCTTCTATGGAACAGATCCTTTAGATAGTAGTAGGTGCTAAAATTTTCTCTTTATTAGATGGGTTCTCAGGGTACAACCAAGTATGGGTTAGTGAAGGGGACCAACATAAGACCACTTTTACTATAAATTGAGGGACCTTCATGTATGCAAAGATGGATTTTGTCCTCTCTAACATGGGGGATGCCTTCCAAAGATCCATGGACATAGAATTTTAAGGCGTAATTAACAAAATCATCCTCATTTGCTTAGATGACCTCATTATATTCTCTAAGAGCAAGGAAGACCATTTTGACCACCTGGAGAAGGTTTTTTGAAAATTCCAAGAGTTTGGGGTATCTCTCAACCCCAAAAAGTGTATCTTCAAAATACTTTAAGGTAAGCTACTTGGATATGTGGTATCCAAAGAAGGGATCTATATCAATCTTGATAGAGTAAAATCCATGAGGGATTTAGCATTGCTATCTAATAAGAAGGGGGTATAATCTTTCTTAGTAAAAATCAATTTTGTCACCCAGGTCATATCTGACTTTATGAGATTGGTGAGGCTAATAAAATTGATGTTTAATAACTACCAAGCCTTCAAATGGACTATAGAAGGGGAAATAACATTTAAAAATATTGAGTAATATCCACTTTCCTTATGCCAGTCAATCTGAACTTCTCCAAATATTTCATTGTGTATGTCTATGGGAGCAAACATAGCCTAATGGTTGTGCTAACTCAAAAAGTAGAAGAATTGACACGTGATCACCCAATTGATTTCTAATCAAGAACCTTTCATGGTTATGATAACAATTATAATTTTTTTGAAAATCAATCTTTTGCCATTGTCAAAGGTCTTAAAAATTTTAGACACCTAGTGGTAGGGAGTAAGATAATGGTATATGTGGCACATTCTAGCATCAGAGAGTACATAATGGAAGGAGAGATTACAAAAAAATATGCCAATTAGATCACCAAGATCCTAGAATATGACATTGAATTTAAGCCAACCAAGGTGGTCTAAGGAAGAGGGATTTTCAAGTTTATAGCTCAATATATAGGTGCCCTAATAAAAGAACAAGATACATCTAAAAATAGTTTTAGTGAATCAATATAAAACCGATGGGTCTTAGGTTACTGATAGGACCCATTTTATGTTGGTTAGATGATATATAGATAGTCTCCTTATGCAAAAAATAAGATTTTATAGATTATATGGATCTAGCTACATGCTAGTCTAAGGAGTCTTTTTTAAGAATAACTTCAATGAGGAACTACTCTAATGCATGGATAGTCACTAAGAAAACAAGATCCAGTAGGATATGCATTTCACCCCTCTAGGTAGACATTTATTCACAAAGATGATTGCAACCAAAATCATGTACATATGATATTACTGACTAACCATGTTCTCTGATTGCCATCAAGCCATCAAGAAATGCCATTGATGCTAATTCTTCATAGGCAAGTGAAATAATTCAGCCATGTTGCTGAATCTAATTATAACTAATTAAACTTTTACACAATGGGGTTTGGATTTCAGTAGGATGATAAATTCTATATCTAGCACAAGCCATAAATGGATACTCATGGCCACCAACTACTTCACAAGGTGGACTAAGGTAGCCTCGATGAAAGAAGAAACTAGAAACACGATCCTCAACTTCCTAGAGGAGTTAGTAGCATGGTTTGTCCCTCCTAAAATAATCATTTTGGACAATTCAAAGGCTTTCCTTAGTTCAAAGATTTTAATATTTGTGCTATGAAATAGCATTTTCCTAAAGACTTCACCTAATTACTACTTATAATGGAATGGGTTGACCATATCAACTAATAAGAACCTCATTAGATTGCTCAAAAGGATGGGTGCCAATAAATATCAAGAATGTCATATGTATTTGAAAATATCTTTGTGGGCTAACTTAATTACTCCCAAGCAATTTTAAAGACATTCATGTATGAATTAGTATATAGGAAGGAAATGGTAATGCCTATATCAATAGAAATTCCTACTTTATAACTCTTGAAAGTTGTTGGAATAGTAGAGAATGGAGTGATGGAGGTTAGATTAATAGAGTTGATTAGCCTCTAAGAAGTAATGGAATAAGAAAGCAATGCCAAGATCACCCGATAGCAAGTAGTCAAGTGGTAATTCAATAATAAATCATTAGACCTAGGCTTTAACCTAGGATAATTGGTCCTCAAATATGACCAAAGTGCCACAAAGTTATGAAATCATGTGAAGTTTGATTCCTTGTGGAGTGGGCCTTTTCACATCATGGGAAATTGGTAGGGAAATGCATTCAAGTTAGAGGATTAAGAGGGCAATGCACTAAGAATTCTAGTTAATAGAATCAACTTAAAAAACTTTAATTGATTTAATGGTTCTCCCTTGTACATAGTTATTTAGTTCCCCTTTTTTTACATGTTTCCCTTTCTTTGTTGTTGTTTTCCCCTTTTTTTTGCTATTTTCCTTCAACAATAAGTGCCATTAACATAAGTTTTTCATCCCACCACTAAGTGTCCATGCCTTGGCCCTTCTAATTTCAAATCATCCACTGAAAGATGGTTATCTATCCCAATCCCCTTGAAATTAATGTTAGATGCTCCATATTTCATGATTCTTGATGAGGATCACCATAGAATCTCTTGTGAGTGGTTTCTCAAGCATATATGTTGCCATTAAAATTTATGGGGCACCCAAATTCAAAAACATCATGATGATCATGATCAAATTGTTGGCCTATAAATATCTCTCTCCTAATCATACCAAACATATTAATTCTTAAGAGTTTCCAAGAAAAGTAAGTGAAGAATTGAGTAATTGATCAAAGCATCCTAAGCAAAGAGAATTGAATGAATAATTACAAGTCGTTGTGAGTAGAAAACAAGTATCTAATGTTTTCATAGAGTTTTATGATAGAGCAAAGTAAACAAGGAGAAGGTTTATAGGATGGAGACTTCTATGTAATCATCTAGTAGTGGAAATAATTTGAGGAAGTAGAGAACCTATAGGTTGAGTAGTCATGGAAACATCACCCCATAGTATGAAATAATAAAATCATATGCTTCTACCTTTGTATAATTGAAACCCAAAGTACTGAACATCAAGAACATCACCAATTGGTACTACAGGGATCCTTTATTGGTCCTAGATTATGTAGATAGGATATTATATCCTAAATTAGTAAAAAACCTAAAGAGCATGAGGGAGGGCACCCATGCTCAAATAATCAAAAAGGTTTTGAGAAATGACTATTAGTCATTCAAGTACAAAATGTGAAGATCCATGTTGGCCTAATACATGGTGCCTTTTATATACCCATACCCAGAGATCATTTCCTTATACACAGATTGATATGACACCAACACTAGCATTATTAAAGATAATAACCAACTAAAAGAGGATATTAGTGATGATGCCATAAAGGAGATGATCTGACTATCAAGATACCCCAATGCCAACATTTATAGTATGGAGAGCCTATAGAATGTTTGGGACACCTAGGTCCAAAAGATGGAGTTCATCAATTTACTCCTCTGGAGTAACTACACCAAAGTACCTCCTTTGCCCATCACCCTCACAAGATTCATGATACAAGACATAAAAAATGATATTTTTATGTTGGTATTTATCTTTGGGATTTACCTAAATGCTCACATTATTGATTTTAAATTAGGGGTAGTCTTCCTTTTAAAGATGGTGAGAAAGGAGAAAGTTTATAGGATGGAATTTTTGGATGTCATCACCACTGCCATGCATAATGAGCTAGAAAACTTCTCAAACACAAATTACATTTTGGTATTCCTCCTTCCTCCTTCACCTAATATTGTATTAGAACTCCCACTTCTTCTCGTCATACTTCACCTTCAACTCCATTGAGATAATTACCCATCCTAACACTATGATCCTTGTCACTATATGTACTCACATCCTATTGATCACACAAGATTACTATAAATTCTTGAAGTGCTTCCTCTCCCTACTTCTCATTGACCTATGTTGAGATGCCATCACCTTTATAATGATGGATAGACAAAATTCATGGCTCACTAATGGTATAATTTCAATCAACTAGTTCTTTAGGGCCCATTTCACCTTCATTCAAGTACATAGATTCAAAGGGAATCCATTATAACTCCCACTCATGCTCAAATATATTACCCTAGCCTTATATTTGGCTTGATATTTTAATGCAATTGACTCAGTATATGGCATATGCCACAATAATAAGGCCCTCTATGACATCCCCTTCTCAAGAGGGGGAATCATGGTGGTAAAAAGGTCATAGGAGCACTTACTTGCACTTAAGATTATAGATATGAGCCTCGACCAGATTGACAACCAATGGAACTATGACCTAGTTGGTCATATAGCCACTTTAAATACCACCACCCTACTCAATCACAAACCTTGAGCATACCTTAAACACTAAAGGTCATCGATGGAGGATGACATCAAGTATTCTATGGATCTATCCAAAATCCCATCAAACACCCACAAGCTATGGGAGTCCTTTTACAAAGTGGTATGATATTTTGACCCCATGAATGAAATGATAAAGGTGTTGATAATGTAGCTTATTAAAAGGGGATATAATTAGGAAAATATAAATTCTTATTGGAAATATAGGTAGGAAATTGACAAGGAGGAGCACAATTTTGATGACCTAGATATTGTTGAGTAGTTTGAAAACCTCTAGGATGAACACCATAAGGTGGAGGTTATGGTAGAAGGAGAATTCTCTATCAAAGAAGAAGAAGATAAGTATTCTCCTTCTTAAGATGAGGAAGATTCCCCTTTATATAAATAAGAGGAATTTTTAGTGATCTAGAGGCCCACAAACATGCCACCTCCTCTGTACCCATATCTCATTACCCTATAGTATCAATAGGTCTCTTTTGGGAATATCATGATAGGATCATCTCAACCTAGATGACCCAAGGGAAAATCATCTAATTATCATTCAAGCCCCTAAAAAATAGGGTATACTTTTCTTAACCCTTTGTTTCTACTTTCACTTCATTCTTCACTCCCTCTTCACCCTCCATGGTTTCTACTAAGCTTACCCCATTCTCCACTACCCATCATATCACCTTACTTGTGTTACTTTCCTCTATGCAACTGATCACCTACCTTGCATATTTTCTTACTCCTCTACCCTCATCATCCACATCATCATCTATTATGGTGCAATCTCCTTCCACTTGCTTTATGGCATCCCACCTTTCTCTCCTTCTAACCTAACCCTTCACCTACTTATCTCTAGAGGAATAACATCCACTAATTCATAGTAGCAAGTGACCATTCCTTTTGATATAACACAAATATCCCCCTTCATGGGTGAGAATATTTAGTCACAAGATTAGTTTCATCAGTAGATGGAGACTATTAGAAAAGCTTGAGAAGCCTGAGCAGAGAAAAAAGAGGAAAATAGATGAAGGTTTAGGTGGTGCCTCATATGTGGTCATTTTTTGACCCAATATAATAATCTCTAATGATTTCACATATGGCACTCCAAGTATTAAATCCCAAATAATAAATACAACTAAAGTATTACTTGATATATGCCATTGGCCTTAACCTCATCTAGGCTAAACCCACTTACAGGGTTGAATTAATAAAGGAAACATAGGATTCCATCATTACAAACTATATCAAGGTTGGTCAATGATTAGAGAAGAAATAGATAGAACTCAAAAGAGTGAAAGATATGATCAACCACCTCAATGTTAAGGCCAAGGCAAAATATGTAGATATCAAAAAATTAGGTCTAACATTTAGAGCCACATTACCAATGAGAGCTTCTAAAGAGCTCAATTGTGAATCCAGGTCATAGAGATAAATACCAAGATAGAAGATCTAAATTAGGAGAAGCAAGCTACAGATAATAAGCTACATGAGAAGGAATTATAGCTTGCATATACCCATTAGATTTTCTCAGACTATAATAGAGTGAATCAATAATTGAAATAATAAATACATAAGGGGTCCTCAGCCAAAGTCCAAGAGATCCTATAATTAAAGAATGACCCCATCACCCTCTCACAAACTACAAGGATCCTCCCCATGGTCTAAAAATTATGTGTATCCTATTGGGAGAGGATTAGTAACATGGTAATGAACTTGAATCTAGTGCTTAGGTTCATCATGGACTCATAAAGGCTAAGCTCCAAGATGAGCACATCCATAGACCAGGTCCTTGCCTTCATGTCCTAAAAAGTTTAAGATTCACCACTCCTAGTTTATAATATATATAGTGAAATGGATAGGATTTTATATGCATCAGGGGTAGTCAACTGAATGCAAACAATGGTGAAGCTAAATCAGTTTCTATACTATAACAATGTAACAATAAAGTATAAGGCATTTTTCAATGCCTTAGAGAAGGTAGTCCAAGATATGAAGGGGCACATCAAATATTTGGTCCAATTGGGACTCCCCTCCCCATTCCTTTTACACAACACCATCCTCCTAGAAGATAAAATAAAAGAGCTACTAGAAAATAAGTAGAATGACCAGATCATTTTTTTGGCTCTTAGTTAATCACCTAGTGTCTCTAAGGTAGATACCATTTTACAACCTCTTCCTTAATTGTAATTATATATGTTGGTGGTAGTTTAGGTTTTGAGCATCATCTAATTTAAGGAGATGATATATCTAGATAAATCTTTTGAGTCTCTAAAGAAAAATACTCAACCCAAAGCAGAAGAGTGGATGCCTTTAAAGGCTACTCTTCAAAACTTGTAAATTTTGTGGGCTTCACTCCTTTCTACAAATTTTCCCTTGAAAGGTTTGTTAAAAAATTTTTTTTTTTTCTTCTATCATAGGTGGATTCCCCCTAAAAGTAACCAAGAACTATGGATAATAATCCACATTTTGGTTTTTGAAGTAATCAACTTCAGGTCTCAGATGTGCTCTGCAAAGTTCAATGTTTATGCTACAACCTCCTCATTTTCCAAAGGTCATTTTCTCTATTTTGGATAAGTCTTAGATTCCTTACATATTCTCCATATGTCATCCCAATGCTCATTCAACCCAAATAAGTTCTTGGTTCACCTAGGAGTAGCACTAACTCTCCACATGGTGATCGAGCATTCATCCAAGGTAGGTTTATTTTTATCATAACTTCAAGTAGCGACATTAGCTAATGAAGTAATAGGTGAGGCACACTATGTAATTACAAAGAGGAACACAAACTTTACACATGGTTCCCCCATGCTCAATTTTGTAAAGGAATGGTTGGGTTTACTAGGAGTAGTAAAATCTCACCACATAGCATCACGATGCTCCTTGGGAGTAAAGATTTGTTTATCAGATCTCTAAATTGCATGATCAATCGATAATGTTAGGAAAGGGACCCACCAAGAATTTATAATTAGGAGGGAGTATAACTTCTATGTGGCAAAATAGTGCTTGTCTAAAGTAAAACCTTTTCTATCAAGGATTCAAGTAGTGCCATTAGATAAGAGGAGTGGGTCCCCATTTCCTAACAATATTGCAAGAGCACTTATATAAGTATACACATGTCACTACCATTCTTATTCTAAGCATCATGAGAATCATAAGGAGTTTTAGTTGTGCCATATCCAAGATTCTAAAGATTTACTACATTCATGAATTGGATATTTCTATTCAGTTTTAATAGCCTCATCATGAGAGGAAGTTCTTGGTTTTAGGTGTCATTTCCTCAAGAGGTTATTGTGCCTATATAAGTTAGGATATTTTATTTTGTAATTTACTAGTTTATGAATAATTATTTTTTATGTTACCAGGGATCAACCATTTATAATAGTCTAGTTTTAGAATAAAAGTAGCAGTAGTTAGCATTTTTCATTCTTTGACCTTAGTAAGTGCCCCTCATGGGTAGTATTATATAGTATATACTGTGCTCATTGAGGCCTTTGGTATTTTGTTCTCCACCTAATAATGAAGAGGATGTGATTTTTTGTGTCAGACTGATTGGAAAGTTATTTTTATTTGTTATTTTTCTTTCTTTGCTTTTGTAGTGTTGATTCTTATTTATGCTATAGAATTTAATTCATGCATATGCCCCTTTAATAGTCTATAATATTCAAGGATTCTAGTTACTTTATGCAATTATAGGTTAATACTTTTAAATATCTCAGTGCATCACCTTAGTATTTATTTTAAGTTTTACTCTCATTTTTTCCTTACCCTTCCCCAAAACCAATTTAAAGAGCCAGCTTCTAAAACCCTAGATGACACTTCACATGCTACATTTTAGTCCCACATCTATAAAGCTTCCTATAGAAGGTTGTTCACCTAAATCAAGAATTTTAGGAATCATTGGTAACTTGGTAGTATTACAAGTGTTTTGAAAATCATTTGGCTCATCATTGTCATATTAAGTAAGAGTGACCTATAAATATGGATACATATTAACAAATTTAGGTAAAGGTGCATTATTAATTCTTGGAATAGTTGGAATCTGATACTAAGATTTGGGATTAGGAAGTTGAATACTCCATGAGTTAGGATTGGCCTCATATTTATACCATTTATCATTATAAATGAACTTGATACATTGGCTACCATAAGAGGTAATAGCTCTCATGTGATGTGTCTATGGGTGACCTAGGAGTATATTATAAGATAATGGTAAGTTGAGAATCTTGAGCTTTTTATGTATAGTTTTAGGTCTAAGAGTAAGAGGGAGACAAATAAAACCAAGTGGGTTTTAATTGGTCTTGTCAAATCCATGACATTTTAGATGAGTTTACTTAAGATGATCTTGGTTATACCCAAGTTTTTGAATGAGCCAAATAGATATCACATTAATTCCTAACCCTTCATATACTAATATTTTATGAATAAGGGTGGTATTAATGACTATTTTAATAAATAGAGGTGGGTTGTCAATCCAAAAGATAATTTCATAGTTGATCATGTTTTCTTCAAGGAAATCTATGTAAGGTTTGGAATAAGAACAAATAGTTTCAATGGTATAAACTTCTATCATTAGAGGTTCTTGAGAAGTATTTTCTAAGTCATAGAGTTAAGTTCCTCTAAGAAATTCCAATGAATTTTTGAAGAGGAATAACCCAAATGAGGTTTAAAAGGTAAAATATTTTTAGTAAGAAGAGAGGTAGTTGGATGTTTGGATTGAGTAAGTGGTTCCTCATTGGTTTCTGAAGTTACGTTAGTGGTACTAGTATCTTTGAGAACTTGCTCTTAGAGAGATAGTTTCTTTAGTTTTGTGATAGGATCTTTGTATGTAGGTTTACGTTGATAATTAAATTTAGCTTCATTAGTGTATTAGGAATTGTTATAGTATTGATCATAGTTAACTTCAATCACACAAACATTCTTGTTTGGTTATTGAGGGTTAGATGTAGAAAACATTTTTGGACTATTAGAAGAATCAAATTTGAAATCTTGTTTCTTTTGAGAAGTATTAAGATAATCATGATGACAGATTTTTATTATGGAATCATGATTTAATATATCACCTAGCATAAAATAAATAGAAAACATTGTAATTCTATGACATGTTTCATGGGAATGACTTATATCATCATAAAACCAACAAAATGTTTTAGGGTCATACCATGTAGGTGGGTTATTAGCATACGTGAATGGCTTATAATGTGTTAAAAGTTGTTTAATTTTTTGAAAAATTAGTAGAAATGGGAAGGTTTGATATTTTACATTTTGGATACTCTTGGTTTTGGCTAAGGATGATTGCCAATGATTTCAGTGGTTGAGTGTTGGAAATATTTCTTGATGGTTTTAATGTTAGGTTTAAATTGGTTCATTAAAAATTCTTATTGATTAGTTTTATTGATAACATCATTTAATGTTCAGGGAGAAAATTTTTGAACCTTGTATTAGAGAGAAGGTGTTAAGGAAATGATGAAAAGTTTGAAAAATTTATCATCGGTCATGTTTTTATTAGATTTTTGACCTAAATATTTCCATTGTTTGATAAAATCATGAGTTGATTCAGTTGGAGATTGCTTAGCATTGATGAAATGACTAAGACAATTTTTGAGAAGATCATTATGTTAAAATTTCTTATTTAGAGTATTGACTAAATCCTAAAGTTACCATATAAAATGTTAGGGGAGTTGGTTATAACATTATAATATGTCACTTGTGAAGGTTTTAACTAAAATTTTAGTAGTGGTGAAGGTATTAGTTTGGATCCACTCTATATAAAAACTATTGAATTCTTTGAGTAAAGATGTGGGGTCTTTAGTCCCATAATATTCAATAGTTGGAGATGCATCACCAATATCAATAGATACAATTAATGGGGCTAAATGTTAATTTTGAATGTGTTGTAACATCTTGTTATTCATAATAGGTTTGTAAATGATATTTTCCATGACATCTTTAAGAGGTGAAGGAATGAAATTTTGGTTATTTTGGGAAAGAAGGATAAGAGGTTGATTATATATGTTTATCAAATGATGTTTTAGTTGCATCATTTGAGAGGTATTAGATGTTTTCATGATGTTGATTTGTTGCACTCTTTATGAAAGAATTTGAGTTGTATCAATTGGTGGGTTGGTGTTGGGAGGAGGATTATTATGATTAGTAGGAAGAGGATTCCCTAAATTGGTATTAGGGTGATGGTTTCTAGGTGGTGGATTGGTAGGAGGTGAGTTTTTTGTGTTTATAAGTTTTCCTATGGGGTTATTTGTTAGGCTTGTGTCAATCTCCCTCACATTATAGTAAGGTGCCTTAAAGGGAGAATTATCTTGAGAATTATAGAATGGATCTGATCCACCAATGTCATCTTTTGGAGTGATTTGTACCATATTGTAGTCAAAATATGATGGATGGGAAAAGGTACTCCAAGATTGAAGATCCTCTTGGGTAGAAAAGTAGGAATAAAATAACATCCCATATAACATCTAAATGGATTCAAATTATCAAAAAATATTTTAATAGAGGATTTCTTGATGCTTGAAGGAAAAATTTGAAATCAAGAAGAAAATAGAAAAATAAGGATAAAGTCAACCAAATACATAATAGTATAATCCAAGAGGTACATAATCGATAGGGTTCATAGAGTCTATGTGAAATGTCAACACAACATGATATAAAAGAAACAATTGACATGTTTGATTATGTTTTACAGATGGTAAAACTAAGGTAGGCTAACAAAATACATATTCAAATAATTTGAATGTGTATTGTAGATGGAGAAACTAAACAAAATAAGAAGATAAACAGTTATATAGGGTGATTATGTACTAAAGGTAAACAAAATTAATAGTCTGTAAGAGACTATGTTGATAAGGTTAACTAAGTTATAAAAATGGAATTTTTTTACAAGGTAATAGCTAAGAAAATATAATTAATCACACAAAAAATTTAATCAATGTGTTTGATCTTATTGTATCACATAACATAAATATTATACTAATGTTGGCTAGTACAAGTTTTTCAATACAAAATACAATGATCAAAGATCAAACAAAAAAACTTAACTATCAATGCTAAGCTAATTCATCATTTATAAATGTTGTTAAGTTATAATAATTTTTTAAATTAATGTGATAGAGAGTTGAATTTAATAAATAAACATAAATCAATCTATGGATAGTTTTAGGTAGTTTAGGTTAAAAGAGATATGTATTGGTGATGATACTATCTTGGTATTAGGTCTTACCCCCTCACTTCACAATCTCGAAGTGATGATGGTGTTATGTGATTTTTAAATATACACCATAAACCATGTGTTGATACTTTGTGAGAAAACCAAGTTGGATTCCCCCTTGGTGATGAAATCCAAGTAGGTATTTCTTGGGAATAAAATGTTTAATGTTTTTAAGTGGTAAGTGATTTATAAGTGTGTACAAAATATAAAATTAGTGTGACTAAATCAATAAATTGAAAACCATTTTATTAATCTATGTTTTTACTCTAAGCATGAAACCAAATGAAATGAAAAGTGAATTAATTACTAAAAAAATAGGTTAATTGATTTGCATGTGAAGAGTATAGAGTTAGTTCAAGTGACACTATATGTAAATAATATATAATAGAGTTGATATTATTTCTAATATTGTATAGAATCAAGATCAAAAAGAACACAATCAAATAGATCGATTAAGTCTTATAGAGTGAAGATAGGCTACAGAATTATGTGAAGCTGGTTGACCCAATTCACTATGGGGTTGTAGTTTTATACACTAAAAAATATGAAAAATAGGGCTGTAAATGATAGATAAGGTAAGAATGAACCTTGGTAATTTTTAATATGCTTATTTTATAAATTTTATGTTGTTTTTATCAAATTTTTATTTTTATATTATGTGAATATACTTGACTAGGTCGATGATGTATGTAAAACCTATGGTAAAAAACTCTGTGAATAGAGTCACTAGGTTAAACTAAGTCTACAAAGATATATGATTAAAAATATAAATATGAATAGAGTGGAATGGGTTGATAAAGTTTTAAATCTTATGATTGAAGAAGAAAACTATATAGAGTTAATCGATCTAGTCTCCTATAGTTGGAGAAGACTTTCAGAGAGAAAACATAATCAATTAGGAGCAATTGTGTTAATCCTACACATAAAATGTTAGATTGTATCGATAGATTTGATATAGTACTATAAAAATAAAAATATCTAATATCATACTAAAATTAATGTGTGAAATAAAATATACAAGGGTTAGATTTACGTTTTGTTCACTAAAATGTATACAAAGGAAAATATATCTTATCTACAAATCAATTCTAACTCAGAAAAGATAAACCATGCTTACATTTCTTCTTCTTGGTACATTTAGTCAATCAAGGTCATGACAAAGATGGATTGGCTAGACCTAAACAAGGGGTATCTTATGATAATATCACTAAAGAGGGTTCCTAAGCCTCTATTCAAATACACCATACAATAACCCTATCCAAGTCCTATGTTTTCTTATATTCACAAAGTAAATACAAAGTAAAGTAAAATCTAACCTAGTGCTCACCAAATATTGAGGAACAAAATAGAGGTAACAAAAATGAAATTAAACACGCATAGAATAATTCTAATTAATCTATGTATAAATATAACCCTAATACATGGAGATAAAAATACATTCAAAATATATTACTTATGCTACTTCTATCTGCTAAAATATAGGAGTAAAGTTAGAGATACTTACCTTAAAGATGGGCCCATTGAGACTTAATCTCTCCCTTGGCCAAAAGTATTTTGCAAGAGGTTGTTATAGTTTTTATAGAAAACTAAGATAGTCTAAAGCATCAAAGACTTTTACACAAGAAACAATTCTTCTCTAAGCATAAACCCTAAGTAATAATTCCTCAAGTAGAATGGTGGAAGATTAGATTGTAAAGAAGTGAAAATTAGTAATTAATTATGTCTCTCTCTCTAATAAATGGTGAAAATACTATGTATATATAGTTTAATCTAACCCTAAACCTTTTTAAAAGTTTAGCTGATATTGCCAACCCAATTTGACCCTATATCATTAATTAATAAAATCAAGTTAGGTCTTAGTCTATGTCAGTCAAGACCGAACTAGACCTATAACATGCTAATATATTTGAAGTATAGGGTCAGCCCAAACCAACATTATTCATTAAATGTCAAAAAGGTTTTTTGTTTAGGTAGGTGATGATTTAGGTGGTGAATTATTGGAGGACTATGTAAGGGATTTTTCAAAGCTTAGGGAAGTGTATATGAGAAGATTTGTGTTAATTACAAGTGGTGGTATAAGGGAAAAAATATTATGAAACACTAATGGTCTACCCATGCCTTTCCTAGTACACCCTTTAAGGTGTGCACCTAGAGATATTGAGACTCGATGGGTTCCTATAAGAGAGAATGCATAAGTAATTGATAAAGTTTGAAAATAGGCTATGTATACACCCCTAATCCATCGCTTCAATCTTGAAGGTCCATCTCAAGGTTCAATTTATTAAGGAACACATTTACCATCAAGAGGAGGTATTTACTAGTTTTAAAAAAAAAATCCATGGTAGATTGGTAGGAGGTGGGTTGTTGATGTTGACAAGGTTTCCTATGGAGTTATTTGTTAGGATTGTATCGATTTCTCCCATAATTTAGTAAGGTGCCTTAAAGTGATAATTATCTTGAGAAGTATAGAATGGATATGATCCATCAATCTCATATGTTGGAGTGATTTGGACCATATTGTAGTCCAAAGATGAGGGATGAGAAAAGGTGCTCCAAGAGTGAATATCCTCTTGGATAGTGAAGGTAGGAAGAAAATAAGATCTCATATAGCATCTAAATGGATTCATTTTGTAAAAAAATATTTGTATAGGGTATTTCATGATGATTTAAGGTATAATTTGAAATTAGAAATCAAGAAGTAAAAATAGGGATAAAGTCAGCCAAACACAAAACAATATGAACGAAGATATACAAAGTCGATAGGGTTGAAAGAGTCTATGTGAAAGGTAAACTCAATAGGATATAAAATACACAGTCAAACTACTTGACTATGTTCTATAGATGATAAAATCGAGGTAATATAATAAGATACACATTTATATAGGTTAACTATGTACTATATATGAAAACACTAAAAAAGTTAAAAAGATACACAGTCGTATAGGGTGACTTTGTAATGAAGGTAAGTAAAAATAATAGTTTGTAAGAGATTATGTTGATAGGGATGAATATGTTCTAAAAATAGGGAAAATTTTATGCAAGATAATAGCTAAGTATAATGAAGCATAAAATAAATTATTTCAATGTGTTTGATCTAATTTTAGCACACAACACAAACCTTGTACTAATGCTCGCTAGTACAAGTTTTACAATACAAAATACAATGATCAAAGAGAAAGTAATAAAATGATAATGTAAATTCTAAGTGGTCATTCTTGAATGTTGTTAAGTTATTATTACATTCTAATCCTCACTAGACAAACTTGCTAGACTACCCATAGATATTTGTAGTTAACAAATTCAAATTAGGTTATATTTATGACTAAGCTCGAGATTTATGTTATTTCAGGATAATAGAATGTTGCTTAGTTAGATGATAATATATGATTGATTATTATGAACTGATTTATGTAAGTGTTTATATTTTAATCATATTAATATATTGATTTAATTACTTATGATTATCATGAGAAAATATCTAATGAATTACATGTTGTGATGTGGATGCAGGAAAATTCTTCCCTCAAACGTATTAGAAGGAGAGCATCATCAGAAAGGATGTTGTATATGGAGATTTTGTAGGTCGACAGAGAGAAGGTGAAACCCTGCACTCACAGACAATAGTTAGATATTATAGAAATGCATTTAAAATTATTGATTTTAGTGTGTGCTAAATTTATTATTTTATGTGTTTGCTTGAGTAAGTAAATTTTCTTGTGTGTTTAGCCTAAAGTTTCAATAATACATATAGAAGCAAAATCAATAAAGACAAAATTAAAAAATGATTTGTTGTTTATGATTTTTTCATTAAATTACTCAAATGCTAATTTGATTTAAATAAAAATATGAAATCAAAAATTTCATATTTAAAATTTAAAAAAAATAAAATATTAAAATAGAACATAAAAAAATATTAAAGCAAAATAAATAAAATTAGATATTATTAAAAATAAAAGAATCTTTAAATAAATAAAATTATATTAATAATAGAAAAAGAAATAAAAATTAAATATGGGGAAAAACAAAAAAAATCTTTAAAATAATTAAAAGCTATGTTTTTAAAACCATGCTTCTCCTATTTATCAAAGGTATTTTTATAAAGGAAGGGAGGAGAGCATGAATGTTATGGGAAACTAGAAGCAGAGAAGGGGAAAAAAAGAGAAAGTAGAATGTCTTACCAGGTAGGCACTGTGTTTGAATTTAATGTTTTATTTTTATAATCTATAGAGAACTTATGAATCTAATGAGATATAATAACCATATATATATTTATTATTAGTTGAACTAATAGTTGGTGAGTCACACAATTATATTTAAACCATATTGCCAATCACCCATGCCCTTGGAGAAATTACTGGAGTATAAAGATTAAATTGCTATATTTTTTTATATATTTTAAGAAAATGTCAATTTTAGGCAAACGAATTGATAGAATATTAAACTAATAAATAAAATAATTTGAAATCACCCTATATTTATGAACTGATAATTTATCTTTGGTTTAAAATTGGATTTTTCTCCTGAGGCATCATCCCATTTTGGCTTGTCCAGCCATCTATCTGGCAATTATTAAAAATGGTATATCTATATTCTAGTTATAGAAAACTAAGCATCTTAAGATAATTAAAAAATTATTTAAATTTTTTATATTTATGCTCTTAACTACTTCAATGAGGCATCACTTTATTTAGTGCAGTCCAGCTATATAACTAGCTTTTCTTTTGAGCATATCTCTCTATTCTATCTAGGTGTCACACTATGTTTTAATTTCTAGCCATAATAATGGCATCAATTTCTTGATTTATGTTGTTGTTTCCAACATGTTGAGAAATTAAATAATTATTAATTTATTCATTTGTTTTATATACTCTATAATTCTACATAAAGGCATTGCCCAATCTGAGTTTGTCCATCCATATAAATGGCATAATAATTTTATGATCTTTCATTTTACCTAGACATCATATTTATTCCAATATTTTCATGTTTATTTGGCATCTTATTATTTTTGAAGATAATTAACTTCAAATTATTATTCAAATAGAGATATGGTACATAGCTGAAATTTCTTCAAAAATAAATTATTATTATTAATATTATTATTATTATTATTATTATTATTATTATTATTATTATTATTATATATATATATATATATATATATATATATATATTGATTGATTGTTATCCATTTCAAAAAAATATATTATAATATATTTTGGATAAATATATTGTTATCGATTTTGGAAAATAATTAGTATTTATCTCAAAAAATATATATTATTATTTATTTTGGTCTAAGTCCAAACTATGAACATTATTTATTAAATGAGAAATAAATGTGTTTCTTTTATTTGAATATCGGGTAATGATAAAGGATGTATTTAAACGTAATAAGGATATAATGACTTATTTATCTAATGAGGTAAAAAAATAATGAGTTTTATAAATAGTCAAAAACATAAATCGAAGATTAAATCTTTTAAAAATTATTCCAAAAACCATAGGTAAACACTCCTAGTAGAGAATACAAAATATATATCTAATTTAATAATAAGGTATCAAATATTGGAATGGGCGTAAAGTTATTTATTAGTTTATCTTAGAACTCCAAGAGGGTAGATGTGTTATTGGCTTAAAAATAATATTTGAGAAATATATATATATATATATATATATATATATATATATATATATATTCACATAAGTATATTTGATATGACTCTAGAAATATATAAATATTTATTTTATAAATTTAGGTGTGTTTGCTTATACCTAAATGGTTGAATAAAATCTTTAGATTCCCTGAATTGATTGGTTATAGATTATCGTTAGATTGAAAGTTGATTAATTAAATAGTCTATTATCAAATATAGAGTGGATTAAACTTAGATTTGAATGGTTGAACATAATTATCCTCTATAGAGAGTTAAACCTAAAAGAGCTTTAAAAGCTCTTATTTATTGAAAAATTATTATACAAAAGTTTGACAATATATCAAGTTAAGTGTTTATGACTTATAGTGTAGTCAAATGCTAAGGTAGATTTTATTAAGTAATATTCTCATGCAAAATATTAAAGGATTGATTAAGGCTAGTTTAGAAAATGATTGCTCATAAACCCCCAAATATAAATTGGTTGTGAAACTGGATTACTTGTGTTTTGAGAAAATGAAGTTTTGGTTCTTTTAATTGTGGTGTGAAAAATATGGTTTCTATAGTTATAGCTGCTTCATTTGTTGATTTTTATACTTATTAGTTATAACTAAAATTCTAAATCATGGTTTAGAGATTGCATATCATTATAATATTTACATGTGGTGTACATTAGGATGTGCAAGTATTGGTATATAGGGATTATACCTATAATTTAGTGAATGATTCAAATAAGTCATTAAGATTTTTAAAAATAGGAAACTATAACATCTGGAATAATCTCCTAGAAGCAAATGAGTTAATAAGATAGCAAGATATTTGACTCAGTATTAGTAATGTGAATGATTGTTAGTCCTATGTATATAGGATGGAATACGTATGTGCCTTACATATTATGAGTGTATTGATATGTATGAATACTTAGCTACACTTAGTGCTTAATGGCACATAGTGGTGCATGTTTATATGTTGTGATACTTTGGTAAGATTTATCAGGTGGTATAACTATTTATTGTATGCTTGTTATTATAAATTAGTTGAGTTTTGAAAATCAAAAGTTTGAATTGTGTGTTTTTATGTGGTTGGGAACCTATGATAGTATGGGATATCATAGGGTGTTATAGTATAGTATATATTTTACCTAGATGGTACTTACTATAGCTATTATACCTAACTCATATCTAGATTTTTTTGTATGCATACTAGTTATTGTTGTAGATGTAGAGAGGATTACAAAGCAAGTTAGTCAAGCATTAATCTATAAATAATGAAACATGCATAAAAAACTAACTAAGCAAGACTATCTATTCCTATGGGAGTTACAAAGGATAGAAAGAAACAAATAAAAGAAAGTAACATAATATTACCTTCCCAAATGGATTCACCATACCCATGTGGCTCAAAACCATGTTCTCCCTTGATCAAGAATCCTTATCTTTGTCAATAATGGTGGTAAGCTCTTCCAATACCGCAAGAACACTCCATAAAACCTAAGGCCATAATTCCAAATCACTAAACTAGCCTATCAATGAACCTTGAAAATAAAATATATTATGAAATTCAAAGCCTTGTGAAAACAATTTAACATGATAACTTTTCAATATTCAATTTTTTTTTTATTCATGGCCTCTTTATTTATAGATTTTTGAAATTGGTCAGGATCAACCATGACCATCCATCTCAATATTGAGATGTGTGGCCATGGATAATCCTAATATTTGGAATTAAATCCATAAATATCTTCATCATGACCTTGGAAGAAGGGGCATTGAAGAGGCATGAGAAGCATTAACTAGGCATGGGTGACCCATAATCTTGATATTTGTGGCATTTATGGCCTAAGGATGTCTTCCCAAGAAATGATGTCACTTGATCATGTAGTTAATAAGAATCAATTTTCAAAAATAAATATTTAACAACTCTCATGGAAAATCAACTTAAGTTCTTGATTTGGATTAATTAGCCTTAAACAAGGTTAATCAACATTTATGCAGTTATTTGAAAATTGGCCCTTAATTAATCAAAATGGTCAAAAAGTCATATTACTAAGTTGTAATTTGACTTGGGAAGAATTAAAAGGTGACATTGGATATGTTAGAATCATATTTCTATTTAAGATGTTTATAACATAAAATAACAAAGGTACGTGGTGTGTACTAATGATCTCAAGAGAAAAGAGTGATCCACAGCACAATTGGCATAATCATCATTTTGACTCAAAATGAATTGATCAAAGTTAGATGGCCCATAAATTAAATTTCTCCATTTAGGGATACTTTGACCTAAATTTGGTGATTTTAAATGAAAATTTTGAACCATTTAATGTGTTTTAGTGTTTTTAGGCCAAATTGTGCATTTGAGTGCAATTCAAGTAAGATTGACAATTTCAACATAAATGGTGTTAGGAATTGGATGTCTACATTTTGACCCTATTTGAGAAGGCATAGTGAGACATTCAGGTGAACTAATGTCTTTTCAAAGAAAATATTTGTCAAGAATAAATTGGAATATACCCATGATGCCCCCTCGAGATGACATACTAAGATGGAAGAAAAGGATGGACTCTCAAAAATAGAAAGTGAGAGATTACCCATGGAATAGATCACATCTAGATGAGCTAATGTTTGCACATGTGATTACCATCAATGATCAAAATATAATTAAAGGTATAATAGGCCTCAGAGATGTTGGGAATGGGAAAGATACAATCCATAAATTTAAGAGATAAATTATAAATGTACCCAATTTGAGAGTACAAGCTATGTGCTTATGGCATTGATCAATCTCGAGATAAGTTTCACATTAAAATATTGCCATTATGGGCTTTAATGTGGAGAGATTAGAATTAGAGGAAAAGAGATAACTTTCTTCTTTAGGAAGGGAAGCACCACTAAAATGAGGTCTCTAAAGAGAATATAATAAGAAGTACTCTAGTAGAGTATATTTGACTGTGATAAAATAGTTGTGACCTAGTAGGGTTAATCTTGATCATCGATAAAGAATAAATAATGATTTTTCCCCTTTAGATCTAATTTTATTTGGATGTGGTTTAGATGTTGTGCCCCAACATGGGCAATTGGCAAGCAAAAAATAACTCAAGGATATAACTAAAAAATATAGGTTAAAGCGAGTGGGTGAAAACATACATGTGATGGTGTAATGGCTTAGAAAGCCATATAAAAATAAGCATATGAGAATTCACAAAAAAATATGAGAGAGATGAAAAGAATGGAGATAGTTGAGTTGACCTCAATAGAAATTGAGTTCTACCTACATAGTTCCATGGACTCATGTTCCAACATGAAATTTAGGCCAATGTAGTTCACCTGAGTTTGGGAGAAAATAAAATGAGAAATGATGAAAAATGACTAAAAATTTATAAGAATCACAATGTATGCAAAGAGATTCACATCTAATCATAAACAAAGAAGCTTGAAATGCATGCTACCTAGAAGCCTAATTCCATATCATGAGCTTAGGTTTTGTAAAGTGTTCTTGAGAATCATTCATTGAATTTGATGTTGGTGTTAAGACATTTAGACTTAAGCACAAAGTGCTTGATATTGGAAATATTATCATTGATGTCAAAGGTCTAGTATTATTGGAGATAAAGGCCCCATTACATTTAATGGTTTTTTTAATATTCGTATCTTGGATAATGTGTGTTAATATTTATTTAATATTATTAAATATATTTTTGGTTGTATATAAGTCAAAAGAGGGCCCATAGAGAAGTCATGGGGTAAAGACAAAAGAGGAATGGGACACATTTTCTCATGAAAAGTCATCTATAGGAATTTCAAGAGTCACCATGTGAAGACAAAAGAGGGTATGGTGCATTTTTCCTTGAAGGGACACTTTGAGGAATATTAAAAGTCACCAAAATAAAGACAAAAGAGGAAAGGACATATTTGCTTATGAAGGGTCACCATATGACTTTTTAAATGTAAGGATACAAAGGGTCATGAAAGTTTGGCACCATTTTCCATGAGGATTGAAGGGTCACAAAGGGTGAATTCCAAAGGTCATTTATAAAGCTATAAATAAAGGCTTGAGAAGCCATTTGTAATATGCAAGAGATTGCATGGTTTGTATTTGTTTTCAAAGAGATAAAAGTAGGAGATATTGTAGAGTTCTATCATTTTTTAAGTATTCAACATTGAGAGATAGTTGCATTTTATACATAAGAGGGGTTAGTGCTCCTGTGGGTTGGTGCTCACAAATATTTACAAGGGGTTGGTTCTCCTATGGGTTAGTGCTCATAAATAGTTGCTATGTTGGTGCTTAGAAAAGGGGTTGGTGATCTTACAAGTTGGTGCTTGTAAACTTTGTAATCTAAGTTGGTGCTCATTCATATACTTAAGATTGTTCTCTATGATTTTTCCCACTTTAGGTTTCCACATAAAAATTTGGTGTCTCTCTCTCTCTCGTGTGGTGCATATTATTGTTTCAAGTTTTATTGCATATCTTGAATGTGTGATTAAGTGGTTAAAGAAAATAAATTAGATTAAGTAAAATATATATAATATACTAATTCAAGCCCCCTCTCAGTATATTTTGTGCTTAACAATTTCTATCAAAGTAGGTTCCTTTTGAAAAAGTTTTACAACTTGAAGGTAGATCAAGAGAGCACGATGGCTGGATCACATGAAGGTTTTTATACAAATAAGGCACCTTTGTTTGATAGGATAGATTATAATTTTTGGAGTATAATGATGAATACTTATTTGATGGCCCTTGGATTCAACATTTGGCAATCAATGGTGGAGGAATATGAAGAGCCACATATACTTGTAACTACTCTGGTAGAAAATAAGGCAAGTTAAAATAATGCTAAAGCTTTAAATATTATTTTATGTGGTTTATGCGAATCAAAATTTATTAAAGTTATGTAATGTAAATTTGCTCATAAAACTTGGGTAAAACTTGAGAATATTTACAAAGGTGATGGAAAGGTTCAGCAAGCTAAGCTTCAGACTTTGAGAAGATAGTTTGAGAGTTTGAAGATGGAAGAGGAAGAAAATATAGTAAGTTATTTTTTATGAGTTGACCAAATAGTTAATCAGATTCAAGGTCTTGGAAAAAAGTTAGAAGAATAAATTATGGTTCAAAAAATTTTGAGATCTCTACCATTGAGATATGATGTAAAAGTTTCAATAATTGAAGAGATGAATAATTTAGCCAAGCTAAAGATGGATTAACTACATGGTATTCTTACAGCATATGAGATGCGAACCGAATAAGAGAAACCCTCAAAGAGAGAAGTTGCTTTCAAGACATCAAAGAAAGAAAATTCTAAGATTCAAGAATCAAGTGACATTTGTAGTGATGATGAAGATGACAATGAAACTTTATTCATTTGCAAGCTAAAAAAAGGCATAGGTGAATATCAAGAAAAATTACCTTTTAATTTTTTTAATTATGGAAAGATTAGACATTTTATAGCTAAGTGCCCCGATAAGGGTAATGGTGACAATTAATAAGGAAAGTCTACATACAAGAATAATTTCAAAAGAAAATTCAAGAAGGGATTCAAGAAAAAGAGTTTGTATTCTAAATATCCTAGCTCAGCTGAAGATAGTGGAGTCAGCAATTTAGAAGAAAAATAGATTCTATTCATGGCCATACATGAAGATGCCTCTACAAGAAAAAATTCAAATGATCAAGAAGAAGAATAGGATGAAGCTAAAGTGAATCTAGAAGGAGAGCTCATTTGTTCCTTAGAAGAGTTAAAATCTCTTGAGAAGAAGAATTGAAGATTAAAGCTCCAGATCAAGAAAAATGAAAAGGAGTCAAAAGAGATAATTGAATATCTACAAGAACACTTTGAAGAAGTCAAGAAAAATGAAGAAGATCTAATGGCATAGTTTCAAAAAGTAAGTAAAGAATGTGAAAAGTATGTTATTGAAATTGCTTGCTTAAAAGAAGATCTTGAGAAAACAAATAAAGCAATCAATGATAGAGTAGTGAATGATTCAAAATTTTAGAATAACACTAATATGTTGAATAAGATATTAGAAATTCAAAGATCAATGTTACATAAGATAGGTATCAGATTTGAAAAAGAGAAAAGGGAGGCCAATACTTTCATAGACAAGGAAAAATAAAAGAGCTATGTTGAATCTCTTACAAAAGATAAAATTAATAGGGAAAAAGTTAAGAATATGGAGGACATCTCAAACAAAGAAGGCTAGAAAGAACAGAGCTAAAAAAGACAATCAGATCAGAGATACACAAACAGGTCCTATTTTTATAGTTCTTATTTTTATTGTAATAGATATGGTCATAATAAAATAGAATGTCAAAAAATGGCTAACAATTTTAGAAATAAGGAAAAAGAAAGTTATGTAGAGTCAAGCAGAAACCACAACTCTTTGGCTCCTCTATCAGGATTTAATGAAGAGGCCATAATATGTTATAAGTGAAAAAACATTAGACACTTAACCCAGTACAATGAAATCATGTTCAATTCAATCAAGAAGGACCAGAGTTTCAAGACTCCATTCATCAAGAAGAAAGTTCAGATAGGTTTATGGTAGAAGAAACAACTTAAAAAATATATGTTGGTGCAGATAGCTTTGCATGAAAAAAATGAAGAAAAGACATGGTTCATTGATAGTGTATGTTCGAGGCACATGATAGGAGATAAAATCAAGTTTATAACCTTGAAGTAGATTAATGTTGGCATAGTGAAATTCAAAGATAATACTACTGCCAAAATTTGTAGAAAAAGTACACTAAATTTGGATAATGGTAGAACTAAAAATAAATATGTTTTTTATATAGAAGGTCTTAAGCATAATATTTTGAGTGTAATTAAAATGTGTGATCATGGGCACACACTAAATTTTTATGTATAAGGTTTTGAAATTAGGAAAAAATATTTGGATGTGTTCGATTCAATCAAGAAGGACCAGAGTTTCAAGACTCCATTCATCAAGAAGAAAGTTTAGATAGGCTTATGGTAGAAGAAACAACTTAAAAAATCTATGTTGGTGCAGATAGCTTTGCATGCAAGAAATGAAGAAAAGACATGGTTCATTGATAGTGTATGTTTGAGGCACATGATAGGAGATAAAATCAAGTTCATAACCTTGAAATAGATTAATGTTGGCATAGTGAAATTCAAAGATAATACTACTACCAAAATTGCTAGAAAAGGTACACTAAATTTGGATAATGGTAGAACTAAAAATAAATATGTTTTTTATATAGGTCTTAAGCATAATAATTTGAGTGTAATTAAAATGTGCGATCATGGGCACACACTAAATTTTTATGTATAAGGTTTTGAAATTAGAAAAAATGATTCAAATGTGTTGGTTGTAGATGCTTAGAGAACATACAATAATTTGTATATGCTATCAAATATCAAAGGTCAAAGATGTTGTTTGAGTTAGATTGAATAAATTTAGCTATGGAACAGGAGAATTGGACACCTAAATTTTAACAATCTTGTCAACATCAGCAAGAAGCAAGCAGTCAAAAATCTTCCAAAGATTACAAAGATATCTGACATGCTTTGTGAACCTTGTCAGTATGGGAAGCAGACCAGAAGGTGGTTCAAAACAAAATAGTACTCAACCACTCAGATGATAGAGCTTGTTGACACTAATATGTGTAGACCTATGAAAACTCAATGTACTCAAGGTGACAAATATTTCATGTTGCTTATTGATGATCTTTTACATATGACTTGGGTAATGTTTTTAATGAAAAAATCAAAAGCTTTCAGACATTTAAAGGCATTCAAAGCATTAGTTAAGAATGAAACTAATTTGAAAATTAAGTGTCTAAGATCAGATCGAGGAGGAGAATGCATGTCATATTAGTTTATTGAGTTTTGTGAAGACCATGGAATAAAGAGACATTATTCAGCAACTAGAACTCCATAACAAAATGGAATAGTTGAGTGGAGAAACAAAATAGTTTAGGAGATGGTTAGGACAATGCTGAATGAATCTAAGATACCAAATAAATATTATAAAGAGGCAATTGCTATAAAAATACATATTTAGAACAGAGCATTATTGAGAGTCAATAGTGACAAGACTCCTTATGAGTTATGGAAAGACAAACTAGAAATAGTTGATTATTTTAGAGTTTTCGATAGTAGATGCTTCATAAAGAGAACCAATAAAAAACTTGGTAAGTTTGAATCTAGAGAAGATGAAGGTATATTTCTTGGTTATTCTTCAAAAATTAAAGATTATAAATTTTATAATAAAAGAACCAAGAAAATTGTTGAAAGTGTAAGTGTTAGGATAGAAGAAGTTGGAACATAAAGAATCAGTGATCCAGTCGACATTCCCAAAATCATTGAAGAGGAAGATTTTGAAGAATTAGATAAAGATGAGAAGGAGAAAAAGGACACCAAAACCCCATCCAAATATGTCCAAAGAAATCATAATGAGAGTGACATCATTGGGGACATAAATAAAGGAATTTTCACTAGAAGAATGATGGTAAGTGAATCTGTGCAAGTTAATTTTTCTTTGTTATCTAAAATTTAGCCTAGAACTTTTTTAGAAGCTAGACATGATAAGCATTGGGTTAAGGCAATGGATGAAGAATTAAATCAGATATAAAAGAATGATACTTGAAAATTAGTGCCTAGACCAAAAGATCATAATGTGATAGGAATAAAATACGTTAAATGAAAATGGAGAAGTGACCAAGAATATATCAAGATTAGTATGTAAAGGATATGTTCAGATTGAGGGAATAGATTTTGAAGAAAATTTTGTACTAGTGACAAGGCTAGAGGCTATTAGAATGTTTCTTGCATATGCAATGTTTATAAATTTCAAAGTGTTTTAGATGGATGTCAAATATATCTTCCTAAATGAGAATCTAGAAGAAGAGGTCTACATTGAGTAGCCTGAGGGATTTATTCTCTCAAATATTAGTAGTCATGTATACATATTGAAGAAAACACTGTATGGATTGAAACAAGCTTCTAGAGCTTGGTATGCAAGACTTGATAAGTACCTGTAGGATCAAAGTTTCAAAATGGAATTTGCTTATAGTAATCTCTATATCAAAATATAAGGTGAGCATCAATTGATTGTTATGGTATATGTTGATAACATAATTTTTGGAGGAAACATTGAAAAGATGATAAAAGAATTTTTTGATAATATGCAAAAAAAAATTGAGATGTTTATGCTTGGAGAATTATCATTTTTCCTAAGATTGAAAATATTTCAATTAGATAAAGGAATTTTCATATCTCAAAGTAAATATGCCAAGGAAATGTTGAAAAAAATTGGTATTAAGGATTGTGCACCAGTTGGCACACCAATGTGTATAGAAAATTAGGTGATTAAGGATGAAGATTCATGTGTTATAGATCAATATTTATAAATATATATATATATATATATATATAATTTTCATTATTTTATATTTGAAAACATTGAGGCTAGACATTATGCTTGTAGTAGGTATGGTTGCAACATATCAGTCAGCTCCAAAAGATAGTCATGTTCAGTTGGTGAAGAGAATATTTAGATATATCAAGGGGACATTGGATTATGGATTGTGGTATTCCACAGGTAGAGATTTAAATTTAGTTGCTTATACAGAGTCAAATTGGGTAGGTTTCTTTGATGACAAAAAAATTACAAGTGGAGGAGCTTTCTTTCTTGGTGATAGCTTAGTATTATGGCTAAGTAAGAAGCAAAATTCAGTATCACTTTCTATAGTTAAAGCAATATATATTGTAATGGTATTGTGTTGTACTCAAGTGCTTTGTATGAATAAAACTTTGGAAGATATCAAAGTAAAATATGATGAACCTATTTTTATTTTTTGTGACAACACAAGTGTTATTAATATTTTGAAGAATCCAGTAATACATTCAACAACAAAACATATTCCCACTAGATATCACTTTTTGAGAGAGAATGTTGTAGATCAATAGGTTAAAATGGAATATATCATTATTATAGAGCATATTTTAGATATTTTCACAAAAGCACTACCAAAAGACACATTTGAGTATCTATGGGAGAAGTTAGGAGATATTTTTTTTACTTCTTGCCATTGAGGTTTAGCATCAGTTGAGGGGGAGTTAAGTGTTAGCTCTAGGTATGCCCTTTGCCATTGATTTCAAATGGGGATAAGAATAGAAATAGGTACAAGTGTATAGGTACAGGTGAAAAAATATATACAAGGAATAGGTACAAGTTTCTACAATAAGTGGGAGTTACTATATGTTTTTTAGATGGCACTATGTGTAGGTTTCAAGATGTCACTATTTTAGTTTGAGTTTGCCATCAATGATAAAGAGGAGATTGTTGGAAATATTTTAATTGATGTCAAAGGTCTAACATTATTGGTGATAAAGGCCCCATTGCATTTAATGGTGTTTTTAATATTCATATCTTGGCTAATGTGTGTTAATATTTATTTAATATTAATGAATATATTTTTGGTTTCATATAAGTCAAAAGAGGGCCCATATAGAAGTCAAAGATTCATGGGGTAAACATAAAAGAGGAATGGGATGCATTTTCTCATGAAGAGTCATCTTGAGGAATTCCAAGAGTCACCATGTGAAGACAAAAGAGGGTATGGTGCATTTTTCCATGAAGGGACACTTTGAAGAATACAAAAAGTCACCAAGATAAAGACAAAAGAAAAAAGGATGCATTTGCTTATGAAGTGTCACCATATGAATTTTCAAATGCAAGGATACAAAGGGTCATACAAGTTTGGCACCATTTTCCATGAGGACTGAAGGGTCACAAATGGTGAATGCCAAAGGTCATTTGGAAAGCTATAAATAAAGGTTTGAGAATCCATTTTTAATATGCAAGAGAGTGCATGGTTTGTATTTGTTTTCAAAGAGAGAAAAATAGGATATATTGTAGAGTTAAATCATTTGTTGAGTAAGCAATATTGAGAGATAGTTGTGTTTTATACATAAGAGGGGTTGGTGCTCTTGTGGGTTGGTGCTCCTATGGATTAATGCTTACAAATAGTTATTGCATCGGTGCTCAATAAAGGGGTTGGTGCTCTTGTAATTTGGTGCTTGTGAACTTTGTAATTTGAGTTGGTGCTTCTTCATATACTTGAGAATGTTCTCTGTGGTTTCCCTCACTTTAGGTTTCCATATAAAAATCTGGTGTCGCTCTCTCTTGTGTGGTGCATATTATTGTCTCAAGTTTTATTACATATCTTTAATGTGTGATTAAGTGGTTAAATAAAATAAACTAGATTAAGTAAAAGATATATAATATACTAATTCACCCCCCCCCCTCGCAGTATATTTTATGCTTAACACTTGCTGTAGCAAAAGAAATTAAGCATCATAAGTATGAATAACCTAGAATGAAATAAGATTTGAATTGTATTGAGCCAATTTAAATGTGAATATCTATAACTATGGATAATGGTAAAATAATGACCAAAACCATAGTTACAGCAATTTACATTTAAACAAAAAATCAAAAACAAAGAAAAAGACAAGCATAAATGAACCTAACTTGAAATCAAGATATGAACAATCAAGACTTAAAGGAGGAACAAAAATGTTTAAAAACAAAAGACAAGAACATCTTAACGACATGAGACCAAGATATGAACAATCAAGATCCCTGTGGACCATCAAGGCATTCTTGAACACAAAAGAGAAAAATCAAAATCAAATAAAAAAAGACACCAACAATAATCAAATAAACAAAATGGTCCAAGAACAATGTAATAACATAGGATCAAGATATAAACAATCAAGATCTATGTGAATTATCAAGATATTATAAAACACAAAAGAGAAGCAAAAAACAATCAAGGAAACATAAGACCAATATGAGACAAGAAGTAATAAAAAGAGAAAAGGAGAAGAAATAAACTCAAATAACACCAAAAAAACTCAAATAAGCACACACAAATAAAAACCAAGTTAGTGCAATTATAAAGATAAATGTTCATGCATGTATGGTAAAGGTGTTACTTTACACCACATCATAACAAAGAACAATGACAATTGTTCCCTAATTAAAGAGGAACAATGAAATAAAAAATGGGGGAAGAGAAGAAAAGGAAGGGGTTGGTTGAGCTGACTCCAGATGTATAAGACAAGTGGATGCTACCTACATAGTTCCATAGATGTATATTCCAACATGATCTTCAAGCCAAATGTAATTCTCCTAAGAAATAGAATAGAAGAAAAATGATGATCAGACCAACATGATTAATGTTATAGAAGAAATGGAAGATATGACAAACAAACAAGAATGGTCTGGCAAACAAGAAGTTGATGAGATGAGAAAGAATGATATTTCAAAATGGTAAATGCATGGTATAAGATGAAATGAAATGGTGTTTTTGTGCTTGAAAAATGGTAAGAATGTTTAAACATAATAGTTTCTCATAAAATTGTGAGAGCATTAAAACTTAATAGTTGCTCACAAAATATCAAGAGTGTTCAAACTTAACAGTTGCTTGTAAAATGGTGAGAGCATGGGATAGTGGAACGGAAATGTACAAATATATAAAAGCATGAGATAATGTTTTTGTTCTTTTGTGGATCATGTTCTAATGTTTTTAGTATTTTTAAAGTATTTCTAATATTTTTGGTATTTTTAGGATAAAATATGCACAAGGTGGGGACCATCTAGTCAAAGAGATGCACATCCTGAGAGTAGAGGTTCCAATAAGATAGCTAAGCTATCTGCAATGACCCATGCTCACAAATCAATGAGAGCGAGGAAAGGGGGGCTGAGGTGACCTCAACATGAATTGATCATGACCCACACAATCCTAAAATGACCTAAATTCATATTAATTCTATCCACATAAAAGGTGAAGAAAAACCAACTAGGTCCCAATAAGTGCTCAAATCTAGTAAATAGCCAATCAAATGAAAATAGTAATGGCAAGGTGATATGGCAATGCATGATAAATAAGTGTTGCCCCTATTTTGACCATAGGTGGTTATAACTAAGATACATCAGCATAGGTCAATGATACTAATTTTCCCATAGGTGGTTATAATTAGTAGCAAGACTGGTGAAACACTAATTTTCCCATAGGTAGTTATAATCAAGCTCACATAAACAAATGTGGATATAGGATGAAATATATCTTGCTAGATCAACTGTCACACTACTTTCATAGATTATCATTGCAAATATGGATTTGATTAATTATTTAAACTTCATCAAAATCCCCCCATAAAAGGTATGGGAAGAACCAAATGAACCAAGATCAAAATAAGATTAGGTAGGATGACTAAAAATAGGCTTTGGTCTAGATAGCAATGGAAATGGTATAATGAAATGATCAGAAGAAAATTGGATATAGTGGAAAAAAAGTTTCCCCTAAGTAATGACTGGATTAGATTGCTCACAAAATAGTGAGAGCATTCAAACTTAACAATTTCTCATAAAATAGTGAGAGCATGGGAAAGGGGTGATCAAGCTGACCTCAATAAAAATTGAGCACTACCTACATAGTCTCAAAGGACCTCAAGTCAATGTAGTTCAAATGGCATGTTTCATGGATCTCAATGGTATAATAATGTCTAAAAAGGGTCTATAGAGTTGTCCCCAAGAAATGAGGCATGGTAATGATAAATGAGTGAATGGTAGATGAAAAAAATGTTTTATTTCTCTTATTGATAGGGAGATGCACATCCTAATCAATATGTGAGACAAAAAAAAATGATTAGCTATATAAGTTGTTATTCAACACCCTTCTGAAACAATTATTATGTTAAAAACTTGTTACTGATATAGATCTCAATAATGTGTTCATGATCTTCATAGATTTTTGATTTTGCTTCCTTCAAATGTTGAGACAAGATATCCTTATAACCTTGATAAAGGAAAGTGTTACCAGTGATGGTAAATAGGGACAAATAATGGATATTAGGTTTGATATGAAATGGAATGGTAAATGATAATGAAATGTATAATGTTGGGAACATAAATGAAGATAAGGACTTTTAGTCACACATAATGTTGTTGATGTTGGATTCGACATATTTTTTATTTTGGCAGGGCCAAAGACCTCTGAAGATGCTCTTGATAGGACCATCAAATTGTTATATTGCTTGATCTTGAGAGTAGCTACCATCTAATTATGTTGTATATTGGAAGCTATTTTGATTTAATTTTTGATATTCTCTTTAGTAAATAATGAAGAACTTTGGTACCCAGCTATTTGTGCCTCAAATAGGTTTTCACCAATGAAGTTGTCTTAATTGTCTCATAGTGCCTTTGAGAAGGTTTAACTAAGGAATGTTGACTTTTGACTTTGATTGTCTTCTAATGCTTTTGAAAAAGTTTCACTAGGAGAGTGTTCTTCTGCTATATGAATGTGGTCTTGGCCTCCTTGCTCTTCTTCAACTACTATGTCACCATGGATGTAGTTCAATAAAGTGTGATTATGTCAGTCCCAATTGACATTGGTGGGAGGTGGAATGTCAATATAATGGCTATGTTGGGTGGTAATAATGGGATGGTGAAAGGTAGCACAAAGTATGTAGAAGATACTAGGAGAACTTATGTCAATGCTAAAGTAATCATCCTCAAAATTCATAGAAGGATCATAAATATATTCAAATTGATCTGCAAGACAACTGTAACTAATGTTATAACAACCAATACTATAATCTATTTTTGACTCTAATTTTGAAGCAAGGGACTCTCAATCCCATGTCTTAACTGATGTTGATTCTATTTCTAATGCTAAATCCAATGTTGACTCAAAAATGAAATCTGACTCTAATATTGATTCTTCACATGATGTGGTTATTTTGATAGTGCTATGTTGAATGCTGAATTTTTTATAAGTAATAGCTTGTGATGGCATAATGGGATCAATAAAAATTGATTCATCTTAGAAGGGTTTAATAAAGACTGACTTGTCTAAGTGAAGCCCTTCAAAAAGAGGGAACCACTTAAGTGACGTCTTGACAAAATCATGTCTGTCAAAGTGAGACTCCTCAATGAGTGGGAAAATATCAAGAGACAACTCTACCAAGACTAGATTGTTAAGGAGATGAGGCTCTTTAAAAATAGGTAACATATGAATAGGTAACTTATCATAGTTTATCTTGTCATAAATGGGTGTTTCAATAATAACATGTTGGTTTTGGTTCACAATTGTTTCAAAAGATCAATTTTGAACACATTTTTATCCTCATAAGATGGATTTTGAAGAGGTAATGGTTCTTGTTTAGGATTAAAGATCGGCATAGAATTTCTAAAGTAGGGAACATTTGGTTTAGTAGGAACAATGGTTTATGGCTCAATAATGGACTCTCCAAATATTATACTATTAAATAAGGGATAAAAAATAATTGGTTCATCAAATGGAGGTTCTTCAATAATAGGTTCATCAAAAAATGGTGATGGGCCAAGAATGGTAACAACTAGATGCTTCTTAGTTTGGTTGTTTGTGCAAACCAAAGGAAGAGGTCTTAAAATGGTAATGACTAGATGCTTCTTAGTTTGGTTGCTCATGCAAACCAAAGGAAGAGGTCCTAAAATGGTGACTATTAGATGCTTCTTAGTTTGGTTACTTATACAAACCAAAGGAGGAGGTCTTAAAATGGTGATCTTAGTACATTGTGGAATTTTATTACTTACACAAGCCAAAACACCCAAGTCTTTCTGATAAACCCAGTCATTTTAATCATGAGTTGGATCATAAGTTAAATCTTGACTGTGTTCTCATGACTTATTTTTATGAGGTGGATAGAAATCTATCTCATAAACCATATTGTCACCATAGGGGTCTTGATTAAAGTCATAGATGTCATTTTGTGTGGCCATTCTATCATAAGTTAGATTATCAATGACTGCACCATAAGTGTAGCTAGACATATCTACATTTAATGAAGAAATATTTGAAAATAGAAATATTTAAAGTTCCATAAACTCTAAAAAAGTGATGTTTAAAAGACAAAAGGTTCAACCTTGGTTGAAAGGGTGAAGCTGCATCTCAAAAGTAGTATGTGCCAAGATTTGGCATAAAATAACCTAACATGAAATGTCTAACATCAAAGGTTCCTGAAGATAGGTTATGTTTTCCCAAATAAAGTCACAAAAATTGATGAGGATAGGCAATCAAACAAACAAATAATTAATAGTGTTCAAAATTGGGTAATCATTTTAATCGATTATATGCAACCTAAAAGAAAAATATTTGTGTACCAACCCCATGAATTGAGGCCTAAACCAAAATAAATCAATGTTTGGATCCAAACTTGATAAGGTTAATCAAAAATGCAATTTTGAAGAATAGTATTAGACCAAATAAGATAGACAAGAGTGGACAACATAATGATGTATAAATAAGTTCCAAATGGTATACATGACATGGTTTGAAACAAATGGTTTTTTATACAATGGTAAATAAGTTCTTGAAATAAATTGAGCATCTTAATGGCATAATCATGCTCGAATGATGTGATCTATGTTATGTTTCAAAGACTCAAAAAAGCTCAAAATGTTTTGACATGAACTGGGTAGCATAATGCTATCCTTCTTAACTCAAATACATGATTTTGACATGGCTTATGAAAAAACAAACAAGTTTTATCCTCAAATCATACCAAGCAAATAATGACCAAAATACACTAAATATAATTGTCTAAACCCTACCAAGGGTATGGCAATGTGGGGTTGACTAAACTAGTAAGGTTTCAATCATTCTAGGGAATCGATTGCAAAATGACTTTCACATCAAACGATGCAAAAGACAAGCATGGAAACTAGGTGACCATAGCATTAGCTAGTTGTAAAAAGGTCTAGTACTTTGTATAACCACTACATCCTATTATTTGCTCAGTGTAGTATGATGTTCAAATGCATTAGGTCACATGTGAAACTCCAAAGGAGTCAAATGAAATCAATGTCAATAGGTGAAAACCTGGGTCAAATCTTCCCTAAAGAACTCATGGGAGGTAATGATGTCCCCCTCAAAATCCAAGTTTACATGAAAATAAATAAAACATAAAATAGAAAGACTTTAGGGTTATTTTCAAGGTCACCCAAACTTTGATGAGTTTTTGGGGAGTGCTTTAGATGACATTCTCTCTAAGCCTTGGACTAGGCTATTTGCAATAGGAATGGCACTTTTGATTCTAAGGGTTCCCTAAAGGGGACAAATAGAAGAGAATACACACAACATTCCTCTTTTTACCAAACAAAACCTAAGTAAAAAACTATTGCAAACAAGAATTGACAAGTGTGTTTAATTTTAATCCCAAATGAAATATTTGGTGGTGTTCATTTAACCCCTTGGTCTTAGTTGAAAACTTTGAAAACATTCACCAAAACATCTAAATTCTTTGTTAAACACCAAAAAAAAGTTCCTAATTGATTATTAAGCATACAAAAGGTGATTTAAACATATTTTTATTAAATTTAAAACTTGATCTTGCAACAAATATGTTAGCATGTCTTTCAGCTTTGAAGCTCTTTTTATCTTGAAATAATGAACTTTGAAAAAAATAGCTCTCAAGTTTATGCTTTAACAAAAACACAGTGACTGACATTGGTTATTACAACTGATGAAAATTACTTTGGCTAACCAAGATCTAACCAATGTTAGTTTTGCTAACTAATATTGGTAATGCTAATCAACATTGGATAAGCTAGGTAACCAATGTCAGTCTTACCAATGTCAGTTATTATGTAAAATTGTGGCAAACAAAAATAGCAAAATAAAGTTATAAAATCAATTTACATGATTTTTAAGGGTCTAAATGGATATTTTATATTTAAAAAGTGATCTTCTTTAGGTGTGAGATGTGTCTTGTTCCACTAGGCATGCCAAAATGTAGAGAGGATTACAAAATAAGTTAGTCAAGCATTAGTCCATAAATAATAAAACATGCACAAAGAACTAACTAACCAAGCTTGTCTATTCTTATGGGCATTACAAACATAGAAAGAAACAAATGAAAAAAAATGACATCATATTACCTTCCCAAATGGATTCATCATACCCATGTGGCTCAAAATCATGTTCTCCCTTGATCAAGCATCCTTGTCTTTGTCAACAATGGTGGTAAGCTCCTCTAACGCCTCAAGAACACTCCATAAAACCTAAGCCCATGATTCCAAATCACTCAAATAGCCTATCAATGAAGCTTGCAAACAAAATCTATGATCAAATTCAAAGCATTGTGGAAACAATTTAACATTATAACTTAGAAATATTCAAGATTTTTTTTATGTCTATGGCCTCTCTATTTATAGATTTTTGAGATTGGTCAAGATCAAACTTGACCACCTATCTCAAGATTGAGATGTGTGGCCATAGATAATCATAATATTTGGAATTAAATCCATAATTATCTTCATCATGACCTTGGAAGAAGGGGCATTGAAGAGGCATGGGAGGCATTAACTAGGCATGGGTGACCCATAATCTTGATATTTGTATCATTTATGGCCTAGGGATGTCTTCCCAAGAAATGATGTCACCTAATGATGCAGTTAATAGGAATAAATTTTCAAAAATAAATATTCAACTCTCATGAAAAATCCACTTAAGCTCTTGATTTGGATTAATTAGCCTTAAACAAGGTTAATCAACATTTGTGCAATTATTTGAAGATTGGCCCTCAATTAATCAAAATGGCCAGAAAGTCATAATACTGAGTTGTAATTTGACTCAGGAAAAATTAGAAGGTGACGTTAGATGTGATAGAACCATATTTCCATTTAGGATGTTTCTAACACAAAATAACAAAAGTATGTGGCATGTACCAATGATTTTAGGAGAAAAGAGTGATCTAGAGCACAAAAGGTGAAATCATCATTTTGACTTGAAATGAATTGATCAAAGTTAGCTAGCCCATAAAATGCATTACTCCATTTAAGGATACTTTGAACTAAATTGGCACTTGTAAATGAAAATTTTGAACCATTTATCATGTTTCAGTGTTTTTAGGTCAAATTGTGCATTTGAGTGCAATTTAAGTAAAATTGATAATTTCAACACAAATGGTGTTAGGACTTGGATGTTTACAATGGATAGTGTGTGTTTTTATAGTTGGTAGACTTGTGTATGCGTGCATGAAAACTCTAATAAATTAACAAATGTTGTGTTGGAATGTTATTTTATTCCATAAGAATGATGAATTACTTTATTAAATATATAGTTACTTGTGTAATGCTTGTGTTTCTATGTATTTAAGACTTCTTATATGATTGATTATGGAAAATTGGTAGTCAAGTATTAGAACACTGGACTATGGTTACTATAGGGTACAAATAACTAGAAACCAATGATGTTATTTGAAATTGTATAAATAAATTTTATGTTTACCTGGGTGGTATATTTTCAATCATTATTTATAGTATGTGATAGAATGTAATAAATGATTCATGCATATGTTTGATGGATTAAATGTATTCTAGTATTACTCTTATGTATAGCATGTCATGTGATGCACTTGCTAGTAGGATGTAAGTTGATGAATATTGTGGTTGAATTTATATTTGACCAATTTGCATTGTTAATGTAAAGTAAGGAGTGAAATGGACTTCACTAGCTTAGTGGTATTGCAATGTTAGATGAAGGTGGTCCTATCAAGTGGTGTGTATAAACTTGGTGTGTATATATATTTTTTATAAACAATATATATATATATATATATATATATATATATATATATATATTGTTTATAAAAAATTGAGATAAATCATGTTTAGTGAGACATTATTAGTTCATGAGTATGGTTTACATGTATGTTTGATATATTATAATAGATCAAGTTTTCTATGATACATTGCATGTTTAGTTAGTTAGAAATCATACAACACACAGGTACTAACTTGTCTCTCTAGATTCCCATGCCGTCACTATATACCCATCTATGAAGGGAGGGACATATTTTGATAAGATTAATGGGGGGATCATTGGTCTGTGGTTGGTGTGAAAAATCACTAGGATGATGTTCTCCCTCCCCATAGTAGTACTACTATTGAGATGAACACTTGAGATCACCACAGATACTAGAGAGTTTGAGGAACTCATGATCTAGAGAGCCAGGTATCTAAATTATGTACATTGTATTATATTTAATATTACTATTGAGTATTATCATGAAGAATTATAATTACTTATTTTTAAATTTTGATAGCTATGATTGCAGAGTTGTATCAACTATTATTGAGTTTCTACATTTCATTCATTATCCATTTATGAAAAATTATCATGTTATTAGAGATCTGAGATATGAGATGTAATGTGTACTTATTGTTATCACTCAAGTATATATGTTATCTTTGTTAGACTCTTAGGATGTAATCTACTTGTATATATGTGTTTTACCAAAAACAAATTCTTACATATTTCTATGTCTAACCTAGTTGGGTTGTTGCATGTGATATTAGAGTTGTGTCTTAAACTTTAGGACCTAATGAGTCCATTGTCATTTTCATGTCTTTTGTTCATTGGTGTGAACCTAGAATCATGAGGTATTGAACTAAAATTTGTACTTGTGGTATCTCCATGTGGAACCATGTTAGATCATGATTAGAGTTTTACAACATTTGTAAAAAGTGTGTGGGTCATTAAGTGTGTACCCTTTAGAGCACTCATACCCCTTTGAGTTATTTAGGAGATTGGTTTATCGAGTGTCCCTTTAGTGATGGTTGTATTCAAGGCTTAATTAGATGGGTATATAATATAGTTCATGAGTTATGAACAAAATCTTCTTATCATAGTTTGATCACTTAGATCAAACACCTCGAAAGTGACTAAACCTTTTCTTATTTATCAAGTCATCTGTGTCATTAATTTTTATGAGTGTTTAATTAGCTTAGAATGCTTCTCATAATTTAAGTGATTTATCTTGAGTCTATATTTATAAATCTTAGGAGTGGAAAATCTTATAAGACAATTTTACTTTTAGTACCACTTAGGGCAATGGAAAATTTTCTTAGTAGAATGTAGTTGTATTGCTTGATAATTCCTTTGTGTTAGTAATTTACTTATGGAATTTGAACTTTCAAGATATGTGGTGTCATCCCTCTTAGTTGGATTAGAGATAAGTAAATATTATCTTATTCTCTTTTGACATTATTGTGATTTTGTTGAAAGGATTCTTTTATACATGATGTTGATTTAGTATTCTCTTAAATGGGAATTGTTTTTAAATGTTGTTTGACTGTACTTTCTTGGAAATTATGGGAGAATTTTTTCTACTCTGGGTGAGAGACAAGTTTTAATATTGGATGGATAGACACTTATTTATGATGGCATATATCCCTCCTAGTTACAGAAGTAGATTGAGATACCATACTTACAAGATTGGGTAGGTAAGTAGCATTTGGACAACATTAAGTTGTGATATTTTCTTTTTATCTTTTCATGGTAAGTAGGAGTTTTTGAGATGATAGTTTTCTACTTTTCACTTGTGACTCTTTATAATCACTACCAGATATAACTTGTGATTTTAAGACCATGTGAGGTGGCAAACCCTAATTTATATATTAAATGTTATACTAAGAATTGTAAGTTGATTATAATTAGTATAATGTTATACACTCATTATTAGATTGACATTTGCTCTCTTTTTGCTTAAAACATGTTGTTCTGAAAAAAGTTATTTTATACATGTCACCAAAAGTGAGTAGGGTATAGAAGGTACAACACATTTTGTCAATCTAGAGGTTGGAATAAACTTTTAACTTGTGTATTAGTTGAACAAGTAAGGGGATATCATTTTGTTTATTCCCCTATAAGGCTAAAATAATGATTTGATTCTTGGCCGATGTATGCTATGCTAAAATAACATTATTTCTTCTTAATCATGAGCATAATAGAGCAAGTTAAGCTATGAAATATGATGCTAGTATGTATAACTAGTAATAACTTAATGTAATTATAAACTGATTGTATGATTTATTTTGTATGTATGAGAATACATCTAGAATAATTTATCATATAGCCTTGCTTTCAATGATTTGATAGCATAGAATTGGGATTTTTTGAAAACATTGTACACATTTTAAGATCATTAGGTCATGGAGACCTAAGAGAAGAGTGATGAATTAGGAACATGAGTTTTAAGTGATAGGATGGTATCCTACTTAGCCTCAAATTAACTCAGATTATGGTATTGAGTTTGATCAACAAGTGAACTTGTCAAATCTTGGATTTGATGGGCAAAACTTATCAAATTTAGTTGTATGGTCATATGTATGTATACAGTAGATAGAGATAACATATAGATGAGTATTCCATGATTTTTATATACTTTATATTTACTATTCCTATTCATCATCATACTTGTTAAGAGCTCTATGGAGTAGTGATAGTATTGACATGTTATACTTATCTGAAGCTACGTGGATTAGTGATAGTATTGACATGTTATACTTATCCAAAGCTATGTGGATTAGTGATAGTATTAACATATACACATTATTATTTCTAGATTTCTTAATTATTTTTCTCTATAATGAGAAAACACTCTCTAAGATAGAGAGATGTGTTGAGGGTTGGAAAATTCTATGAAACTCTCCCTGAATATTTATTTTGACTAGTATGATGATCTTGTGTGCTTTTAGAAAATCTATGAAATTTTCATTAAAACATATGAGACCCTTCAAGGTAATAGAAGTGGTCAGTCCTATAGTATATAGGTTTGTCTTAATAATTTTAGACCCTAGGGTAGTCATGATATAATTAGTTAGAGTAAATAATATTCATAACTATGTTTGATTAATTGGGACATGTTATTGAGTAGGGTCTATTAGGTCCAACACTCTATAAATAGTGCAACTTGGAGGAACCACAGTGTGTTCTATAGGTAATTTTTCAATTATTTTTTTAGTTTGACATTGTATATGATGTTATTGTCTTGATAAAAAAAATATTTTTAATTGATAACTATCCTAAATAAGAGTCATTGGGGATGATGACTAGCTTTAGCAGGGAAGGATGTTACATCCTGATTCCTCACCAGACAAACTTGCTAGATTACCTATGGATATTTGTAGTTAACAAATTTATATTAGGTTATATTTATGACTAAGCTTGATATTTATGTTATTTTAAGATAATATAATGTTTCTTAGTTAGATGATAATATATGATTACTTAATATGAATTAGTTTATGTAAGTGTTTATATTTTAACCATATTAATATATTGATTTAGTTGTTTATGATTATCATGAGAAAAGATATAATGACTTGCATGTTGTGAGGTAGACACAGGAGAATTATTCCCTCCAACATATCGAAGGGAGAGCATCACCAGAGAGGATATTATAGATGGAGACATTGTAGGTTGACAAAGAGCTAGCAAAACCCTACACACACAATAGTTAGACATTATAAAAATACATTTAAAATTATTGTTTTTGGTGTGTGTTTAAATTTTTTTTTGTGTTTGCTTGAGTAAGTAAATTATCTTGTGTGTTTATCTTAAAGTGTCATTAATACATGTAGAATCAAAATTAATAAAGACAAAATTAAAAATGAGTTTTTATTTATTATTTTGTCACTAAATTACTCGTGCTAATTTGATTTAAATAAAAATATGAAATCAAACATTTCATATTTAAAATAATAATAATAATAATCTAAAAATATTAAAATATAGCATAAAAACATATTAAATCAAAAAAATAAAGTCATATATTATTAAAAATAAAGGAATCTCTAAATAAAGAAAATTATATTAAAAATAGAAAAAGAAATAAAAATTAAATATGGGGAAAAACAAAAAAAAACTTTAAAATAATTAAAAGCTATGTTTTTAAAACCACGCTTCTCCTATTTATCAAAGGAATTTTTTTAAAGGAAGGGAGGATGACATGAATGCTATGAGAAAATAGAAGAAGAGAAGAGGAAAAGAAGAGCAAGTATAATGTCTTGCTAGGTAGGCACTATGTTTGAATTTAGTGTTTTATTTTTATAGTCTGTAGAAAACTTTTGAATCTACTAAGATAAAATCATCATATATATTTAATATCATTTGAATTAATAGTTGGTGAGTCACACAATTGTATTTAAACCATATTTCCAATCTCCCATGCTGGAGTATAAAGATTAAATTGCTATGTTTTTTTATATATTTTATGAAAATATCAATTTTAGGCAAATGACTTGATATAATATTAAACTTATAAACAAAATAATTGGTAATCACTTTATATTTATGAATTGACAATTGTTCCTTAGTTTAAAATTGGATTTTTCCCCTAAGGTGTCACCCCATTTTGGCTTGACTAGTCATTTATCTAGTAATTCTTAAAACTGATCTATCTATATTCTAATTCTAAAAAACTAAGCATCTTAAGATAATTAATAATATATTTAATTTTTTATATATTTATGCTCTTAGCTATTGCAATGAGGCATCACTTTATTTAGTGTAGCCTAGCCATATAACTAGATTTTCTTTTAAGCAGGTCTCTCTATTCTATCTAGGCATCACACTATGTTTTAATTTATAGACATAATAATGGCATCAAGTTCCTACTTTATGTTGTTATTTCTAGCATGCTGAGAAATTAATTGTTAGTCTATTCATTTTTTTTATATACTTTATAATTTTGCATAGAGGTGTTTCTCAATCTGATTTTGTCTAGCCATATAAATGATAATAATTTTTTGGTCCTTCATTTTATCTGGACGTCATATTTATTCGACATCTTTTTTTTTTAGATAATTAAATTCAAAGTATTATTTGGAAAGAGAGATGGTACATAGCTTAAATTTCCAAACAAATAAATTATTATATATTTTTTGGAAAAATATATTGTTAGCTATTTTCAAAAAAATAAATTATTATATATTTTGGAAATATATATGTATATTTTAGAAAAATATATTATAATATATATTGGATAAATATATTGTTATTGATTTCAAAAAATAATTAGTATTTATCTCAGAAAAATTATTATTATTTATTTTGGTTTAAGTCCAAACCATAAACATAATTTATTAAATGAGAAATAAATGTGTTTCTTTTATTCAGGCATCGAGTAATGCTAAATGATGTATTTAAATGTAATAAGGATATTATGACCTATTTATCTAATGGGGTAGAAAACAAATGATTTTATAAATAGTCAAAAACATATATCAGAGTTTAAATCTTTCAAAAAAAAATAAAAAACTATATGTAAACACTCCTAGTGGAGAATACAAATTATGTATCTGATTTAATAACAAGGTATGGAATATTGAAATGGGCATAAACTTGTTTATTAGTTTATCTTAGAACCCCAAGAGGGTAGATGTGTTATTGGCTTAAAAATAATATTTGATATATATAGTGAGCTTCATGTGAGTAAATTTGATATGACTCTAAAAATATAGCAATATGTATTTTATAAATTTAGGTGTGTTTGCTTATACCTAAATAGTTAAATAAAAGCTTTGGATTCCCTAAATTGATTGGTCATGGATTGTTGTTAGATTCGAAGTTGATTAATTAAATAGTCTATTATCAAATATAGAGTGGATTAACCTTAGAGTTGAATGGTCGAACATAATTATCCTCTTAGAGAGTTAAACCTGAAAGAGCTTTAAAATCTCTTATTTATTGAAAAATATTTATACAAAAGTTTGATAATATATCAAGTTAAGTGTTTATGAATTATAGTGCAATCAAAACCTGAAGTAGATTCCTTTAAGTAATATTCTCAGGTGAGATATTAAAGGATTGATTAAGGCTAGTTTATTAAATGATTACTCATAAATGCTCAAATATAAATTAGTTTTAAAACTGGATTACTTGTGTTTTGAGAAAATACAGTTCTAGTTCTTTTAGTTGTGGTATGTAAAGTATATTTCTTGTGTTTATAGCTACTTCATTTGTTGATTTATGCTTAGTAGTTACAACTAAAATGCTAAATCATAGTTTAGAGATTGCATAGCATTATAATATTTGCATGTGATGAATGTTAGGATGTGCAAGTATTGGGATATAGGGATTATACCTATAATTTATTAGATGATTCAAATAAGTCATTAAGATTTTTAGGAATCATGAACTATAATATTTGAAAGAATCTCCTATAATAAAATGAGTCAATAAGTAATGGGTTATCTAACTTAATATTAGTAATGTGAATGACTGTTAGTCTTATGTATTCAAGATAGAATGCTTATGTGCATTGCATACTATGAGTGTATTGATATGTATGAATACATTAGTTACACTTAGTGATTAATGGTGCATCGTGGTTAACATGTTGTGATACTTTTGTAAGTTTTATCAGGTGGTATAACTACTTATTATATACTTGTTATTATAAATCAATTGAGTCTTGAAAAGTAGAAGGTTGAATTGTGTGTTGTCATGTGGTTGGGAACCTATGATAGTATGGGATATCATAGGGTGATATAGTACAAAGATATATTATACCCAGATGGTACTTATTATAGCTATTATACCTAACTCATATCTATATTTGTCTGTATACATACTAGTTATTGTTGTGGATAGTGTGTGTTTTTATAGTTGGTAGACTTGTGAATACATGCATGTAAACTCTAAGAAATTAACAAATGTTGTGTTGGAATGTTATTGTATTCCATATGAATGATGACTTAATTTATTATATTTATAGTTTCTTATGTAATGCTTGTGTTTTTGTGTATTTGAGACTACTTATATGATTGATAATGGAAAATTGGTAGTCAAGTCTTAGAACACTGGACTATGGTAATATGGGTTGGTATAGGGTGAAGATAATTGAAAACCAGTTACGTTTTTTGAAATTGTATAGTTAAATTTTATGTTTACCCAAGTGGTATATTTTTAATCATTATTTATAGTATGGGATATAATGTAATAAAATATTCATGCATATATTTGATGGATTAAATTTTTGATGGTATTACTCCTATGTATAACGTGTCATGTGATGCACTTACTAGTAGGATGTAAGTTGAATATTATGGTTGAATTTTTATTTGACCAATCTGCATTGTTAATTAAGAGTATGGAGTGAAATGAACTTCACTAGCTTACTAGTATTGCAATGTTAGATGAAGGCGGTCCTATCAAATGGTGTGTATGAACTTAAATTGATCTAGATCATTTTATATATATATTTTGTAAAACTTTGGGCCAAATCATGTTTAGTGAGACATTATTAGTAAATGAGTATGGTTTACATATATGTGTGATATCTTGTAATAGATCAATTTTTTTATGATACATTGCATGTTTAGTTAGTTAGAAATCATATAACACATGAGTACTAGCTTGTCTCTTTAGATTCATGTGCTATCACTATATACCTATATATGAAGGGAGGTCCATACCCTGATGATATTATTGCAAGAATTTTTGGTCCATGGTTGGTGTGGAAAAGCATTCATATGATGCTCTCTCTCCCCTTAATAAAACTACTATTGAGATGAACACTTGAGATCACCACAAATACTAGAGAGTCTGAGGAACTCATGCTCTAGAGATCCAAGTATCTAAATTATGTACATTATATTATATTGAATATTAATATTGAGTATTTCATAAAGAATTATAATTACTTACTGTTATATATTGATAGTTTTGATTATAGAGTTGTATCAACTGTGGTTGAGTTTTTGCATTTCATTCATTATCCATTTATGAAATATTATCATGTTATTATAGATCTAAGATATGAGATGTAATGTGTACTTATTGTTATCACTTGAGTATATATATGATCCTTGTTAGACTCTTGGGATGTAGACTACTTGTATATATGTGTTTCATTCAAAAAATAATTCTTGTGTATTTCTATGTCTAACCCAGTTGGGTTGTTACAGTTATAATAAAGTTTGACATTAATGTAATAAGAAGTTAGATATAAGAAAGAAATAAAAATTAATCTATGAATATTTTTAGGTATTTTAGGCTAAAAAAGATTTTCATTGGTGATGGCATTGGCTTGGTATTGGGGCCTACCACCTCACTTCACAATCTCATAGAAATAAAGGTGTCGAGTTTTTTGCCAATACATACCATCAACCAAGTTTTTATCTTGGCTAAAAAACCAATTTGACTTCCTCCTTGGTGATGAAATTCAAATAGGTAGATATTGTGAAGAAAATATTTAATGATTTTTAGTGTTAAGTGATTTGGAAGTGAATGCAAAAAATAAAAATAAGGTGACTAAATTGATAAATTGAAAAGCACCTAATTAGTCTATATTTGTTACTTTAAGCATGCAAGTAACTAAAAATGAAAATTGAAAAAATTATTAAAATATGTTAATTTTTGAATCTATGAAGAGTACAAAGTTGGTTTAGTCAACATTGTATGAAAACTCTATGTAATAAAAAATGCATCATGTCTATAAATCAATTCTAGCTTAGAGAAGATAGAGCATACCTACACTTTTTATTGGGGATACATTTATTAACGGGTATGACCAACATAGGGATCTGTTATACTTTATTAGAGGATAACTTGTCATAATACACCATGATAAGAAGGGTTCCAAAGCCTACACTCTAACATAATCATGGAACAACTCTAAAAGATTCATTAGTTTAATGTTCACTCTATTCTAATAACAAGAAAGAAAATCTAATCTAGTGCACACAAAATCTTGTGGCACAAAGTGGGGGTTAGAAATAAAATAAACTAAAATAAATATGCATAAAATACATATACTCACATCAATATATAAATAATATTAATACATGTAATAAATAAGCACAATTACATTATCTATCTACTCTTACAAAAGAGAAATAAAGTTAGGAATAATTACCTTGAAGATGAATCCATCGAGCCTCAATCTCTCCCTTGGCCAAGGTGATTCACAAGATATTATTTTGCTATGTAAGTATAACAAATATAAATCATCTCTAGGATACAAAACTCATCTATGTATCCAAAATACTTCTCCACAAGACAAGATACATATCTCCAAAGAAAGTATGGAATCCTAAACTTTATTCCTAAAGTAGAATGGTCAATAAGTAGATGTTCATTCTCACTTATTCTTTTTCTCTTCTCTTCTTCTCAAATGATTGGAAATGAACTTGTATATATTTGTGTATATTATCTTAAATCCTTCCAAATATGTTGACTATACATGGTCAACCTAGTCAACCTTGTATGTTTTTTAGAGATAAATCACTAGGTCCCAAGGTAGGTCGGCCAAAGGGCTAACAAAACTCCAAGTAAAAAATACCCAAAAATAGTATAGGTTTGACCCAATCAACTCTATATAGTAATAAAAGGCTCAAAATTGTATAGGTTTGACCTAATTTACCTAATACAGTCAACTGGTAAATGGGGATCAAGGCAAGAGCAAGGAAGATAAATCATGACAAATATTTGGAATGGGTACAATTGAGAAGAATAAGCTTAGGATAAATGTTTTTAGGATACAAGTGTGTGTATGGAAAGTGTAAAAAAGGAAAAAAATATTATGAATCACCAATGGTCTACCCACCCCCTTTCCTGGTGCACCCCTTAATATGTGCATTTAGAGAGATTGAGGCTCGAGAGGTTCCTATAAGATTTAAAGTGTCACTAATCAATAAAAGTTAAAAATATTATATGTATATATAAAAAATATAGAATAGATATAACATGGTTTCTTTTGTTCTAATAAATCAATATCCAAAATAATATATTTGAATAGGCCCATTGATCTTTTAGAGAGAAGACAAGATACAGAATTGTGTCAATATAGTCTAGTTCACTATAGGGTTATAGTTTTATAGCCTATAAACTATGAAAAACAAGATTGTAAATGAAAAATATAAATTATAGAGAAGGTTAGAATGAACCTTGATAATTTTGAATATGCTTAGTTTGTAAATTTTTATGCTATGTTTTTCAAATTTTAATTTTTATATTCTATGAATAGAGTCAACTGGGTCGATGAAGTATGCAAAACTTGTGTGATAAAAATAATCTATGAATAGACTCAAATGTTTTGACTAAGTCTAAAAATCTATATGCTAAAAAAAAAACTATGAACAAATTTAATTAGGTTGACTAATTCAACAATCTTATGGTTTAAGAAGAGGGTTGTGTTGAGATGATCGATCTAGTCACTTGTATTTGGTAAAGACCTACACAAATAAAATTATTAGATTTGATTTGGAGTGACTATGTTTTAAATATGCATATAATGTTAGATTTTATTGATAGGTTTGATAAATTACTATAAAATAAAAATATATAAGATGATAATAAAATGAATCTATGAAAGAAAATTTACAAGGGTTAGAGTTATGTCAGGTTCACCAGAATGTTTATACATGAAAATTTAGCTGACCTAAAAATTAATCCTAACTGATAGAATATAAATGACTTACACTTCTATTTGTTTGTACATTTATACAATTAGGGTGATGACCCGGATGAATCTACTATACCTAACCAAGGGGTCTCTTACCATAATAATATCACTAGAGAGGGTTCCAAATCCTTTAATAAAGAAACACCAAGAAATAATTATAGTTAGCTTCTAAGTTTTCTATATATTTCACAAATTAAATTAAAATCTAACATAATGCTCACTAAATCTTGTGTCACAAAATGGGGGTAATAAACATGAAATAAAGCATATATATATATATATATATATATATATATATATATATATATATATATATATATATATATATATATATATATATATATATATATATATATATATATATATATATATATATATATATATATATATATATATATATATATACATATATATATATATATATATATGTATGTATGTATGTATATATGTATATATGTATATATATATAACCCTAATGAATGGAGATATAAATACATTAAAAATCTATTACTTATACTAATATGTACTAAAATAGAGGAGTAAAGTAAGATATTCTTACCTTGAAGATGAACCCATCAAGAATCAATATCTTCCTTGGCCAAAGGTGTTTCACAAGAGGTTCTTGTGGTTTGTAAGGATTACTATGATAAGACAAAGCATCCAATACTTTTCCATAAGATAAGATTATTATCTAATTATAAACCCTAAGAAATAAATTCTCAATTAGAATGGTGGAAGAGAATATTGTAAAGAAGCATAAATGAATAATTAACTTTATCTATAAGAAATGGCAAAAATAATGTGTATATATAAATAAATCTAACCCTAAACCTTTTCAAAACTTTAGACAATAATGTTGGTTTAATTTTACCATGTATAATTAATTGATAAAATCAAGTAAGGTTCTAGTCTAGGTTGGCTAAGGTCAACCTAGATCCATAATGTGCTAATATAATTTAAGTATAGGGTTGGCTTAGGCTGACATTGTTTGGTAAATGTCAAAAAGGATTTTTGTCTTAGGTAGTGGCTGATTAAGGATATGAATTACTTGGAAGAGTGTATAAAGGAGGTGACAAATCTTAGGTAAGTGTATAGGATAATTTTTTTTTGGTTTCAAGTGGTGTTATAGGGGAAAATAATCTTGAGAAGAACCAATGGTCTACCCACACATTTCCTAGTGCATCTTTTAAGATGTAAATTCAGAGAGATTGAGATGCGATAAGCTATTACAAGAGATAAATTATCAATAATTGATAAAGTTTGAAAATATTATGTGTATACATAGAGTATCATAGATATTACAGTGATATATATTACACCTATGAATTCTCCTTAGTAGCATCACCAGAGTATTACACTAGGTTAACAATGGGGAGATATATATGATCACCCTTTGTATGGGATCATATAATAAACTTTTCATTTCACATTCAAAAAATACCAAAAAATATTAAAATATGTAAAGACATTTTTATCATAAAACATGTTCTATTGGATCCTTGACATCTATGTATTAGTTTCATGTTAAAAGATGGAATATTAGTTACTTATATATACACATATGTGGCATGTTTCTAATTGAGTGTTATACATGCATATATAGATACATTATCTATTACTATTTTATATTTTAGGCCTTCCCTCTTATCATGTCATATGGACATTAGGGGCATCCACCTCTATGATCATGATTCTCATAGGTTATATCATTATATGGTCACTTTACATTATAATGTTTTGAACTCATATATGTACTTACACATGCCTTTATCCATGATTATATATTATATAGGGCACTGGATATGATATGCAATTATTTTTTTTATTAACACATTTGATCCATGATCTACTCTGATATGTTTATGTGGTTTCTTATGCTTTCCCATATGCACTTATTTGAGTGCCTTATCTTGCCATTATCTTACTTATTAGATCATTTGAAAATGATCTTTTATTTTTAGACCCTGTGCCTATATGTGTGTTGTATTTGACATTTAAATATGTAATTTATTATTTTATGGATAATTTAATATGTCATTATTGATTTTGTGTATATTTTACTAAGTCTTGTCCCTTCGATTGTGTAGCATTTGAACATGTCCCTTGTTTACAGTCTCCTCAAACCATTACCTTTTGGCTTTATTTTGAGTGATCTTGTGTGTGTGATTAATTTGACTATTGAGATTATAATATTAATATATATGTTTCCATGATCCTTATCATGTATCTTAGGCATTTATGCAATCACATTATTAAATGTGCTTCGATGATGCATTTATCTAGACATGTTCCTTCTATATGCCACATGGTTACATTCACATATTATAAAATTGTATTATAATTTTGAGGTGAGGTAAATATTGATTTATATTATTCCCTCACCTCAAAATAAAGGTGGGAATACCATTAGGGCCATGTTATAGAGACAAGTTCTTCATATTTGGCATAGTTTCAAACTTAGTGGGGGCATGTTTTGGAAGCATGTTATCCATACTTATTCAATATTGGTTATTTATATCAGTTTTTATATTTAGTTGGGCATGTCATATAGGCATGGTTTACACACAATCATAGTTTTTAGATTTAGTGGGAACATACCTTGAAAGCATGTTATCCACACTTATCCATTATTTAACATCTCCAAATTATAGTGTCGGCATGTTTTGGAAACATTTTATCCACATCGATAGTTATTTAAATTTTAATATTTATCCATATATAGTGGGGGAATGATTTTAAATCATGCTATCCAAACTTACATAGTTTCTAAATTGGCTAAAGCACATAGTTATATAAATTTAGATTCACAATTGTGGCAAAAATTTATACATTGGTACCACTGTTATACACAATTTAAACATGATACATATCTAAGGTGCATATGATATGAAATGTGTGAGTAATATTGAAAATCCAAATCATTTTTAGACTTCAAAATTATTCTATGGACTAATACCATATCATGGACTTTTACATATTGATACCCAAGGTGTACTTTTATAGACTATATTGAGCTAATCTACTACAGTAGTTGGTTAACTTTTGATATGGTTGAGGTGATAAAATCACTTAATATTTCTAAGATTTTAGGTTGTAATTTATTGTATCATTTAGCCTTACCAAGTTATAAGTATCTTTAGGTTACACAGATGATCTAATCTTGACTTTCTGGTGGCAACTCACCTTTTCACCAAGGTTGGGGGCATGTGCCTTAGATATATGCACTTTCTAGATTTATATATATTTGTCCTAATCTTAGTTTTATAGATTTACAATGATACATATTTTCAAAATAAACTTTCCAATAGGCAAGGTAGTTATATTGACACACATATGTACTCCTAAACCTTGTTCTTTCAATTTCAATATTTAAATACTTTCAATTCCAAGTTATATGCACTCATTATAAACTATAACATGATATTTTTTTTAATTTAGTCACAATAAAAGCACTTAATTTGGGATCACAAAAAGATAAGGTGTGTTATACACACCTAGGTATGCATTCCTTTCCTTTAAAATACCAATTTCGTTATTAGATTAAGGTGGGGGAAGGGGGGGGGATTTACACTTGGAAAACTTAGACCTTGGTTTTTCCTATAACTTCTAGACCATTATTATTTTTTTATGTCTCACATTTGCTCTATATTGTGCCCCTTAGCCTATATCTTAGTTTAACCAATCTTATGTTAATGACCTAAACCTTAATATTCCTAGAATGCTTAAAACCTACTTATCTTCTAGCTCTACATGTTTTTAGTACAAAAATACTTTCATGATCTATGGACATTAACATTTGGGATAGAAGCCTGCATCAAAAATAGTGTCTTAATATGACGTCAATGTTTTGTGCCCTAATATCATCCAATTTGTAATTGAAATGCATCCTAATAGTTGGACTAAGTGATTTAATGTGAGTTACTTCTCCAAAGAGATTAATATAAATAAAATATCAACCCTCATTCATTATAAGCCTAAAAAATACTAAAAGATACCAAGGAAAGTTATCAAAAACATTCAATTAAGTATTCAATTGATAAAAGCTTAACTATTTCCATATAATTCATAGGGACAACACAACTACATGTCTAAAATACAAAAAGAGAAGCCTAAGAGCTATATTTGCTAAGTTAAAATATAGGTCACTATTAGACTTAATTATCACATATTGTAAATTCACACATAAGCTAACATGTGTGGGAGAACTACATTAATCTAAGGCTCTTTTTGAAGTATTAGTTATGTATGTAGTTTTCACTAATAAAGGGATCTTTTGGGTCATCTTGACATCATGTGCTCACTAACCCATTTTTACCACAACCACTATAAATATGAATAAATAGGGTTTCAAAAATTAATGAGGATTGATAGTCTATGACCTAGATCTGAATACACTAGAGTGAAGATGAAGACAAACCCAAAAAATTCTAGGTGGTTACATCCTTCTCTAATAGGTATTTTGTATATGACACTTGTGTTGAGTTTAGATAGTAGTGTTGATACAACCATCCCAAGATGACATTAGTTTTTATAGTTCTAGAAACATCCCAATCAAAATATGAGAACTATTCTATAACTTGTTGTTGGGACCAACATACCCCATTTTTTTTGCTTTGTAAAATAGGGACCCTTGTAAATGCTTCAAAACATTTGTATCCTGGTCTGGCTTTCATGAGGTTATTATTTATAGAATTTCAAGATCATCCATCTAAAAAGAGATAGGTCCTTTCATGTTTAATTATGCTTTATGAAATAGCCCTACTAATGATTACCCTTGGATGGCTAAGTACAGGTTTTTTGAAGGAAGGCAGGGTTCTTGAGCAAAAACCCTAAGGGTTCAAATTGAAATTTTCATGGGAGAAAATTTAGTTAGAATTAGTCCTTTCAAAAAGACCCTAAGTTTAATTTTACATTAAGGCTCATTTATGTTTTCAAACATGCCTAAAACTTGACATAAAATTATACTTAATTCCTCTTTTATGTTCCTTCTCCCTTTTAAATCCCTCATAACCTCATTAAATGTTATGACCACAAGCCCCTTTTCATCCAAAACTAAAAACTTATCAACGTTTAGCCTAATTTTTAATCTTTAAATGTCTTGGTATTTGTTCAACACCAATGATGCCTTGAGGATCCTAAACTTTAGTCTAAATCACTACGCATATCATGCTCTAATTTGATTTTTTAACTTAGATGTAGATGTAACGGTTATCACTTCCCTAGAGTCTTGATCCACCACCATGAAATCATCCTAGGATGGGCTATCTCTAAACCCTACTCACTATAAAATTTTCATGGCATTTATTTTGATGACCTCTCTCCTATCATTTGACATTCATGAGGATGTCTTTGACATTAGCGAGGCCTTCAAAATAAACCCCATCTAAACTTTTATCCTTAGTATAAAAGGGGACCTTCTAAACATTTAAACATTAGGCTTATCACATTAAAACTTAGACCATAGTATGTTTTTTAATACTATTTATTTAAGGTTAATCCCTCAGCTTAAGCCTATGTGCATCATGGAATAACTTAATGTTCATGCATCTTACAAGATATAATTATCCATATTCACCTATGACCTCAATCCAATAATGTGAGACTAAATAACCCCCAAATCTAGGCCAATTGGAGAAGCCTCTCACATCATGATCAATGGTTCATTTTCAATCATCTAGCTTGATTTAATAGACCACATCAACCCCAAAGTCCTAAGAGAACTAAGAATGTGACATGTGGCATGTTATCATTCAGCCAAAGGAACCTCAAAAGATTAAATTTGATATTCATGCTCCCATCATTTGACATTCATGAATACATCTTTAAAATTAGTGATATCATCAAATTTAACCACAATCGACCCCTCAATCAATCAACTTTGACCTCATAGATCATGATCGATGGTTCTCACTCCATCACTAATCTTGATCCAACAATATGAAGTGAAGGTGGAATTTTCAACCAAGGACCCCAGAGCTTGATATTTTGACACATGGATGAACCACATCTAGTCATTTCCCAAGGAGGTTAGAATTCACCACTTAGCATAACTGAGTCATCCAAAATTTGAGCAACTAATTAGAAAGGACCCCTAAGATCTTAGTCAAAGGCTTGCATTCATCCTAGAATATTAATCCAATAGAGTGACATAAAAGGATTTATTTAAAACCAACGACTAATTTTCAAAGGGGTTCCCATGGGAGTACCATGGGAATAAGCTTAAAGAGGTCCATGTAAGTGCCATGTAAGCACTAAAGGACAATCCTAAGATTTGGCACATTTGAAAAGATATGATTTTCATAAGTTGTGCCATCCATAAGATATGAGACATGAGTACATTTATTAAATCCATCAGCTTCACCATTAAGGCCTCAAAAACCCTACGAAACTAGCTTAAATCCCTAATCCTCAACTTAATGCTTTAAAACTTGATTATTAAGGACACAACTGCATTAAGAAAGCTTGAAGTGTCATCTTGAGCATCAACACTAGTCATATTCCAAGGCAATTGAGATCATGGTAGTAACAAGGAAATAATGGAAAGAAGATATTGACATATATCTATCTATAGACCAAGAAGGGAGGTGCTTTGGAGATACTAAATTAGACATAGGAGCATTGGCCACTGACATGAAGAATTGATCTAAGATTTTATTCATAATTGAGGAGCTACAACCTATATCATCTAGTGAGCAAAGGGTATCAATCACTAAGAGAAAGTTTGAGGACCTAACTACAATCCAAATGATAGGTCTTCATCAAGCTACTGCTAAACTTGAGGTATTACATTCCGTTGACATCCTTACACCCCTATTTGTTGATTGTAGAATAGACAATGACTAGATCATCAAAGAAGGAGGGTCAATTAGAATTGCCTATATTTCCCTAGTAGCTTTTGAAGGCTTCTACAAGCTCCCTAGAGATCACATAAACCTCCCCTCCATTAAATAATGGACTACCCAACATAATCTAGATGTTATCTTGAGACCTTGGTTAATCCAAAGAACTCATGTAGCTAGGAACCATGATGGTAAAATCCCTATAATTCAATTTAGAGAAGGTATTATGATCACTATGACCCTATTTTTTAGAGCTTTAGGGATAGCCACCATAACTTATGTCAACCCCAGATGGGTTTCCTACATATATTTCATGGTGGAAGAGAAGATAACTCCACCTATTGGAGATCTAATTAGCCTCCACTTGAGGAGAAAATTTTATGGAATTAAGAAAAGAACAATCCAATAATTCACCATGATTTCCTATCTATTGGACTCATTAATGGCATCCAATCATATTCTTGGTGTCAAGAATTGGTCCTCCCATAGTAAAATTACCATTTCCCATCACTATGTGAAGTTTAAAATCTTCAAGTATAGAGTTCATATGCAATTTATTTATGATTATTATACCCTAATTTGGTCAATAATATCATAAGTAAACCCATTCCCAAGATTCACCCTCTTGTCAATAAGTATGTTGAACTCATGAAAGATACTTGGTACTATCTAGACTACATCGTTATCAGAATAGAAGGGATCATGACCCAACAATTCAAGTTGTAGGTCTATGTCCCGGTCAAGTTGGTTGAGTAATAAATTACTCACCAAATCTTCTAAGTAATTGATAATGTTTTTAGGGAAAAGAGGAAGGGCATTCTGCATCCCTTCCCATTCTTGATTGGGAGAACTTTGATCTAGGATTAGAAACAATTGGACATCATGTCTAGACATAGGGATGCCTTTTTCTTTCAAAAGGATGACCTTAAGGAATGGAACCCTAATAGCAAGGTTATCCCTCACTTGCAGTCAAAGAAAATAACCAAAGTAACCTATGAGCATAGGGTTGGTTCATATGACCATTTTTACACCAAAGTTGTAGACTTTAAGGAAGTCCTTGCTAGGAGTAGGCAACATGGTTTCAAGCTTGAACATAGATTGGAAAGAGAAGAGAAACCAACTGGGGAGAGATGGAAAATTAACTCATTGTAGTATCATCTACTACCTTCCATTTCTAATGCACCTCCATGTCAGACATAATAATATGCACTCCAAATTCAAGGACTTGGTGAGAATAAACTTAGAGAAAGGCCAAGAGAAGGTCCTTCATCATCAACCTAGCCTCTAAAACCATCTTCTCTAGTGGAACACTTTGATATGGTTGTCCTAGAACCATATAAGATGGTGAAGGAATTCTTCAAGGAACTTACAGAGACCTATGGGTCTGATCAAGAAGATGAGGGATCCACAGTTGAGGTGGCACAAATAAAAGGACCTCAAATAAGTGAGGAATAAAAGGGAAAAGAAGTGGCATTGGAATTGGTCCCTGTCACACAAAAGAAGAGGGAATCTGAGTTGGTCCTTGTCCATATGTCATCCAAAATACTAAAGGTGACATGGACCCATCCCACCAGTGAAGTAAATTTGTTCATTGATGAGTTCCCTATACATGGACCTATCATTCCTAACTAGTTCATATATGGGAAACTCCAAAAGGTTCCTTTTTAATCACACTCATTGGTAATTACAAGCTTTGTAGGTGGATATCCCTTTGATAATGTCAAACCCTGGATCAAGGAGCTCATGAAGGAGAAAGAAGAAAGAAGAATTTTTTAAGTAGCCAAAGAAAGTGTAAAGAAAATAAAAGACCTAGGAACATCGAGTAGAACTAGGATTGAAACCCCATAAACACCTAAACCCTTTGAACCAATAGCCAAAATCATGTATGATCTAGATACAATATGGTTTGAAAGGGTGACAACTAAGAAAAATACCATTGGCACTAAGGATTTCACCTTTTAAAAGTTGGAACCTTTTATAGGCCTAACTCCTATACAAGGGTAGGTAGTATGGGAGTATCCCATCCATCAAGAAGATGTGGAAAGTTTGGTGGTGGCCCAATTAGCAATGACCTTGGCTGAAATCTAGGGGATGCAATAAAGGATCACCAATCTAGAAAAGGAGAAGAAAGACTTGGAATCATAGGTTACATCTCTAGTCCTTGATTGAATAAGTCCTTATTTGACACATTTGAAGGGTTGAAGTCCCTAAAGCTTAGATCAAATACCTTGACCCATAAAATTGGGAAAGTACAAGATTTAATCACTCAGTGATAGAAATTTAGGGATCAAGCAACTTAATTGATTAATGTCCATAACACCAACTAGGTTCAAGGCATCAAGATCATCAAGTTGAAGCATTTGCATGCCCTCATAGGAGCCCTTGAAGAAAAGATATTGGACCTAAGCAACTAGTGTGATAGTTTCAATAGCTTTATAGAGGATGAAAAAGGATTGATAACAAGAATGGAGAAGCTCTTAAAGACATTATTGGTAAACCCTTTTAAGACCAATGCCATAGGCCTGATGGATGATGAAGAGTTCAAGAAAAGGGTCATTACCTTCATCCAAAACATCAAGAACAACCAAGTACAAACTATCAAGGAAAATTAGAAGGTCCTTGATATCATCATTACATTAGGGAAGCAAATTATAGAGGAAAAATGCATTCATGAACTTAAATCCAAGAGTGACAAAGAATTTAACACATTGGCAGGTCAAGAAGAGGATTGTTTGATGAAGCCTACAGTAGATTTTTATCTAATTAGAGAACAATATACTAATGTGAAGAAAGTACTCAAGAAATAACCTAAGTGACCCACAAATGTAACATAAAAGAATATTCTTTTGTAATATATATGCTATTTTTTTATCATATATTAATCCTTTTATCAAAATTTGCATAGAAAGCCTTTTGCATTATAATATTTGTATTAAGGATAGTTTTCCTTATCATACCATGTATATTTTGAAAAATATAACCAGTATACCACCTATGTCTCCTATAAATAGGCAAAGGTTACCATTTTGTAAAGAGACTCTGAGAAATTTGTATACAAAAGAGCATTTAATACAACTAAGGAATTCTCAAAAGATTGTCTAAATAGTTTATTGAAAGCCAATGTTGTCTCTTAATTACATGTTATTATCTTAAATTTGAATGGTTATCTATATTTTGAGCTAAATTTTATATCATAGGGCTATTAATTTATGTTAATTTTAGATTCACTAAAAATATCTTAGGTATACTTTGTTTTATTTTCTCTACATTTAGATGTGCATATGCTATTTAGGTTACAGTGGCAAACTTTTAAAGTAAACTTGGTTCTTACTTGTGGTTTATATATCTCCTTTGAAGCTTGCCTACTTTGTGATGAAATCTAAGTTTATACTATTTTACACCATAAATTAGTTCATGTATACTCAAAATAATTAGAAATTTATTATAATATTTGAGAGGGGAATTTGCAATCATGTTCTCTTTTCTGCCTTACCCTTCCTTTTTCTATTTTCTTTATCAAAAGTCACCTAGTTTAAAGATCATTGGTAATATCCATATAGATTAATTTTTTGGCTTGAATTATCACAAATATCTAGACCCTGGTGGCTCCCAACCACCAAATTAATTAAATATTGTGGACAGTTCCCATACTCTACTTCTATTCTACCACAGACATCATAGAATTGTCACAAACTAAAACTCATGTCTTGGATTCTTTGAATCATAAAATGAGAAATGTTCATCAACACTTAAGAGCACCTGTAAGGTAATTATAAGCATCAACATAGCCATATTGCATTTTGCTTCCTACTTGTTCTAAATCTAGAACTACATTAGCATCAAAACAATCTAAGTACATTACTTCTTTGTCATTTCTATATCTAACATAGTTATACTTACTATTTTTAACACAACTCACCATAATAAATTCAATCTATAATTTTATCATCAAATTGGCCTACTATGTATTTTATTATCACCCTTGTGTTTATTCATTTATATACCAATTTAATAAGTATTTAGGTAACCTCAACCTAGAAAATAATTCATTTTAGGGTTAAACACCATTATACTTTCTATATTTAGCATACTTTCACAATTAAAAACTATATCAAGATATTATAATTATAAATTATTTAATTATCCATATTTTATGATATCTTATCCACTCTTTTGAATAGTCTATTCTCCCCTAACCCATCCAAAAAGGGTTAAAAATTTGCTTAGATTTGGTCATATTCTCTTGTGGCATAACTATTATAGTCTACATGCTTTTCATCTACATTTTACCTTTAATTATGATGAAATTCTCAATATTTTTTATCATCATATCACATCCCTTTAAACATTTTTTATTATTGGGATAAACAAATCATTATCATTTGCATTTGCATTTTCCATATTTTCATCACATTTTGGTCACACTAAGGTCGGTTTCAAGATAGAATTGTTTTCTAAAGTGAATCTCTATGAGTATATAAACTTCTTGGTCTCTAAGTTCTCTTTTTTAGTGGGTATGTAATATATCTTGTGTTAGTTAACTATTTTTCACCTTTAAAATCTATATGTAAGAGGAAAATTAAAAAATCCATAAGCCAAGATATCAAAGCAAAATTTTGAAAAATCAAAATAAAAGGAAAAATTATTTTGAGCATTAAAAATATATTTCAAAATTGAAAATCACACTAAAATATGTGAGCATGTCATTTCCATCCACATCTTATTTAAATTTAAAACTCTAAAGTTATCCTCATGATAGAGCCAAGGTCCATTGGAGTGAGGTAGGTTATTAGATTATGGTAGGAAGCTTTACATATAATTATATATGTGTCATTTAATTTCTCATTCAAGTACCTAATCCTTGTAGTTGATTAATGGATCCATTGGGGTATTTAGGAATGGGTAACATGTCATATGAATGTAGGAAAATTTTATATCATCATTCATATATCCTTCATGAGATTATCATTATGCTTCATTAGTTATCCCAAACTAATGCTTTTTAGATGAGCTTATTTGGGGCCATTATTGTCAAAAAATCGTAGTCCTTAAAAATTGGTTAGGGTGTCTTATTTATATAATATAATTTTTAATCACATTGGTGGTGTATTATTTCCCTCTCTCAATTATTTTTCCTTCACATAAAAACTTGTTTTTGAATTTATCCCATCTTTTGTATTTCTTATTTTTCATCTTTTTTATACATGTTAGTATTATGAAAGGTACTAGTGTTTAGATGTTCCCATTTAAACATGAAATTGTTTGAATAGAATATTACATTCATTATCATGACAACTACTTAGTATAGTCTCCGTATGCTCCATTTATACCAATTTACATCTTCTTATTCACATTTATGAGCTTTGTTGGGGTCATTTTCATTTCTTCTAACTTTTTGGGCTAATTCCATTAACTTTTGAGATGATTTTTTAGGATTTGATCCATATATAGGGTTCAAAAATATGATTTTTAATAATTAATTAATTTAATTTACTCTATTCACCTACAAATCCACACATAGTAAGAAGAAGAATTAATGTATATGATTTTATACTTGGATGTCTAGTTTGCACAAGGTTTTTGAAGGTAATAAGAAGAGAACTTGAACCAACAAGGTAAACCTAGTATTTAGAGTCTATAACTATGGATTCTTAGGTATTATTCCTTACAACTAGATTTTTTCCTACAAAATCTCTCATAAAGTGAAACTTCATCCAAGGGTGAGATTAATGGACCAACAAGTCAGCCTAATGTTAATATCCATATCCCTACACTATTTTTAATTTAATTTGAATATGTGTGTCTATGTATTATATTACTATGATGTATTTCATGATTAAATTAGTATATTCTTGTTATTATATGTTATCTTTTCATTTTCCCCCTTTTGTTTGCACCTCTTAGTTACAACCTTAGTTTAGATCCTCCTAGTTACCACCTAATGACATGTCTATCAGTTTTCCCCTTTTTCATCTTGTATCTAGTTTAGTCTTTTTCCTTTATTTCCTTGGATATACTTCCTAACTATATCTTTAACATACTTATTAAATACATATCTTGATTACAACCTCTCCCCACTTTGTAACACAACATATTGTATGTATGTTGGATCTAGTATGGTCTTCTCCTTTTTCCTATATTAGAGGATTTTTTTTTTTTATGACAGTTTACTTACATACAAATTATTAGTGGTCTAGATGATGAATACATAGTGGTTATTACCTAGAATGTATATCCCATGTCATACCTCATTAGTATTTTAGGTAGCACATGCTATCAAGAAGGTACCTCCCAAGTGATACCTCCTTATCAATATGGATGTTCAATATGTTGCACTAATCAACTCTAATGTATATCCAAAGTGATATTTCGATAATAGTTGGGTTATTAAGTACTAATATATAGTAATTAGAATATAGTATGACCTTTGTGATACTAATTTTTTTAAATAAAAAATGTTGTAAAGTAATTATTGAAATTAATTTTATCTAGCATATATAGGTTTTTCATATTCAATATATCCTTGAATATTTTTTAAAGTAATGATATAAAATAATGTGTATATAATATAATATAGGTGACTTTTTTGGGTCTAAAGAATATACCATTTTTAAGTTATGATAGAAATTAAAATATCTAAAGTATAATTATATATATATATATATAATAAATTTCATCTAAGTTTTGAAGCACTTTCTTGAAAATATTCTAATCAAGAATATTTTGATTATGAATTAAAAATATATAGTTTTAAAAAACAAATTCAATGGCTTCCAAATTTGGATAGTGTATAAAATTGATATTTTTCATCTTTATCAAATATCTAAGGATCTCCCTTCTATAACTTATTGATGCATCAATCTCCCTGAGTGCACACCCTAAGGAGTGCACCAAGAAAGGGATAGGGTTAACTTGTGGTAATTTACAAGAAATATTTTCATACTATTATATCATACCATCATACTATTAGTATGAATCTTTTGCGTCTCTTTCTATCTTCCTTATCCATATATTTATGTTCAACTGTCTTATCTAAACTATATTCCTATTGTATCGGCATGGCTGATATAGTTAGTTTCATTCATATTTATTCTTATATTGTAATGGCTTGGATAATATAGTTATGAGTCTACCTATGCCTTATGTACTCTATCAAGACTTTAGATACAATTGGGTGAACTAGTACCATTATAATATATCAACCTAACTAATAATTTTGAATTATATTTATTTTTTTTATGTGTTTAGATCCATATACAATGGGTCATAATTATCATTACCAACACCTACAACACACATTTAATATGTTTGTGTTCAATTTTATTCCCTTAATAAGTAAAAATGGAGTTACATGATAGAATCTTATTTTTTTGAGATCAAATATCTATTAAGGTGAAACTAAGGATGTGCCCCATATTATTTAAAAATCCCAACTAAGGGCATTTAGGTCTTCATCCATGCCATTTGAGGTCTTCATCGACAACATATCTTGAAAATTTAAATTAAAGCAAAGGGGATATAGATTCTTTGAAAATTAAATCCAAATTATCTTTATCCATATTATTTTACCCTAATTTAGATTAAGATTAATTACATAATTTAGTTAATATAAAAACTTGAAATTAATTCAAATTAATAGGAATGGAATTCAAGCATACATATAAATGAAAAATATTGAAACTTATTATAGTTATTTAACAAGTGAAATGTATTAAATATAGTAATTACACCAAAAATACACATACCTTTTTTTCTTGACTATCTAATTTTGACTATGATCTTGTAGTGTAAAATAGACCGAAGAAGGCCTATGAGTTTTTAGGTACTAGAACTATGTTGATATTAGTATAGGGTTGGTTCCATCAATAATGGGTTAGTATCGATAGTTGATATTGACCTATAGTGGTATGTAGTGACCTATTAAAAAAAATACGTATATGAATATATAATCACATTTTCATATATTTGAAATCTATGTATATGTGATGTCAAACCCTAATGATGTGCACAACTCTAGAAATCATCCTCATTCACCTTGAAACCTTAGGTGTTCTTGTGAGGGATAGAAACATATAAAAATATGGATGACTATAATGGGTTGAGTTAAACCTAATCACCTTTATAGATTATTAATTATTTTGTATGTATTTGATACTTTGAGGAGGGATATCAGGCCATACATAGTTATCCAACTTAATGTGATTATGTAATTATGTTTGTTCACTATATGAATTCAACTAATTATTTCTCCTTAATACTTAATAAAGATTTCTTTAGATTGGATTGGGTATGCTTTATACTTGGCTTGTGACTAATCATAATAATTGGTTTTGAATTTACAAGGAATAAGGAAGTTTTTCTTAGTGTGAAAGAATATAGAAGTATATCCTAGGCAAGTTCTTATTCCCTATCAAGTGAGGCCTTGATTTGTATATATATGAGTCCAATTGGGTAATTTATAATGATACACTATCCAAGATATGTGGGTTGACCCATAATAATGGATTATATTTTAAAAGTGACCATTTTTTGGAGAGGGTTGGTAATGTCATGCTTAGGTAACTATCAACTGGCGATACTGACCTAGTTTGATTGTAGTGATCCATGCAGAAGAGGAATAAACCGATCATCTATCCATTCCATTGTAGGATATTATGTGGGGTTAAAATATATAATTAGGTTCATTTAGGTGTGTAAAAATATAATGAAAGGGTTGAAACCATAGAAATCACTAGTTTAGGTTGAGATGTTGAGTTAGGACCATATTTGTGTGCATAAGTCATGTGTGGTAAATGTATGTCAAACTTGTCATTTTAAGTACTTGATACTAGATTTTGTGTGTAAAAATTACCCAATTTTATTCTAGTAATGGAATTTATAGAGTAAAAGGAAAAGTTATACTTGAGTGTGTACAACACACTTTGTATAATTTATGAATCTCCTAATGTGTATGTCATTCTAAAGTAAAACCTACAATAAAAATATGGTAGTTAATGTCCATATATTGAAATATAAAATATGAAGTTGAAATTTCAAAATTTAAAAGGAAGGAAGAGTACACATTTATGTTGATAAAACCCATGTTTCCATTGAAACTTTTTGGAGATGATGCATTAGAGAAATATTATATCCAATAAAATAGTTAGATATTTGTTCCTTTTATTGAGCTATGATTTTTTTTTGGGTGATCAAACCCCAATTTTATGAAACTATGCAATCCTTCATGTTTGGGAGATGTATGTCCCAGCCCTCATAAATTTGGAAATATGTACTAAATATACTAACACAAATAAATACTTAGATATGATATTGATGGGAATTGCATGATGGGTTCACTAGAAGTAATTCCATTTCTATCAAGAATCAAACCTCAATGTATAATACCCATTAAAACATGAATCAAATCACTACAAATGGATTTTAGATTTAAAGTTTCTCACTACTCAGTGTGGAATGAAAATGTGTTTATAAATAAATAAATGTAAGACATAGCACTTAAAATGTGTAAATGTGCATGCATCAGTACCATTCCCCTTTGGAACTATGTTGACTATGTCTCTAAAGGAGCATCAGAAGGTGATATGCCTAGATTTCTAAATTTACAAGGTGATATGGTTAAAGGGTATTGAAATAACCTAGCCACTCCATATTCTTTACAAGTGAAATCATATTTTATATAATATGTTTCATGTGTATTACATGGAGGAGTGAAATTAGTGATCTCATCAATGATAATGATGGTATGATCATGAGGTAACAAGCAATAAAGGAGATACTCTAAAATGTAATGACGTAAATGTGGATCGTAATCCACATTTTGATTTTTGAATCAGTCATCTTTGGGTCTTGAATGTGCTCTATAAATTTTGGCATTTTTAATACAACCTCCTCATTTAATCAGGGTCCCTTTCTCTATTTTTAGCTAATTCTTAGCTTCCTCCCATAGTCACCACATGGTATCCTAAAACTCATTTGACCCGAAAAAGTTCTTGGTTCACCCAAGAGTATCTCCAACTCTACACATGGTGATTGAGTGTTCATCTAAGGTAGGCTTCTTTTTTTAGAACTTCAAGTAGCATGATTAGATAAGGAAGTAATAGATAAGACCCACTATGAATTTATAAATAGGAACAAAAAATTCACATGTGATGCCCCTACACTCAATTTTACAAAAGAATGCTTAGCTTCCCTAGAAGTAGCACCAACTCACCATGTGGCATCATGATGTTTATTGAGAGCAAGGCTTTCTTTGTCAGAGATTTAAATTATGTGATTAGATAATAAGGTTAGGAATGGGACCCACTAAGCAGTTATAACAAGGATGGAGAAAAACATCCACTGGAATCATGACACTTGTATAAAGTAAAACCTTTTCTATCAAGTCTTCAACAAGTACCATTGGATGAGAGGAGTGGGGCCCCCTTTCCTAACAACATTTCAAGGGTAGCTATATAAGTAGACACATACCACCACCATGATTTTTATAAATGTCATGGGCATCATAAAGAATTATAGTTGCATCATATCCATGATTTTAAAGACCAACTGTATTCATGAGTTGGATCTCCCCAGTCAATTACAACAGCCTCATCATGAGCATGAGTGCCCAGTTTTAGGTGTTATTTCCTCAAGAGGCCATTGTGCCTATATAAGCTAGGCTCTTTCATTTTATAAGTCATTGGTTAATGAATAATTGTTTTTGATATTATCAGGGAGTAACCATTTGTAATAGTGTAGTTTCAGAATAGAAGTAGCAGTAGTTAGCATTTTTCATTCTTTGACCTTATTAGGTGCCCCTCACTAGTAGGATTGAAAATTATATATTATGCCCATCAAGTCCTTTGGTATTTTTTTCTCCACCTAATAATGAATAAGATGCAATTTTCTATGAAAAACTAAGTGGAAATTAATTTTTGTTTTTTATCTTCATTTATTTGCTTATATAGTGTTGATTCTTGTTTATGTTATAGAATTTAATTCATGTATGTGCTCCTTTAATAATCTATAATGTTCAAGGATTATAGCTACTTTATGCAATTTAGGTTAATCCTTTTAAAGATCTCGATGCATCACCTTAGTATTTATTTTAAATTTTACTCACCTTTCTTCCTTACCCTTTCCCCAAAACTAATTCAAAGAGTTAGCATCTTAAACCTCAGAGGTTGCTTTACTGAACGCATCTAAGTCCCACATATGTAAAGCTTCCCATAGAAGGTTATTCACTTAAAGTGAGAGTTTTGGGTGTCAATAGTTTTTATTTTTTGGCATGCTCAATGAGACTCAAACCCATTATATATTGATTAGAATTTAGATTTTATGAGTCATAGACCCATTACAAAGTCACAAATAAGAAATAATCCAAGCTTTTTAACACCACCTCTGGTAGCCCCAACTCACTAAAGGACTATAAGATCTAATGTTATGCAATAACCATGATAAATGGTAATTCAAGGACCACCAAATAATTTCATATCATGGAATAGTGGTATCCCACTCATCTCTATAGTATCCTCAACTATGTGGGACCCCATTCCTACTAACATATTGATGTCACTCCCCAAGTTCTCATGGGATATTTCAAAATCATAGTAGAACATCTATAAGATGTTTCTAATGGTTGTGTTGTGCACTATGTCACATAATAGAATATAGCCCTAAAAATACTAACCACCTCCTTAAAATGGATAGATCTTAAATGGTACTGATCTTTACCACCCAACTCCATCACCACCTAGGATGAATTGGGAAATAGATTCTTTGAGTAGGTATACTGGTCATCTCTCCTGTAATAACTAATTACCATTAAAAAGGCCTTATAAGATGGCATTATTAATTTTAATACCTACTTTGATCAGACCTGTTGAATAATCCCAATAATATCTCAACCACTTGTAGGCATGGCCATCATCTTCTACCTCAAGGCCTTCAACTTAGACATAGCCATCATGATCTAGTCTCTTGGAGGCTAGACACTGCCAGACACATATTAACTAGTAGTTAGAGCTGAGAATAAGTTGATAGACATTGAGAAGATTCCCCCTTAACTATCAATGCCAATGTTCCCAAAAATATTGATGTTACTACAATAGGAAGTCTTGATCACCTCATAGGCATGGCCTTCCATGTATGTATATCCACCTACCCAGGTGAGCACGTCCTCTTCATCCTCACTAACTATAGAGATGAATGATATGAAGAACATCTTGAAATTTTTTTTAATGAGATAATAAACCTCAAAAGTTAATAGGCCATGCCTCCAAAATATCCTTTCTAAAATTACCAAGAAAGGAGAGTTTCATATCAAAATAATAAGTACCAAAAAAGGTAGAGGCTGAATCATCAAACACCCAATCACCAAATGTGACTTGAAAATCAATTTATTTCAATACCTAATCCATTAAAAACAATCTTTCCAAGTGCAAATAAAGAGTTGGTTGGTAGCCAAAACAACCTAGTGGATAACTCAAACTCATGGTGCTTTCCATGTAAAAATGCATATGCACCCTAAAATTGCTAAAGAGGTAATCTACAGTAGAATTTTATCAAATAATGGAGACAAGGTAACACACTTGATTCATCTTCCTATGGATACCAATCTCTAGGGGTTGAAAATTTTGTCCTAATGGTCCAAATGCAAGGGATGTCCTTAGAATAAGAAGAGTAAATAGCCTCATAACATTCATTATTCTCTTAGGTAGAATGTAATGATGTAGTTTATGTGAGTGAGGTCCCCATGTAAAAATCTCTATAAGTCCAATTAGATTACTTCACCTAATCCAATAAGAGATTAGTGGAGAACCAAAAAGCCTTCACAAGGCCTAAAATGAATTTTGAAAAAGGGTCAAGACCCCAACCACTACCTCCAGCATATCAAGAATAGGGTGAAATAACACAACAAAAACAAAGGGACCCTGAAATATGACCACAAGGGTCATACAACATGATGGATTAGATAAATAAGTCTCTAGATAATGTTTTTTATGGGAAGTCTTATCTATTCTTGAGAAGAAATAATTTATGAAACTCTTTAAAAGACTGGGAAAATCTTGTATGATCTATCCCATCTATAGAGTTGATATGAGACAAAGGAAAGGAAATTAATAGTAGTGTGCAACCTCAAGTTCCACTACATTCATTAACTCTAAGGTAAGGGTAAGTAAGGTAAATCTTACACCATTCTATTTAACTCTTATTGTGGGGAAGAGGTTATTACATAATTCCATGATTGACTCTAGTGACAACACCACAATAATGCCCAAGCAAATTGTAGATGCATTACAACTATAGTATGAACATTAAAATAAAGGGGTGATACAATTATATGGGAAGAGAGTCCAAACTATATGTATTATTAGGGATCTTATCTTAACATTATACTCTTGTCTTAATATCATAGTCACATAAGCATTTGTAGTGATAGACATCCTACCAATCTTCACGTTATGTCTATCAAGAGATTTCACCACCAGGATAGGTGGATACATGTCTTTAGATTGGTCCCACTTGATCCTAAGTACCAAATATGGTTTAAAATTGAAGGTGTTATTTGAGCCTCTACATACTAAACATATAGCTAATGAGGCTATGGTAAATTTCCAAGCAATGAACACTTCTTTCTCTAAGAAAGAGATGTGTCACATAGAAATGCTCGAAGAAGAAAGAGTGGTAGACAAAAGGAGCCCAAAGGAATAATTCCTCATTAGTGACTTCATTAATAATTATCCTTTTGAAAATGTTTATGCCACCAACCTTAGGACCTATGTAATCTATGATGAGGATTAGGACATCCCTGAGGTGATGAAGAAAGAGGAAGATCAAAGAAAAGAACCCGAAGATGACTCTAGTTTTTGGACTCTACATTTTGATAGTGTAAAATTCAAAACAAACTCTAGAGATGGTATCCAATTGGTGTCCCCATCTAGAAAAGAGACCCTAAGATCCATCCAATTCCAATTTTCCTCTACAAATAATGAATCTAAATACAAAGTGTTAATCCATGACCTTAACCTTATCAAGCGCATGGGTGTAAAGCAACTAAAAGTGTTCAATGATTTTGAATTAGTAGTAAGACAAGTGAGAAGGGTAATAACTATTAATAGTGTTCACATGAGATATTACCACCATTAGATATGGGATTTTGTCAAAGTATTTAAATCTTTCAACATTCAAATCATCCCTAGAACCATGAATGTGGAGGTAGACAAGATGGTGAAAATTGGTTTATAGTTTAATCTAGTGATATATTTGTTTACCAATGAATAAGTATTGTAGATAATCATCATGCCCTTCATCCTAATAATGACCAAAATTGGTAAGTGTTCGAAAGTGATGCCTAGATTGCCTTATTTCTCTAATAATGATGAAAATTTGTAGAGTAGTTATAGCCAAAGATTGAAGAAGCCTATGGGGATTAGATCATGCAACTAAAATATAATAATATAATGAAAGGGATAATCACCCTAGAGAACCTTTTTGATTATAATGATACAAGGAATGACAAATGGAAGTTTATTATAGATAAAAGTGACTACTCTGAGCTTGATGTTAGAAAAAGAAGGCATTTAAAGGTTGGGAAAGAAGTTCCCCAAAAGGATAAATACCAATTGGTGTCCTTTTGTAAAAAATATGGAGTGATGGTCTAGATCTATGATGACCTAAAAGGGTATGACCAATAGGTAATCCATCATACCATTGATTTAATCAAGCTATCTAAGCTTGTTTGGTAAAACAAAAGGCTAGTTAACCCAAAAATTTAGTTCCTTATGGCTCAAGAACTAAGGAAATTGATTGACTCTAGAATTATATACCCAATTAAGCATTCAGCTAAGGTGTCCAGCCTATTTATAGTGAGGAATAAGAATTGATAAATCCAACTATACATGGACTTCTAGGACTTGAAAAAAGCATATCTAAAGGACCATTACCCATTGCCTTCCATGGAATAGATCTTCTAGTCAGTAGTAGGTTTTGAAATATTCTCTCTACTAGATGGGTTATTAGGGTATAAAGAAGTATGGGTGAGTAAAGGGGACCAAAACAAGACCACTTTTACTAAAAAGTGGGGGACCTTCATGTATGTGAATATGCCTTTTGACCTCTCTAACATGAGGGATACTTTCTAAAGATATATGGACATAGTATTTTAAGGCTTAATTAACAAAATCATCCTTATTTACTTGGATGACCTCACTGTATTCTCTAAGAAGAAGGAAGACCATTTTGACTACCTGGAGAAAGTTTTTTGAAAATGCCAAAAATTAGGGGTATCTCTCAACACCAAAAAGTGTGTATTTAACATCCCATAATGTAAACTACTTAGATATGTGATATCTAAATAAGGGATCTCAATCAATCCTGATAAAGTAAAATCCATTAATAATTTAACATTTTTAGTCAATAAGAAGGGGGTATAATCTTTCCTTGAAAAGATCAATTTTGTTAGCTAGTTCATATCAAAGTTCATGAGATTGGTAAGGCTAATAACCTTGACGTTAAATAAGCACCAAGCCTTAAAATAGACCAAAAAGGGATAATAGAATTCAACAAGATTAATGAATAAATATCCACTACCCCCATATACATCAATCCTAACTTCTCCAAATATTTCATCATGTATGTCTACGAGAACAACCATAGCCTAGCAACTGTGCTAACTCAAAATGCAAAAGAAGGGACATATGAGCACCAGATTAATTTATATTTAAGGACCTTGCATGGTTATGAGACTAATTATAATTTTGTTGAAAAGAAATCTTTTTCCATCATCAAAATTCTCAAAAAATTTAGACACTTGGTGGTAGGGAGTAAGATAATGGTATATGTGGTGCATTATAGCATTAGAGAGTACATAATAGAAGAAGATATTATATAAAAGTTGTCCAATTAGATCACCAAGATCTTATAAAATGATGTTGAATTCAATCTTAACCAAGATGGGTTGAATAAGAGGGCTTTGTGAGTATCTAGGTTAATTCATTAGTGCATTAATAGAAGAACAAGATACATCAAAAATAGTTTTAGTAAATCAATATGAAATTGATGGGTCTTAGGTTGTTAATAGGACCCATTTTATATAGGTCATCCAATATTTAGATGGTCTTCCTATGTACAAAATAATATTCGATATATTATAGGGATCTAACTACATATTAGTCATTTTCAAGAGGAAATTCAAAAGGGAGCTACTCTAATGCATGGATAGTCACCAAGTTAACAATATCCTATAGGATATGCATTTAACCCCTCTAGGTATACATTTATTTTCAAAGATGATTACAACTAAAATCATGTCTATATGATATTACTAATTGACCATGTTCTCTGATTACCATTAGGTAGTTAATAAATGCCATTGATGTCGATTCTATGTGGGCAAGTGAAAGAATTTAGCCATGCGATTGAATCCAATTGTAACAGATGAACTTCTTACATAATGAGGTTTAGATTTCATTATGATGATAAACCCTGTATCTAGTGTGGCCATAAATGGATACTTATGGCCACTGACTACTTCACAAGGTAGATCAAAGTAGCCCCAATGAAAGAAGTAATTGAAAGCATGATCCTCAAATTCTTGAATCAGTTATTGACATGGTTCCACCCTCCCAAAATAATCATTTTAGACAATGCAAAGGCTTTCCTCAGTTCCAATATTTTAGAATTTTCACTTTGAAATAGTATTTTCCTAAAGACTTCATCCAATTACTACCTGTAAGGGAATGTGTTGGCCAAATCAACCAATAAGAACCTCATCAGATTGATCAAAAGGATAGGCCCCAACCAAAAACAAGAGTGGCATATACATTTTAAAATGGTTCTATGGGCTGATCAAATTACTTCCAAGTAAATTTTAAAGGCATCCCAATATGAATTAGTATACATGAAGGAAGTATAAATACCCATATCAATATAAATTATTGATTTAAAGCTATTGAAAGCTATTTAAATAGTGGAAAATGGATGGATGTAGGTCAAATTGGTAGAGTTTATTAGCATCCAAAAATGAAAGGAATGAACAAGTAATGCCAAGGTCAACTGACAATAAGCAGTCAAGTGGTAGTTCAATAAGAAATCATTAGACCTAGGCTTTAAGCCAGGAGACTTGGTCCTCAAATATGACCAAAGGGCCATAAATCTAAGATAACATGTGAAGTTTGATTCCTTGTGTAGGGGGCCTTTTTACATCATGGTAAATAAATAGGGAAATGCATTTAAGTAGGAGAATGAAGAAGGCAATGCACTAGGAATTCTAGTAATGGAATCAACTTAAAACACTTCAACCATCAAAATATATGCTTCTATAATCACATGGCCAAAACCCAAAGTACTAAATGTCAATAACATCACCAAGGGGTGATGTAAGGACCCCTCATTGGTCTTAGATTATGCAGATAGGATCTTTGATCCTAAATTAGCAAAGAACCCAAAGATTTTGAGGGAGGTCACCCATGCCCAATTGATTATAAAGGTTTAGAGAAATGACTATGAGTCATTTGGGTACATAATGTGAAGCTTTAAGTTGGCCCAATACATGGTGCCTTTTATGCACCCATACTCATAGATCATTACCTTATATGTAGATCGATATGGTGCTAACATTGGCATTATTATAGGCAACAACCACCTAAAATTATATGTTAGTACCAAATCCATAACAGAGATGATCCAACTCTCAAGTGACCCTAATGTTGATATCTTTAGTATGGAGATCCTATAGAATGTCTAGGACATCTAGCTTTAAAAGATATGAGTTCATCAATACACTCTATTGCGTGAATATTTTGTCGACCAGCTAACTGGTGACCAAAATAGTTCTTATCACCACAGCATAGGGAGATCAGTCAGCCAGATGTGCAAGTTTATTGCATCAGCAGGGGACAAATCTCTCCTCTCATCAAGGGGAGGTTCCCTATTAAATATTTATACGCTTGATATACGTATATAATTAAGCAAAAAATAACACATGGGGTGGTATCACAGCATCTACTTCTCTTTTTTCAGAAGTAATGTATAAAGAATAAAAAGGGGGAAATCCTAGTCCACAGCCAACAACATTCCTCTTCTTTTAGTAACGGTATCAAATAGAAAATCACCTAAAGTGACAAAGTTCACAAGAACACTCATGCAAGCACAAAGTCTTGCGTAGTCTCCTTCACCGATTTGGAAAAAGTACAATCGTAAAGTGAAGTGAAGCACAAAGTCTTCACCTAAAACTATAAAAGATAACTGAAACTCAAAGATAAAAGTAGCACAAAGTCTATCTTCTACCTTCCAGAAATGCCCTCAGATAATACTAACACACCCACTTTGCTTATTAAATTAGATAAACAAGATATTATCAGGAAAAAGGACTTAAGAATTGTTTCCTAAACAACACAGACAATCTCAACACAAATTTTGAATTGAACTTGCTTCTCATTCATTTAATAAAATATGAGTTACAAAAATGAGCACAAAGTCTCAAAGATTGCTTCAATTTTAGCAGAGTTGTTTTTCTTTCTATTATCCAAGATCCTTTACAAATGATGTCTCAACTATATATAGGGAGAAAATCCTCAAAAATAGAAAATAATAAAATATACAAAATATCTTGGTCAAAGATGACTCATCTTTGACTTTTTAGATATTTTTCCAAAATATTTACATGTAATTACAATTTTTAAATTTTCATACATTTTGCACAAAACAAAAGTGCATAAAGAGAGAAGAAGAAAGGAGAGAGATTCAGTTCTTACTGCCATATTTCTTCATGTGTGCATCGAACATTGTGATGGATGCCTAAATTTCAATGTTTTCTAGTGTAACTGTGTTCTTAGAGATGATTTTGGCTCTGATCAATGCATCCTTCAATGTTGTGATGGCTTGAGTGTGGCCAGTTAACTTAGATTTTAGATTCTCCAAAGTTAATTGAGCATCTAGAATGCTGTCCACAGTAGACATTGAGAAGGATTTTTCTTCAAAATATCTCTGAACCATCTCCTTGAAATTTTGAATCATTTCTTCTACTGGAAGGAACTGATTGTCCTTAGAGGTCAAGTTGCATGGTATCTCTTCTAGTTTATTCAACAGGCTTAGGTCACTCTTCTCACTAGCCTCCTTGAAAGCTTTGAGATCGTCAATTAGATCTTTGAGTACCTAAATCTTGAAGATCAGTGACTCCTTAATTTCAACATAGGAGTCCTTACTGGAGATGACACCGATAGATATTAAGGTGCTTTTCTTGAGGTCCTTCATTTCCTTCCATCTGTTAAGATCTTTTCCTGAACTATCGATCTCTTGAGAAATGAGGGAGATGAAGTCATCTAGTTTCGCTTTTACCTTTCTCATTTTTCCTGTCTTTTCTGCTACTTTTGTAAGCAGAGAAACTCCTTGAGTGTGCATCTTTTCAATATAGTCCTCCAAGACTTTTCCTTTCAAATAAGTCTTTTCTACTTTTTGAATGATTGAGTCATCCACGGAGAAGGCCTCTGGAGTTGCTGCTTCAGAAGGAAGAGTGAACCTTTTTATTATTGTCATTAGCTGCTCTGCTTTGGCCTTGTAATAATCCTTCATCTCCTTCTCTCTATCAAATTTTTGGACCATGATGTCCATAGCCGACTGAAGATCGCTTTTCACACTTTCGTGAGTAACTTTGCCAAGTTCAACACGAGAGATGGAATAGTTGCTCATCTTGAAACCCTAAAAGGTCGCATCCTATGGAGGCTTGGCAATTTCTAAAAAAAATTGTCCTTTTTCTTCGACCAATTTGGAGAGGATTCTTGGCCTCTTAGGAGCCTTTGCTTTCACCAGCACTATTTTGCCAAAGTCAAACTCATCTGGGGAGATGGCCATCTTCTTTCTTTTTGACATGAAAACAGACATCCAAGGTAGAAGAGAAGTATCTATTGTGGCAATGGTTATCTCTACTGGTGTTACTGTAGCAGCTTCCACACTGCTAGTGGTGACAGTAATTGTAGTCGAAGTAACTGGTGAGACTGCACTGACTAATGATTTTGGCTCGGGTGTAGGGCTTGCTGGAAAGTTGAAGGAAGGAGATGATAGACCAAAAGAGGATCACCAAATATGACCCTTGAAGGAGAAGCGGCTTCGGAGGAGGGAACACTGATAGGAGAGATGGGAGAAGAGGGTACCATAGGAGACTGAGGGGGAGAAGGAGATATGCTCTTGCTCAGTTGTGCTTGTTCCTGTGAGAGTGGAGGCCCAGTGCTAGGTTGCCCTGACGGCTGATCATCTTTCTCCATGGACTAAGCTGCCTGTGCCTGAGGGCTCTGCTCCTCAGTTCCTTTTGTTGCCACTGCAGGCTCTTCAGTGGCTTTAGGTTTCTTGGATATAAAGATGATCCTAGGATTGTGGGGCCCAGAAGGAGAAGGGACATCACCTTTGTTTTTAGTTATGTTCTCTGCTTTCCTCTTCAATTTTACCTGGTATTCAGCTTCTGATCTCGTAATAAATTCCTTCAAGGTGATCCCTTTGGCTGCTAACCAATCATTGGTGTTAGCCAATATTGGTTCAAATCTTTTTTTCAAAAAAGTCAGCTCCTTTTGAGACCACTGAATTGGAGGGAGAGGGGAACCAACAACCTTCTCTACCAGATACATGTTATTGATGATGTTTCCATCATTGATTAGACCAGAGGGGATCTCTGTAAGCCTGAGATATTCAATCTGCTCCAGTGTCAGCCTGCAATAGTCTATTTTTCTAATCTCCTCAGTTGTCCTTAGGTCTACCCAAATATCCTCGATCATTGGCTCATGGAATTGGGTTTTCCTCTTGATCTTTTCCTTGACTCCCCTATAGTCAAATTTTTCTCATCTTTTGAATGGTTTTAAAGTAACCATCTGCATTTTGGTTTTCATAACCTTGGCTTTGGTTGATGTTGCAATAGAATACCTACCAATATCAATCTAAAACTTGAAACCTGGTCTCTTCAGCTCTATCTATTTGGTATGCACGACAATCAGTTGTCGACAAAGTTCCATTAGCACTAGCTTATCTGAAGGAAACCTGGGGAGCATGTAGGGGTAACCCTAGTAAAATCTGACTCAAAGATAGAAGAAGGTGGAGAACTGAAATAATATGCAGCTAAAATCATTGACCACTGCCTAGGCCTCGTCCGATATTCTCTTTTGCTTGATCTGAGGGTCAAAGAGACATAAAAATATAGCAAAAAAGGCATCGTTTACCCTCTTGAAGTGATGGGTTGACCCTTGAAACGTCAGCTGAGGATAATATGAGTAGACCAGGGTGGTCTTTCTATCTCCTTGAGTAGTTAATCCCAAGAAAGATCACATTGCGGTAGCTATATAAACTAGGTACGAAGTCATGTAGAATTTGAAGGAAGTCTATACTTTGGTTAACTACTCGTGGAGGGCATTGCTGATTTGCTCTCCCTAAAAGATGGCTTGCTTGCCCTGGAGGATGATCTTGATGAATGGATACATCTATTCATGGAATTGTGAAGAAGATGGGAGGCCCCATACTCTACTGAGAAGGGTGATCAAGTCACCAACTTCTTCGACGAAATCACTCCTCGAGAATTTTTTTGGCCATCTGGAGAGGCTGGTCCTGGGGGTCTTCAACCACTTGTGGTTCATAACTTTCTTTGCCCTCTCAGGGTCTTTATCATATTCCTTCTATGCATCCCCAAAGTCAATTTGGGTTACCTCAGTGATTGGAGGGCACATGAAAACTTTGTCGATGAATTTAGGGTCCAACCGAATCACCATGTTGCCATTAGTGTCTGAGACCGACCTGGTCTCTTTGTTATATAAGTGTGTGCATTAGAGGATGAATTCAGTATGATGTGCTGCTACCAAAAAGGTGGCCACCAAGTGGATATTGCTCTCGATGATCCTTTTCATCCCAGTGCTGGGGTTTGTCACCTTTACACAGATTAAGAATTTAGCCATGTCCACATGGCCGATCTCAGTGTCCCAGATCTCATCGATGTTGGAGGTAATAGAAGTGAGGGGGAAGATGCCCTGATACTTGTATTTCATTATTTTTTCCTTCTTGAGAGACACTTCTGTCATTAGGAATGATCTCGACCAGATGGGAGTAGATGTGCAAGAGTTCACTGATTAAACTACAGTCATGATTATAGAAATTAGGAGAGAGAGATGATGAATGGAGAAAATGCATTCTGAGTGATTATGACCATAGAGGTCACTTAAAAAGGCTGGGTCAGAAGAAGGAATGAAAAAAAATGAGGAAGAAAGGGAAAGAAAAGGATAACTTAGAAAATTCCCAAGAGTTAGGAAAATCTGAGGGAAGGATACACGGGCGGAAAAATTTTCTGCCCCTACATGCTGGGATAAAAGAATGTAAGGGTAGCAAAATTTGCCGCCCTTGCAAAGACGGGTTGCATAAGCGGTGAATTTTGCCACCCTTGCAGACTGGGGGAGGAAAAGTGGTAACGGCAGTGAAATTTGTCGCCCTTGTAAGGGCGGTCTGTAGGGGCAGTGAATTTTGCCGCCCTTATAATAAGGGTTGACATAGGCAGCAAAATTTGCTGCCCTAAGGGCCGAACGCAGGCTAGAGGGAAGAGAAATATGCGGGCTAGGATGGGGGAGAAAACCATGCCCGCGATAAGGTGGAGAGGAAGCACGCAGGCAGGGGGGAAGAGAAAAGAAAAACAAAACAAAAACAAAAGCACATAACACTAAGCAAAAACAAGAAAATAAAATGAATACAAATGCCAAAAAACAAAACCAACCTGAGAAACCATGCACACCACGAGGTTTAATCTGCTAAAATGCACTTTAACTCGTCAGTTGGGTCGCTCAAATGCAAGAGGTAGGAGGAAAGGAGGAAGTAATGAGAAAAGATAGGTTCAAATTGGCTTATATGGGGTGAAAAACCCACCCCAACAACCCATTGTGTGTAGCCATAAATGCCGCACATGGTTACCGAGATGTGCAAGGGCGGTAAAATTTGCTTCCCTTACATGTTTTGGTAAATCTATGCAAGGGCGGAAAAATTTGCCGCCTTTGCATGCCAGAGTGCAGGGGCAGAAAAATTTGCCACCCTTGCAGGAAAAGTGCAGGGGCAACAAATTTTGCCGCCCTTGCACAAAAACAATGGAAATGCAGAGGCAGCAAAATTTGCTGCCCCTGCAGGGAAAAGAAGAAAAGACTAACTCTTAGAAGAGGTAGTCTGAAAAAGGGACTTGGTTTCCAAAATGTTTCGAGACTGTAATGGCCTTCACTTTTTGGGAAGATGTGTTTCATGAATTTTAAAAGTTCTAGGTAGACCAAGACAAGAATGAAAAAAACCCACCTTGAGAACAAACTTAGAGAGACGAAAGATGAAATAGACAAGTTTCGTAGGGGGTTGTTCCCAAAAATGAGCTAAGCTAATTTTAGAAACAATAGCTAGCTCCTATTAGGGAACTTCTGCTAATCAAATTGATTAGCGGGAGTAGAAACCAGTCTCTAAGTGCCTTCATCCAAGCCATTGGGCTATGGAGTCAAGCTAAAAATAAAAGAAAGAGAACAGACAAAACATAAAAAATGTATATATATACAAATGGACTCATCTAAGCTTCAAGGATTGAATAGCTTCAGATGCTGCCCATTGTGAGGTAGTGCAAATGGTGTTCCATCTTGGTATTGCAACAAGAAGCTAGCCTCACCACAAAGCTGTCGAATGGTGAATGGGCCCCTCCACAGGGAATCAAATTTGCCATGCATCCCTTTTGGTTCTCGCCTCTTGTCCCACAACAAGACTTGATCTCTGACTTGGAATTCATGAACTTTAACTTTATTATCAAAGAGAGCCTTCACCTAGTTCTGATGCTCCTTGATCTAATCTACTACCATGGTTTGGCGCTCATTCAGCTCGATTAGACACATGATTCTTTTATCGACTGAGTTTTCGAAGGTTGAGTATTTAATTGCTTTAGTTAGCCTGAGTGCTGGTAGTTCAAAGGTGATGGGGATTTCTGCATTCAATCCATACAGAAACTAAAAAGCAGACATACATATAGCCCTTTTGGGTGTTATTTTATTTGCCCACAAAGCATCATACAATGCTTTATGCCACGTTCTCTGATTGTCATCTACCAACTTCCTGATAATGTTGACTAGGTTCTTGTTACTCGATTCTGCTTGTCCATTTCCCTAAGGAAAATAATCTAAAGTGTGAGATAAGGTAATCCCATAACCAAATAAAAATTGAGTAATTTCATATGAGAAAAAATAGGCCGCATTATCTGTTACAATTTTGAGTGAAACCCCAAACCGAGAGATGATATTTTATTTGAAAAAATTACACACTACTTCAGATGTAGCATGTTTGGTTGGGATGGCCTCCACCCACTTAGTAAAATAATCCGTTGCAGTGATGACATAATCATTCCTGGCACTTAAATATGGGTTAACCGTACCAATGAAATCAATACCTCACTGCTGAAATGGTTCCTCGATTACTACCGGCTTGAGAGGCAAAGCAGGCAGCTTAGGCTTTCCAACAAATTGCTGACATAATTCACACCTACGCACCCATTTTTAGGCATCCTAGAATAGCGTGGGCCAATAATACCTTGCTCGTAGAATTTTATGTGCCATCACCGGTGCAGAGAAATGTCCTCCATAGGCCAAATTATGGAAAGATTGTAAGAGTCTTTCTTGTTGAGCTTTGTCAACACAAAGAAGAAATGCCCCATCCAAGTTTCTCTTATAAAGACCATTGTCCTACAGAACATAACCCACTGCTTTCAATTTAACATTCCATTTCTCTTTAAAAGAAAGATGAGCGGGACACTCACCATATGTCAGAAAATGAGCAATGTCAGAATACCACTCATCAGTAGTGGTAACAAAGAGAACCATAGGCACGCCTTTGATCTTTACTTCTTCATTTTTTGCTTCACTTGGAATGTTGTTGGCGATCAACTAGCAGAGACCTCTTCCTCATACGAGCTTGGTTGGTTTGATATCTAGATCAAACTCCTGAGTCTTAGAAATCTAGTTACCTCTCTTCGTACCAAACTCTTGCTGAGTCAAAATGGATTTTACTGTTGTATTTGGTACGAGAACTTCAGTGTGAGACTTCAGGATATAAAACCTAAAATGCTTGATAGCTTTGACCATGGTGTATGCATGCATCTCCATAAGGGAATATTTCAGCTCGTGATCCTTGAGTGGACAACTCATGAATGAAATAGGAGATTATGCACCTTCTGGATTTTGCTGAACCAAAATAGCCGATAGTGTATGCTCAGAGGCATAGCTATATATTTTGAAACCTTTAGTATAATCTAGACAGACCAAGACTGGTGCACGAGCGATTGCTTTCTTAATCTCCTTGAACGTTGATTTACCCTCAGTGGTCCATCTAAATACAGCATTGTCTTTCATCATGTCGACAATGTAACGAGTTTTCTCACCAAATTTAGGAATGAACCTCTGAAGAAAATTCACCTTTCCAAAGAAAGAGTGAACTGCGGTCTTGCTGGTAGGTAGAGCAAGTTTTTGGATGGACTTGACTCTCTCTAGATCAATTCTAATACCTTCTCGAGACACGATGTGTCCGAGAAGTTTCCCCTCAGTAACTCTGAAGATAGATTTCGTTGAGTTTAAAGAAATACCATTCTGGTGACAGCATTCCAGTATCCTTTGCAAATGATGAACATGCTCAGAGTGATGCTTTGAAAACACTGTCAGATCATCTAGGTATACTACAATGAATTTCTCTATTTCATCTTTGAAAGTGAGATCCATCACCCTTTGAAACGTGGCACCTACATTTATCAGACCAAAAGGCATTCTTCGATAAGTGAACATGCCCCAAGGTCTGGTGAATGTTGTCTTGTGCTGATCTTCTTTCCCAAATTTGACTTGATTATACCCCAAAAAATCATCTAGCATTGATAATATTTCTGAACATGTTACCATCTGCAGGACCTGATCCATGACAGGAAGGGGGTAGTTATCTTTTAAAGACAACTGGTTTAAGTTTCTGAAATCCACATAGATTCAAATTTCACCATTCTTCTTCCTGACGAGTACTATGTTGGAAATCCATGTTGAGTGATGGATTGGAAAAATTATCCAGGCATCCAGCATCTTTTGTATCTCAGTTAAAATAGTACCTAATATTTTTGGATTATACTGCCTAGATTTTTGCTTGTAAGGTACAAAGTTTGCCTTCAAAGGAATGTCATGGCAAACATCATTAGGCCTTAGTGATTTCAGATCATCATAGGAATAGGCCAATACATCCATGTATTGGCAGAGTAGACTAGCAAGCTCAAATCTTTCCTTGGAAGTGCAATATTTCCCAATATTTACCATCTTAAGATCACGCTTAGTTTCCAAGTTTACCTGATCAAAGTCTTGAGAGGACTCTAAATCTATACGATGTTATTTAATAAACCTATCATGGTTATCAAATAATTTCTCTAGGGACACCAAGCCTTTTGGAATCTTATTCCCTTTAAGCTGTAGAAAGTCCTCACCTATGTTCGCATGGGCCTCAGGAGCTGCCCCACACTCTCGGGGTTCACTACCTTTAAAATGCAGTTGTTCAAAACTATCTTTTTACTCCAAAAAGGCGATGATTTGATCATCATTATTGAACACTTGCCAGTGGCTGGCATTATTTGGTACACTTGGTCAAAAAACCAGCTCGATAGTATACTTATCTCCCTTAAAATTTGGGTGAGGAACTAGAAGGGTGGCAGAGACAGCCAATGCATCTGCTCGGTCATTGAATTCCCTCAGAATGGTAGAGATGTTGAAGGCATCAAAATTTTCAATCTGATCCCAGACCAGGTTGCGATAGTGGCACAACCTCTCATTCTTGGTCTGATAGAGGTTTCTCACCTGACAGACTATCAACTCAACATCTCCTTTAGCATGGAGTTCCCTAATGCCTCTTTCTTTGGCAGCCTGTAGTTCGAGCAATAGAGATTCGTATTCAGCCGTGTTGTTGGTATTATTGAATTGCAATTTGTAAGACAAAGGAATAATATCTCTCTAAGGGGATACCAACACAACCCCGGCTCCTAACCCAGTAGAAGAGCAACTGCCATCAAATTCTAAAGTCCATACCTCGTTAGGTGTTGCTTCTTCTTTGAAAACTCCTCTGTTTGGGGGAAGAGGCTCTTCCATGTGTTCATTTTGATTTGTCAATTTTTTAGCTGTATCGGCTGAACACAATCTCAAGTTATCATTTGTAGAAGTTTCATTAGATGTCTCATGGGTTCCATCCGTAGACAGGAAGTAGTTGTCCATGCCTGAGGACTCAAATAAAATTTGAGATTTTGGTGCCAATGATCGGGTAACTATGTACCTTGCTTCTTTTTCAGGAAGCAACTTCTTCATGACACCTTAGACTGGGATCCTTGCTTCGGACAAGTCCATACTTAGCTCACCTCTGACATCCTTGCAAAAATTCTACCCAAGCAAGATGTCGTAAGATGCGGGAACATCGGCCACTAAAACTATCATTTTTATCTACTTCTCTGGAAAAGTCACGAAGGCATATTGAGCGTCTTTTATTTGACCAAGGAGAGGAACTTGCTTATTTTCCATGGAAAAACATCTCCTAAAGGTTCTGGTTAAGGTCAAGCCAAGGGAATCTGCCACCTTAGCGGGCATGATGTTATCTGAAGCTCCAGAGTCTATGATGCAATTACTCAGCTTATAACCATTTATAAGTAGGGAGAGATAAAATGGTTCAATTTTCTTGAGAGTGACAGGAGGAGTTACAACAAGATTGTTTTGAGTAGATTTATCTTTAGGGAGATTGGGAGCAGCTTTTGAAGAGTCTTGTCTTACAGGGATGGCTTTATTTTTTACATATTATGCCAGCCTATCAAACTGCTCTGGGTTAGCTCTCAAGAATTTAACCTCTGTCATTTGAATTTTAGTCTTTCTAGCATGATCAATTATATCAAATAATTGAAAATAACTTGTAACATAGGAAGAGAGTCCATTATCAGGGACTTTAACAGGTGCGACACAGGTCTGAGTAGTAGAAGTGAAAGATATTAGGTGATTGGGAGTACTCACTTTTTATGGGTTACCTGATCTTTTGATTGTGGAGGCAATGGAGTGCCGCATTTGGAAATGGAAACCGCTGGCTGAGATTCCTCCTCTGCCTTTTCTTTGTCGGTCTATGAAGTCGACTGATTTTGGGATCTGGTGAAAACAATGTAAGATCCATCCAAATCCTCCCCTTTACTTTCAGCTTCGTCCTGGTAATCCAAGAAACTGATATTGGAGTCATCAGCTAATTCGTCTTCCTGCTCATTAAAGGGATTAGCATCTTCTTGTTGATCTAACTGAGGTTGAAAAGAGTTGTCATGCTCAGCTTCCAGGTAGCTGACCGCTGAATTGGCAGGTGTTGCATCAATGGCTAATCCCCCTAGAGGGGGAGGTAGACAATTAGATTGCCCTTAGTTTTGGGTAGCATTACCTTGATATTTCTAATTCTGAAACATTCTCCTAGGTGCATCTCGATAGGTAGGAGCAAACGTCCCTTGGGCTATTTGCCTCTTCAAAGCTATCAGTTCGTTCGTCAATTTTTGCACCATAGGATCTATAGTACCTGAAGAATTTTCAACGGATGAAGAGAATTTATTTTTACTAGAGTCTCTTATGATCTTATCTACCAGGATAAGATCATCCTCAATATCAGTAGCTAAACTTTGAGCCAAGGCTAGATCCATAGGGCCAGCTTGCCTCAATAGGAAACTTCAAAAAGTTGCGAATTGATGAAAAAGCACTTGAGATTTTCTGGCGTGGGCTGAGCCACAGTTGGAAACCAGTTTCTCAACTTGTTGAATTTAGCTATGAAATCCCTCATGGGTTCCTGGGGTTCTTTCTTCAACTGTGTTAGCTGAGCCAACAAAACATGTGCATCTTTAGCAGGTTTAAACCTAGCTTTGAATTTGGATTTGAGCGTATCCTAGTCTGTTACTGACCCAGCCTGTAGGTGATAAAACCAATCCGTGGTAGCTCCTTGCAAAGTTTCTACAAAAATTCTAACTGCTACATCTTCAAATTCCACATTGATCATGCCACATGCTATGCAAAAAGTGGCAATATGCTCGTCAGGATGAACCTTTCCATCACCAAAAAACTTAGGAAAATTCTTTCTAGAACTACGAGGTAGTTCATGCAAAGGTGCAGTCAAATTGAGAGGGCCAAAGGAATTACCCCACGGGCCTTGAGTCATAATGTTAGGATGATTAAATAGTGGGATAGCAAAATTTGGTGGAGTATTTATCGACAGGGCATGGTTAACCGTAGGAAAAGAAGTTCTACCTTGTTTTGGTGACTTGATAGAGTTAGGAGGGAAACTCTTAGAACATTGGAGGAAAGGTGACGAAGGAAAGAGATCAAAGTTACTTTGTTGTGCTAACTCAAATACAGGGTCAACAACACCCTTAGATCTCTGGCTTCTAGTGTAGCATGGAGTTGCCAGATCTTAAAATGAAAAAGGGACCAAAATTGCTTTAAGTTGAAGCTTGAGGCCTCAAAATGCATGTTCTTTCCAGTGGTTCTAGTTTTGCAGACCAGATAATGTAATGGAGGTAGATGGTAAGGTTATAATGATAATAGGTAAGACACGAAATAGAGTTGCCGGACTATATAATGGATAAGGGTAGGGACTGCTTCAATCTAAAACTTGAGGTTTCAAACTGCACATCATTCGGGTCCCCAGCGGAGTCACCAAAAAGCTGTTGGGTGAATATTTTGTTGGCCAGCTAACTAGTGAGCAAAATAGTTCTTATCACCATAGCATAGGGAGATCAATCAGTCAAATGTGCAAGTTTATTGCATCAGCAGGGGACAAATCTCTCCTCTCATCAAGGGGAGGTTCCCTATTAAATATTTATACGCTTGATATACGTATATAATTAAGCAAAAAATAACACATGGGGTGGTATCACAGCATCTACTTCTCTTTTTTCAGAAGTAATATATAAAGAATAAAAAGGGGGAAATCCTAGTCTATAGCCAACAACATTCCTCTTCTTTCAGGAACGGTATCAAACATGGAGTAGAAAATCACCTGAAGTGATGAAGTTCACAAGAACACTCACGTAAGCACAAAGTCTTGCGTAGTCTCCTTCACCGATTTGGAAAAAGTACAATCGTAAAGTGAAGTGAAGCACAAAGTCTTCACCTGAAACTACAAAAGATAACTAAAACTCAAAGATAAAAGCAGCACAAAGTCTATCTTTTACCTTCCAGAAATGCCTTCAGATAATACTAACACACCCACTTTGCTTATTAAATTAGATAAACAAGATATTATCAGGAAAAAGGACTTAAGAACTGTTTTTTAAACAACACAAACAATCTCAACACAAAGTTTGAAATGAACCTGCTTCTCATTCATTTAATAAAATATGAGTTACAAAAATGAGCACAAAGTCTCAAAGATTGCTTCAATTTCAACAGAGTTGTTTTGCTTTCTATTATCCAAGATCCTTTACAAATGAGGTCTCCACTATATATAGGGAGAAAATCCTCAAAAATAGAAAATAATAAAATATACAAAATATCTTGGTCAAAGATGACTCATCTTTGACTTTTTAGATATTTTTCCAAAATATTTACATGTAATTACAATTTTCAAAATTACATACATTTTGCACAAAACAAAAGTGCATAAGGAGAGAAGAAGAAAGAAGGAGAGAGATTTAGTTCTTACTGCTAGATTTCTTCATGTGTGCATCAAACATTGTGATGGATGCCTAAATTTTGATGTTGTCTAGCACAACTGTGTTCTTAGAGATGATTTTGGCTCTGATCAATGCATCCTTCAATGCTGTGATGGCTTTGGCGTGGCCAGTTAACCTAGATTTTAGATTCTCCAAAGTTAACTGAGCATCAAAAATGTTGTCCACAGTAGACATTGAGAATGATTTTTCTTCAAAATCTCTCCGAACCATCTCATTAAAATTTTGAATCATTTCTTTTGCCAGAAGGAATTGATTGTCCTTAGAGGTCAGGTTGCATGGCAGCTCTTCTAGTTTATTCAGCAGGCTCAGGTCACTCTTCTCACTAGCCTCCTTGAAAGCTTTGAGATCATCAATTAGATCTTTGAGTACCTAAATCTTGAAGATCAGTGACTCCTTGATTTCAACATAGGAGTCCTTACTGGAGATGACATTGATAGATATTAAGGTGCTTTTCTTGAGGTCCTTCATTTCCTTCCATCTGTTAAGATCTTTTCCCGAACTATCGATCTCTTGAAAAATGAGGGAGACGAAGTCATCTAGTTCCACTTTTATCTTTCTCATTTTTCCTATCTTTTTTGCTACTTCTATAAGTAGAGAAACTCCCTGAGTGTGCATCTTTTCAATATAGTCCTCCAAGACTTTTCCTTTCAAATAAGTCTTTTCTGATTTTTGAATGACTGAGTCATCCACAGAGAAGGCCTCTGAAGTTGCTACTTCAAAAGGAACAGTGAACCTTTTTATTACTGTCGTTAGTTGCTCTACTTTGGCCTTGTAATAATCGTTCATCTCCTTCTCTCTATCAAATTTCTGGACCATGATGTCCATAGCCGACTGAAGATCGCTTTTCACACCTTCGTGAGTAACTTTTCCAAGTTCAACATGAGAGATGGAATAGCTGCTCATCTCTAAACCCTCAAGGGTCACGCCCTGTGGAGGCTTGGCAATTTCCAAAAAAAATTGTGCTTTTTCTTCGACCAATATGGAGAGGATTCTTGGCCTCTTAGGATCCTTTGCTTTCACCAGCACTATTTTGTCAAAGTCAAACTCATCTGGAGAGATGGCCATCTTCTTTCTTTTCGGCGTGAAAGCAGACATCCAAGGCGGGAGAGAAGTACCTGTTATGGCAATGGTTGTCTCTGCTAGTGTTACTGTAGTAGCTTCCACACTGCTAGTGGTGACAGTAGTTGTAGTCAGAGTAACTGGTGAAACTGCACTGACTAATGATTTTGGCTTGGGTGCAAGGCTCTCTGGCAAGTTGAAGAAAGGAGATGATAGACTTGGAATGGATCCAAAAGAGCGAGGGGAACTTCTAAAAGGGCCTTGAGGATCACCAAATATGACCCTTGAAGGAGAACCAGCTTCAGAGGAGGGAACACTGATAAGAGAGATGGGAGAAGAGGGTACCACAGGAGACTGAGGGGGAGAAGGAGATATGCTCTTGCTCGACTGTGCTTGTTCTTGTGAGAGTGGAGGCCCAGTGCTAGGTTGCCCTGACGGCTGATCATCTTTCTCCATGGGTTGAGCTACCTATGCATGAGGGCTATGTTCATCAATTCCTTTTATTTCCATTGCAGGATCTTCAGTGGCCTTAGGTTTCTTGGATACAAAGATGATCCTAGGCTTGTGGGGCCTAGAAGGAGAAGGAACATCACCTTTGTTTTTAGTTCTATTCTCTGCTTTCCTCTTTAATTCTACCTGGTATTCAGCCTCTGATCTAGTAATAAATTCCTTCAGGGTGATCCCTTTGGCTATTAACCAATCATTGGTGTTAGCCAATATTGGTTCAAATCTTTTTCTCAGAGAAGTCAGCTCCTTTTGAGACCACTGAACTGGAGGGAGAGGGGAACCAACAACCTTCTCTGCCAGATCCCTGTTATTGATTATGTTTTCATCATTGATTAGACCAAAGGGGATCTCTGCAAGCCTGAGATATTCAATCTATTTTAGTGTCAACCTACAATAGTCCATTTTTCTAATCTCCTCGGCTGTCCTCAGGTCTACCCAGATATCCTCAATCATTGGCTCATGGAATTAGGTTTTCCTCCTGATCTTTTTCTTGACTCCCCTATAGTCAAATTTTTCTCATTTTTTGAATGGTTTTAAAGTAACCATCTACATTTCAGTTTCCATGACCTTGGCTTTAGTTGATGTTGCAATGGAATACCTGCTAATATCGATCGGAAACTTGAAACCTGGTCTCTTTAGATCTATCTATTTGGTATGCACAATAATCAATTTTTGAAAAAATTCCATTAGCACTAGCTTATCTAAAGGAAACCTGGGGAGCATGTAGGGGTAGCCCTAGTAGAATCCGACCTAAAAATAGCAGAAGGTGGAGAACTGAAGGAACATGTAGCCAAAATCATTGACCACTGCCCAGGCCTCGTTTGATATTCTCTTCTGCTCGAGTTGAGGGTCGAAGAGACATAAAAATATAGCAAAAAAGGCATCGTTTACCCTTTTGAAGTGATGGGTTGACCCTTGAAACGTCAGCTGAAGATAATATGAGTAGACCGGGGTGGTCTTTCTATCTCCTTCAGTAGTTAATCCTAAGAAAGATCGCATTGCGACAGCTATATAAACTAGGTATGAAGTCATGTAGAATTTGAAGGAAGTCTGTACTTTGGTTAACTGCTCGTGGAGGGCATTGTTGATTTGCTCTACCCAAAAGATGGCTTGCTTGCCTTGGAGGATGATCTTGATGAATGGATACATCCATTCATGGAACTGTGAAGAAGACGGGAGGCCCTGTACTCTATTGAGAAGGGTGATCAAGTCACCAACTTCTTTGATGAAATCACTCCTCAAAAAGTTCTTTGGCCATCTAGAGAGGTTGGTCTTGGGGGTCTTCAACCACTTATGGTTCATAACTTTCTTTGCCCTCTCAGGGTCTTTATCATATTCCTTCTGTGCATCCCCAAAGTCAATTTGGGTTACCTCAGTGATTGGAGGGCACATGAAAACTTTGTCGATGAATTTAAGGTCCAACCGAATCACCATGTTGCTGCTGGCATCTGAGACCGGCTTGGTCTCTTTGTTGTAGAAGTGCATGCATTGGAGGACAAATTTAGTATGATGCGCTGCTACTAAAAAGGCGGCCACCAGGTGGATATTGCTCTCGATGATCCTTTTCATCCTGGTGTTAGGGTTTATCACCTTTGCGCAGGTTAGGAATTTGGCCATGTCCACATGGCCGATCTCAATGTCCTGGATCTCATCGATGTTGGAGGTAATAGAATTAAGGGGGAGGATGCCCTGATACTTGTATTTCATTATTTTTGCCTTCTTGGGAGACACTTCTGTCATCGGGAATGATCTCGATTAGATGGGAGTAGATGTGCAAGAGTTCACTGATTGAACTGCAGTCATCATTATAGCAATTAGGAGAGAGAGATGACGAATGGGGAAAATGCATTCTGAGTGATTATGACCATGGAGGTCACTTAAAAAGGCTAGGTTGGAAGAAGGAGCAAAAAAAATGAGGAAGAAAGGGAAAGAAAAGGACAACTCAAAAAATTCTTGGGAGTTAGGAAAATCTGAGGGAAGGATGCACGGGCGGAAAAATTTTCCACCCCTGCATGCCGGGATAAAAGAATGTAAGGGCAGCAAAATTTGTTGCCCTTGTAAAGATGGGCTACATAGGTGGCAAATTTCACCGCCCTTGCAGACTGGAGGAGGAAAAGTGGTAAGGGCGGTGAAATTTTCTGCCCTTGTAAGGGCAGTCTGCAGGGGCAGTGAATTTTGATGCCCTTGCAATAAGGGTCGACATAGGTGGCAGAATTCACCGCCATAAGGGCCGAACACAGGCTAGAGGGAAGAGAAATCTATGAGCCAGGATGGGGAAGAAAACCATGCCTGCGGCAAGGTGGAAAGGAAGCATGCGGGCAGGGGGGAAGAGAAAGGAAAAACAAAACAAAAACAAAAGCACCTAACACTAAGTAAAAATAAGAAAAGAAAATGAATACAAATGCCAAAAAACAAAACCAACCTAAAAAAATGCACGCACCACAAGGTTGAATCCGCTAAAATGCACTTTGACTCGTCAGTTGGGTCACTCAGACGCAAGAGATAAGAGGAGAGGAGGAAGCAATGAGGAAAGATAGGCTCAAATCGGCTTATATGGGGTAGAAAACTCACCCCAACAACCCACCACATGCGGCCATAAATGTCGCACATGGTTACCGAGACGTGTAAGGGCAGAAAAATTTGCCGCCCTTGCATGTTCCAATAAATTTGTGCAAGGGCGGCAAAATTTGCCACCTTTGCATGCCAGAGTGCAGGGGCGGCAAAATTTGCTGCCCTTGCAGGAAAAGTGCAAGGGCAGCAAATTTTGCCACCCTTGCACAAAAACAAGGGAAATGCAGAGGCGGCAAAATTTTTTGCCCCTACAGGGAAAGGAAGAAAAGACTAACTCTTAGAAGAGGTAGTCTGAAAAGGGGACTTGGTTCCCAAAACGTTTCGAGACCGTAATGGCCTTCACTTTTTGGGAAGACGTGTTTCACGAATTTTAGAAGTTCTAGGTAGACCAAGACAAGAACGAGAAAAACCCGCCTCAAGAACAAAATTAGAGAGATGAAAGATGAAACGGACAAGTTTCATAGGGGGTTGTTCCCAGAAATGAGCTAAGCTAATTTTGGAATCAACACACTCCTCCAAATCAACTACACCAAAGTGCTTCTTCTGCCCATCATCCTCACAAGCTTCATGATGTAGGACATAAAATACACCCTTATTATGTTATAATTTATCTTTGGTATGGAATCAGATACTCACATCCTTGATTTTTAATTACGTTTAGTCTTCCTTTTGAAGATATTGGGCAAGGAGAAGTTTTATAGGATAGACTTTGTAGATGTCATTGTTGTTACCATACATAATGAGCTAGCAAACTTCTCAACACATAATACATTTTGGTATTCCTCCTTCCTCCTTTACCTAATCTTGTTCAACACCCATGCTTATTCTCTTAATACTTTACTTTCAAATCCATTGAGACAAATACCCATCCCAACATGATGATCCCTGTCATTGAATGGTTTCACATCTTATTGATCATGTAGGATTACTATTAATTCTTGGAGTGCTTCCTATCCCTAATCCTTATTAACCTCATCCAAGATTTCGTCACCTTTATAATGATGTAAAAATATAATTCATGGCTCACCAATTTTATAATTATGATCAATTAGTTCTTTGGGGCTCAATTCACCTTCATTTGAGCGCATAGATTCAAGAAGGAGACATTCTAGCTCTTATGCTTGCTCACAAATAGGACCTTAGTCTTGGATATGGATAATAATCTTGATGGATCAAATTAGTATATGGCATAGGCCATAATAAGAATACCCCATATGACATCCCCTTCTCAAGAGGGTCATCATGATGGTAAAAAGGTCATAGGAACACTTGCTTGGACTCAAGCTTACAAAGCTTGGCCTCGACTAGATTGACAACCAATGGAACTATGACCCAATTGGTTATATATCTACTTTGAAGACCACCTCCTCACTTAGTCATGAACCCTATCCATACCTTAAATATTGAAGGTTCATAATGAAGGATGACATCAAGTATTACGTGGATCTATCTAAGATCTTGTTGGACACGCACAAGCCATGGGAGTCCTTTTATAAAGTGGTCCAAGAGTTTAACCCCATAAATAAAATGAAAAAGGGGTTGAGAGAATATCCCATTAAAATGGGCTAGGCCCAAGAGAAGATAGATGAATATTAGAAATATAGATAGGAAATCAGCTAGTAAGAGTGTAATTTTGATGACTTGGATACTGATGAGTAGTTCAAAACCCTTTGGGACAAATATCATGAGGCGGGGGCTCTGGCATAAAGATAATTATATGTCAAAGAAGAATAAGAAGAGGATGATAATCCTTTTGAGGAAGAGGAGGATGCCCCTTAAAATAAAAATGAGGAAGTTTTGATGATCTAGAGGCCCATAAACTAGCCACTTCCTTTGTACCCATATCCCACTACCCTATCGTAGCAGTAGGTCTATTTGGGGCATCTCTTGGTGGGATCATCTCAGCCTAGATGACCCAAGGTAAAAGCATCCAGTTCTCCCCTTGAGCCCCCATAAAAGAGGGTGCACTTTTTTCATCCCCTTCTTTCTTCTTTTACTTCATTATTCACTCCCTTTTTACCCTTCATGGTTTCCATTAAGCTCACCCTACTTTACACTACCAAACCTATCACCTCACTCATGACACTTTCTTCAATGCATCTGATCACCTCCCTTATGTCATTTCTCACTCCTACACCATCATCATCCACATCATTATCTATTATGGTGAAATCACCTTCTATCCCACTTTTTGGCCTTCCACTTTTTCCTCATTCTACCTTAACCCTTCACCCACTCATCTCTAGAGGAATAACATCCACTACTCATAGTAGCAAGTGACCATTCCTTTTGGGTTACCACAAGGATCCCCCTTCATGAGGGAAAATATTTAGTCATAGGATTAGTTTCATTAATATATGGAGATTACTAGAAAATATCGAGAAGCTCAAGTAGAGAAAATAAGAGGAAAACAAGCTAAGGCCCAAGTGGTGCCTCATATGTGGTCATTTTTTAACCTAGAATAATAATATCTAAAAATTACACACATGGCACCATAATTAATTAAGCCCCAAAAATAGATGCAACTGGGGGACTACTCAATACATACCATCGGCCTCAATCTCAACCAGGCTAGACCCATTGACAGGTTCAAATTAATGGAGGAAACACAAAAGTCCATCACTACAAACTATATCAAGGTTGGCCAATGGTTGGAGAATAAAGAGCTATAACTCACAAGAGTGAAATCTATGATTGATCAGCTTAATTTTAAGTCCAAGGAAAGATATGTAGAGCTCAAAAAAATGAGGTTTGACCTTCAGAGTTGTGTCACCAATGAGAGATTCTAGGTGGAAGCCAACCAAAGAGCCCAATTACAAATCTAGGTCATAGAGATAAAGATCAAGATAAAAGGTCTAAAGAAGGAGCAATAGGCTATGGAGAATAAGATACATGAGAAGTAATTAGATATTTTATAGACCCATCAAATTCTCTCAGACTCTAACAAAATGCGTCAACAATTTTAACAATAAATGTAGGAGTATTCAACCAAGGACCAGGAGATCTTGCATCTAAATAATGACCTTGCCACCCACTCCTAGACCATAGGGATCCTCCCTTGGTATAGAAATTATATGAATCATATTGGGAGAGGATTAATAACATGATATTGAACTTAAATCCAAAGCTTAGGTTCATCATGGACTTGTAGAGGATGAGCTCCCAGGTGAGTACATCCATAGACCAGGTCCTTACCTTTATGTCCCCAAGAGTTCAAGATTCACATCTCTTAATTAAAAATCTATACAATGCAATGGATATGATGTTGTAGGAGGTAGGTGTGGCTAATAAAAGGCAAGAAATGGTGAAGGTAAGTAAGTTTCTAAGATACAACAAGGCAACAATAAAATGTAAGGAATTTTTCAATGCCTTAGAGAAGGTAGTCTAGGATATGAGTGGGCACATTAAACATCTAGTCTAGTTGGGACTTCCCTCTCTATTCCTTATAGATAACACCATCCTTCCAGAGGAAAAAATAAAAGAACTATTGAAAAATAATTAGAATGACTAGATCATTTTTGTGGCTCTCAGTCAAGTGCCTAGAGTCTCTAAGGTAGAAACCATTTTATAGCCTCTCACCTAGCTAAAATTCTAGATGCTAGTAGTAGTTCAGGGTTTGAGTAACATCTCCTTCAAGGAGATCATAGATCTAGACAAATCCTTCAAGGCTCTAAAGAATAAGATTCAAGCCAAGGAATAAGAGTGGATGCCTTTAAAGGCTATTCTTTAGAACTTGTAAATTTTATAGGCTTCACTTGTTTTTACAAATTTTGCCTCGACTAGTTTGTGAAATTAGAATTTTGAGTTCTTCCATCTATAGGTAAATTCCCCCTAAAATTTGCTAAGAATTATGGATCATAATCTATATTTTGAGTTTTGAAGCTATCATCTTTGGGTCTTAGATGTGCTCTACAATTTTGGCATTTATGTTGTAGCCTCTTCATCTTCTTAAGATCCATTTCTATATTTTTGGCTAAGTTTTAGCTTCCTCTTATAGTCACCATGTAGTAACTCAGTGCTCATTTGACCCAAAGCAATTCTCAGTTCACCCAGGAGTAGCACCAACTCTCCACATGGTGATTAGGAGCTAATCTAAGGAAGGTTTTTTTTTTTTCAAAACTTCAAGTAGTGCTATTAGATGAGGAAGTAATAGGTGGGGTCCACTGTGAAATTATAAATAGGAATGCATACTTTACACATGGTGCCCCCATGCTCAATTTTATAAAGGAGTGCTTAACTTACCTAGAAGTATTTCTAGATCACCACATGGCATCATGACACTCCTCGAGAGTAAGGCTTTCTTTGGCAGAGCTCTAAATTACATGATTAGTCAATAAGGTTAAGAATGGGACACACCAAGTAGCTATAATGAGGAATTAACAAAACTTACATGTTGTATTATAGTGTTTATCTAAATCAAAACCTTTTTTCTCAGGTCTTCAAGTAGTGCCATTGGATGAGAGAAGTGGATCCCGCTTTCCTAATAATATTTCAAGGGTAGTTTTATAAGTAGACACGTGTCACCACCATGTTTATTATAAGCATCTTGGGCATCATAAAGCAATGTAGTTATGTCATATTTAGGATTCTGAAGACTGACTACATTCATGAGCTAGAGATCCCTAGTCAGTTATAATGACCTCATCATGAGCATGAGTGCCTAGTTTTAGGTGTCATTTACTCAAGGGGTTGTAGTGCATATATAATTTGGGCTCTTTTCTTTTGTAAGCTACTGGTTCATAAATAATCATTTTTTCTATTATTAAGGAGTAGCCATTTGTAATAGTCTATTTTTAGAATAGAAGTAGCAGTAATTGGCATTTTTTCATTCTTCAACCTTAACAGGTGCTCCTCATGGATAGGATTAAATATTGTATATTGGACCCATAGAGGGCTATGGTATTTTTTTCTCCACCCAAAAATGAAGAGGATGCAATGTTCTATGTCAAATTGAGTGGAAAATTATTTCTATTTATTATTTTCCTTTCTCTACTTCTATAGTGTTGATTCTTTCTTATGTTATAAACTTTAATTCATGCATATGCTCCTTTAATAGTCTATAACATTCAAGGATTCTAGCTACCTTATGTATTTGTATGTTAATACCTTTAAATATCTCTGTGCATCACCTTAGTTAGTCTTTATTTTAAGTTTTAATGCATTTTTTCCGTACCCTTTCCCCCAAACCAATTTAAAGAGTTGACTTTTAAAACCTTGAAGGTTGCTTTACAAGAAACATCTGAGTCCCACATCTATAAATCTTCCCATAGAAGTTTGTTCACCTAAAGTGAGATTTTTAGGTGTCAATAGTAACTTGGTAGTATTGCAAGTATTTTGAAAATCATTTGGCTCATCATCATTAGAATAAGTGAGAGTGACTTGTAAATATGGATTCATATTGACAAATTTAGGTAAAGGTGCACTATTAATTATTGGAATATTTAGTATCTAATATTAGGATTTGGGATTGGGAAGTTGAATACTCCATGGGTTAGGATTGGCCTTGTGTTTATACCATTTACCATTATGAATGAACTTGATACATTGGCTACCATAATAGGCAATAGCCATCATGCGATGTTTTCATGGGTGACTTAGGAGTATATTATAGGATAATGGTAAGTCGAGAACCATGAGCCTTGTGTGTATAGTTTTGGGTCCAAAAGTAAGAGGGATATAAATACAACCAAGTGGTTTTTAATTGGTCTTGTCAAATCCATGACATGTTAGATGAGTTTGCTTAAGATGATCTTTGTTATACCCAAGTTGTTGAATGAGCTAAAGAGATGTCACATTAATTTTGGACCCTTCATCTACTAATACTTTGTGAATAAAAGTGGTGTTAATGGTTATTTTAATAAATATAGGTGGGTTGTTGGCTCAAAAGATAATTTCATAATTGATAATGTCTTCTTCAAGGAACTCTATGTAAGGTTTGTAATAAAAACAAATAGTTTCAATGGTATAAACTTCTATCATTAGAGGTTCATGAGAGGTATTTTTTAAGATATAGAGTTAAGTTCCTCTAAGAAATTCCAATGAGTTCTTTAAGAGGAAGAACCAACATGAGGTTTAGAAGGTAAAATATTTTTAGTAAGAAGAGAGTTAGTTGGATGTTTGGATTGAGGAAGTGGTTCCTCATTGGTTTTCGAAGTTAGGTTAGTGGTAGTAGTATCATTGAGAACTTACTCTTAGAGTGATGGTTTCTTTGGTTTTATGACAAGATATTTTTAGGTAGGTTTACATTTATAATTAAATTTAGTTGCATTCACATATTGGGAATTGGTATAGTATTGATCATAGTTGGCTTCAATCACATAAACATCCTTCTTTGATTGTTGAGGTTTGGATGTAGAAAAAGTTTTTGGATTATTAGAGGAATCAAATTTGAAAGCTTGTTTCTTTTGAGAAGCATTAAGATAATCATGATAAAAGGTTTCAATAATGGAATCATGACTGAATGTATCTCCTAGTATAAAATAAATGGAAAATTTTGTAAGTCCATGACATGTTTCATGAAAATGACATATATTAGCATGAAACCAATAATATTTTTTACGTTCATACCATGTAGGTGGGTTATTAGCATATGTGAATGCCTTATAAGGTGCTAAAAGTTGTTTAATTTTTTGAATAATTAGTAGCATATGGGAAGGTTGTGGATTTTCCATTTTGGATACTCCTAGTTTTGGTTGAGGAGGATTACTAGTGATTTCAATGGTTGAGTGTTGGAAATATCCTCTAATGGCTTTAGTGTTAGGTCAAATTGTCTCATTAGAAAGTCTTATCACTTAGTTTGATTGATAACATCATTTAAAGTTTGGGGAGAAAATTTTCAAACCTTATATTAAAAGGGAAGGTGTTAAGGAAATCATTAAAAGTTTGAATAATTTGTCATCAGTCATGTTATGATTGGATTTATGAGCTAAATATTTCCATTATTTGATAAAATCATGAGTTAATTCAGTTTGGGATTGATTAACATTGATTAAATGACTAAGATAATTTTCAAGAAGATCTTATTGTCAAAATTACTTAACTAGAGGATTGACTAAATCCTCAAGTTACCATATAAAGTGTTGGGGGAGTTGGTTATACCATTCTAATATGTTATTTTTGAAGATTTTAACTAAAATTTTAGTAGTGGTGAAAGTATTAGTTTGGAGACACTTTGTATAAAGACTATTGAATGCTTTGATTAAATATGTGGGGTCTTTAGTCTCATCATATTTAATTGTTAGAGATGTATTACCAATATCAATAGATATAATTAATGGGGATAAAGGTTCATTTTGAATGTTTTGTAGCATCTTGTTGTGAATAATAAGTTTGGGAATGATATTTCCCATGGCATCTTTAAGAGGTGGAGGAATGAAATTTTGGTTATTTTGGGGAAGAAGGATAGGAGGTTGATTATATATGTTTATCAAATTATGTTGTAGTTACATCATTTGAGAGGAACTATATGTTTGCATGATGTTCATTTGTTTCACTATTTGTGCAATAATTTGAGTTGTATCAATTGGTGCATTGGTGTTAGGAGGAGGATTATTAGGATTGGTAGGAAGAGGATTCCCTGAATTGGTATTAGGGGGATGGTTTTTAGGTGGTGGATTGGTAGGAGGCAAGTAAGGTTTCATATGGGTTTATTTGTTAAGCTTGTTTTAATTTCCCCCACATTATAGTAAAGTCCCTTAAAGTGATAATTATCTTGAGAAGTATAAAATGGATATGACCCACCAATCTCATCTTTTGGAGTGATTTGGACCATATTGTAGTCAAAATATGAGGGATGGAAAAAGATACTCTAAGAGTAAATATGCTCTTGGGTATTAAAGGTAGGAATAAAGTAACATCCCATATAACATCTAAATGGATTTAGGTTATCCAAAAATATTCTAATAAGGGATTTCATGATGCTTAAAGGTAAAATTTGAAATCAAGAAGAAAATAGAAAAATAGAGATAGAGTCAACCAAATACATAATAATATCATCCAAGAGGTACATAATTGATAGAGTCAATAGAGTCTGTGGGAAAGATCAATGCAATGGGATATAAAAGACACCGTTGACATGCTTGATTATATTTTATAGATGGTAAAATTGAGGTAGGCCAACAAAATACATAGTCAAATAGGTTGAATGTGTACTGTAGAAGGAGAAACTAAATAATCTAAAAATATAAACCATCATATAGGGTGACTTTGTACTAAAGGTAAACAAAATTAATAGTTCTTAAGAGACCATGGTGATAGGGATGACTATGTTCTAAAAATAAGAATTTTTTTGCAAGATAATAGCTAAGAAAATATAATGAAGTGCACAAGAAATTATATCAATGTGTCTAATCTAATTTTAGCACACAACACAAATATTTTACTAATGTTGGCTAGTACAATTTTTTAAATACAACATGCAATGATCAAAGAGTAAGCAACAAAACTTGAATATAAATGCTAAACTAATTGGCCATTCCTAAATGTTTCTAAGTTATAATAAATTTTGAAATTAATGTGATAGAGAGTTGAATGTGAAAAAGAACTAGAAATTAATTTATGGATAGTTTCATGTATTTTAGGTTGAAAGAGATATGTGTTAGTGATGTACTATCTTGGTATTGGGTTCTGCTCCCTCACTTCATAATCTCAAAGTGATAAGGGTTTCAGGTGATTTTCAAATGTATACCATTAACTAAGTGTTTAAAATTGGTGAGAAAACCAAGTTGGCTTCACCCTTGGTGATGAAATCTAAGTAGGTAGACCTTGGGAAGAAAATATTTAATATTTTTTAGTGTTAAGTGATTTATAAGTGTGTGCAAAAGAGAAAATTAGTGTGACTAAATCAATAAATTGAAAACCACCTAACTAGTCTATGTTTATTACTCTAAGCAAGCACTCAAATGAAATGAAAAGTAAATTAATTACTAACAAAATAGGTTAATTTATTTGAATGTGAAGAGTATAAATTCATTTTAGGTGACATTATATGTAAATAATATAGAGTAGAGTTGATATTATTGATACTATTGTACAAAATCAAGATCTAAAAGAACACAATCAAAAAGATTGACTGAGTCTTATAGAGAAAATATAATATATAGAACTATGTCGAGCTAGTTAATCCAATTCACTATAGGGTTGTAGTTTTATACACTACAAATTGAACTGTAAATGATAAACAAAAATGATAGAGAATGTAAGAATGAACTTTGTAATTTTGAAGATGCTTAGTTTTTAAATTTTATGTTGTGTTTATTAAATGCTGATTTTTATATTGTAAAAATAGAGTTGATTGGGTCTATGATGTATGTAAAACTTATGCTAAAAAAATCTATGAATAAAGTTAGCTAGTTAGACTAAGTCTGCAAACTTATATGCCAAAAAAGAGAACTATGAATAAAGTGGATTGGGTCAACAAATATTGCAATCCTATGATTGAAGAAGAGAATCATGTTGAGTTGATTAATCTAGTTACCTATATTTGGAAAATAATTTTATAGAGAAATCATAGTCAATTTGGAGTGACTATGTTAATCCTACACATAAAATGTTTGATTGTATTGTTAGGTTTGATATAGTACTATAAAATAAATATATATAATATAATAATAAAATGAATGCATGAAATAAAATCTACATGGGTTAGATTCACATTAGGTTCACTAGAATGTATATAAGAGAAAATGTAGTTGATCTACAAATCATCCTAACTCGGAGAAGATAAACCATGCTTACACTTCTACTTTTTGGTACGTTTAGACAATTAGGGTCATGATCAAGATGTATTAGATAGACATAAAAAAAGGGTCTCTTATTACAATAATATCACTAGAGAAGGTTCCAAAGCCTTTATTCAAACAACACCATATAATAACCCTATCCAGGCCCTATGTTTTTTATAGTCATAAAGTAAATATAGATTAAAGTAAAATCTAACCTAGTGCTCACAAAATATTTTGGCACAAAACAGGGTTAATGAAAATGAAAGTAAACATGCATAGAATAATTATAATTAAGTTTTGCATAGATATAACCCTAAAACATGGAGATAAAAATACATTCAAAAAATATTAGTTATGTTACTTCTATTTACTAAAATATAAGAGTAAATTTAGAGACACTAACCTTGACTATGGACCCATCAAGACTCAATCTTTCCCTTGGCCAAATGTGTTTTGAAAGAGGTTATTGTGGTTTGTAAGGAAAACTAAGATAGTCTAAAGCATCCAAGACTTTTACACAAGACATGATTCTTCTCCAATCATAAACTCTAAGTAATAATTCCTCAAGTATAATGGTGGAAGACTAGATTAAAAAGAAGTGTAAATGAATAATTAACTATGTCTCTCTATAGTAAATGGTGACAATAATGTGTATATATAGTTGAATCTAACCCTAAACCTTTTTACAAGTTTAATTGATAGTGTAATCCCAATTTGACCCTGTATCATTAATTTATAAAATCAAGTTAGGTCTTAGTCTATGTCATCTGAGGCTAAATGATACCCTTAACATGCTAATATATTTTAAGTATAGGGTCATTCTAGGCCAACATTGTTTAGTAAATGTTAGAAGGTATTTTGGTTTAGCTATGGGATGATTAATGTGGTGAATTTCTTGGAGGACTATGTAAGATATTTTTTAAATCTTAGGGAAGTGTATATGAGAAGGTTTTTGTTAATTTAAAGTGGTTGTATAAGGGACAACAATCTTGTGAAACACTAATGGTCTACCCATGCCTTTCCTGGTACACCCTTTAAGGTGTGCACTCAGAGAGATTGAGACTCGATGGGTTCCTATAAGAGAAAAAATATTAGTAATTTATTTATTTTTTAAATAGTATATGTATACACCCCTCATCCATCACTTTAAACTTGAATATCCATCCCAAGGTTCAAGCTATTAAGGAACACATTTAACATCAATAGGAGGTCCTTGATAGTTTACAAGAAAAATTAGCCATGACATATTGGTAAGATGCAAGTTGTTGATGTTGAAAAGGTTTACTATGGAGTTATTTGTTAGACTCGTGTCAATTACTCAGCTAAAGATGGATGAATTACAAGGCATCCTTACTACCTATTAGATGAGTGAGAATGATGATATACCACTAAATAAGGAAGCAATATTCAAGACAAAGATGAATCCTAAGAAGAAGTTCTGAGGTAAGAAACTAAGGGGGATGACATTTATGATATTGATCTAGATGAAATGATTTCTTTGTTTACAAGGAAATTAAAAACATGTTCAATAAAGTATAAGGGTAAACTACCCTTCAAATGTTTTAATTGTGGAGAGATAGGAAATTTTTATAGAAAGTTCCCTCATAAGAATGATGATGAAGAGCATGATAAAGACGAAGATGAAGATAAGAAGACATACAAATCTGATAAGAGGAAGAAAGGTTTTATAAAGAGTGACAACAAGAAAAAGTTATTCAAGAAGAAGAAGGGTCTCTACACCAATAAAGACTACAACTCATCATATGAGAGTGAAAATAGTGACTCAAAGTGTGATCATGAAGATGATGGTCTTGTTAAATATGAAGACATTTTCATGGCTAAGGAGGGTAGTTGATCACATCAAAATGAGTCTACTTGGAGTGATTTAGATGATGATGAAGATGAGATGGACTATGAGACTGCATTGAAAAATGATCTTGAGGAACTAAATATTGAGAAGAAGATTAATAATAAGATGAAACCTAAACTCAAGGACTATGAGGAGAAATTCAATATGTTTGAGGTAAGATTGGTTGAAGAGTTTAAAGAGCATGAAGGTGTTGTATGTTTCTTAATTCTAAGTTGGAATCTATGTATAAAAGTATAAGAGCCAAAGAAGAATAATGATCAAGGTATGCTAATGAGATTATGTCTTTGAAAGATGATGTAAAGAAGTTTTCAAAAAAGGTGAAATCATTTGTTAAGTTTGATAAAATTTCTAATGATCTAGATGATATCCTAAAGAGTCAAAAGTTAGCTAGTGATAGATCTAGATTAGGATTTAATGAAGAGCCATATTTTGCTTATCAAGTTAACATGAATTTCAATGAGAGAAAGGTGGATCAACCTTTGAATACAAACATTAGATAAGGAATGAAGATATTGGTAGAATGAAGACAAATCAAATTAGACAACCAAATGCCATGAGCTTTTCAAGTTTTAAAGGTTATTGTTATACACATAATCGATTTGGGCATAGAGCTAGAGAATGTAAGAGATATGTTAGAAATGATTTTGCATGGAAATATGATGGGGGTCATTAGTAAAAATATGTGAAAAAATTTAATTACTTCAATTGTCTTGATGTGAGACACTTTGCAAATCATTATCTGCATAAGACTAGACAAGGTGAGTCCTCTTTAAAAGGAGGAAGTTATTTCATTTGTCATGACAAAGGACACATTTTAAGTTTCTATCCAAACATGGTAAGATAAACTATGTTTCCATTAAGGAGTATTGTGTTCTACAATTATGAAAATATCGACCACATTTCTAGGTTATGCAAGCAAAGGTCATCAAGTCAAAATGAGTTCAATCAGGCTCTTAGAGTGTAAGAAAGAAGTAAAGTCAACTCATGGAAGCCAAATATGGTAATTATGAGTCATGATGAGACTATAGGTTGAATTAATCTATTTTTTATGGTGGAGAATGATTTATAAGTTGAAGAGTGCCAAGGGCTCTCATTGTCTGCTCATGTTGTGAGTGAAGAAACCAAGCTCAAAGAGAATACCAAGGTGTTTGTTGGAGTTAGTCTTGAGGTATGTATGGATCCAAGTAAACATCTTACCATATTTTATCATGTATCATGAAAATAACATAAATTATTAGTTTCTAGTGATGAGGTTTCTAACTACAAGGTGGATTCTTCATATAAAAAGGTATGTCATGAATCTATGTTGTCTCCATGTTTTGTCAATCCAATATTAGAAGAGAAGGAGAGTGATTTAGAAAAGGATCTAGTTGTCATAGTTTAGACTAAGAATAATAACAAAAGGAAGAAATACTATAGCTATAAGAGGATTCTAGATGGTTACTAAGAAGATGTGGGTCACTCCTGGCTTCAATTTGTTTTAGAGCATTCTGATACAAAGGATGTCTCTATCTATGCTTCTTAAGAAACTCATTTAAGTTGAGGAGAAAGTGTTGATGTGGTGCTATTTATAAGGTACTAAAAGGATATAGATGAGTGTTTTATGTTAGATCAGGTATGTCCATGTGGAAGATATGTTGTGATGATGCCATGATGTTGATAGTTGTATATGGAGCAGTTTGTAGGGTCAGATTGAAGGTTCCCAAATGGTAAAGGAGGATTTTTGAGTTTAAAGGATGATATTTTTACATAAAATTTTATATTGACATTATTATAGCATTCTCCAAGTGGTTTTGTGGTTTGAATATATGTTGAAGTCAAATTGAAGATTTTTGAGTGCTCTCAATTTTCTCAATTTTGGCTTAAGGGCAAGTTGGCCTTAAAATGGGTTATAGGAAGTCAATTTTCCCATAGATATGGAGGATAAAATTTTGGTCCATAATTATGTGATGGTTTTCTCCAGGTGTGTAAGAAGTTTTAGAGGTTTGTGTTGACCAAAAGGAGGTTTATTGACCTTGTTTATTTTGAGTTTCTAAGGTTTTAAGCTATACTAGAAAAGTGGTATACCTTATGAGTTGAGGTCTAAGGCTTCTTAATAGGTTTAATGGTTTGAATGGGTTGTTAAATCATGTTTCACATAGATTTGAAGGTTTGTGGTTTTTAATTTTTTCATGTTTTTATCAAGATGGAGGCCTAATTAGCAAGCTAGTTTGTCAAGGAAGTATGTTGTATAGGTTGAACTAGGTGTTGAAAATTGGTATTCTTGAGGTGGAATATGAGATTACTTTAGATATGAATATTTAGGTCCTGATTATATGTCTACTGAAAGTTGTGGTCTCTGTAGGTTTGAGGTAGAGCTACAAGGTGACTAGACATGCCTAGTGTGAAGAAGAGTGTTTTTTTCTCAGTCTCTCTAAAAGAGAAAGGTATGTATGTTTTAAGGTGACTTGTTAGCTTTATTTAGTGCATGATTCCTATTTTTTGAGTTGAATTAATTTTTATTAGTGGTCCCTAAGGTGGCTTGAGAGAAGAAGGATAGTAAGCCTGTGTGGTGGTTCTTCATGGTGTATGGAGATCTGATGATGATCAAGAGGTGATATTACTCATAAATATTAGGTGGGGTCCATCTTATATGTTTATTGGTAATATCCATCAATTTTTAGTACTTTTTTGTATTTTGTCTTCATTGGTTGTAGTGCTTGGTTGAAGAGAGTGTTGGCATGTAGCAAGAGGAATGTGTCAAGGCAAGAAGAGGTAGGATCAAGGTATGGGGGATTTTGTGTCATCTTCCTAAGGTGGTCCTATCTTGTTGATGGTATTTTTATGTCCTTAGGATCAGTTGGTTCCCATTTTTTCATTGTTTCAAAGGGGGATAAAAATCCTATTATGAGAGTGCTTGAAGAGAGAGAAGGAAGATGAGCTAATTTTTTTATATGATGGTTGTTGACATCAATGACAAAAGAGGAGATTTTTGGAGAGATTTTAGTGATTTATTATATGTGTCCAAGTGATTGGATGAATTTCCTTGATAGTCTAAGTGACAATGATAAAGTGTCCAATGTGCTTGTCTTAGTGTGCTTGAAGAAGGCTTGGTTGATCTTAAGTTTTGGCATGGTTTGAGATGATTAGAGATGAGTATGAAGTATTGATCATGTGAAAAGGGTCCTATGAAAATTTAATAATGACTGGATAGCTTGTGTTCATGAGTGGAATTCATTAGGTTCACCATTATTCTCATCTAGATAGTTTGGGTCCAGTGGTAGAAAATCTAAGTAGGTAGTTTGTTGACATCACCATTGCCACATGTGGGTGAGTCAGAGGGAGTTGGTCATATGGTTGTGATAAAATTAGTCTCTAGTTTTTATCACAAAGTCTCAAGTCTAGTGATGAAGTGATACAAAATATATGCAATTACAAAGTTGGGATCTCAGGCATTTTGACAGCATTTTCCCACCAAATTTGTAATATGGCAAGAAAAGTTGAGTAGGCATTTTGATGGTGGCATATCATATGCATGTGGATGTTTTATGATAATTTTATCATTTTTTTTCAATTTTATTACTAATTGGTTTGGGATAAATTTTAGGTCAATCGATGAAGCGTGACAAAAGATATGCATGTTCAAAGTTGACCTCCTAAACAAGTTTTTGACATAGTTAGCTATGTGGCAAAAAAAATTGAGTGAGAATTTTAATGTTTTTATAACTCACATGTGTGAGGTTTATAGGAGTATATTGATATATTCTTGGATTATCTTATGTGAGTATATCATATTGTCTAAATATTATAACATTCACTTGAGCAAATCAAAAGTTATGGAGGTGTGAAGTTGACCTTCCAAGCAGATAAGCAATGGCCCCCATACTTAGTCTATTTTACATGATGTTAAAGATCAAGACAGAATGGAGATATAATGGCTCATATATGATCATAAATTTAATATCTATGGTTTACATCAATTCAAATAGGTTAAATTTTTTTTTGGTTAATAGAGATAAAGATTGAGCTTCTTCCAAGATCCAACAGTGCATAGGTAATCGTACAGTTTTGATCTAACAATGCATGTTGAGTGAGATGGTAAGAAGTGTAAGATATTTAATAGTATAAGTGATAAAAAGGAATGAAAGGGTGCTAAATTTCATGATAATATGGGTTATGATAAATATAAAATGGTGAGTGCTATAAGATAAAGACCTGACTGATCTATAGAGATCGACAATGCATGATGAGTCAATATTACAAGATTACATGAGATGAGGTCAACTTTTTGAGGTTTAATGTTTGGTAGTGGTGCACTATGAGTTAAAGGTTGAGATTTTAAAAATAAGATAAATGGTTTGAGATTGATATAAATCAGAGAGGATACAATATTCAAGCATAATGTTTGATGTTTAATTATGACCGTTTGAATTAAAATATTTGAATTTAACAAAGGATAGACCAGTGCCTAGTTTTTGAGCCATATCTTTTGATATATGAATAATTTTCTAATGTAATAACAATAAAACTTATATAGGACTCCAAGTCACATCTATAAATATATATTTTAAGGTTTGACAATGTGTATAGTCAAATATATTGAGGTTCAAAGTTAACTATGTTTTTGTGTATATCCTGCAAGTGACCCAAGAAGATTATTCAATCTTATTTTGATGTTGTTTCGATATCTATTGATGAATTAGATATTTGGGAGTGTTTTATAATACATGAGGACCATATTTGTGAATTGTGAAGGATTTACCAATCATATCCAATTTGAACAAAGGTTTCTTGCATAATGATTGTGTGCACATAATGTTATTTGAGTTGATTGAGCTTGCACAAAAGAGTGTATTTATGACTATAAGAATTTGAGGATGACTAGGGGGTCATGTAGAGTTGACCTATGTATTTTAAAGTGGTCTTATGTTTTGGTTTTACTTGATGAATTTTTAAATGGGTGACTAGGTTTTTATGAGACCTATAAGAGCTATAAGGGCCTAATTGAAAGGTGTAGCTACTTAAAAGTGACCCATAGATGCTATGGATGACCAATGAGGATTATATTGAGATGTGTATTTTTATGATATATTACTTAAGGTTTAAGGCATGCTTAATGGCTAACCAATTTATTTCTATTCATGAATTCTCTATATATAATGAAACCAAAATACAATGGTTTCTAGACTTGAGAGAGAATTGTGTATGGAATATGCATTTGAGAGCATATTTTTGTGAATAAAATGAGAGGGTGGATTCCCAGTGGATGAGTTGAAGAGTATAATATATGAAGGACTATTTATATGACTTATAGGTCATAATTCCTTTGGTAGAATAGTGCTCTTGCAGATTGCATATGAGCAAAGGTGAAGATTGATAACTAGAGGTCCATCATCAGGTGTTGAAAACATCAATTCAAAGGTGGATGTGTTCATAGGTGTTATTGTGTAAACTTAGCATCTAGGGTGGTTGTAGCCTCCTTACAATGTGAAACTTGATAAAGGTCTAGTTGTTATGGTAACTCAACTAGATAGGTGTGGTAGCACCTTGTGGGATTGTAGTCTCACTAAATAAGGGATTTTAGTTCATTAATCAGTTAAAATTGGTCTAAATTAGATCTTTTTATTATGAGATAGTAGTCTAATTTTAATTTCTATTGATTTTTCTCCACCAAGAGGGTTTTCCATGTATGTCATGTGTTATGTGCTTGATCTTGCATTATCTTTCTTATTCATTGCTATGAATGATGTGTATACCTCATAAATGTATACATGTATTGATTAAGAATTGGAAGGAATTAGAACTAAAGTTTATTTATCTAGGCTCATTGATTCACCCCCTCTTAGTGATTGTACCTCTAACACACACAACACAAACCCTGTACTAATGTTGGCTAGTATAAGTTTTACAATAAAAAATATAATGATCAAAGAGCAAACAATAAAACTATAATGTAAATGATAAGTGGTAATCTTGATTGTTGTTAAGTTATAATAAAGTTTGGCATTAATGTGATAGGAAGTTTTATATAATAAAAAATTAAAAAGTAATCTATGGATAGTTTCAAGTAGTTTAGGTTGAAAGGGATTTGTATTGGTGATAGTATTGACTTGGTATTAGGGCCTACCTCCTCACTTCACAATCTCATAGTATATACACCCTAAATTGGTCAACCAACCACACATATCATGTCTTTTCATATTCCTTTCATAGGAGACTTCAACTAGATAATATGATCCTTGTTCACATTTAGCCATGTCTTTCATTTTACTCATCTTGGTCTTGTTTCATGCTTGAATCACCTTTTTACTTATTCTTAGCCATCCTGAGCCTTTCACATAGTCATTCCACCTCATACAGGTCAAATTTACCATGCTAATTCCATCACCCTATGTCTCAACACTATAAGATAGGAGTGCTAGGAATTGATTATAGTGTTGGACCCTAGGGTGTCCATTTATAACACTCCTATCCAATAGAATTTTGAGCTCCAATGGTCAATTTTACTTGCTTAATGAGTCCCAATACCTTCTTATCTTCATACTTAATTTTTCCTAATGTCATCCAAATGTAAATAAATCTCCCAATTTTGAAATGAAGAGTCTCCTTTATAAAGTAATACACAAGACATTTTATATCTAGCACTTACTACTTTGGCACATTACATAATAAAAAATTAGTCAATAGTATAGCTCAGCATTTTTTATCACACATAGACTTGCATGCTTGATCAAGGAAGAGCCTAAGAAAAATTTCATTCTTGCATATACCATACACATTGATTATGCATGTTGTCTAAGAGAGAACTACATTTGATCTGAGACCCTAGTTAAAGGGTTAATGTAGGGAGTGATCAGGACAATAGGGGTTCTAGATCGTGCAATTATACTACCCCTAACCTAGTTTGATCACTTATGATTTTGATTTATTTATTGTTTCATGTGTGTAGATAGACCCAAGGTTTAGATATTGAAATGGACCTACAGTGATCTCTATCAACATTTAGCCTCTGAAATTTCATAAATAGGCTCATATAGAGACAACAAACAAACCCAAAAAACCTAGGTCTCTAGGACAATAGTGATAGAAAAGGACTATAGTGTCATTCCCAAAGGTGTCCTATTTTGGCACTCCTATTCTTTAATAATATTAAATCTAGATCTAGGTTCTTGACATTTTCCTAGTCTAGTGTAGCATATTTCAACCCCTGAATCATTCATTTCATCCTATTTTCTCAGATAAGTTTATTTCTTTCTATATGCAATTAATTTCATTAAATTGATCAAAATTTGTATTTTAATACATTTGATTAGATTTTTCCCCTTACTCTATACCCTTTATTGTTTAAGAACTAAACACTAGTTTCCCAAAAATAACAAAACATTTTGGTGAACCTGACTTACTTTGAACAAATATAAAACCCTAGGTACACTTAGGGTTTTTCCTTCAAATTTTCTACACCAATTTAGTTTTAAATTTATGATTTTTATATCAATTTTTGTGCATTAATTATATTCAAATATTGTTTTAAAATTTAAATTATTTCAATAATTTTAAAATTTTATAAAACCCTATCCCAAAACCCTAAATCTCCAAACTAGGTCCTCAAACACTAAGCCTCCCTCCCTTACAATTTTTAGAAAAATATTTTGGAATTTTTGAAAATTGTTTGGAGTGTCAAAAATATTTTTAGACTCTCAATATTAGTAGTTATTTTGAGCAAAAATTAAATTTTAAATTTCTGATTTTTATATAATTTTTTGTGCATTCATCTTATTCAAATTTATTTTAGAATTTAAATTATAACAATAATTTTCAAAAATTCTAAAACCCCAACCCAAAACCCTAGATTCTTAAACTAGGTCATAAAACCTCAAGCCTTCCTTCCTTTCAATTTTTAGAAAAATATTTTGAAACTTTTTAAAATTGTTTAGACTGCCAAAAATATTTCCAAAATCTCTCTGTTAGTAGTTATTATTAAATTTATTTGATTAATAGTACTTTTACATATTCTCTTTTGTGAAATAAATAAAATGGCCACTAAGGCACTTCTTCCCTCTCATCCCATAGATCAATTTCTAATTTGTTCTCATCATTATGACAATGAATGGACAAATATTCAAAATTTCACATTAAATAAAAATGTGTAAAATGATTTCATTTACAATGAAGATAATTACTATTATTGTAATGAGGAATATGATAGTGATAGTGATAGTGATAGTGATAGTGATAGTGATAGTGATAGTGATAGTGATAGTGATAGTGATAGTGATAGTGAATAAAAAGTATATGCATCTTCTTCTCTCAAACCTATCTCTTTTATTCCCTTTTCTAAAGAAAATAATTTTGATACATGGGAAAGATACTTTTCATCTCATTCTCCTATGAACAATGCACCAAATGAACAAATTAGTCATGCATTTCTAATTAAACCTCTTACTCTTACTCTTACTTCTCATATTGCAAATGAAAATAATGCATACACTCCATCCATGTATATCATAGATGCACATAATATTCCATTTCACATGATAACTTATTGTATTTTAGAAAATAATTAAATTCTTCTCTTACACCTCACCCTAGTGATAATAGAAGTGATAATGAGTATGATAGTGAACATGTAAATGAATATGAAAATGAGAGTGACTATGAGTAATATTTTGACAATGATAATGCATGTAACAATGATGATTATTATGTACATAGTGAAGAAGAAAATGCATCTCATATTTCTAACTCTTTTCTCACTCCTCTCAAACATAATGCACTACCAAATGGTGTTTCTAATTTTACGCATGATTCCATCTCAAATGATGCACATATCAATGATAACATCACATCTTATACTAAAATAGAATTTGATTCAGTAAAACATAAAGATACCAATACATCTCCCAAGCCACTCCCTACTATAGTAGAGCCCACTTATCACTCTTCACCTAAAGACAATGGTATCCCACATCCCTCTACTAAGGTTCAAGTTACCATTCCTCCAAAGGTTCAAGTGAGTACACCCCCTCTCTATGATCCAATTACTAAATGTAGCATTCCCATGGCTAAAATGAATGATAAAATTCAATGACTAAATGAACCACTTCAAGAGGATAATATATCATCCTAGGAGATTATTTCTTTGATGCATGTAGTAGGTGAATTACAATACTAAGTACATCTCCTCACCTTGGAAAACAAGGCTTATAAGTCTTGGATGGATGCCCATGATTTACATAGTAACCCTCTTTTGAAGACATTCATAAAAGCTTCATTACCTAAGAATTTTTGATACCATCATTACCTCACTTTGATGAAATTGGAGATCCATTCATACATGTATAAGCCTTTAGAAAGGCTTTACCATCTCATGTGAGTCCTTTGATTCTACTCAAATTGTTTCAGTAGACATTAGTGGGGGAAGCACAAAATTTTTTATTTCTTCTACTCCTCATGGGTTTCTTGCACACATATGATGACTTAGAGGAGTAACTTATTATATTACATATAAAACATGGGCCCTTGTGTTACATATGATAAACTTGCCACATTACATCAAAATACTTCAGAGCCAGTTAGTGATTATATCTTATGATTCAAGACACACATTTTAGGATTGATCTATAAACTAATAGATTATTAAATTTAGAATATATTTATTAAGGGGCTTCATCAACCTCTCTTTGAGTATCTATGATATTAGATAGAGTCCCCTTTTAGGCACTTATGTTATACAATTCTAGCCTTGGAAAAGAAATTAGGATTGATTAAGGCAGATTCAGATGATCAAATTACTCTAGATTTCATAGTAGTACCTCCATCTATAGATACTAACACATAACACCTACCATGTCTTAAAAAATATAGGAGACCTCAACCAAAAAAGCAACCAATTAAGAATAGAGAGCTAGTCTCCAGAGCACAATCTATAGTATGCACTATAGAGAAAATTAGTAAGGTACCACTACAATTTGATTCAAAGTGGGATAACCCATGTGTCATATTATCAACACTACTAGATAAGAAGTAAATCACATTACCTTCTGCTCATTGATGAGATCCATATCTCTTACATAAACAGCCACATCATCCCTTTTGTAACTATCATCATATTTGTGGATATAGAAATAATGATTTTATGGACTCGGGGATTGTATTAATAGATGTGTTGATAATGGAATCATATCATTCACACTGAGGGCATTGATATCTCCTCTATCATGGAACCATAGACCTCATTCCTCTATGACTGAGTTATCCCAAGACATTCCTTCACTAGAATCATTGATTACTCATCATGAAAGTAATACAACTTCTAGGATAGAGACTTAGGGGATATTTCCTATCTAACCTACTTAGAAGGTTTGGAGACAAGAACAATAAGATAAACCTACATATAGTAGTGTAGTCTAAGGATTACATAGTGTAGTTCCATATACATATCCAACATAGTCACAAGGACTATAGTATAGTATCACTCTAAAGAGATATTCATTAAAATTGAGTTTTCTACGTCCTATCTCATGTAACAACCTGTTATGGTTAAGAATAGATAAGCCCACATCATAGACTATTTCTCCAAAGAGATATTCACTATGGTAAATATTTTTGGAACCCATTTCATGTAGCAACCCATTATGATTGAGATTATATGAGACACCATCATAGGTCTTAGCTCCATCTCATTCTATCACTCAATCATATGCATCACAACAGAGGCCATAGGGTATTATTTCATATAGTGGATAGATAAGCCTTCTTCATAAAACATAGCTTTAATTACACATCTAATAAGGTTACATTTGGTAGAGTATCCATGTATATCTATATTTAGTACAAAATAAATAATATTAGATATAACATATATTCCTACACAACATGAGTAGTATGGGTATTTATTTTGTTGGCCATCAGGGTTCATATAGTGATACAACACACATTCATATTAGTGTGAATTCATAGCTTCACTTCATGGGACAACAATGGAGCCAAAGTGTTAGCCTTTGTATTCTTGAGCCACCTACCCAGAGGGATTGGAGACACAATCTAAATATTGATTAGCACATGCATGATTACATAGCTTCACTTAGTGGGCAATGATGGAGCCAAAGGACCAACCTTTGTATTCTTGAGACATTCTTAGGGAATTTAGCACATAATGCTCTCTTACATCCCCTTTTACTAATAACTAACATTCCTAGTTCCAAATAAGCCATCCCTAACCAAATAAAATTATCCAAATCCTAACCTTACCAATATCCTATTTTTCTAATCTTAAACCAATTTACTTTATCAAAATAATTTACCAATTAAAAAACCATCACAAGTTATTTACTTACAGACAATTCAAAATCAAATCTAACATCACACTTGAACATATCATGAACAATCAAATCACATCCCAAATAAAATTTTAACAAAACATATGTAACCTCAACATCAATGTCAAATCAACCATTTTCTAATCATACATTTGAAATAGGTATACCAATCTATTTTAAAATCCATAACACTGTATGAATGAATCCAAAATCAAACAAACATCCATATATATATATAACAAAGTTTTAAAAACATGTACATCACATCAAATATAATCAATCATGAATGGCAATCAAGCCCTCACTCTCAATCTCATTCTTTCCTCTAGTACTAGTACAATAATCCAACCTAGCACTCGATGGCCCTGCACCTCCTTGATCTCCCAAATTCCTCTTATGATGACTCTCTTTCTATAATATCTGACCATGCTCCTCACACAATTCTAAATAATGCCTTTGAAGCTCTATATACTCATTCATAATCCTAGTTCTCACCAAACCATAATCAAGTGGAGGCATCCTATGCTTATCTAGCTCAACCCTCAGTTCATCTCTCTCATTGCTCTAACATATGTAGTTATCACTATAGAAGATATATCAAACAAATGAGCATGAACACCCTCTATAACTACCACTCACTCTATCAGACCATCCTCCACTACGTCATCAGGTACATGATGTGTAATATCTCAAAGTGTCAACTCAAAGATGGTCTCATAGTACTCATCATCTCCACTTCTTGCCTCAACCTGTGCTTCATCCTGAGCACCTCCTACTCCACTTGCACACAAATTACAATACTACATTATATATACACTTTTAAATCCAAAATAAAAGCAAAAATTCATACATAATTCAAATATAATTATTTCTTACCTCCTATCATTTGGATTAATAAATGATCTTCATACTCGAGATTATCCCATCTATCAATAGGATATAATAGAGGCCACTAATACCTAACCCACCATATGGTATATTCCTCTACACATCCAACATCATCTACATCAATAATATCTATAACCATATACTACACATCCAAAGTTAATGGTGCTAACTCAGTCTTAGTAGGCCTCACATGAGCTCATACCCTCACTAGTACCCATGCACTCCTCACCCATACCCATTCTATTAGGGTACACCCTATGGTACCTCAAACTATCTAGCCATGTGATCATACTAAAATCACTCATACACTCCAACCCAATGGTCTTGTATCCAATAGCTAACCCTAATATACCATAATTACACTCCATCCTTACCTACCTAGAAAATACTCTATAAGGCCTCTATATGATATCATGAGCCACCAATATATCTAAAACTCATCTATAATGATCTATCCTAGGAGACCAAATAATAAATTTACTAGTCCACCATTCTAATATAAACTCAATGGATATGGAGCTTCCCACTCTAACCTAGGTAATCCAATCGATTGTATAATTACTATGTGTTCATAATCCCAACAATGCAATAAGGTAGTTGTACTCACACCACCACTAAAGGCCTCTTATGTGAACCTGTATAGATCCTTGTATAGGTGGGTAAGCATATTCCTACCCCATGAGAGCATAGTACCATATACCTCTAAATTATGCATGATCCTATGCATCCTATATGCAATCAACACTCCACTCCTTCCACAACAACAAATGAGGCTAACAATATGGCCAACCACTTATATAGGTGTAGAACACTAGATTGTACTATAATTGATAGTATCACATCACTATTACTACCTATCTGATTTATATCTAAAGGTACACCAATAAAATATAAGGATGTATGATCAATAACATCATCACCCATGTCATCATACAATGTCACCTACCATCTACTAACTAGTAAATGCAAAATGTGATACACATCCTCTAGTGTCATAGTAATCTTCCTTATAAGAAGTTATATATTACATGTATCTATATTCCACCTCTCACATAAGGTGATAATTAGATATCTATCCCACTACACTATGCCTAGGTCACACACATGACCCAACCCTACCCTATCCATGATAGCTCTTTCATCAACAGACAATGGTAACAATCATAAAGTCTTTATAACCTGGCCCCTATAAAATTATCTCATCCACACCTCACCTTGTAAACACCAAATAATAGCATATATATCACTCCACAATGCCAAATCACTAGCCAAGTAAAAACAATAGCACCTAACCAAGTAACATCTCAAAAAAATCAAGCCTCTAGGACAATAAGATTGGGTATATGATAACAACATTGGATAGGAGTGGTAAAACTTGGACAATAGTGTTGAACCCTAGATATGAGAACTGACTCTTGTACAAGAGTGCTATAACTAGTGAAAATTATCCTAGGCTACTTTAAATAGCTCAAAAAACACCAAAATAAGCTTAAAATAGACAAAAATCAAGCATTAAGCTTACTCACCAGGATAACATCTCTATCAGCCTCAACTTGGGCTACCAACTACTCAAACTAATTCATGACAAGTGATTATCTCCTTGGCATATCTCCCAATCCAGGGCTCCAAGTCTCAAACTAGTCAATATGCAAATGAATCAAGAATCAATACAATTTTCCTATATCAAACAACTTTTTCATTCAAAGCAAGATACCATTTTACCCATAAATTGTACCCCATAAATATGTTTTTCAAACCATTTTATTCCATAGAATTGTGACAATGATACCTTTTACATCATATGATCTTATCTTTCTTATTAATTATTTTCATACTATGGCATGCACATATCTACATTTCTCTTATACCTAAACATATACCTTAATTATCACCAATCAAAACTTGTTCCAATTTCAATAACTCAATATAATTGATCAAACAACTTCTCAATCAATTCAAACTATACCAACCTTGTTTCTATGATTACACCATTAGTCATCACCTTTGGCTCAACCTCATTTATCATAAATTCCATCCCTCCCCCTAAAAGGGAGGCATCCTTCCTACTATTCATATTCCTATACTTACCTAGCATGCCCATCCACTCTCATAAGTGGATACTCCATGGTTTTTACACCTCTATTATTTAAATTATTAGATTCAACTCAGATCAATCAAAATAAATAGTGATTCAGATCATATGGGTCACTCAACTTCACTTAAGGCATGCAGGGGGACACTTTAATTCCTTGAAGTTTTGTAAACTATTAAGATAGCTTAACAAGATCAAGGTCACTATGGGGATGGAGGGTATGGATATGCTTTGAAAAGAGACAAGAAACATCACCTTATAGCTAAACAATATTCACCTATAGCTGCCTTAAGGGATAAAACATAGTCAAGAAGGTGGATTGGTGCTTTGAGTGTGCATAAAAGGTTTCTTTGACTTTTAAATAAGTTCATTAATGGTCTATGAACTGAGTAACATGGTTTGATGACAAACTTATTCCTTATACCTTATACCCTAAGATAATGTTAAAATTTTGACCTATAATGCTTCAAAATAGTCACTTAGAGCTCCAATAAAATCCAACAGGCTTGTGTCATTCTCAAGAAGGCCTAATTGATGGTAAAGATGGTTTGTCTTAGGAATCAAAGGGTTTTTTTGGTTTCCAAATAGGCATGAAGAGTATTAGGGACATCAAGATCAAGTCAAAGACATTTCTATAGCTAAATCTCCTCAATATTCACCTACAGCTAGCTCCCTTAAGCAAGCTATGGTCAAAATAAAGGTTTTGGTCAAAATGAGGATTTTTATGTTGGCTAATAGGCCTATCATGATAAATTATTATAAAAAACTAAACTCAGTTAGGGTTTAATGGACATTTTAATCTTAGTAAAAAATTATCATGAAAGAAGAGCTTTAAATGGAGAATGTATACCTATAGCCACTTGAAAGTTGACATGAGAGGGATTCTATAATATAGGGGTTATAATCATTGTATATACCTTGAAGGTTAATGGCTTCACAAGGTGTTAAGAGTATGATCATTAAGCTAGAAGGAAACCCTATAACTCATATCAAGCTTGGAATAGAGCTAATGAGACATAAAATTCAAACCCAATAGGCCTATACAAACATTTCCTATAGCTAGGTATGAGTTTGGATTACAAAGAGACCTCATGGAAGTGATAAACCTAAGACACTACTATATCAAAATACAAGGTGGAAATTCTTACTTATTATAGTAATGGGAACATTAAGATGGTCTTCATTTTCAATTTCTAAGCCTGTAGTACCCATGTATCATCATTTAGCCATCTATAAGGGCATAAATATAGTCACTTCTAAATATTGAATCAAGGTTACAAAGCATGGTGTAACGTAAGTAGTCAATTCATGATGTTTCAAAGGGTTTCTATCCATGAGTAGGTTGAATAACATTACATAGAATCTCTCAGTCATAAATCATCCTTTAGACCTTAATAGATCTAATACCTACAGTCAAGTAGGGTTTTGAGCAAAGAACCCTAGGAAAGTGATTAAGGACTTAAGAAATTTATGAAGGGAGAATCTCATGAACCATTTCCATGGGTTTTATATTGTGAAGGAATCAAATTTACTCTTTTTGGCTTTCCCCTCTTTTTTATACACCTACAGTCATCTCAAGGGGCATCTATAGGTCTATACCTTTCTAAAGAAGGCAGAGGTTTATTAGGGGTTTCATGAAAATTTTAAGGCAAGGGTTTAAACCTAAAGGGATGATGTTAAGGTTATGGTGATAGTTCATATTTCCAAGATACCTTCACATTTATTACCTCAAGATTTCAAACCTTCTAAAAGCTTCAGTCAAGGTCATAGTCAGTACATGCCTACAACAAGGTCAAATACAATCAAGCTAAGCCAAGTGGACTTTTGGAAAGCAAGGAGATTATTTTGATGCCACAAGGTTTCAAGATTCAATCAATAAGGATATAGAAATAAATAGGGCATGCTATAAGTTTCAAGAGAGATTATTATAAGTAAAATCAAGTACAAGTCAGAGCCTACAGCCAAGAAAGAGATAGACGACACTTGGAGTATAGTCAAAGGTTTAGTATGTTTTGAGGATTAAATCTTGAAGTTGACTATTTTCAATGGAGTTTTGAATATAGGATGGATACTATTCATTGAAGGAAAACCATTGAAGACATGTGAGGCCTTGAATTGGACTCAGTGCCAATTGGGCCCTATAGGCCTATATATGGTTGTGTGAGGGCTTATTTGATAGTATTAGGACTTTTCCAAAGGAATCTTTTATAACATCAAGGCAAATGGCATAGAGATTATCTTTTCATGAAAATATTATAGAAGGAAAAGGCTCTTCATTAGTACCTATAGAGTCCTAAAGACCTATATATCATTTCATCTTACAATAAATTCAAGATCCACCTACAATCACTATAGTAGGGATGTCAACTTGAAACCCTAGGTCATGACAAGGAAGTGAGAGAAGGGTTTGAGCTTGTTATAAGTCTTATGAAATATGAAGAGCAAAACTTAAAGTCTAGTGTGATAAAACTTAAAACTATATTTTCAAAACCTTAGAGTCCTAAAGACCTACATCTCATTTCATCCCATAGTCAATTCAAAATCCACCTATAATCATGGTAGTAGGGATGTCAATTTGAAACCCTAGGTCATGACAAGGAAGTGAGAGAAGGGTTTGAGCTTGTTGTAAGTATTATGAAATATAAAGATAAAAAACTAAATTATAGTGTGACCAAACTTATAACCATATTTTTGAAACCTCAGTGCTTGAAATGGACCTACATGTAGTCTTAGGAACTTGGCCTACAATCAAGTATGTGAATCTATCAAAGTTTGGACTTTTAGAAGGTAGTGGACATTGTTAAATAATCATGATAACATGGAATATGTTGTGTTAATAATGGAGTACCTAATTCATACCTACATATACCCAAATTTAAACCTGAAACCATCACTAAAAAGACCTATAGCCAAGTAGGGTTTTTTATCAAAGACACCTCAAGAAGGTTCAGGGTCAAGTGATGGATAGTTTTGTTATGATGGTCATCTAGTGATTTTGGAGGATCCTTAGACTCAATAAAACATAAAAAAATTCAGGCCACACAAGTATATACCTACTTCATGCTCAAGGACAATAGTACACAGGGTGTTGTATGGAACTATGCTTAGTATAGAGACCTAAAAGCTTGGTTTTTGGTTAAAATTTCTTTGAAGAAGTTATGTTTAAGGTTTTAATTTGATATAACCAGTTAATATCACCTAATTATTATGAATTTTCCACTATCAGGTTTAAATCACACCAATATCCATCTACATTAGTTCAACATAGTCATAAGAAGCCTAATTGTTTTGATGAGAGGTCAAATCATGCTTGAAAATAGGTGTAGAGGAGTTTTCCAAACTCATAAAGAGTATATTGAGACAAATGAGTATTATTTTGACCTTATAATCTATAAAATGCATGAAATTAACCTTAAAAAAATGAAAACTTAGTCAAATATGCAGACAGTCCATGCACAGAGATCAAATTTGAAGGAAAATTGAAGATTTTGGGAGCTACATGTGGATTCAAGACTTTAAATTTTGTGGAAAAGGTTTTCATGAATTGAGGAACCACATGAAAAAATTTAATTTCCATTGGATAAGTCCACATATTTTATTTTTTGTCTCAAACCTCAGCCTATTTGTTCGAGGTCACCATTGGAGCATCCTTCATTCCAAAGTGATACAGAAGCTTCTACTGCCAAGTAAAATATTTATAATAATTTTATGATGTTTTTAAATCATAATAAGACCTAAAAATATTTAAAAAAATCTGAATTTTATGCAAACCATGCTCACATAGTGTTTTGCAGGTAAATAGGCACTTAGGCCAAAACGGCATTTTTGGACTTTTCAAGAAAAAATAAATTTTGAAGTGTTTTGATTGAATTTTTAAGGTCATATAATGATTTTTTCAATATTTTTAAATATTTAAATTATTTATTTTCATTTTAGTGAAGTTTTTTCACTTTTTACAGTTCTAGGCACCCTTCCAAGCCTCTTGTTCAGATGTTCATTTTGTTCACCACATGTGGATTTAGTCTTAAAAAATATTAGTATTTTTTTAGGACCCATATTAAATTATAATTCATGAACAATATATATCAATTTAAAGGTTTTTATTTATGAACAATTGCTAAAAGCGTAGGCAGCCCAGAATGTAGTCAATTCCCCACAAGCAAATTTCATTCATAGGGTAACTTTTCATATATTTCACATAGGAGCCCAATATTTTTATGGATTTTGGAGGGATAAATTTTATACACATAAATATAAATTATTTATGATTTTAAGTTCTTTACCTCATGAATCATCAGTTTGAACTTCCAGCTTCATAACCTTCCTAAACACCTTAAAAACTAGTTTTGAGAAAAGTAGATTTTATTGCAATAAAATCATCATGGATAAAATTTAAACATTTTAAAACATAAATTAAACTTGATAAGATTCCATAAAATTAAATTTAATGAATGGATCTATACATATTAAGGCATAAATCATGTTTTTTGTCAAAAAAAGCATGTGAAATTAAGTATAAGGCATTTTAATAAAATGTAATCAATGGATATTGAATATTATGACTTTATATTCATATTAAAATAATAATATATTCATAAATAAACCCATATATTTCTCTAAAAACTCAACTAAAATGGTCAGTCTGCTAGAAATTTATGCAAAATGGGCCTAGTCAACCCTGTTGACTAAATGGCAAAGTTTTTCTCATCTAAATCACAATTTTGGTGATGAGTAATTATATTCAAGTTTAATTTTTTGTTTTTTAAGGTTTCATTAATTAGTTTTCATCATTCATAGTGTCTAGTTTCACAAGTTATCTTTTTAGGCTTTACTAATCTAGTTGGCCTAATTGTTCAAAGGGTTAAGTTGGAGTTTGGCATTGAAATTGGTCGACAAAGAGTTCCAAAGGAGTTTCCATGCTACATATCTATTGTTCCATGGAGATTCATGAACTTCTCACTCTTCATGGTCCCTTTTCATGCAAGATGAAGTTAGTTGGAGTTAAATAGATAAGCTTATCATGCATCTTCTTTGATTTCCATGCAAAGGGGAATGTTCTATTGTTCAAACTCAGCTTTCAAATAAATTAATTGAAGTTCCTTCTTTATATTTTAGTTTATCATTCCATGCAAAGGTGAAGTTTGAATTTAAATGGGCCCACCATCCCTTCTACTCCAACCTTGAAGTTCATGCATGTTTTGTGAATTTAATGATTATTTTAAATAATGACTTTTCAAATGGGCCCACCACCTTATTCCTACACCAAGGTTGAAAGGCATACAATTTTTGTAATGGGAGAAAATTTTATTGATTATTTTAAACATTGTAAAATGATTTAGTCTTGAGTTGAGTCAACCAAGACTAACACTTCCCCTTTTTGAACACCATTGGTTGTAATTAGGTTTTGGACTTATATATTGCCTTAATTAATCCCTTATAAAAAATTTAAAAAAAAAAAAAAAAAAATCCTAAAGTTGAAGAATAGATTGTAATATAGACAATACATCAATAAAGAAGATTTTTTTTTGCATATGAGTTCTGGAGAGAGAGAATAGTGTGTATTTGATTATGAATCAGTATATAAGAGAGATTATATCTCATTTTGGTAGGTCCTTTCCTCACCTATTGCTTTCTATATCACCTTATGTAAGTCATTTGAAGAGGTAAAAGAAATTTTGTGATCCAAAATCCTTTCAACCCTTCATCTAAAATATTTATGCTTAAGGGAAAAATAGGAATTTTATTGATTCATATGTGTGCATTAGTTTCAATAGTTTCTAGAGAATATAAGTAATTTAGGTGCATCACCCATTTAATTAGGATTTTTTTTCAGTTTTCCCTTCCTCTTTTCACCCCAAAAATCATAGTAGTTTAGATATAATTTATAAATCTAAAGGGAACCAGCCCTCTCAAGAGGTTCTTTTCATCATAGAGTCACCCACACTCTAAAAAGTTCTAATTATATTAGTTGGAGTGAGGGTGTGCTTACACGTCTTCAAGTGGGGTGCACTCTAGATTGATAACAAGAATTTAGAGGATAGTAAAAAAGTAAATTATTGGTCAATAATGGGTTCATCCAAGAAGGGCTCATCGAATAAGGATTCATCAAAGATAGGTGAAAAGTCATAGAGAGGTTCATCAAAGGAAGGATAATCAAATATAGTAAGATGGTTAAAGGATGACTCATCAAATATGGGTGATTAAATGAGAACATAAAAAATGGGTGATTTGTCATGATCTTGACTTGAAAGTGAATGAGTATGATTGTGATTAAGAAAGTGATATTGGCATATCCCTAGCGAGTGATTCTCAGACTGGGGTGTACTTGGATCCTTAGAAGATAATGGATATTAGAGGGGTAATTACAAGACATGATTGTATTTTTTTATTTATTATCATTTTAATACCTGAATAGGTACTAGAGAAGTAGAATAAATGTTAAAAGTGTAGATGAGGATTAACACAATTTGGCTAAATTCAATGAGTATCATATCTTGATTTAGAAATAGACCTAGAATTTTTGATTGACGTGGTTATTGTGGCTCAATTATGATATCTCCCTAGTCAATAAATCCTTGGACATAAACCTTAAACCTACTACATCAGCTTAGTGAATGGCCTTGATCCCTATGATACAGTATTTTTTTTGGTACCACTTAGTTTTGGGAACATTTTCACCAAAAGGCTTAGTATGTGGATACATAATGTCTTCCAAGGATTTATTAAATGGATTTGACATTTGAAATGAATGTTTTAATTTATAATTTAAATGGGTGTGGGATAAAATAATCAAAATGGTTCCCTTTTGCTAGCATGACGATATCATTCATAAGCTCTATCATACTCCAACATGGATATCATTGAACAAATTAAAAAATAAATATAAGATTAATTAAATGATGTCTCCAATTAAGGATACATGCAAATGGGAATGAGTGGATTTGAATTGACCCTAATTAGGGTGGCATTAACCTAATTGAAATTGAGCTAGCACTAAGCAAGGTAGAATTGATTAGATGTGATTTAAATTAGATTATCCCTAAGTAGGGAAAACTTGATCAAATGTTATTTAAGCTTATATTGGACTTTGATGTGAGATTAGATTCAAATGAGAGAAAGGATGGATGTTATGAATTCATCATTCCCAATCAATATGTGCATGATATTGAATGAAAAGATAAGGATATTTATTGGAAATGACTAGAAAAAATGCTTTAGAATTGAGCAGATTTGATTTGAACATAAGAAAATGGTATCAAAACTAGAAATTTTGGCTTAACCAAATTTGATTTGAAGTAACATTAAAATTATAAACCTATAAAAATGACTATAAAAGGTTCAAATTCACATAGATATCATAACAGTATGATTTCATATAAGAGAGGGTAATTTTGAACACAAGATGTAGAAAGAAACAATTTTGACCTGGAACATAATAGAGTAATGCTTATAAAGGGATAATGTGGAATAATTTTGATAGCATAACACCCTTTTTGGAATATGAAAGTTTTGACCTAAAATTTAGTCATATTAATTCCTCTTGATTTGGGTATGGTATGACAATGTTGTGAACTTTAGTCTTGACTTTGTTTGATAGGATTGGTTTTTGAATATAAACTAGGTTTTGAGGTGACAATAAAGTATCAACACACAAGAATTATGAGTAAATTTAATAAATGATTTAGGTGTACATCACATGAATATTTAGGCATAAAATCCATCAATGAATAATTTCAATCTCATTTTAAGGGTACCACACATTAACCTACGATACTAGAAAGAACTTCCTGATGTTCAATTCTCACATGACTTTATGCAAGCACAAAGCCAGGTCTTCACATGGAAACATTTCTCAATTTGAATACCCCATAGAATAAGTGTGGTTTATTAATAATTTTGGGTAATTATTTCCCAATCATTGTTCCCTAAGGACTCACAAGAAGGCAATGACACCCCAATCATGTAACCAAAAGAAAAGAGAAGGTATTGTCATTTTGATTCATAAAATCCCCACTAAGGGTGAATGAATAGCATAGTAAAAGAATCTTCAAGATTAAAAAAAATAATAACTTTAAATTTATAATTCACCCAAAATTGTAGATCATACACGAAAAATATCCTCATAAAACACTTTAGCAACAAGAAACCAGAAGAAAACTTGTACGAAATGAAGAAGCTTGAAAAATAAGCAAGTTTTCTTATAGCTCAAAATGAAATGTGAATTGTTTTCAAGACATAAAATGAAATGTGATTATATAATGTATTTTTTTGAATAAATCACCACACCCTTTTTGGAATCTATGAGCAAAAAAGGTAAGTAATTTTGCTTTGTGGGTCTTTGGCATGCGTAGATCTGCAAACAAAATGTTAAACATAGTAGTCGGTATTTAAATTATAAATATCAAAATACAAATCATTTTTCTATAAAATTTTGATATATATTTTATATTAAAAATATTTACATCCCTAAAAAAATTTCTATTAAAACATATGATAGATCAAAATTTATGATTATTTTTCCATCCATTTTTAGCCAAAAATAAAATAAAAAATAAAAGGTAGAAGTTAATAACTTGAGCATAAATCCTAAAATATATTTTATTTTTGAACTAATGTTTTAAAAAAAATTATATGGAAAATATACAAACCCATACAAAAATTTATATTAAAATAGATAACAAATCAAAGTTATGAACATTTTACCGGTCATTTCTTAACCAAAAATAAAATGTGGAAGTTAGTAATTTGACCATAAATCCTACAATAAACATCATTTTTCAACAAAAAATTGATATTTTTTTGATATGAAAAATTTGTGCACCCATAAAAATTTTAGATTAAAATAGATAATAGATCACAAGTTATGAACATTTTACCAGCTAAGTTTTTATAGCAAAAATTAGAATAAATTATTTTTAACTAGAAGAATTTGTGGGGAACAAGTTGAATCCCACCAGGAGTGCCATATGTGTTTATAGTATTCTTCACAAGTTATAAATTCAAAAATATTAGGTAATTCTATCAAAAAACCAAACAAATGAAAATTCTTAAGCCTAGGACCTCATGAGCATATAAAAATTAGCTAAACAATACATAATATTTAAACCAAAAGCATGCAAACCTTCATGGAAAACATATTTGTATAGGATTTAGCTCAGATGTAGCATCAAATGGTATTTATAAATACCAATTTATGTTGATACATATCCATTGAAGCTATGGAATAGTCGAATTTGATCAAGAATCGAAAAGATGATGCACAAGGGGACTCGATAAATTGTTAGCACTTTGTTATATATCTTGAACATGTTAATTATAATGAGAAGAGGTATATTTAAATAAATTAGGATTAATGAAGACCTTTCATCTTGAATCCAATATGAATATATGTAAATGAGTCCTCAACAATTCACATGAATCAACACATGGATCACTAATTTGAGTCCTTCATCTTGCTCAAAATGAAGGGTGGAGGATGGCTCTTGAAAATATCAAAAAAAGATTAATATGAGTCATTCATATTGTTTCCAAGATGAAGGGTAGATGATTCTCATCATAATATATTTGTGAGATTCATTGTGTGACCTTCATCTTGTTTCTAAGATGAAGGGTGGAGAATCATTCCCAAGAAAGCATATGGATAATAAATGTAGGCCCTTCATCTTGTTTCCAAGATGAAGGGTTGAGAATTTTCCCCAAAACTATCTCAAAAGATTCATTATGGGCCCTTCATCTTGTCTCCAAGATGAAGGGTGAAGAATAATAATGTATATTAATTCATTTAATAAATTGATTGGCTCACAAAATAATATCCCATGGGATCTCAAGAGTCTTTCTTGAATGAAGATGTATTTTAGAAGGAAAATGAGGAATTAACAATTGAAAGTAAATTATAATTTCATTTGCATAGAATTATAATTAAAATAATGATTAATTAAATTCATAAAAGATCAATTTAATTAATAAAATGTGGGAAATTTTATTAGAATAATGATTTAGAGAAGGTGAATAGATTGTATTAATTGATTAGCAAAGAGGAATTAGTAAATTAATCAGAGTAGAATAATTGACTAGAGAAAATGATCAAAATGATAATTGAATAGATATAATACGGTGAATTATCCTACCTAGTGACACCAAAAGGTTTATTCAAACTCATATGTTAGGTGAACAAATGAATTTGAACTAGCTTGTGTGTAATTGTGAGAAGTCATTCTATTTTATAATTTTAACATGGAAGTGATAAAAATGGAGTGTATACATGTGGCCCTCATGCCTATGTGTGTTTTCTTTGACATTGAAATATGTCCTTATTTGTTGTCGATACATTTGAATATTCCATCCTTGTTTTTATGTATATTTGAGTAATTTGTGTCCCTTAAATTATGTTGTATTTGAATATGCCCCTTATTTGTTATCTCCTAAGACAATTGTATGTTGACTTGATTTTGAATGCTCTTGTGTGTCTACTTGTTTGCTTGTTGACCTTATATAATTGTTATCTAGACATTGCCATGTTTTTATCATGCATCTTAGGCCTTTATGTTATCATATTGATCTATGCACTTCAATGATACATTTACCTAGACATGTTTTTATATATGTTACATGTTACATTCACATATTATTCAATTATTTTATTCTTTTGAGGTGAGTTAACTATTGGTTTCTATTCTTCCCTCACCTCAAAGAGGGCATATCAGTGGGGGCATGTCATAGAATTAGGTTCTTCACATCTTTCATAGTTTCAAAATAAGTGGGCATAATTTCATATATGCATGGCTTCCACACATCCATAGTTTTTAGATTTAGTGGGGGCATGCATTAGAAGCATGTTCTCCACACTTATTTAATATTTGGCACACCTAGATTCAGTGGGGGCATGTTTTGAAAACATGTCCTCCACATTATTACTTTTTTAAATTTTTATATTTCTCCATATATATTTTGGGCATACTTTGGAAGCATGTTCTCCACACCTACATATTTTTTGAATTAGCCAAAGCACACAGTTATATAATTTAGATTCACAATTATAGTAGAATTATGTACATTGGTACCATTATTATACATAGTATCAACATGATACTTATCTAAGATGCATATGGTATGTAATGTGTGCCTAATATTTAGAAATACAAATCAATTTCATATTTCAAAACACTCTCAAGGACTATCATCTCCCACTAGCATGGATTTTTATGGACTGTATTGAGCCAATCTACTATAGTAGTTGGTTCACTTTTGGTATGGTTGATTTGATTAAATCACTCAATATTGACAAGTTTTAGATTAGAATTGATTATATCATTCATCCTTAACAATTTTATGGTATGATTTAACTTTTTTTACTCATGCTCATGAGGTTATATGTATGATTGGGTTGCACAATTGAGCTAATCTCAATTGTCGAGTGGCAAGTCACCTTTTCTCCAAGGTTGGGGCATTGCCTTAAAATCTCTATATTCTTATATATATGCACTTTATAGAATGTGTGTGTGTGTGTCTGTGTGTGTGTGTGTGTGTGTCTCTGTGTGTGTGTGTGTGTGTGTGTGTGTCCTAATGTCAATTTCATATCCTTATAATGACACATTTATCAAATTAACTTGTCAATGGGAAAGGCGGTTACATCGATACACAGGTGTACTCCTAAACCTTACTCTTTCAATTTCAATCTTTTCAATACTTTTAATTTTAGATTATATGCATGGATTATATACTATAACATGCTTTTGGTTATATTTATATCACCATAAAATCACTCAAGTTCAAGCAAACACAAGGTGTGTTATACACACCCAGTGTACATTTATTCTTCTTTAAAGTAGTAATTTCATTACTAGATTAAAGAAATGAAAATGTAAATTATATTTATAGATTATATAGCACCTAGGTATTATACACTTGGCAAACTCAAACCTTGGTTTTTCCTCTCAGTTATGGATCTTTCCCACTTTAATAATTCTTGCATATACTCTATCTTTTGCCCCTCGGTCTATCTCTTGGTCTGACCAGTCTTATGTTGATTACCCAAACCTTTTATCTTTTCTATAATGCATAGAACATTTTTATCTTCCACCGTTTCAATTTTTGAGTTTGTACTTACTGTATTTTTTCCATATAGACACCTATGTCAACATAGGTGTCTTATTCTGACGTAAGTGTCTAGTGCCCTAAATTCATCTAATTTACAAATAAAATGCATCCTACTGGTTAGCTTAAGTAATTTAATGTGATTTATTATACACTTGGAAAACTCAAACCTTGGTTTTTCCTCTTAGTTATGGATCTTTCCCACTTTAATAATTCTTGCATATACTCTATCTTTTGCCCCTCAGTCTATCTCTTGGTCTGACCAGTCTTATGTTGATTACCCAGACCTTTTATCTTTCCTAGAATGCATAGAACATTTTTATCTTCCACCTCTTCAATTTTTGAGTATTTACTTACTGTATTGTTTCCATATAGACACCTATGTCAACATAGGTGTCTTATTCTGACGTAAGTATCTAGTGCCCTAAATTCATTTAATTTACAAATAAAATGCATCCTACTGGTTGGCTTAAGTGATTTAATGTGATTTATTATACAATTGGAAAACTCAAACCTTGGTTTTTCCTCTCAGTTATGGATCTTTCCCACTTTAATAATTCTTGCATATACTCTATCTTTTGCCCCTCGGTCTATCTCTTGGTCTGACCAGTCTTATGTTGATTACCCAGACCTTTTATCTTTCCTAGAATGCATAGAACATTTTTATCTTCCACCTCTTCAATTTTTGAGTATGTACCTACTGTATTGTTTCCATATAGACACCTACATCAACATAGGTGTCTTATTCTGACGTAAGTGTCTAGCGCCCTAAATTCATCTAATTTACAAATAAAATGCATCCTATTAGTTGGATTAAGTGATTTAATGTGATTTATTATACACTTGGAAAACTCAAACCTTGATTTTTCCTCTCAGTTATGGATCTTTCCCACTTTAATAATTCTTGCATATACTCTATCTTTTGCCCCTCGGTCTATCTCTTGGTCTGACCAGTCTTATGTTGATTACCTAGACCTTTTATCTTTCCTAGAATGCATAGAACATTTTTATCTTTCACCTCTTCAATTTTTGAGTATGTACCTACTGTATTGTTTCTATATAGACACCTACGTCAACATAGGTGTCTTATTCTAACGTAAGTGTCTAGTGCCCTAAATTCATCTAATTTACAAATAAAATGCATCCTACTGGTTGACTTAAGTGATTTAATGTGATTTATTATACACTTGGAAAACTCAAACCTTGGTTTTTCCTCTCAATTATGGATCTTTCCCACTTTAATAATTCTTGCATATACTCTATCTTTTGCCCCTCGATCTATCTCTTGGTCTGACCAGTCTTATGTTGATTACCCAGACCTTTTATCTTTTCTAGAATGCATAGAACATTTTTATCTTCCACCTCTTCAATTTTTGAGTATGTACCTACTGTATTATTTCCATATAGACACCTACGTCAACATAGGTGTCTTATTCTAACGTAAGTGTCTAGTGCCCTAAATTCATATAATTTATAAATAAAATGCATCCTACTAGTTGGCTTAAGTGATTTAATGTGATTTATTTCTCCAAATGGATTGATATTATTATAATACCAACCCTTATTCATTCCTCACCTATAAACTTCTTGCCTACTCACAAGGCAACTTATAAAATTCATTTAATTAATCACTCAAGAGAGAGAAATTTTTGCTATTTTTTCCTATTTCCATATTAGTCATAAGAACAACACATACATAAGTTTGAAGTAATTAAAGAGAAACCATAGAGATATATTTTCTAAGTTACAAGCTAGGTAAATATTATACTTGTTTTTCATATATTTCATGATTCACACACAAGCCAACATGTAAGGGAGAACTACATCAGTTTGAGACCCTCTTCAAAGTATTGGCTATATGGGTAGCACTCATTGAGATGGGGTTTTTTTGGATCAGCTCAATATCATGTGCCCACTGACCTATTTTTACCCAAGATCACTATGAATATCAAGAACTATGGTTTTAAAATTTTATGAAGAATGATAGTCCATAATCTATATTTGAATCCACTAGATCGAATGTGAAGATAAACATAGAAGCATCTAATTAGTTGCATCCTTTTTCAATAGGTATTCATATAGGACACTTGAGTCAGGTTTAGATAGCAGTGTCGACACAACCATCTCAAGTTGATGCTAGTGTTCATAGCTTTCAAGGTGCTCAAATTAGAATTTGGTGACTGACCTAAAATCATCTTCTAGACTAATTCTTGCATATTCCAAATCAAGAACTGTGTCAACATCAGAACCAACTAATTACATTACTTCTTTGTCATTTTCATATCTAGCATAGTTGTACTTATTATTTTTATCCTATCTCAATTTAATGAATTTAGCATATGTTATATTTGAGTTTATCATCTAATTGGTCTACTATAGATATAGTTTATCACCCTTGTACCTTAGGTTTCTCTATCCCCTTTAACCCTAGATAACCCCAATCTAAATTTTTAAGGATAAATAATAAAAAACTATTGGTTGTAGATAAAATTTATATGACCACATAGACAGAAGTAATAACAATGGTGTTTTATTTATAAAAATTTGGGCATTATCTTTTGGTCACACCATTTGAGTTTTTTAAAAATCACCAGACCTTACGATACCTAGTTAACAAGCCTATTCTAGGTGAAAAGATCTCTAAGTGGCTAATGTTTTTTCAATAATTCCAATTTAGAACAAATGTGAAGCAGGATGAGAGAATGTGGAACTTGATCATTTGAGTAGGCTATGGAATGGAGAAGAACCAATATAAATGTAGTACAAATCCCCATATGTGCATTTGTTGAGAGCCTCTATGATCCCTAATAATATGGAGGACATTATGAATTTCCTAGAATAGGGAATTTCTCCTACACACTATGTTGAAAGGGAAAAGAATAAAATGGTTACATGAGCCATTCCTTATAGCCTCATCAATGAATTCATGTATAAGATTGTGAAGGATGATGTGTTGTGTAGAGTAGCCTTAGACCATAAGCGACTATAGCTCCTTTAAAAATCACATCAAAGAGTTATAAGAGGCCATTTCATAGGAAAAACCACTATGAAAAATATATTATAGAGTGGTCTTTGGTGGCTAAATTTTTTTTAGGATGCTCATAGGGTGGCAAAACACTACAATGTTTACCAAAGAATGGGAAAATCGAATCATCAAGATGAGATGCCCTTGGTTCTAATGCTAGCAAAAAAATATTATGAAATATGGGGAATTGATTTTGTAGGGCCTATAACTCTTCCAAGTAAATGTAGTCATGTGAGATATATCATTACTATAATAGACTATTTCATGAAATGGGTAGAAACTGGTGTGACACCAAGTTACAGTGCAAAGGATACTACTAAGTTTTTGTATGAGAATATAATTACAAGGTTTGGATTTCATATTAAAATTGTTTAATGATAGAGGCAATCACATCATCAATGACACAATAAAGACTCTTATTGAAGAGTTTATGATATCGTACCACAAAAGCATGGCCTATCATTCGCAAGGAAATACGTAAGTTGAGGCTTCAAATAAAGTTTTGGGTAAAATGTTGATGAGGATATATAATGTTCAAAAGGATGATTGGGAGGATTGCATTCTTATGATTATTTGTGTATACATAAAAAATTATAAACATGCAATAATCTTCACTCCTTTTTAGTTGGTTTATGGACTTCAGGTAGTTATGCCTATGGAATACATTGTTCCTAGTCTATGAATTGTAATGATTACGAGGTTGTGTGATCAGGATTCATTAAAAAATAGATTGATGGATTTGGTTAAAATGAAAGAAAATAATAAACAATCATAATGGACATAGGATATTAATGATTTGAGTAAAAAAATATGGCATGATCACAACTTGTGATCTAATAAATTTTATTTAGAGCAAGCGATATTACTTTATGATAGAATATTTAAAGCATTTCTAGGAAAGTTGTGCATTAGATGGAAAGGACCCTATATCATTCATGACATTTCATAATAGGGAATAATTTTTAAAAAATTATAGAAGGAACTATTCTACCAAAGTGTTTAGATGATTGTAGACTTAAAACCTTACCATCATGTATCTCTATCATTCATTACTGACAAAGAGAGACGGTGTTGAGTAGTACCATGTAGTTAGGATTTTTTTAATTTTATTTTATTTTCTATTTTATTTTTGGGTTGTGTGTGTTTTTATAGTGTGATCTTTGTGTTGTAACACATCAGAATAAATCTTGGTTAGTCAAGATTGTAGAGTGTAATTGATATACAAATTCAGCCTAAAGGAAAAATAACTAAAAATAATAACATGGTAGTCATCAATTGAGTCTAGGATGAGGTGTTGAAAACACAATTATGGATAAAGGATGGTCAATGGTCATTCAAAATCATTAATTATGATGTAATTAAGAGATTTCATCTTTCCCAAAGTAGATTTAGTGGTAGAATGACATGATGTGCCATAAAGGAACATGGATAGATGAAAATATGTCATGTCACATCAAGTACCTATTATCAAATGAATCAAATATTTTTCATATGTAATAGTGACCATCATATCAAAAAATAATAGGTTGATATTAATTATAAACGTAAACTCATGCTCAACCAGCTCAACACATTTAAACTTACAAGCCAGATGGATTTGGATAGTGAACACTATATAACAAATGATGTGGATAACATAAAAATAATACACACTTTTAAAAATGAGAGAAATTTGTGATTTGCATCCAAATCAGTTACTTGTACACATATTTCTCACAATCACTAGATCAATCAAATAAAGTGTTCATCTCATTCCATAATAACAAATATAGATAGAGCACAATTATTGATTATGTTCATCGATGTGTAGGAGGAAATTTGGATTTGCCTCAAACTCAGGCAAACCATATATCATGATCTAGATCCTTTGATTTTATTGATGCAATAGAAGCTACTCTATTTACCCATAACCCACAAGAAGTAGCACAAGTAGGTACACTAGCACTTCAACATCTTTTACAAGGCTTTAATGTCAAGTGACTGATCAAGTTTCCTACTTTCAATAAATTATATGAGGTAATGTTTACTTTTCGAAGTAGATATAATGAAGGTTTTATTCATTTATCTCAATATTTCACAATATTGATCAACCCTGTGACCATGGCAAGAGCAACGGGGTTCCTAGCTCAGTGTAACAACCCCACTGGGTTTTACTAGAAAAAGGTTAAAAAAATTAACATTTACTCTAATTTGATTTATAGATTCCATTACTTTGAAACCATACTTAGTGATATTTAACTAAATATATTAGTTTAAGCTAACCAAAATCAATGTCAAGAGTTAATCTATTTAGCTAATGATCACAAGATCAATTATAATGTTGATTATAAAAATGACTATTGTATTTATTTTATAAAACTATATTTATAAATTCAACCACTTTTGATACAATGTTACAACCAACTATTTAATGGTTAAAAATAACAAAATAGTACAATTTTAGCATAATATATGGTCTAATAATAGTTTGAAATGATATAATGCTCCACGGAGCATACGATTCTTATTGAAATCAAATCATCTATAAGTAATCATGAGTGTAGTCACTAGTGAAGTATTATTGAGGGGAGGGAGAGCATCGTCTGATTGTTTTTCCATATCAATCACAGACCATATATCCCCCACATAATCTCCCAACAAGGGAATGGCCTTCCCTTCACAAATGGGTAGATAATGATGGTGTGAGAATTAAGAGTGATAAATATAACTTGTGTGTTTTAAAATAACTATTAAATGCAGTATATCATAAATAAACCCATTCTAACATGACATCATACAAAACATGTAAACTAAATCAAAAAAATGAAATAACAATGTTTAACCATAAACACTACTTTGGTCAAAGTTTTCTTATATTTATTTGATCCTAAGGATCAATCAATTTCATACACACCAATCAATCAGATTACACTATCTTTGCATATTAGTGACACTAATTAAGTGGGATCATCTCACTTACTTATTTAGGGTCATTAATACTAGATTGGATCATAGATATACTTCAAGTATTAAAAGCCAATATATTTCATAATGAGTTTTTTCCTACTAGTTTTTATGTCATGTACTAGTGTAAGAAATTCTCATTGTTTAGAATTTAATCCATCAAATACAATCTAATAGTTATAAACAACAATCTTATATATGGCATATTAATAGCTATAATATAGTCATGTCATTCAGTGAAAACATCACACATCAATTACTAAAAACCATATATGAAAATTTTCATTTAATGTCATTTAATGTCATTTAATTTCATTTAATGTGATTCAACCATTCTATCATTTATTTTTAGCTCATTATATAGCCACTTTATTTCCATTTTCCTATTTGTATAAATAAGCTTTCATGTACTAGTTAATGAAAAAATGACTTGATCTAAAATTCTCAAATGATACATAATTAGAAGTTCCCTAAATTCATTAAATTCACTTTTAAGTTCAACCTTATTAAGGTAAATAACAAAATCATTTATTCCTCTCTAATAATACATATAACATATTTAATCATAAATCAATATATGCATAACTATATATGGTATACTCTTAAATAGAATAGTATTCTATAAATTATTTAAGAGTGTGATGTATATATTTGATACATATATTATCTAAAGGATTTATCATCCTTTATTGTTTACAAGGTTTCCCAAAACTATTTCATCATGGAAGATCACTCAAAGAGATTTCTAAAACCTATTTGAGCACACAAAATAGAGCTCGTATGACCAAGTTATGAGCTTTACAAGGTTGCTTGGCAATGGTGATAAGAGCAACACCAGTGCACTATTTTTGGTTATTTGACAAATTTGTATTCAAGCAATAAAATGGAAAATTATGGTTTATACACCTACGGTCTTTGACTATCAACAAAAGGCTAGCTATAGATATCATATCTAGTAGAGCCCACTTTTATAATGGAGGGGGACTCTGCCATCATGTATGATAATAGTTTTTTAATTTCATAATTACATTATAGTTTACCATATATTATTTTGGTGATTCTAGTTGTGACATATGTTAGGATGAGGGTCATTTGGAGAGGTCCACATGGTGGGTCCTCAGGCCACCACATGGTCTCCCACCACATCCTTTCTATTTTCTAAGCCATAATGCATGTCAAGTTTAAACTACACAACTCAAGTTGTTATTCCAAGTTTACATGTTGAGTTTGATATTAGCATGGTAAGCTTACCCTCCAACTCAACTCATCATGTATTCTCCAATTGAATGCATGCCAACTCAACAATCAACTCGAGCCTAAATGATATATTTATAGAGATAGCTCATGTCCCAACTCAGAGTTGGCCTAACAAATGAATCTCTAAATTGAGCTCAATTGCCCAAGTTTGGTATTGGTTCTAAAGCTAAGTAAAATGGTAGAATACATGGTCGAATCCATGGTTTATAATATGTTTTAAAAACCTATTTAAAGGCTTTATCCCCATCATGGTTCATGAATGTGGGATTATGATTCCCTTTTCATACTATGAAAATGTCATGAAGTTAGGATCATAAACCATTTTCTTACAAGCCAATTTGCCATTAGGGGACCAGGATATGATGGCACATTGGCATAGAGATCATAGCAAATAGGAGGAGGAGGTATTCTATTCTTTATGGTTATAGGAATGATGAAATATCTACCTATAGAGGAATGTAGGTTGTAAGTGTTTTGAGAGGATCTAGATGAATAGGGATGGCAGCCCGAGTTTAATCAATGCATTTTTTTAGAACCTTGATGAAGGCTATTAGTTTTAGATAGATTGCCTATTTTGATAGAGGTTATAAGTGGAATGGAAGAATGTATATGTCATTATGTTATTGTAAAAGTCATTGAACTATGATTGAATAGAGATGTGTAGGAGATTAATTTGGTAATGTAATGGTTCCTTGAGTAGACACACGGGCGTAGAAGATGATCATGCAGTCTCAAAGCAAAGGACATTGCATTTAGTCTATGAAAACTATGGCATGACTACTAGATGTTTGTAGACACAGAAACTCAAGTCTACGATTTACTTTACATCCATTTTATGAAACGTCATTGGAAAATATTATGCAATTTGAGACATGAGATATGTCTTATGTTATTTATAATGTTGTCATTCCATAGAAGATACATACTATGTGATTGTGTGTTTACCAATAAATAGATCGAGTTGGTGGTTTATGATGTCTGTTGGTAAAGGCCATTGGGCCAAGTGTGTATGATGAACCCAAACTAAACCGAGTGTAACTTATAGTTAAAGACCTAAAACAAGAATGATATCCACCTATTGGTATTTGGTAAAGTCTTTGTGCATATGTTACTTGCATATTCCTGAATGGGATCTAATTATCTTCTATTTTAATTATGGAAAAATAGTTATGATCTAGGAATATATATGTTTTCTTCTATTTGTAAATCCTTTTGGCCCTGAAAGTATATATGTAAAGCTATATGTTTCAGGTAATGAATTTTAGATAGATGAGATAACATTTTCTTCCATTTTGAAAGGTTTTAAGCCATGGTGGAAGATATAGATGGGTATTATTATGTTTCCTTCTATTTGTATGGATTTTAGCCAAAGAAGGGATGTAACATGAATATATAATTGAGATGATATTGATCGACATAAAGAGATCGAGTCTGGTTATTTTATTCTATGTGGTAGGCAAGGAAGATATATATTATGTGACTCTATATTTATACAAAGACACCCGTAACTATATTTCTAATGTCTTTATTTTAAAGGGACTTTGGCCATGGAGGATGTATGCATATAGTTGTAGGGTTGATTTAATGAGTTACAAGTCTGAGAAAGGCAGATAATACTTCTAGACCTCATTATGCCCATTTTAAGAGTTTGTTATATACTCTTAATTGAGAATTTCTTAAATGTATGGAGAAGGCAATAACTGCTACATAATTTGATAGATGAATTATAGAATCTTCAAAATTGGTTTCATCACCATTACAGATTCTCAAAAATCCATTCTTGATGTAAGTTGTTAATTATATAATTACATCATTTATAATGGATTAGATTGTGGTTAAGCAATCTTGGAGACGTAGCCTAAATGGGTTAACTCTGTTATCATGTTTGGTGTTTATCATTTCCTTTTCAATTATTCTATGTTTCCTTTTAATTCATTTTGTAAAAATGATTAATTAGACACTAGAAAATACAAAAAAATATTATGACACCAAATCAGGGGTATTAAATTAGGAAATAAATATTAAAAATTTTAAGAATAATTTTCATTCATTCCTAAAATTCCACATTCTAGTTTCTATTTTCACTTACAAGGGAATTGAGAGTTACAGTATCTATTTTTAAAAATTATTTGTCTAGTTTATGGATCAAATTTGGTATCAAAGCAAGTGATTACAGGACTTGCTTCAATTATGATATACTTTAGTTTGGAGTTTTCTTTAGATATCAGATTATTACTTTATGATTATTCTATTTGAGTTTACTGTGTAGGAAGGGTAGTGCAAATATAAATTAGAAGGTGTTCCAATTCACTGGAAAAAGACAAGCTTTTAATAGCTAAGGTTCTGGAACCACTAACCCTACAGAATCAACACAAATGAAGAACATAGCACTTTGTCACTTGAGGTGTGAGATGGTTTTGTGAGAGGATCTACATTTATATCTTGAGAAGCATTTAGATAAAATGTAAGGCACTTTTAGTGATGCACATCCAAGAGGAATCAATTGCAGTTCAATGACCAGTCTTACACAGAGGGCAAATTGAGATATGATTGTGGCCTAATTTCATATTGGTATTGAAATAATATTTTGGTCTTTGATAACCAGTTTTATAATTTGTATTAATAATTATATTATGGATGAGTATGTCCTTAATTATAGGAACAAGTGAAAAGACTAGTTCCATGGTAAGATATGGAAATAGCAATAAGACATTATTCAAAATATTAGATAGATTTTTGCACTTTAAGTTTGAGATTTTGAATTGGTTCATATATTGGTATGTTTCATAGCTTTTTTAAGAGTTGCAATAATCAAACAAGAAGTTTTTTAAAACACCAACAGTATGCTAGTCAATACTCAACAGGTGCACTTCACAGTTCTTAAATAGGTATGGGTTATTTTCAATGTAATTATGTTTGCATAATTTTGGTTTAAATTTGGATAACCTTTGTGTAGATTACTTTGGAAGTAAAATATATATTTATGTGAAATTGTTTTGAAATCCTTTTGGAAATGTTAAATGGATAATCTAACTCTTAGAATATAGAGTTTACCAGATGAAACCTACCATTCATTTATTGAAACCATGAAAAGGGAACAACCCATATGTTGATAAAATGGTTTATTTAAATAGTTTTGATAAGCATAACTATATTATTGGATTAGTATAATTTTACCCCCTTCAACACATTATTTTTAGATAATTCCTAACTATTGGATATAGGGAAAAAAAATTTGATAAGGTTGTGTTTGAAAGAATGTTAATTGTTATCTACTATTTTAGTTTCCTGTTGACAAACTTTTTGGGAAAACTAACTCAGTTGGATGAGTTATGGAAGTATAAATCAAGGAAAACTTAGATGGTGAAGGAACCCTTGAGACATGTTTTAAATTCTTGGTTTTTTTCTCACTTTTATATGATAATTGCTTATAGTTACTTGTAGAGTTGTAAGTTTGTAAAGAAGCTCTTATTATGGAAATTATCCAAGTTAACATTGGAGTTTGACAAGTACAAGGAATGATTGATAATTAGTTTATAGGATCACAATAGTTAATTATGTTGTTTATAGTTCCCTTGATTATTATTTTATGTATTATGTATATTATGCATTAGTAATCTTTATAATGTATAATTAGTTTCATAGTTTTTATACTTGCATATACATTTAAGTCCCACGGTATTATGGACAATGTTTGTATTTCAAAGTTTTTATACTCACATGTATGTTTGTCCTATGCATCATGTATAAGTATTGTATAAGACCCATAGATGCGTAACATTTGTAATGAGAGTCTACATGTGTTTTAATTTGTTTTAAAATCATATGAGGTATGCAACATAATTTGTTTTTCCCTTCTGTGATGTTAATAACAAGGAGAATACCTTAGCCTTTATGTAGTGTAGGGGTTGAGAGAATTTGATAGAGGTTATGACTATTTTGATAAATAGGTCAGGTTGCTAGAATGGATTTAAAATTTGTGTTACTCTTCATAATCAATTTACAAGTGCGATTGGATAGTTGACTTCTTACAGGGAAGTTTTGTTAATGTCTTATTTTACTAATGTAAACTTGGTGTTTTTCAAATGGAGTTTATTTGTATAGTTTAACTCCATAACATCTTCACTTGATATAATATAGTTTTTGTATGGTGATGAGATGTAGAGAAGCATTTAACATACTTAGTTGGATTATTGGAACTTTTAGAGACCAAAAGCCTCCTTGTGGGGAGGTTTGATCCAGAGGATTTGTCATCCTTTATTGTTTACAAGGTCTCCCAAAACTATTTCAGCATGGAAGAGCACTCATAGATATTTTTGATGCCTCTTTGGACAAATAAAATAGAGCTTGTATGACCAAGTTACTAGCTTTACAAGGTTTCTCGACAATGGTGACAAGAGCATCACCAGTGCACTATTTTTGATTATTTGATGAATTCATATTCAGGTGAAAAAATGGAAAAAGGTGTAAAATTTTGGTTTGTGCACCTCCAGTCTTTGATGTTCGATAAAAGGCTTGCTATGAATATCATAGCCAGTCGAGCCCACTTTTATATGTTAAATATAGAGCCCATTCCACCCTTAAGGTAAAAATAAAATTATCAAGGCATTTTTAACATGCATTTTTTACTTTCACAAATGGTAGGATGCTTTTTTGAGTGTGTCAACCACTTCCCCCATTTTTGGCAGATGTTATGGAGAAGTGGGTATGATCTAAGGTGTTGAGAGAATCAGGAGATTATGTGGTTGAAACCTCCCTTGTCTTTGCCTTATTTTTTGGGGATATGGTTATCTCTATGGTTATGGTACATTTTTCAAGAGATTTTGAAAAGTATAAATATGGATGAGGGGTAACACATTATCTATTTGCATTTTGCATCTCATTTTGAGCTCTATAATACTCTCTTCGATCGGTGTGATTGGGTTTGAGGATTAGCTTAGCATCTCAAGAATTCTAGTGTTAATTTGAGTCGGAGAAAGTTATCTCTATAAGAGGTTTTTTGTTGAGAGTTGTCTTGTACTCTTGTTTATAATATTATAGAGAGTCTCTTGGTGGACATAGCCCACATTAGGTGAACCACATTATATCGATGTTATGTGTGTGTTTGCTTAAATTTGAATTTTTTTTCATATGTCTCTATTGCTATGATTTTGAGGAATGAATTTCATGTTGCATTTTATTGCATAATTAATCACTTATTCCTAACAATTAGTATCATAGCTAGCTTTAGTGGTTTTTCTAAAGTGGTGAATCATAGGTAAAAATATTAGCTTGAGTAGGAGCTATGTAGATAATGGCAGATCTAGAGTTGAAAAATTCAATGGGCATAATTTTAGATTATAGAAGATGTAGATGGAGGATTACTTATTTTAAAATAATCTTCATCTCTCTTTGATAAGGTAAATAGGCTAACCTTCAAGTATAGATTAGGCAGATTGAAATTTACTCAATAGAAAAGCATTGGGAGACATACGGTTGTGCCTTGCATCTTCAGTTACCTTCAATATTTCAAAGGAGAAGACCACATTTGATCTGATGAAGAAATTAGGGGAGTTATATGAAAAACCCTTTGCTTATAATAAAATATTTTTGATGAAAAGGTTATTTAATATGAAAATGTCTAAAAATAGTTTTACAACTGATTATTTGAATGATTTTAATATGGTTGTGAGTATGCTAACTTCTATTGGTATTAAATTAGAAGATGAAGTTAAGCCTTTATTAATTTTTTGCTCCTTACCTAATAGTTAGGATATCTTGGTTATGGTTGTGAGTAATGTCATCCCTGCTAAGAGAAATTTAAAGTTTGAGAATGTTATAAGTGTGATTCTTAATGAGGAAATGCAAAGGAAGCGTACCAGGGAATTATCTTCAAGGAATGCTTTGATGATGGAGACTAGAGGAAGACAAAAAGATAAAAGCAAAAGAAACCATGGAAATTCAAAGGGTCAGGGAAGATCTAAATCTAGAGCCAAGATGGTGTGATGTCACTATGGGAAAAGTGGACAAACAAATAAGGAATGTTGAGAACTTCAAGACAAGAAGACCAAACATGAGGATATCAAGGAAGTAAATATGACAATAGGTATTGTTAGTCAGGATGATGTAATTTTTCTCTTGGATAATGTTTATGAATCTTGGGTATTAGATTCAGGGGCTTTTTTTCATGCCACCCCACATAGGCATCATTTTATTGATTATGTTCAAGGAGGTTTTGGACATGTTCATCTTAGTGATGATGAACCATACAATATAATAGGAAAAGGTTATGTTTCGATGAATATGCAGAATGGTAACACATGGCTACTAAAGGATGTTAGACATGTCCCATAGTTAAGGTGGAATTTAATATCAATGGGGTAGTTGGATAGTGAGGGTTATTCGATGATATTTACAATAGACTCTTAGAGAGTTACCAAAGGTGATCTTATGGTTGTGAGAGGTAAGAAAGTTAGCACTTTATATTTGATTAGTAGTGTTGATCACTATAATTTAGTTGTTGCAGATAGAGATGCAACTTTGTGGCATTACAGGCTCAGTCATGTGAGTCAAAAGGGTATGAATATCTTGAAAGACAACTTGCCTAGATTGATACAGGTTGATTTAGACTTCTATGATGATTATGTGTATGACAAGTAGAAGCAAGTTAAGTTCACTTATATGAGGGTTAGACCTATAAAGAAGGAGAATAATTTATATTTGGTTCACTTAGATGTATGGGGGACAACTCAGGTATCTTTTATTGGTGGTTATAATTATTATGTTATATTTATTGATGATGCAACTAGGAAAGTTTGGGTTTATTGAATTAATAAGAAATATGATGTGTTTGAAACATTCAAGAGATGGAAAGATTTGGTTGAGAATGAAATAGGTCTCAAATTGAAATTTCTTAGGTCAGATAATGGAGTTGAGTATTTTAGCAAAGCATTTGATGATTATTCATCATAGAATAGAATTCATAGGCAAAGGGTGCTTTTAGGGATGCCATATGAGAATGGAATGTTAGAAAGGATGAAATTTACAATCATGGAGCATACTAGGAGCATGAGGTTACATACAAGGTTACCCCTAATGTTTTGGGTAGAAGCAGTTAGCATAATGGTATATTTGATTAACAAAGGACCTTCAGTGCCTTTGGATGGAGGCATACCTAAGGAAGCTTGGTCTGGTAATAAATTTAATTATTATTTTCTTAGGGTATGTGAGGTATTTGTTTATGTTGCCAAGAAAAATAGGACCAAGTTAGAAGCTAAGTCTGAGAGATGTACCTTTATTGGTTATGGTGAGGATAACTTTGATTTTTGGGTTTGGAGTCTTAGAGACAAGAAAATATTCCAATCTAGGGATGTTGTCTTTAATTAAAAATTCATGTATAAGGATGAGTTGTAGGAACCTGAACAAAAATAGTACACAATGTTGGATGATATTATGAATGGTAAGGTGTTTAAGGAGATAGTTCAGGAACCTCCTACATAATAACCCCAAACTCTTATAGTAAGAAGGTATTTTAGGGTAAGAAGAGCTCCTAAACATTTTTCCCCATCTTTAAGTTATTTATTACTTACTAATAATAGAAAACTAGAATGTTTTGAGGAAGCAATGTAGGCGAATGCTAGGAAGAAGTGGGATCAAGCCATGGAAAAAGAACATAGTTCTCTCATAGAGAACCAGATGTGGGATTTGGTAAAGCTACCCAAGGGAAAGAGAGAATTTTAGAACAAGTGGGTATACAAAATCAAAGAAGAGGATGGAAGAAGGAAAAGTACAAGGATCGATTGGTGGTCAAGGGGTTTGCACAGAAGAAAGGTATTGATTTTGATGAGATTTTTTCTCCTATTGTTAAGATGACTTCTATTAGAATTATGTTTGGTATAGTTGCAGTAGAGAATTTACACTTAAAACAATTATATGTGAATAGTGTGTCCCTTCATGGTGATTTGGAGGAGGAATTATATATGGAGAAGCCACATGGTTATGAGGTTAAAGGAAAGGATAAATTGGTGTGCAGACTAAAGAAGAGCTTGTATGGCTTGAAACAAGATCCATGGAAATGGTATAAGAAGTTTGATAATTTTATGTTAGAACAGGGTTACTCCAGGTGTCATTCTAACCATCGTGTGTATGTCAAAATATTTGAGGATGGTAATTATATTATCCTATGCTTGTATGTAGATGACATGTTGGTTGCAAGTTAGAACATGTAATAGATTCAACTACTCAAGAAGCGTCTTGGTGATTCTTTTTCTATGAAAGATTTGGGTGTAGCAAAGAAAATCCTTGGTATGAGGATAAATCAAGACAAGAAGGAGAGGAAGTTGATCTTATCCTAGGAAGAGTACTTGAAGAAATTTTTGGAGAGGTTTAGTATGTAGGATGTTAAGTTAAATGAGATTCCTTGGGTAGGCCATTTCAGATTATCAAAAGAGTAGTGTCCCAAAATAGAAGAAGAAAAGCTAAAGATGTCCAAGGTACCTTACTCATCAGTATTTGGTAGCCTAATGTATTTTATGGTTTGTACTAGGCTAGATATTTCTCATGTAGTGGGAGTAGTAAGTAGGTACATGAGTAATCCAGGTTATGAGCACTGGCAAGCAGTGAAATGGATTCTTTGATATTTGAGAGGAACCATGGGTATAGCATTGTGTTTTAGTGGATCAGACACCACTTTGCATGGTTATGTGGACTCAGATATGGTTGGGGATGTTGATAGTAGGAGTAATACAATAGGTTATGTATTTATTATTGGGCATACAATGGTTAGTTAGATTTCTCAGATATAAAAGGTTGTGGCTTAATCAACCATAGAGGTTGAGTATGTTACTACTATAGAGGCTAAAAAGGAGATGATTTGGTTACAATAGTTACTTAATGATTTAGGGCATAAGCAAGAAGTTGGGGGATTACATAGTGATAGTTAGAGTCTTATACATTTATCTAAGAACTCTGATTTCCACTTGAGGATGAAGCACATACAGTTGTGGTATCATTTCATCATGATAGATTTGGAGGAAAACATGGTGAAGCTAGAGAAGATACATATGAGCTATAATCATACAGATATGATGACCAAGGTAGTCACATTAGATAATTTTAGGTTATGTTCATCTTTTGTTGGTCTTCATGAAGATCATGGAGGAGTGTTCAATTTTGTTCAATGAGAAACAAAAACTTCAAGTGGGAGATTGTTAAATATGGAGCCCATTTCACCCCTAAGGTAAAAATAAAATTACTGAGGTACTTTTAACATGAATTTTTTAATTTCATATATGGTGGGATGCATTTTTTAGTGTTTCAACCACTTCCCCCATTTTTGGCACATTTTTTGGAGAAGTGGGTGTGATCTAGGGTGTTGAGAGAATTAGGGGATTACTTAGTTGAAACCTCCCTTATTTTTTGCCTTATTTTGTGGGGATGTGGTTATCTCTATGGTTATGGTGCATTTTTAAAGGTATTTTAAAAATTATAAATAGGGGTGAGGGTTAACACATTATTCATTTGCATTTTTCATCTCATTTTGAGCTTTGTAATTCTCTCTTTAGTTGGTGTGATCGAGTTTGAGGTGTAAATTAGCATCTCGAGAATTCTGGTGTGAATTCAAGTTGGAGAAAGTTATCTCTATAAGAGGTTTTTTGTTGAGAGTTGTTTTTTACTCTTCTTTATAATATTATAGAGAGCATCTTGGTGGATGTAGCCCACATTGGGTGAACTACGTTATATTGGTGTTATGTGTGTATTTGTTTAGATCTAAATTTTATTCCATATGTCTCTGCTACCATGATTTTGAGGAATGAATTTTGTGTTGCATTTTTTTGCTTAATTAATAACTTATTCATAACATTATAATGGAGATGGACTCTATCACCATGTATGATAATAATGTTTTAATTTTGCATTTACATTATAATTTATCACCTATTATTTTGGTGCTTCTAGTTGTGACATGTGTCAGGATGAGGAGTATTTGGAGAGGTCTATGTGGTGGGTCCTCAAGCCACCACATGGCCTGCCACCACATCCTTTCTATTTTCCAAGCCATAATGGATGTTGAGTTTGAACCACACAACTCAAGTTTTTATTCCAAGTTTATAGCTAAGTTCAAGATTAGCATGGTCAGCTTACCCTCCAACTCAACTCATCGTGTATTCTCCAATCGAATGCCTACCAACTCAACAAGTAACTTGAGCCCAAATGATATGTTTAGAGAGACAGTTCATGTCCCAACTGAAAGTTGGCCTAACAACTGAATCCTCTAAATCAAGCTCAACCACCCAAGTCTAGCATTGGTTCTAAAGCCAAGTAAAATACTGGAATATGTGGCCAAAGCCATAGTTTATAATATGTTTTAAAATCCTATTTAAAGGATTTATCCCCTCCATGATTCATGAATGTGGGATTATGATTCCCTTTTCATATAATAAAAATGTCATGAAGTTAGGATCATGAACCATTTACTTATGATCTAGCTTGTCATTAGGGTGAATAGGAAGAGGTGGTCTTCTATTCTATATGATTTCACATTAACATAGAGATCAGAGTGAACAGGAGGAGGTGGTCTTCTATTCTATATGGTTATAGGAACCATGGAAGATGTGCCTATAGGGGGATGCAGGCTGTATGTATTTTTAGAGGATCTAGATGAATAGGGATACCAGGTCAAGCTTAATCGATGCATTCATTTATAACCTCGATCAAGGCAATCAAGTTTAGATAGATTACCTATTTTGATAAAGGTTTTAAGTGGAAAGGAAGAATGAATATGCCATTATGCTATTGGAAAATTCATTGAACTATGACTGGGCAAAGATGTGTAGGAGATCAATTTGATAAGGTAATGGTACCTCAAGTAGACACATAGGCATAGAAGATGATCATGCAGTCTCGAAAGAAAGCACATTACATTTGGTCTATGAAAACTATAGCATGACTACCAGATGTTTTTAAACACAAAAACCTGATTCTACGATTTAATTGACATCCATTTCTTAAAAAGGCATTAGCAAATAATGTGCAATCCAAGACATGAGATATGTCTTCTATTATTTGTAAGGTTGTGATGCCATGGAAGATACATACTACATGATTGTGTGTTTTCCAATAAATAGACTAATTTGGTGGTTTATGATGTCTATTGGTAAATACCATTGGGCCAAGGGTGTATGATAAATGTGAACTAGACCGAGTGCAACTTCTTGTTAGAGCCCTGAACCAAGAGTGATATCTACCTATTGGTATTTGAAAAAGTCTTTGTGCATACATTAATTTCATAGTCCCAAATGGGATCTATTTATACTCTATTTTAATTATGGGAAGATAGTTATGATCCAGGAATATATATGTTTTCTTCTATTTATAAAGCCTTTTGGGCTCAGAAGTATATATGTAGAGCTGTATGTTTTAGGTAATGAATATCAGATAGATGAGATAACATTTTCTTCCATTTTGAAAGTTTTCAAGCCATGGTGGAAGATATATATGGGTATTATTATGTTTCCTTCTATTTGTATGGATTTTAGCCAAGGAAGGGATGTAACATGAATATATGATCGAGACGGTATTAAATGACACAAAGAGACCGAGTCTGGTTATTTTCTTCTATGTGGTATGCAAGGAAGATATGTATTATGTGACTCTATATTGATATAAATACACCTGTAACTATATTTTTAATGTCTCTATTTTAAAGGGCCTTTGGAAATTGGCCAAAAGTATGCATATAGTTACACGGTTGATTTAATGAGTTGCAGGTCTAGGAAAGATAGAGAATACTTCTAGACCTCATTATGCCTCTTTTAAGAGATTGTTATATACTCTTAATGGAGAATTTATTGAATTCATGGAGAAGGCAACAAGTTCTAAAGAATTTGATAGATGAATAATAGAATCTTCAAAGTCAATTTCAACACCATTAGAGGTTCTCAAAAATCCATTCTTGATATAAGTTGTTAATTGTATAATTACATCATTTATAATGGATCAAATTGTAGTTAATCAATCCCAAAGATGTAGCCAAAATAGGTGAAATCTATTATCACATTTGGTGTTTATCATTTCCTTTTTAGTTATTATGTGTTTCCTTTTAATTCAGTTTGCAAAAAGGATTACTCAGACACTAAAAATTATGGAAAGTTCATTATGACACCAAATCAGGATTATTAAATAGAGAAATGAATATTAAAATTTTTAATAATCATTTGCATTCATTTCCATAATTCCACAATCCAATTTTTATTTTCACTTACAAGGGAATTTAGAGTTACATTATCCATTTCCAAAAATTGTTTATCTGGTTTATGAATCAATATATGAACACATCACTACACTTAATTCTTTTCCAAAACTCAAAAAATATCATCCTTAGTCTAGCAACTACATTTTATTTCATAAAACTAACATATTTTAACTTATATCAAATGACACATTGTCAAAAATAGACACATCCATTTATAAATAAACATATACAAATATAAGAATGGATTTATAAAATTATACTCCTACAGATTACAAGTTAACATTAGGTGGTTTCTTATTGTAAGTGTGAATATATATAAGGTTTACACAAACATCATCATCAAATGACATGTGTTTTACCTTTTAATTTAATAACACAAATGAAACTCCATAGTATAACTATAGTGAATACTCAGTCAACTAACAATCATACATCAATCTTCCTTAGGATTCAAATACATTATCAATCCAATCTTATATGTAAAATAGTATAACCATAAGCTTATCTAACATATTTTTAGGCTTAGTATATATGTAAATAGATATATGCATATTATCATGTTATTCACCACTTAGAGTTTCCTTATGGTTCAACAAATTATAAACACATTTTTTTATGTAAATAAAATAATCATATACCTGTTCATAGTATATGTGTGTGTATGTGTGTGTGTGCATATCAATAGGTCATATAAACTCATCCATATCCCATAATAATATGAATATACCTATGTATATTTATGCAATAGGGTGGACATTATTTAATACAAACTTCATAAAATGAATTAAACTAGTCCTTTTATTATTTTGTTTGGAATGGAATTATTTCAACCGAAGTGACTTATAAGTATTTCTAACCCATATATAGGGTTTTAAAATTACTTAATCCCCTATATCTATTTTCATCTCAGCGATATCTCATACAAAATCATGCCCTAAATGTGGGTTTAAATAAATTTGGCTTGATTTAAACATAAATACAACCCAAAACATTCATATGAAGAAAAGAACAACCCAAAACTAGTGTTATAAAATTGAGTTGGACTTAATACAAGGTTTGTATTTAAAATTAGCTGATAAACAACCAACCTTAATATTTTATAGATAGGTTTTTTAAACCTTTGACTATGCCATATATAAATGTATACATAGTTGAATCAAAACTATAATTTTCCAATAATCATTCTAATCATAACCAAAAAATTTACACAACAATAAAACTTAATTATTTTTCAATGAATTATTTTTGCATAACCATTTAACTAGGGTCCCTAAAGTCATATATTTGGCTCTATGGATGGCTAAGCTATCCCCAGTGCCAAGTATATAACCATGATTTTCTATAGTAATGAAAAATTAAAACCTTTATCCCTTAAAAATTTACCAAATTCATTGATTTAATTCATACCATACAACTATGAATTTAACCAACAGTCACTACCTAGTAAAGAAGACCATGGTTATGCCCACTAGTAATGTCATTTCCAAAAACTTCTTCGAACCCTTTTGCTTTCTCCTTCTCTTCTTCCTTACTCTATTATGTGTGTATGCAGGTGTAACTTCCCCCATCTTATTCTCTTGCATGCTAACAAACCCCCAAAATACCTCTACTAAATTGAATGTGAGCTCAACTCGGTGAAAAAAATCCATGCAACCCAAAATTGAAGTGTTTTATTTTGCATGATGGATTGAATAGCTCAAGTCAACACCACTCCAAAAACCCTAAATTCATGAACCTTCCTCATAACAATAATCTTTTAACATTATAACCAATAAATTTGACTCACCATCATAATTATTTAAACATTATAACATTGACTTAACATAATGATCATCTAAACATTATAACTCTTGACATAATAATCATTTATAAATCAATTTATAAACACACCTTGATAACTAGTCAAGTTAATAATCAACACAAAACAATTAATTTTCCCTTCTTCTCATAGTGATGTAATATAAACAAGATACCACTTAACCTGAAATATTATTTCAATGTTTAAAATTGATATTTTCAAAAAATTTCACACACATCACATAGATGACATATTTATATGTTGTATCATAGTAAGGACATTCATGGTTTCCAAAGCATGAGTTATGACACCGTAATCACATAAAATAAGCTAAGTAAAACAACATATGAGAGTTTAAACCATACACTTGCAAACATGTAAATAAATTAGAGTATGGTACCAACATGAAAATCAACCATTTTCAAATGCGAAAAACATAATTGTAACTAAAAGCTATTCAAATCAAACAAAGATTCAAAAGTATATTCTATTAAATGTGGTGTATGCAGGGTTCCCAATTTTCACTTTATCATCCCATAATTACCTCCATCTACTCCACCCTCTCTGGTGATGCACTCCTTTTATCATAGTCTAAGGAAAAAAATCTATCTTACATCCACCTCAAAACAATAAAGGTATTTATCCTGAATCAAGATTAAAATCCATAACATATTGTTTTAATGAACTAAGTAATCATGATCATCATGTACATAACATACAAGTACAACTACCTCAATAAGTTAATGATCATACAAATAATCAACGTATAATTATCTATACCTCAGTATATAAAATCAATCTTAAAAAATGGTAATTAGTCAAACAATAACCATAAAATCCACAAATAAATAAGTTATCAAGTCTAGAGAAGAATCTGGATGTAACACTCAATGTAAATCCCTTTTGCCTTACAAATCTATAATTCCACCTATCCACTCAAATACTAGAGAAAAATATATAAGGATAGGTAGATAAATCCTCATCAACACTATAGAAGATTATTTAGAGTGTATATTGTCTAAATGCATCACCAAGTAGTTCTAGAAGACAACCAAACATGCAAAGTAGGCAACCAAAGGCGTTATGGACATTGTGTATCACATGATACCTACACGAGGATTTCAATTAGCAAAATTTATTGACCTCAAAACTCACATTAAACATTGAGAAGATTCTCACCAACACATCATAAGTATTGTAGTACCAATTTTTAGTGTTACTCCTTTATTTTACATAATGTAAGTCACCATTAGGACCAATCAACCTAGTTCAATATTTATGGCCTACTACTATAATCACCAACATTGTGTGGACTAAAAATATTTAGTATTATGAATAGCTCAGGAGATTTAATACATAGTGGTTTATAATCAACCAATGGCCATTACACACCCTAGGATACCTCAGGATGTTATGTAGTATCTTAGACAACATGCACCAATCATAAAGTTACATAATAACATTCAAGTCAAAGTGCATAAGCTACCCAAAGTAACAACAACTTCACTACCCTTTTTCATGACTATGTTGGATGCATAGGCAAAAGTCTTATATAAAAAACCATAGCTTCTAGATTGGTACAACCTCTGTAATTTATTTGTCTAGGTGTGCAATAACCTATGCCTACATAGGAATAAGCTCAACTAGCTCAATCACAAGCAAACCACAAACACTAGTAGCTCTATTGTGTATGCAATTGAAAATGCATCATGTCTATAAATCAATCCTAGATTAGAGAAAGAGAATACCTATACTTCTAATTGGGGATACACTTTTTAAGCAAGAGCATGACCAATATGGGGATCCACTACACCCAATTAATGGATCACTTGTCACAACATATCATTCTAAGAATGATTTCAAAGCTTACAGTCTAACACAGTCACATAAAAACCCTAATGGAGTCCTAAGGTTTAAAACATTCACTTATTCTAATAACAAGAAAGTAAAATCTGATCTAGTGCACACCAAAGCTTTTGGGACAAAGTCAGGGTTATAAACAATAAAATAAGCATGTATAGGTAGCTTAAATTAAATTAAGTATCAGTAACACCCTAATACATAAAATATGAAAGATAGTGTTATTCAAGCCAACACTTATGTTACTTCTATCTACTAAAAGAGAGGAGAACAAAGTTAGAATATACTCACCTGAATGTGAACCCATTAAGACTTAATCTCTCCCTTGGCTAAAGGGGCTTCACAAGAGGTTGTTTTGGTTTATAAGGATAACTATGAAAGGCCAAAGCATCCAATACTTATACACAAGACTAGATTCTCCAAATAAGATACCTAAGTTTAGTCTCCTCAAATAGAATAGTGGAAGAGAAGATTATGAAGAAGCATGAGCAAATAATAACTCTTGATTGCACATATGAATAATGATAAAAATTATCTTATATTTATAGGTAGATCCTGTCCTAAATCCTTTTGGGAACATCGACTATACAGGGTCAACCCAATCAACCCAGTGTGTTTTTTAGGATAATTTACTAGGTTTGAGCTAGGTCGACTAAAAGGCTAACAAGCTAAGAAAGTAAAGAATACCCCTAAACTATACTGGGTTGACCCAATTGACCCAATACAACTGACTATCAAAAAGGAGTTTAAGACAAGAGAAGGAGGAATAAAAAGAAGAAAATACTAGAGGAATACTCAAGAGAGGAGAAGTAGCTTAGGGAATGGTTTTAAGATCTGGTTAGATTGATAATAATGTGTAAATAAGGAACAAAAATCATGTGAAGCACCAAAAGTCTACCCACCCCTTTCCTGGTGCACCCCTTAAGGCATGCACTCAAAGAGATTGAGTCTTGATGGATTCTTACAAGATGTAAAGTGTCAGTATTTGGTAAAAGTTTGAAAATATTATGTATATAGATATACCCCACTTGAATCTCATCACATGTCACTAAGGTGTAATAGGGGATGGTTCTTCGAGAAAGAACATAGTAACACAAAATGTTGATGCTAAAAAAAAGTTGTGATATTTTAAAGTAAAAATAATTGAAAGTAAATGACTAAAAGGGAAACTAATCTAAAAAGTAAATAACTGAAAAGTAAATGCAATGATTGCATACCTTCACTTACCTTTATCATAGGATGGTTGCCTATTGTGTTGTTAGTTTTGATTGTGTAGGGTACAGAGACTGGTTTAAACAAACCCAAGAATAGAAAACTAAAGAGCAAAAATAAACAAATATAATAAAAAACAAGATAACTTGGTGCTATGAGGATGAGATGTACTTGGAAAATTTAGAAATATAGGGTGACAAGGGCAATGTTAGACCAAATGACCAAGTCAAACAATAAGAGGAAATAATATAATCAAAAATCTAAGGCTACTAGATACCAAAAAATCAAACAAGCTATCCTTAAGTAAGAAAGGCAAAATCACCAAGTCAAACTAAGAACACATGTTAAACAGGATGGAAAATAAAAACAAATAAATGGTAAAAGACTAAACAAAATGATAAAACAACATTGATGAGTGAGCAGTAATAATCCACATCTCACTCAATAATGGAAAAAGGATGCATAAAAGGGAAAACAACATTGTCAAGTGAGAAGTAACAAGAAAACCACACTTAATAATGGAAAAAGGGTACAAACTTAGGTGTTCATAATATCAAGACAACACAACAATGATAAATGGTAAAAGGAAAGTAAAGTAAGTGTATAAATGTAAATGTATGGTGTAAAGAAAGTAAGAATCCATAGTTACTCAAACATGTTGTTTCACTCTAAGGATAGATAAAAATGAAACAAAGTAGTGCTAGCATGTTTTTAAGAGGTGAAGAAGAAGGAATTAAAGAAGAAGGAAAAATAGATTTGGAATCACAATTTATCTATCAAGGGGGAGAATAAAATGGGTGGAGGAGATAATGAAGGAAAAATCAAGGTAGAGGAACTCTTTATCAAAGTAAAGACACTCAAATTAGGTTTGTCAAAACAAGAGGAATTTTGACCTTAAGGACTATGAAGAGCTTCTCTTAGCCACACAATTCTTAGGTCAATAAATGGAATATATAGATCATCACATGAAGGATATACATATGAAAATTAAAATGGACCTACCTCCCCATGACATGTTCCTCATTCTTTAAGACCCCTTATAGAGTCATCAATCTACTACAAATATTGGGTACTTATGTGAGAAAGTAGGTAGCACCATAGAGTTTTTTTAAAATACCCTATTCCAATCTACTACCCTACCGTACCCCAAAGGACCTAACTTCTATGTGAGGCCAACTATGGAGTTTGATCTTTAATTAGAGATAGGAGATGTGCTTTTAATCTCATATTTTAGAGTGAATTTGGCTTTTGAGATTTGTATGTTACCTTTTAGATATCATTGCCTTTTGCTTTCAAATGATTTGGATTTTAACTTTCTTGATGGATTTTTCTATTCTTCCTCCATAAAGATTTAGAAAACCAACATAGATGCTAAATATGACTTTCATTTGAATACTTGGGACAAGATTTCTAAGAGAGAGAACTTAAAAGAGCATAAGGTCTAAGAGTCTCATAAATCTAAGTGAAATAAAAGTGTCATCTTGACATCGACCTTGTTTTATCTAATGTGGAGATGAAAGGAAGGGGAAATCAAGAGGAATGACACATGGAACAATTTGAATTACTTCAAATCGTAAAAAATGTGACAAAGGGAAAAAAAAGGATACAATGATAGTAAAATATGATTCCTTATGTTAAGAATGAGGGAAATGGAGGAAAACATGCTAGCATAGATTATTGTGTAGATTTTATCTAGCAAAAGAAGTAAAAGCTAAAGTTAAGAACAATAATCAAGAACATGAAAAGGTGATAATTTTATGAGTAGGGTCGGGTCCTATCCACAATCTTACAAAGCAAATCATAAAATAAAAACCTACCAAGGTGTTGATAAATGAGAGAAAAGTAAAGTGAGGTAAGCAAAAAAATACTAGTATGTTGTGAGGGATGTCAAGTCCTATCCACGATCTTACAAAGCAACTCACAAAATAAAAACCTAAAGGATGCCAAAATAGCATTGGCAAATTACAACAATGAAAGATAAAAGTAGAGAAAAGATGGTGGTTTTGTGAGGAATTTCAGGTCCTATCCATGGTCTTACAAAGCAATTCACAAAAGACAAAGCTAAGGGATGCAAAAAATAAAAGAAAATACAAGAAGATAAAGAAGACTATGGTACATCAAGAAACCAAAAGACCAAAAGGGAGGACTAAAGGTTTCTGAAAAAGAGGGAACTACTACAGAAGGAGAGACTCATGCTTAAGTAACCTATAAAAACTATTAGATAAATATATATAGAAAACATGACAAGAAGTAAATTTTTAGACAAAGTCTTTTTAAGGAATTGAGGGTTGGTGGGCTCTTTGAAAACATGGCCTTCATTAGTTTGAATACGGTAGTTACTTGGACCAAGAATGTCTTTAACTAAATATGGGCCCCACCATTTTGGGTGTATTTACCTTTTTTTTTCATGGGTGTATTCTAAATTAAGGATAAGATCACCAACATTAAAAGTGTGAACTTTAACATGTTTGTTATGTTGTCTGGTGATGTGAGCCTTATATGGGCAGTTATGTTACAAGGCAGAAAGACAGCATTCATCAAGAAGATTAAGGCCATGAAGGTGAGATTCATGCAATTTTTTATCAGGAATAATTCCATAAAGGGATATACGAAGAGAAGGAAGCTCAAATTCTAAACAAAGAATAGACTTAGAACCATAGACTATAGAAAATGGAGTTGCCCCAATGGCAGTACGTATACTAGTCTAGTAGGCCCAAAGTGTAGGGTAAAGATGAATAAGCCAATCCATGTGGGTTTCACAAATTATCTTTTGGATAATTTTTTTGAGAATTTTATTACTGATTTTAGCTTGATCATTGCATTGCGGATGATGAGGCATAGAAAATTTATGATTGATCTTGAATTTATTACAAAGTTGTTTAACATGTTTATTTTTGAAATTACCACCATTATCAAAAATGATGGTATGGGGAATGCCAAATTAAAAAATAAATTTATTAAGAATAAATTTGGAAATGATAAGACTAGTGACATTAATGAGGGGCATGGCTTCTACCCACTTGGTAAAATATTTGATAGCAGTGATGATAAAGACATGCCCATCTTGGGAGTGAAGAAGTTTACCATTGAGATAAAATCCCCATGTGGAAAATAGCCAAAGATATTCAATATTTTGAAGTTTGGTAGGAGGTGAATGGATAATATCATTGTGAAACTAACAAGGAGGACATTTTTTAGCATATTCAATTGCATCTTTTTCGAGAATAGGCCAAAATTAACCCATATGTAGGAATTTGCATGTTGTAACATGTTTGCTATAGTGACCACCACAAATACCCCCATTTTCTTGTTCAAAAAGAGGAAGGACTTTATTTTTCATAACACAATGGAGTAAGGCACCTTCAACATTGTGATAGTAAAGGATGTTGTGTCAAAATACATACTAGAAAGCTTGTTTATGAATGTGTGTCTTTTCATGAGAGTTTAAATTAGGAGGATAAGTTTGGTATTCTAAAAATTAAATGATGTCTTTATACCAAGGCTTTGTTGAATGGTAATAACCTCAATATGATAGATAATCAAATCTGGTGGTTAAATTAAAGATGGAGATTTTCTTATTTGTATAAGAAAAGAAGGATAAAAAAAACTTGATGAGGATGAAAAAGAGAAGCTGAAGAGGCAAGAGAATTAGCAATGAAATTTTGATCTCTAAGAATAGGCTCAATAGTAAAAGAGATAAAATCCTTAGCAAAAGTGGTTGTAATTTGATGATAGGTGATAAGGTTCTCACTTTTACATTGATAATCACCACTAACTTGATGGTAGATAAGTTGAGAATCACCTAAATCATGAAGGTATTAAATCTCTAAGTCAAAAGTAGCTCTGATGCCTAACATAAGAGCTTTGTATTTTAACATATTTTTGGTGACATCAAATGTGAAGTGAAATGCTAAAGGAATGATCTTTCCAAGAGTACTCATGAGAATGCAACCTACCCCAGCTCCTTGAAGGAATTTAGCACCATAAAAGTGAAGGGTCCAAGTATCCTCATGCAAGTCAACATTGATTTCAGGGAGTTCCTTGATAACTACCTTAGGTTTAGTAGTACCAGAGGGAGGAGAATATTATTCAAGTTGATTGGCTTCAAAATCAGTAATCAAGCTATGAAAATAGTCTTTAAGAGAGATATCTTGATTAAGACATTTGATGTAAAGGATATTGTCATGTGGAAGGTCATCTTGAAGGGAAGAAGTGGCCAGAATGGGAGCTATGGCAAGATGGTCAGATATGACTTGCCTTTTAATAGATTTTTGAGTGATGATGTGTAATATCCCCTTCAAACAGGGAATATATAAACTCATAAAACTCTGATACCAAAGACAAAAGCTCTGATACCACTGTAATATCCCTTCGAATATCAAAACAAAAGCTCCAAATTGCTTATCTAAATTTCTGCAAAATATCTTCAAATAGGTGAATAAATCACAGTATAATTTCTTATTTATTTGCTCATAAGCTTACAATAGAGTTCCTCTGTCAGGTATACAAAGAATATCGAAAGTTCGGCCTTATAGCCTGAATATTTCGTGAACTGGGCTGAATCTGGAACGTCTCGGCCTGCTGTGTAAAAAACACAATCGCCGATGTCGGTTATACTGCCGTCGTCGGTCGACCTGTAGTGATCCCCTTGCCGACGTCGATGATGAGTCGACCGATGTCGGTCCCTGTAAGTCTCTGTTCGCCGATGTCGGTACCTGAACTTTCTGTAGATGCGTACGGATTTTCACAGATCTGTACGGAAGTCGTACAGCCACTGATATTGCTCAACCTATATGCTTGATCCTGACCTGTAGAATTATGGGCTAATACAAAGATCTATATCTGGATAATTCTGGAATCAAAACCCAAATAATGAAAATACCTGAAACCCTCGTGATAGCTTCTGTGTGAAGTTATCTCTCAAACTTGTAAGTACACGTGATAACTTCTGGATGAAGTTATCTCCCAATTTGGCAATAGATCGGTTGATCTTTCACAACCTCTGAATCGCTCACACTAAAGAGTTGACGTTCTTCAATGTAGTTTGGCAATAGATCAGCTGATCTTTCACAGCCTCTGAATCACACACAATGAAGAGTTGACGTTCTCCACTGCAGATGGAATACTGGAACCCTTGGCTCAGTCTTCACAGAAGAATTTCTTAACAAGAATCAATATCAAAATAATCATGAATACAAACTCTCTTCCATGAGAGATTCTTATACACCTCCAAAGGTGTGCTTGCTAAAATTAGATTCCCTTAAATTAGACTGGGGCTTCCTTAATTTAGAACTAGGGTCTTAAAATTAGACCAATTCTTAAATTAGAATGAGGATCCTAAAATTAGACCCAATAATAAATAATTAATAATTAATTAATAATTAATAATTAATTATTAATTAATAATTAATAATTAATAATTAATTATTAATTATTAATTAATAATTAATAATTAATAATTAATAATTAATTAAAATTGGACCAAATAATTAATATTTGATTAAATCAATCAAATATTAATATCTCTTTTAATTCATGTCCTAAAGAGCCCAAATGAAAGCCAAGCCCAGCTCCATCAAGACCCTCTATCCATCTCATCAGCCTACGAGGGTTGCATAATAGGCTAATCATCCACTCTGCACATGTCGACTAAAAAGGGGACATGACAATCCGCCCCTCCTGAAATTGCTTGCCCTCAAGCAATCGCTGAATACCCAGATCCCAAATGAAGTCTCGATCTACAGTGCTGTCAACCAACACAAACTCCAGGCCCTGTCCATCACCACTCTCATCCAATGGCGTCACATCACCTCTGTCTCCTGTACGCATATCGTCATCAACATGTGACCCCCTGTAAAAAAAAGCTGAGCCTCTACCACATGTGCTGACTCTTGAACTGAACTCACCTCAAGACAAAGCTCGTCCTCATATCTCTCCTGTGTTGGTGCCAATGTGCCCTCATCATCGCACTCCATCATGTCATGTAGTATAGGCATCTCCATCCGATGAAAAAACATATGCTTGAAGCTACTGCCCCGTATTGCCTTAAGAATATGTGTTTTCCCATCAACCTGAAAACGAACCTCCATATCTTTGAGATGAAGAGTAACTTCCTCAAATGAATGAAGCCACTTCATACCCAAGACTAATTCTATGTCCCCCATGTTCACTACAAAATAATTAGCCTTGAACTCATAGTTGTTCAAGCGCAATGGGAGATCTATAATCATGCGCTCACACCTAAGAGTGTGACCATCGGCTACCTTAACTCTAATTCCCTCAAAATCTTCGGTAGTGAGTCCACGCTCCTCCACCAATCGAGCATCTATGAAATTATGTGTAGCTCCTGTATCAAGAAGGGTGGTAACCTTTTGCCCTGCCAAAACTCCTCGGAGTCTGAATGACTCATCCGACTGAATGCTGGATAGGTGTACCTCCTGTATATGAAGCTCTAAATCTGCCTCTGCCTTAGGCTCTGAAGCCTCTGCCTCCTCAGAATTATCCTGCTGTTCGAAATCTTCTGATTCCGCATCCTCATAATATGCCCACATCACACGATTTGCTTTGCCCTTAGGCCTCAAAGGGCAATCGTGATGGATATCATATGGACCTTTGCAGTAGAAGCAAAGCTTCTTCCTGCGTAGATCATTAAGCGCCTCACGATCCAAAGGTGGTGCTGCTGGATTGGCTTTTGAATCATTTTTAACCCCGGATTTATCTATGTTAAAATCCGGTCTCTCTGTATCCCCGTTGGAGTGCTTATGGTCTCTAGATGAAGAAGTACCTCTGGAGTTATATCTACTTGATGGGGCTGCCATCTCCATACTGCGCACCTTCTTCATAGCTTCCTGTAATGAAGGAGGATCAAAGCCTTTGATCCAACCTCTCAATGGTTCTGTCAAGCCCTCCATGAAGAGTACTACTAGTCGCCTCTCTGAAATGTCAGGAACCATAACTGATAACTTCTGAAAGTCACCAATGTAAGACTCTAGACTGCCGCTTTGGCGCAACTGTGCCAACTCTCAGAAATAGGACTCTGGATCCCTCCTGTCAAAACGCTCCACTAACCTATCCACAAACACATGGTAAGATGTGATCTGATCATGATGGAGTGTCACCATCCCGTGGTGCCACCAATCGTGAGCTACTCCCTCAAGATGTAGTGTCGCATATCTGATAGCATCTTCCTCACCCATCGGTCGCAATGTGAGAAATGTATCCAGCTTACTAACCCAGGCCTGTGCTGTCACCTTACCACTACCATCAAATGTCGCTAGTGTGAGCCTGCTCGTAGCCTGCTTCAAATCATTGTTCTGGGGCCTTGGTCTCCCATTCTGTAATCATCTCCCTGACCATAGGTGGTAATGACTCCCACTCTTCAGTCATTGCCCTAAGTGTGTTCGTAAATGCCTCCTCATGCTCCTCACCTGCTATCACCTCCTCTGCTTCCTGTCTCACAAAGATAGGCCTAGTAGGCCTATTCGCTGTACGAGAAACAGTCCCATGGCCTCTCTGTGATCCTGCAACACTCCTGACATCTTCACGGTGTGGGGAATGTCTCCTCGGAGAACCCAATCTTGGCAGTGTTGCTGCCAACTGCTGTAATACCTGGTTATTCTGCCTTTTCCCTTCTCGTAGTTCTCTAAGAGTAAGTAAAACCTCTGGATCATCTTGATCTCTCAGATGGTGAGGAATACGGGCCCTGCCAATATCATCACCCATGTCTTCCGGCGGTTGTTCTAGAACTTGAGTATCTTCGAGCAAAGCTCTACTGCGCGTGAAATACCCGTGTGGTCCCAACCCTTGTGGCTGCATAAGATCTGTCAAACCCTCAGGATGGCAGGATTTAGCTCTGATACCACTATAATATCCCCTTCAAACAGGGAATATATAAACTCATAAAACTCTGATACCAAAGACAAAAGCTCTGATACCACTGTAATATCCCTTCGAATATCAAAACAAAAGCTCCAAATTGCTTATCTGAATTTCTTCAAAATATCTTCAAATAGGTGAATAAATCACAGTATAATTTCTTATTTATTTGCTCATAAGCTTACAATAGAGTTCCTCTGTCAGGTATACAAAGAATATCAAAAGTTCGGCCTTATAGCCTGAATATTCTGCGAACTGGGCTGAATCTGGAACGTCTCGGCCTGCTGTGTAAAAAACACAGTCGCCGACGTCGGTTATACTGCCGTCATCGGTCGACCTGTAGTGATCCCCTTGCCGACGTCGGTGATGAGTCGACTGATGTCGGTCCCTGTAAGTCTCTGTTCGCCGATGTTGGTACCTGAACTTTCTGTAGATGCGTACGGATTTTCACAGATCTGTACGGAAGTCGTACGGCCACTGATATTGCTCAACCTATATGCTTGATCCTGACCTGTAGAATTATGGGCTAATACAAAGATCTATATCTGGATAATTCTGGAATCAAAACCCAAATAATGAAAATACCTGAAACCCTCGTGATAGCTTCTGTGTGAAGTTATCTCTCAAACTTGTAAGTACATGTGATAACTTCTGGATGAAGTTATCTCCCAATTTGGCAATAGATCGGTTGATCTTTCACAACCTCTGAATCGCTCACACTGAAGAGTTGACGTTCTTCAATGCAGTTTGGCAATAGATCAGCTGATCTTTCACAGCCTCTGAATCGCACACAATGAAGAGTTGACGTTCTCCACTGCAGATGGAATACTGGAACCCTTGGCTCAGTCTTCACAGAAGAATTTCTTAACAAGAATCAATATCAAAATAATCATGAATACAAACTCTCTTCCATGAGAGATTCTTATACACCTCCAAAGGTGTGCTTGCTAAAATTAAATTCCCTTAAATTAGACTGGGGCTTCCTTAATTTAGAACTAGGGTCTTAAAATTAGACCAATTCTTAAATTAGAATGAGGATCCTAAAATTAGACCCAATAATAAATAATTAATAATTAATTAATTATTAATTATTAATTATTAATTAATAATTAATTAAAATTGGACCAAATAATTAATATTTGATTAAATCAATCAAATATTAATATCTCCTTTAATTCATGTCCTAAAGATCCCAAACGAAAGCCAAGCCCAGCTCCATCAAGACCCTCTATCCATCTCATCAGCCTACGAGGGTCGCATAATAGGCTAATCATCCACTCTGCACATGTCGACTAAAAAGGGGACATGACATGATGCAAAGATAGAACTCCATAAGGAGGACCATCCATTTGTCAATTCTATCTTCAGGAAGAAAGGATTTAGAGAATAAATTATGAAGGGTGTCAAAATGAACAATGACATAAGTAGTTTGGTAAAGCATATAGTGATGAAGATTTTTAGGTGCGAAATAGATGGTGAGGCAATCATGCTCAATTTTAGTATAATGTGTTTCATAGTCAATGAAGCCTTGGCTAATGTAGTATATAACATACTCTCTTCCTGTATCATCTTGTTGGGTAGGCATTACCCCAACTAAAATAGGTGTTGAAGAAGTATATAGAATCAAAGGTTTATCTTTAGAAGGAAGATGAAGCGTAGGTGGATGAAGCAAAGAATCTTTTAGGTTATCAAAGGTTTTTTGACATGGATCCATCCATTATAAATTAGTACTTTTCTTGAGAAGGTAATTAATGGAGTGAATTCAATATGCCATTTCAGAGATGAAGCATCTAATTGCCCCAAGCTTACCTCAATAAGTATGAATGTCAAGAATAGAATAATAAATAGGTATGTTGATGATAGATTTAATTTTGGTAGGATCAATGTTAATGTCATGGAGAGAGACTAAGAATCTTAATAATTTGTCATATGTGACTCCAAAGACACATTTATAAGGATTAAGTTTAAATTTATTTTTAAGGAGATGATTAAATATGATAGCAAGATCAGAGAGATGATTTTTATGATGTTTGTATTTAGCAATAAGATCATCCACATAAGTTTCAACACTTTTGTGAATGAGATCATGAAAGATGTGAGTCATTGCATGTTGGTAAGTGGCTCTAGAATTTTTGAGACTGAAGGGCATTTTGACATAGTAATAGATGCCTCATTCCATGGTAAAATTAGTCTTATATTGGTCTTTAGGAGTGATATGAATATGATTATATCCCCAAAAACCATTCATAAGAGATAACATTTCATAACCAGTTATGGAATCGATGATGGCATCTATTGAAGGTAAGGGAAGTTATCCTTAGGACAAGCAAGATTAAGGTTGCAGTAATCAATACAAATGTGAATAATCATAGTGACTTTCTTCTGAATGGGAACAATGTTGAAAACCCATTCAAAATGATCCACTAGTTTAATAAATTTAGCATCAAGTAATTTGATGATTTCCTTATGACAAAGTTGAAACTTTGAGTGGAAACTTTCTTTGTTTTTTATTCACATACTTGGCATCAAGATAAGTAATGATATTATGTACCATAATGTTAGGGTCAATGTCAAGCATGTCCTTATAGGACCAAGCAAAAACTTCATGATATTTGTCAAAGAATAAGCTAAAATTATCATGTTTAGTAGGTGAAAGATCTTGAGAGATTATAATCAGTCAAGAACAATATAGCATACCATATTCAATGTGAGTGTTTTCTTCAATGAGAATGGCATTACCATCTTGAAAGTGGTATGGTGCATTAGGTAAGCAGAAATTGGATTTATTTTAGGATCAATGCTAGAAATGAAGTTGTTGAATCAAGGATTTTTAGTTTTAAAATTTCCAAGTTTATGATGTTGCCAAGGAAGTTGAGGTTCCCAAGCATGAAGTAACTCAATAATAGCTTCATCATTAGGAAAGGTAGGAAGAGTACCATAATATTCAACATCTACATCAAGATCAAAAATTTGATTACCATGGCGATCAGACTTAGAATGTATTTGATGAACATCAATGGCCTTGGCATCAAGTGTAATTTTGGGAGTAGAAGAAGTAGATGGAATAGAAAATTTTGGAATATCGGTGGATTTGATGATGGGAGAAAGTTCTGATGTAATGATTGGATTGATAGGGGTAAGGGAGATGTAGAGATTTTTGGAGGTTCGAAAGGCATAATTTGCTCTACCACCCAAGGAAAACCAATAAGAAGAGGATTGATAAGAGGCACATGACCCTCAAGATCTAGGGTATGATCCATATAAATGGTATGCACATCCCAATTAAAATCATGGGTTTGGGATAAAGCTTTTTAGTAATGCTAGACATCTAAGTCTCTAGAGTGACCTTGAGCCATGATATAGTTGTCATCATATGTTAGAGAAATCGTACAAGCTTGAGAATCAGGGGGAGTTTTAGAAGGTAAAATCCTAATATTGTTGAATGTATGAGGAGACATGATGAGAGGATCTTTAAATAATTTAGCCACTTCAAAATCATTTCAAGTGATGGCATATTCTATTAAAAAAGTTTCTTGATCATTGCATAGAGGGGGAAAGTTGATAATCTCATCAATAAGAGGAACAGTACGGTCTCTTGGTAATAGAGAGGGAGGAAGCCATTGAAAAATATATGGAGGCAACTTAGTAGTATTACAGGTATGTTACAATTCATTGGGCTCATCATCATCATAATCTTCAAGAGTAACTTGTATATCAGGACTCATGTTGATGAGCTCAGGTAAAGGAACATTGTTAATCTTAAGATTTATAGGAATACGATATTGACATTTAGGATTAGAAAGCTAGATACTCTATGGATTGGGATTAGATTCATGTTTATACCATTTCTCATTATGTAAAAATTTAATACATTGACTACCAGAAGAAGCAATGGCCCTCATTCGATGAGTCCATGGATGACCAAGAAGGATATTGTAAGATAAAGGGAGATCAATGACCATAAGCTTGGTTTAAACAGTCATAGGTCCCATGGTTAATGAAAGCCAAATACAACCAAGTGGATTTTGATTTGTATTATCAAAACTACAAGCAATATGAGTTTGCTTGAGATGATCCTTATTATAACCAAGTTATTTTATAAGCCACAAAGATGTCACATTAATACTAGAGCCTTCATCAACTAAGAATTTTTAGATAAAAGTGGTATTAATGGTTATTTTAATAAAGAGTGGTGGATCATCAGCACAAAAAATAATTTCATCAGTGATCATGTCCTCCTCAAGGAATTCAATAGAGGGCTTAGAAGAAGGACACGTAGTTTCAATTGTATTGACATTAGTAGGTTGAGTATCAATAGAAGGTGGTTCTTCATCAATAGAGGATGGATCTTAAATTTATTGAAGTTGTTGCATAAGGAATTTATGATGATAGGATGGAGTGTGAAATAACTCCATAAGTATAATCTTGCAAGGCATAGAGTTGAGTTCTTCAAAAAAAATTCAATGAGATTTAGAATAACCAGCACTAAGTTTCGAAGGTAAATTAGTTTCAAAATGTATAGATGTGGTTGGAGGATCAGAAGGAGGAAGTTTTCTCTTAGGTGATTTTAAATCAACATCAGAGGTGGTAGTATCTTTAATAAGTTGTTCTTCTAAATATGGTTTTTTAGACTTGGTAACAGGATCTTTGTGAGCTATTTTATGATGATAATTGACCTTGGCAGTGTTTAAATATTGAGAGTTGTTATAATATTGGTCATAATCAGCATCGATGGCACAAACATCCTTGATAATTTCTTGATTATTAGAAGAATATTTTTGGCTATTGGAGGTAGAAGCTTTGAAATTCTATCATTTTTAGGATGCAACAGTGTATTCTTGATGATGAAGATTGAGCATAGTTTCATGATTGAATGAATAACCAAGCATATAAGAGACATCAAATTTATTGAGCCCTAAACAAGATTCATGAGAATACCCAATGTCGGGATGGAACTAGCAAAATAAATTAGGGTCATACCACTTAGAAGGATCATTGAGATAGATGAAAGGTTTTAAGGGTGGTAAAAATTATTTCATTTGTTAAACTGAAAGAGGTGTATGAGAAGGTGAAGGAATATCAATTTTAGCAAGTCCTTGTTTGGTTGGTGGAGCATTGCTAGTGATAACATTAGATGTCTAGAAATATCCTTTAATTAGTTTAGGATTAGGTTCAAATTACTTCATAAGAAAGTTTTGATGCTTATCTTGATCAAGAGCTTCATTAAGTATTTGAAGAGCAATGTTTTGAACATTATATTGGAGAGTAGGAGTTAAAGCCATGATAAAGAGTTTGAATATATTATCATCATTCATTTTATGGTCAGCTTTATGAGCTAAATATTTCCATCTTTTAATAAAGTCATGAGCTGATTTAGTGGGAGATTACTTAGCATTGATGAAGTGGCTAAGACATTTTTCAAGAAGATCATTGTGTTGAAACTTCTTAACCAAAAGATTAACCAAATCTTCAAGTTACGAAATAGAATGTTGAGATAGTTGATTATACCATTCTAATAAATCATTGATAAAAGTTTTGACTAAGAGTTTAGTAGTGGTGAAGGTATTAGTTTGGATCTATTCTTTGTAAAGGTTATCAAAGGTTTTAAGAAATGAGGCATGGTCTTTAGTCCCATCATATTTGACAGTTAGAGATATGTTACCAATATCAATATAAATAATGAAAGGATCTAAAGGCTCATTTTTAATATTTTGAAGCATCTTGATATTAATTATGGGATGAGAAATAATATTACTTGAAGCATCTCTAAGAGGTGGAGGAATATAATTAGGATTAGCTTGAGGATGAATAGTTGGAGGTTGATTAGCCACATTGATTAAGTGTTGTTGAAGTTGCATCATTTGGTTGGTATTAAAATTTTGCATAATGTTCATTTTTTGAATGACTTGGGCTAAAATTTGGGTTGTATCAGAAGGTGGGTTGATTTTTGTAGGATCACTCCCCAAATTGGTATTAGGGAGATGATTAGAAGAAGATAGTTTTCTAGTGGGATTGTTAAGTAAATGTGTATCAATTACTCCCACATTAGTTTAAATATTTTGAGAAGTTTCTTGGTAAGTTTAGAAAGGATTAGATCCATCAACTTCATCTTGAGGTGTTATTTGCACCATATTGTAGTTCATAGATGAAGGAGGAGAAGAAGTGCCCCAAGAGTGATGGTTCTCTTGGGAAGAAAAGAGAAGGAGAAATGAATATCCCATATAGTATCTAAATGGATTCAAGCTATCTGAGAAGATTCTAATATGAGACTTCATTCTGACTGAATAGAGATGAATAGAATGAAAAATTAGAAAGACAAGGAATTAGATTGATGAATGAGGAAAGCAAAATACAGTACAGGGTTGATTGGGTTGATGAAGCATAGAAAACATGACCTATAAACTATACAAGGTTGATTACATCAATTTAGTATAGAGAACAGAGGTAGGAAAAAGATGGAAAAAGAGTTGTAAATTATACAGCGTCAACTGGGTTGATCCAATATAGTGAACAGGGGCTAAAAAAGGTACAGGGTCAACTAGGTCAATCCAGTAGAGTAGACAAGGAGAAAGAGAAGGATGATAACAAGTTATGAATTGAAATAAGACAATTTTTATAGCTAATTTAGGAAAGTAAGAGTTGAAAGAAAACAAATAGTCAATTGGATCAATGTTGGTCAATCCAATTAAGGTACACAAAATAAAACCTTGTACTAACACTAGATAATGTAAGTTTTTACACACACAATTGAGAAAAAATCAAGCAAACAAACTTGAAAATTAAAGATATAACTAATTGGTCAACCTAAGATGTTTATTAGATTATTAATATATTATTTTTAATGTGATTAGAAGTTGTCTATAAACAAGGTACTAGATAGTAATCTAAAGATGGTTTCAGGTAGTTTGGGTTGAAAAAGACTATAGTGGCTTTGATATAGGATTAGTATTTGGGCCTACCCCCTAACTTCACACACCACATGATAATGGTGTCAAGTGCTTAGCTAGAATATACCATTATCCATGCTTTATACTTGACCAGAGCATCAAGTCAGCTTTCCCCTTGGTGATAAAAACCAAGTAGGTTGGCCTAGGGTAGACAAAATGTTAATGTATTTGTTTATGTTTTTGTGATTTAGATATGTATGGATAAAATATAAATAGTGAAACTAAGTGATTAATTAAAAATCCCCTAATTATACTATGTGATATATTATAAGCATGTAAACAACAAGAAAAAAAATGTGTGAATTAATTACTAGCAAATATGAGGCTAATTCCAACTTGAAACAAGGTATAGTGTTGACACTATATGCACAAAATATAGAATAGGGTTGATAAGATTGAACCTATACTATGGAAACAAGGTCTAAAAATGAACTGGGTCGACAGTGTCAATCCAATTATTTCAAATAGCATATAGAACATAGAACTGGATTGATAGGGTCGATCCAGTGGACTGTGTAAGGGTAGTTTTAAAGTCTTAAAATTATGAAAGGAAAGATAGAAAATTAAAAAAATAGAGAAGTTGAAAGGAACCTTGGTAGATCAGAGATGCAATGAAAGAAGATGATTGATGAAGAACCTTGAAGTATGCTTGAGAAACCTAAAAATTAGGTCGATAGGATCGATCAAACTATACAAAAACCTACTAAAAAGTGCTAGAATTATAAGGGGTTAACTGGGTCAACCTAGTAGGGTAAAATAGGTGTTTAAAAGGTTGAAAACCTATACTGGGTCAATTGGGTTGATCTAGTTTCCTATTCCTGAAAACCTATGCAAAGAGAAAAATACTTGGGTTGACAAAATTGATCTAATATGTCAAAATATATGATCAAAATGATGATCAAAATAATTAAATAAGTGAAAGAAATCTTGAAAGAGTTAGTTTCATGCCAGGTTCACTAGAATGTATGCAATCAGAAATGTATCATGTATATAAATTAATCCTAGCTCATAGAAAATAGAGCATACCTACACTTCTAATTGGGATACACTTGTTAAGTGGTAGCATGACTAATATGGGGATCCACTAGACCTAATCGAGAGATCTCTTGTCACAATATATCATGCTAGGAAGGGTTCTAAATCCTTTAGTCTAACACAATAACACAAAAACCCTAATAGAGTTCTAAGGTTTAAAACATTCACTTATTTTAATAACAAGAAAGTAAAATCTAATCTAGCGCACACCAAATCTTGTGATACAAAGTGGGGGTTAGAAATAATAAAATAAACATGTATAGGGATCTTTAATTAAAGTAAGTATGAGTAACACCCTAATACATAAAATATGAAAGATAGTATTATTTAAGCCAATATTTATGCTACTTATATCTACTAAAAGAGAGGAGAACAAAGCTAGAATATACTTACCTTAATATGAACCCATCGAGACTCAATCTCTCCTTTGGAAAAAAGGGCTTTGCAAGAGGTTTTTGTGGTTTATAAGGATAACTAAGAAAGGCCAAAGCATCCAAGACTTATCCACAAGACTAGACTCTCCAAATGAGAAACCTAAGCTAAGTCTACTCAAGTAGAATGGTGGAAGAGTAAATCACGAAGAAGCACGAGTGAATAATAAATCTTGATTACACATATGAATAATGATCAAAATGATCTTGTATTTATAGTAGGATCTTACCCTAAATCCTTCTGGGAATGTTAGCTGTATAGGATCAATTGAGTCAACCCAGTGTCTTTTCAAGGATAATTTACTAGGTCTAAGCTAGGTCGGCCAAAAGGCTAATAAGCTAAGAAAGTAAAGAATACTCATAAACTATATTGGGTTGAACCAATCAACCCAATACAGTTGACTATCCAAAAGGACTTTAAGATAAGAAAATGAAGAATGGAAAGAGGAAAAGATTGGAGGAATACTCAAGGGAGGAGAAGTAGCTTAGGGAAAGGTTTTAGGATCTGGTTGGATTGGTAATAATGTGGAAATAAGAGACAATAATCTTGTGAAGCACCAAAGGTATGCCCACCCCTTTCCTGGTGTACCCCTTAAGTCATGCACTCACATAAATTGAGTCTTGATAGGTTCCTGCAAGATGTAAAGTGTCAGTATTTGGTAAAAGTTTGAAAGTATTGTGTATACACATTATAGATTAACAAAGGTAAGAGGAAGGAACCAATATTATAAGATTCACTATCATTGCCTAAAAATAGGACACATTATAAAAAGTCTTGGATAGACAATAAACATGTTCCAAAGATAGTGACTAAGTACAACTTGGTAAAGCTAGGAGTTGAGGAATAGGAAGTTCTACAATCCATACTCACAGACATCAACAATGATGTTTATGATTAAGAAGAGGAGAAAGAGTTTTTTTGAGAACGTAGTGCATACCTATCAAGTGTAGAATCAGGTGAGATAGGATATATGGATTGATATTACTCAACCCCCCCCTTTTATTATAGTTGATATTTTAGTTTAGGAAGTAGCCTAATAACGACTATAGACAGAATGTTTTTAGATAGATCTAGTTATATGATGCTTTATTGTGTAATAATACGACCTATTGGTATAATAAATACCACCTCCAACCCTATTACACAAACCAATGGCCCATACTATAGCTTAACTATCTCCAACAATCAAAGACATGATGATGTCTTTTACAGACCTAGTAGAGGAGAGTGGAGCACAACAAGCATAAGGGTCCCATCAAAAACCATAGGTCTAAACTTTGAAGAGGCCAAATAATCACCTCACTCCACTACTAACTTTTTGAAGAAGATGGTTGCATAAAGAAGTACTATTATGTAATCATCCTCTTTAGAAGATTTAGAATTAGATACATTGTTGGACTCATTGACTCCTATTAGGGAGCCTAAAGAGAGAAATTTACCATAGCTTGAGCCACAATAAGAAGTTATACAGGAACAAAAAGATGTAGAAAAGGTGAAAAAGGAGACTGAGAGGAAGGAAAAGAAATAAAATAATAAAAATAAATAAGATGTAAATCTCAAGGCTACTGAGGAAGAGGAGTAGTGCAAACAATAGGACACAAAGGATGTATGTCAGCAAAAAGCTGAAGAACTAGAGGCTCAAAATAAAAGAGTCAAAGAAGTAGAGGTGAATAAGAAAGAATAAGAAGAAGAAGAAAAAGAAGCAAGGAAAAACCTTGAAGCATAGGCTACACAAAAAATAAGAGGAAACAACACTTGTAATGGCTTAGGAGGAGAAAAATGCCATAGAAACTATATGCATCTAAGAGAAGCAAGCTAAACAAGAGGCTGAGGAAAAAGAAGCCAAAGATAAATCCAAGGCAATAAATAAAGGCAAAGCCAAGGAAAATAAATAGACCAAGGCCAAGGCTGATGTGGATGATAAGGCTAAGGCTAAGGTTGAAGCTAAGGCTAAGGTTGAAGTGGAAGCCAAAGTTAAATCTAAGGTAGAAGCTAGGGCTAAGGTTGAAATAGAATCTAAATCTAGAGTTGAGGTAGAAGAAAAATCTAAGGAAAAAATAGAGGGCACTATGCAACATGCACTTGAGATATAATAATCAATGGCACAATAAACATATACCATACCTTTAGACTTGATGGATTCCCCATTAGGTGTGTAGGAGGAGGTCTCTTAGTGATGCAGAGGGAGAGAGATTGCCAAAACAAAATGCAAGTTATCTTAATTAGGCCTATTTCTTTGTAACCCTCCTAAAGCACTTATTCAATTGGTTTAGAAAACACACAAGGTTTAAAGACAAATAAATAATAGTTTTAAATACCCATTAAGGGCATACATCTCCCCAAAAAAATTTATAGGATAACTCTCAATTTAAGTGTACTAACTCAACCAAACCTTCTTGAAATTAGGCTTCAATTAAGTCTTTAAGAATGTCAAACTAAGTTTTAGCTCCAAAATCCTTCACAATTTCCAAGACTTCAATAAACCACTTGATTAACTTTTGGGACAATTAATTCAAGATACACATGAAATTTTAATGTTTTAAAAGGTGTCTAAGGTGCTTAACCACAAAATGACCAAAAACCCTAGACAGGGTTTAACACAAACCTAAGAGGCAACAAAACAAGTTTTCCAAACTCCAAATAGTGTTCAAAGGATAAATACCACTAAAATAAAGTATATGATAGCATAAATTATCTTTGTGAATTTAAATATCACTCAAATCACTTGAAAATAAACTCAAAAATCTTAATTGCTCACTTGGATTGTACACAAAATACAGGGTATAAGATTGTGTGCAACAATATTCATGTTTGAATGAAGTTTAGTCTTCATAAGGGGTTACTAGGTATCAAAAAAGTTTCCTTCACATAATGAAAAATATCTAACACCATTTCCATCATCAAATATCTTTCATTTGACTAAATGTATTCACCTATCTATACTTGACTGTGTCAACACAAAATGCTCTTAGGCTCGAGTTTCTCTCTTTCCACCTATAGATGAATTATACGACTCAAACTATATAAATAAATCAATATTATATATGTATTTAAATTTACCAATGTTCTCAATTTCAGTCACAATATTATCGAAGATCTTTTTTCATTCATTGGCATGCATGATCTTATACAAGCATACACATAAATCTGAGACAATCAGTATTCTTCATGCAAATTTTGGACCTTCTCTTTATTTATTGAAGTAATCAACCTTATTCTACATTTGATAATGAATTACTTAAAATATATTCATGTAATTTAAGCTCCTATAATGTCTCTAATTGAATCTTTTTAGCCTCTAACATAGGTTCATGCTTGAACAATTAATCTTCTTGAACATTACAAAAGGTTTGAACATGAAAAATATGACCACAAAGGTATAAAATCACTAAAAATCATCCTAACACCTAATAGACCCATAAAATACCAAAATATAACCTTTTATCCTAATAAAAACATGATTTAGACTAGAAAATCAAATAAAGAAATTCAAATTTTTGAATTGGTTATTTTGGTAGGAAAATGCCAAAAGAGCTCCAATAAAAATGTTATTGACATCTAAGACCTAGGAATGACTCCAAAAGGATCTTGAAGACTAAAAATACCCCCTAAAGACTCAAAAACTATAATAAAAATCCAAAATTTATCAAAAATGGTGATTCTCCTGCATCACTCAGCCATGACCTCAAATAACTATCCAATGAACTCCTATTCATGAGGTCTTCAAGAGTACCTACATGTTTGGTGATGTTTGTTGTTGTCATCCAAGTGGAATCCTCTATAGGATGATGTTTCCACTTCAATGAGTACTATTAATACTCTTTACCTCTTATTCTCTTTACAACCTTCTTGTCCAAGATGAGTTCAAGTTATTTTTGCTTTATTTGTGGTAGTTGATATACCCACTCTAAGACTTTTATGTCTTCTCTCCTAGATGGTTGATCTCGATTATCTTCTTCCTTTTATGGATAAAATTATGCAAAATTGAATATATGATAGACCACTATACCCATAGGCAACTATATCTCATAATAATTATTAGAGAACTTCCTTATGACCTTGTATGGGCCAATCTTATTCATCTTTAGTTGGTCATACTCACCTATTGGAAACCTTTTCTTCCTCAAATGAGCTAACACCACATCTTCAATCTAAAAATGACTTTTATCTTCTTCAAATCAACATGTTTTTTTTACTTATCCACACTCAAATCTAATTTTTTATTCACTTGCTCATACACCTCTTGCATGGTAATGGCAAACTCTTCTCCCTTAGCACTTCTTTTCTCTATCTTTCCTAGATCTCTCCATTCAAAGACTCCCCTTGGGTAAATACCATACACTACTTAAAATGGACTCTTTCCTATGCTTCTATTGATTTAGTCATTATAAGAAAACTCTACTTTTGGTAATACTAAGTCCCAATATTTAGGATTGTCCTTTGTCAAACATCTTAACAAGTTACCAAAACTTTTGTCAACCACCTCAATTTGACCATCTATTTAAGGGTGATAAGCTGAGATAAAATTCAAATTTGTTCCTAGCTTCTTCCATAGGGTTATCTAAAATTTCCCTACAAACTTTATGTCTCTATTTTAAATAATGATCAATGGTATTCCATGTAGTCTAACTACCTCCTTGAAGAACCAATTGGCCACATGAGTAGCATCATTGGTTTTTTTGCAAGGTATGAAATGAGCCATCTTGGAAAATATATCCAAAACAACCAAAAAAGAATCATTCCCTCTTTGATTTCTTGGCAACCCCATGACAAACTCCATGCTAAAGGATTCTAAGGCCTATTTGGTACTAGTAAGGGCTGGTATAGGCCTACATTAGTGCTATTTCCCTTTGCATATTGACAAACATTGCACCTTTCTAAAAACTTTCTTACATTTATTTTCATTTTAGGCCAATATTAGTGATTACTAAGCTAAGCCAAGGTCTTTTCAAGACCAAAGTGAGCTACCAAACTTCCACAATACTTCTCCTTGATCAAATTATCTCTCATAGAAATCCTTGGCACACAAATCTGAACTCTTTTGAACAATACACCATCCTGAATCATGTACTCCATCCAAGGCTCATTATTTATTGTATTTGGTTTCTTTTAAGCCTCAATCATCTTGAAAGTCTAAATTATTTTCATATATCTCCTTAAGTGACTATATTCCTTCACTCTCAAGCTAAATTTATTTATAATCAAAATTCTCCTACTTAGAGCATTTTCTACGTTGTTTGTTTTACCTTTCTTGTTATTAAAGACAAATGTGAAGTTTTTCAAGTACTTTACCCACTTCATGTGCCTTAAACTAAGCTTATTTTGAGTATTTATGAACTTAAGTCATGGTTATCCATGAAGATAACAAACTTCTTTAGCATTATATAGTGTCTCCACTTCCTCAAGGATTGAACCATGGCATAGAACTCAAGATCATAAGTTGAATACCATTTATTGGCCCCATTTAAATTCTCACTAAAGTATGTTATATTTCTACCCTTTTGACTTAAGACAGCTCCAATGGACACTCGACTTGCATCAAATTCAACTTGAAATACCTTATTAAAATTAGGAAGTGTTAACATAGGTTGTTCTATTATTATTTTCTTCAAAAACTAACAATTTTTCTCAACTATATTAGTCTATAAAAATATTTTTTATCCCCTCTAATAGTATCAAAAATGGGTGCACAACTACCACTAAAATTTCTAATAAAATTCCTATAATAGCTAGTTAAGCTATGGAAGCTTCTTACCTCATAGGCTATCCTAGGAGTTGGCCACTCAATGATGGCTTTCACCTTGTCTTTATCCATCTTCAAAACACCCTAAGAGATCACAAAACCAAGGTAAACAAGTTAAATCTTCATAAAAAAACATTTCTTGCTGTTAATCAACAACCTCTCCTCTTACAACCTCTACATAACCATTCTTAAATGTTGAATATGCTCATCTTTGTTAGGGTTGTAAATCAAGATGTCATCTAGATCTAAAATGACAAACTTACCAATAAAGGGCTTTAATAACTCATTCATGAGTCTCATGAATTTTATTAGGTAAATAGTGAGACAAAATGGCATGAAAATCCACTCATACAACCCCTCATTTGTCTTAAAGGTAGTCTTCCATTCATCTCATTCTCTTATTTTTATCTGATGATAACTACTTTTGAGATATATCTTTAAAAAGTAGTTAGAACCACTCAAGAAATCCATAAAATCCTCAATTTTTGGAAGGATAAATCTATACCTTATGGTTATCTTATTGATTTCTCTAGAATCCATGTGCATCCTCCAATATCCTTATTTCTTGGGCACTAGTATAGTTGGTACTGCACATGGGTTGAGAATTTCTTTGATCAATCCCTTATATAAGATGTATTATATTTGCTTCTTGATTTTTGCATTCTCTTGTGGATTCATCTTGTAATAAACTTTATTAAGCAAACTTACACCTGGTATAAATTCAATGTGATGATTGATAATAAGTGGTAGCTCATTGGGTAGTTCATCCACCACTATATTAGTATATTCCTCTAACATTTCTTGCACTTCTTGAGGTAATTCATTCAAATTAATGGCTATTACAATAGTCCTTAGTTTTATCACAACTTTAAATCCTAACTCTTCCTATTTCATAGTGTTCAAGAACTCTTTCTCACTAACCATCATAACACTCACATTGGTCCTTTGTCCATTGTCTTCTTCTTTGATAAGAAATAATGTATGGCATATGCCATCCTTCTCCAAGGTATATACATTCTTTATACCATCATGAGTAGTATTTCTATCATATTTTCAAGGCATCCCTATGAGCACATGGCCCACATCCATTGGCATTATGTCACATAATACTTTATCTTTGTATAATCCAATTTGAAAATATACCCAACATTGCTCATTCACAAGAACTTGTTGCCCCTTTTGAATCCATGAGAACTTATAAGGGTTTGGATATGGTATCCTCTTCAAGCCAATATTTTGTACCATCTATATTGCCACTAGATTATTTGTGATACCTGAATCAATCACCAATTTATAGACTTACCTTGAGATTTACATGTTATCTTGAATAGAGTCTTTCTTTGGGCAGGATCCTTCTCCTTAGGTGGTTTGATAAGCACCCTCTTCATCAACAAAGATTTGCCAACTTCTAGTTCTTCAACATCAGTTGGATAATCCACACTCTCTTCTTCTATTTGGAATATTTCATTTCTATTTTCAATTCTATATCCACTAGCTTGAGCATTCTCTAGACATTCCCAAAACCTATGACCAATAAAATTATTGCATTTAAAACACTTACCAGTGAATCCACTTAATCATCTTCCTCATTGTGTGTATTTTCCTCTAAAGTATGGTTTCCTTCCTTTGAATCTACCTCTTTAATTATATGCATGTTCTTGTGAGGTACATGGTTATAAATTTTATCTTTTTGATGTGCCTCTTCCTCTTTGTTGACCTCTACCTCTATAACTTTTGCCCCTACCATGTTTTGTTGAGTTTATCTTCTATTGAGCTTGTCTTCTGCCTTCAAAACATATTAGTATCACTCCTCAAGTGTGATTATACTTATTAGGTTGAGTTCATCTTGAATATTATACATTAACCCATTTAGATACCTATAAATATTCTACACATTCTCTTCCACATGATCTGATCTTACGGCCAACTAGTAGAATTACTTGATATATTCCTTAACACTTATCTCTTTTTGCTTCAAATTTTGTAATTTCTTGAAGAAGTTAGTATGATATTCATTAGGCAAAAAAAATTTCTTAAATTTATATTCCATCCTATCCCAAGATTTTATATTGGTCTTGCCTTTATTTCTCCTTTCATCCAACACATAATCCCACCAAAGGGTTGCATGTCCTTAATTTCGTGTAAGCAAACTTTACCTCATTCTCCTCTGGTATATTTTCATAATCAAAATACTTATCCAAATCTATAATCCAATCAATTATATTTTTTCCATCTAGGTTGATTACATAATTTGGGAGTTATATGTTTACTTTAGACCCCTCTCCCTTGACTACTTTCAGTAGTCTATCAATTCCTTCTTCCTCTCGCTTTACTTCTTCTTCCACCTCTGCTGGTGCTTTTGGTTCTTTTTCCCTATCACTAGCATCCCTTGTTACAAATCCTATTATTTTATTGGCCTATGTTTTTATCAACCTTACATAAAAACTCACTCTTAGGTTTCTTAACTCCTCTAGGATTGCATCTCCTATTTGGATACCTACTCTTCCACCTCCTCTTGGGTTCCTCCTAGGTGGCATTTTGGCTTCTCAACTCAACTAACCAAAAAAAAAAATCACTCTTTTATCAAATATTTTAAACTTCATTTAATCCTCCAAGCATATAACCTATTTTTATACCAATCTGATGCATAGGGAGAGATATTTCCAAAATAAAATGCAATTTAGCTCAATTAGGACTATTTCCTTGTAGCCCTCCTAAACCACTTGTTCAGTTGGTTTGGAAAACACACAAGAATTAAATAAAATATATATTTTTTTTTTCATATACCCATTAAGGTCATGTAACTCCATAAAAAATTTATAAGCTAACTCTCAATGCAAGTGTACTAACTCAACCAAACCTTCTTCAAATTAGGCCTCAATTAGGTCTCTAGGACTGTCAAACTAATTTTGGCTCCAAAATTATTCACAAGTGCCAAGACTTAATAAACCACTTTATTATCTTATATTATAAAAAAATTAATCTCTAGGTGAAATTTTAAGGTTTGAAAAGGTGTTTAATGTGTTTAACCACAAAATGACCAAAAACCCTAGATAAGGTTTTACATAGACCTAAGAGGAAACAAACAATTTTTTCAAACTCCAAACAGTGTTTAAAGGACAAATACGACCATAATAACTTATTTTATATCATAAATTATATTTATTAATTTAAATATCACTCAATTCAATTGAAAATATACTCAAAAGTCTCAATTAGTCACCTTGACTATACACAGAATATAAGATATAGGACTATGTATAACAATATTGATGTTTGAATGAAGTTTAGCCTTCACAAGAGGTTATTGGGATTAAAAAAAGTTTCCTTCACATAATAAAAATTATTAAAAACCATTTCCATCATCAAATATCTTTCATTGGACTAAATAAACCTTCCTCACTTATTGATACTTAATTGTGTCAACACAAAATGCTCTTAGGCATGAGTTTCTCTCTTTCCACCTATATATGAATGATAATACTCAAAATATATAAATAATTAAACAATATATATGTATTTACACTTACCATATTATCAATTTTAGTCACAATATTATCTAAGATCTTTTCTCATTCATTGGCATTCATGATCTTAAACAAGCATACACAGAAATTTAGACAATTAATCTTCTTCATGCACATTTTGGACCTTATCTTTGTTTCTTGAATCAATCCACATTATTATACACTTTATAATGAATTTATTTGAACATATTTATATAATTTAATTTCCTATAATGTCTCTATCTAAATCTTGTTAACCTCCAATGTCGGATTATGCTTGAACAATTAGTCTTCTTGAACGTTATAAAAGGTTTGAACATGACAAATATGACCACAAAGGTGGAAAAATAATAAAAACATCCTAAAACATAATATACCCATAAAAAACCAAAATACAACATTTTATCATGGCAAAAACATGATTTAGACCATAAAACCAAAGAAATAAATTCAAAAATTTGAACTCGCAATTTAGGTAGGAAAATGCCAAAAGAGCTCCAATTCAAATTTTATTAACATATAACACCTAGGAATGAATCTAAAATGGTATTAAATACTAATAATACCCCATAAAAACTCAACAACTATAATAAAAATCCAAAATTTATCAAAAAGGGTGATGTTCTTACATCACTCAGCCACGACCTCAAATAATTAGCCAATGGCTATGGGATGTTCCTACATCTTCTAGCTGATGCAGAGCCTTTTATCTTCCTTTGGTTCAATTAAAAAGATACCCTATAATAAATAATATTTCATCCATGGATTTTTCTATTATATTTCATGAAACATCTTTATATGTTTCCCAGCTACCACTCACTAAGCAGATTTAAGATGCAACTATTTTTCAAGAATTAATAGTGCAAAAGGATTCAGCCCTAAAGCAAGAAGTCTTGAAATTGTGAGAAGATAATACAGATCTAAACCTTTGGTTCACTAATTCATGCCACCTCATTGATAATAATTTCCCTTCATTGGTTATCCAAGTCTTAGGTGACCAATTCATGTCTTAAAAAATTAGTTCTTAGCTCTATTGGCACAACTAAAAAAAGATTGGCTAGTTGTGCACAAGCTATAAATATTGTAAGCTCAAGATAAAAACATAAAATTAAAAATGTAGGAAATCTATAATTTCTTTGAATAATATGAATAAGTTCTATATATAGTTATGCTTTAAGCTAAATAGATAGCAGACAATATGTTGAATTGGAAGCAATAGCTTAATAACTCATTGTCCATAGTTATGCCAGAGTTCAATAGGACAGACAAAGCTAAATTTATGATGTAATATCATTTCGCTACCTTTGAATCAATGAATAATACACTAAAATAGTTACTTTATTCAAGGTATAATTCCATGTATAAATTATAGACCTAGTAAAATGAGATTTTACATAGTTCATTTATTGGCATTCAAACACAGAGACATGTGGACAGGTTGGAGGCACTATCCCAGGACATCTATCACCATTGTATAATATGATAAAATTCAAAATATGATGGTGATTCAAGTCCCATTATGCATATTATTCATTATGGTGTGGGAAGTGTTAATTAACTGAAAAATGCTTAAGCAATATGTGTCCCAGCTTGATCCCTCTTTTGCACAACTTGTTGATGAGACTCAATTCATCCCTCCACAATATTTGTAATAAGTGATCCAATATAATAACACTACAACAAGTTTGTATCCAAAAATCCAACATCTAATATAGCCTTCACCAATAAATTCTATAGAACCAGTGTTTCATCTGTAGCTTAAGTAAAACCATCATCACAACAACTTACTATTCAACCAACCCAAAACATGCCACCACCTACTTAGTACGTATTGCACACTCAAAAAAAATTAGTTTTCACAATTTTTTGCACACTTTTTTTAGGATGACCTTAAGTATTATGAGTGGGGCCATACTGGTTGAAAATTCATAAAGGGTTCCCACCTAGTTAAACTAGTCTATTAAAAGCATGTAAGAGTTTTAGGATAGTATGCTACTTATTTGAAAATATAAAATGGTAGATAAGTAGTATGCAAAGGGAAAAAATTAATAAATGGCACCTAGAGAAATAAATGTAAATCTTATTTCTGGTTCAATTCCTCAGTTTCAGATCAGGATACTTGCTACAACTTTGTCTTGGGAAAAGATAAATTTTTAACTCTATGAAAGTATTAGGAGTATAACATGGCTACAAAAATTGTAGATTATAATTGATAGACATGTGTGCAACTTACACTATTTTTTATTTTTCATATATTTTTGTATGTATTCAGCCTTTGTGAGTAAGGCAATAGACTTTAGAATACAAATATTCCTTCCTTTTGGGCAAAGTGAAAGGTTGGAATATGAGTGATAGCAATTTGTAAAACTCTATATATAGTGCTCAATTATATTTAGATATGGTTCTAATATGATAGAGATATATATCATTCTAAAATGGTTTTTCTACGTGTTTTTTATCATTGTTATGTGTGTAGTGAATACTCTATTTACTTTAATTTGTTAATCATATAGTTTATGATGATTGTTTTGATTATATTAAGTATGTGTTTTTGTGCATAATTATCTCTACTTTATTAATTAATATATTCAATCCAAATTGTCATTTGTTTTTTACTTTTGTCACTTCATGTGCAAACTATCCCTGTATTATCATGTTTTGAAAGGTTTTCTAGGAACCTCTGCTAACAATACACCAATGTCTAGATTACATATTTTCAAGAAATCAATATATGTAGCATGGCATTTCTCAAGTCTATTAGATTTTACATTCACCATTTGGATAAGGCTACTTTAGCCAAGACATGCATTAGATTCATGAAATTACCTACAAATGTTGGTCCTAAATCATGTAACATTTTATTCAATATTAATATTAATGTGTGTTTAACTCTCAATTGGATGTGTATCTTACCTGGGTAGATATGGTTAAAAATATATAAATGACAGTGCACAAGGGTGAAAATGAAATCTACAACAATCTAATGCTAAAATTAGATACAACATATGATAAATTTATTAAATTTATATAGGCTAAAAATAGAAAGCACAAATATGATAGATATAAAAATGATAAATAAACAATGTACTTAGTTGGTTTTGATGTTAACACAATTCTAGATCTAGAACAGGTAGGTAGCAAACTAGAAGAAGATTCTAGAATAGTCACCAAATTATAAATTATGTGCCTATAGAACTATAGACACTAAAGTTAGCCTTAGACATTAGTATCAATGCTATTATGTGAACTAGATGCAAGTGTATTATACAAAATACTTGCTAGAAAAAGATGCAACCACTTGGATGCTTCAAGGTTTATCTTTGCCTTCGCTCTAGTCTATTTAGATCTAGGTCATGGACTGTCACTCCTCTTGAAATGATAAAACCCTAGTTATTCATCTTCATAGTGACCTTGAAAAAAATAATTTGGCTAGATCATAGTGTCTAGATGATTGCAAAGACCCATTTGTCAATGGGTGTTTCCTACATAGCCGCCACTCTGAAGAGGGCCTCAAACTAATGTAGTTATCTTGTAATGTGTTGGCTTGTGTGTGCACAAGGGTGTAATATTTAGAAATCAAGTACAATAGTGACCTAGCTTGTAACTTAGAAAATTAGGCTCTTGGGTTGCTCCTTCATTACTTCATAATTGTATATGTGCATTCCCTATGACTGATATGGAAATAGGAATAAGTAGGAAAGTTTTACTCAATCGAATGCTCTTTGAAGCTCTTTGGTATAAATGTTAGGTGAGGTATGAATGATCAGTGATTGTGAATATATACCACTCCTATCAATAAATATCGCACATAAAATCACTTAGGCTAACCATTATGATATGTTTCATTTGAAAATTATGACTTTAGGGCATTGGACACCTATGTCATGGTAGGACACTAACATCAACATAGGAGTCTAGGACTCATGCTTGTGTCGTGGTAGTTAGAAAATAGGTACAAGATTAGAACTTATAGAGGCATAAGATAAGTATATTTTAAGTATTATGGGAGAGATAGAAGGTTTGGGTCACCAACATAATATTTTTTATACCAAGAGACAGGCCAAGGGGCACAAGATAGAGAAGATGTGAGACTTTTAAAAGTGGGAAAGCTCTAGAACTAAGAGGAATAGCCAAGATCTGAGTTTTTTAAGTGTATGAGACTGAAGTGTTACAGAATTCATAAATATCATCTATATTTCCCCCACTTCAATTCAGTAATAAAATTGTTGGTTTAAAGGAGAATAAATGCATACCTAGGTGTGTATAACACACCTTACCTTTGTGTAAGCCCAACTTGAATGCTTTGTTACTAACTAACCTATAACCAAGACCATGTTATAGTTTATAATATTGCACATAATATGAAATTGAAATCATTGAAAATATTGAAAGTGAAAGAGAAAGGTTTAGGAGTACACTATGTATCGATATGATTGCCTGTTTTATTGGCAAGTTGATTTGAAAAGATGTATCATTGTAAATCTCTAAAATTGAGATTAAGAAAAAAATATATATATCTATAAAGGCATATATAAATATGGATAGAGAGATATTGAAAGGCACATGCCCCCAACCTTGGAGAAATTTTGAGTTCCTACCCGACAATTGAGATTAGCTCAACCTGTTTCATTATTTTTTTATGCTTAGATTTTGAAACTTTCAAAAGTATGGTAGGGTTTAACAAAAGGGATATGATTACCTACATGATAGAATATGGTTGGTTTCACACCATATATCAAGATTTTGTGAGAAATCCTCTTTGGCTGGGGAGGAATGACTTGAAAATAATAATAACTCAAAAAAAATGGATTAATATAAAAATGAGTGGATTGTTTGGCAGATACCAAGTCTTGGAAGAGATATTCTTCCTTGACAGATGTCAACCCACTATTTTTGATAAAATATATATAACTAGATAAGAATATAAATGATTAGATGTAACTATAAATGAATTAATATTAAGATGCAGAAATTAACATAAACAAGGATTTGTTCACACAAGCGTCACCAAGGGCTGCCAATAAGTTTAGGCTAGGAACTAGACCTAATACACACAAGGCTGGCTAAGATGATTGGATAAGGATTGGATTGATGAGGGATAAGGATACTAAAATAAGGATTAGGAATAGATTATGAAAGTTTAGGGATGATTAGGATAGATTACAGAGGTTTAGGGACAGATAGGAAACAAATAGGAACCTATAGAATCAAACAAAAACACCTAAAGGGATAAAAGTGAAGGTTTTCTACAAAAGACAAAATTGATAATGATCTTATAGGATTAAGCATGATCTTATTGGATCATGTTTGATCCTATCATAGTGTATATAATACAAAAAACAAGTTTCTAGAAGGATGTAAAAGGTTTAGGAAAGGATAGAGATGTCTGTAAGCTAGGAAATGGGCTAGAAAGGGATCTAAAACATAGATTTTAACAAATGTATTGATCTAATAACTTATAATTAAGGATTTAAACAAGATTTGAAAATAGATAATAAATGACAAACCAAAAAATATGACTTACCTGATCATTACTTTGATCTTTTCAATTACTTAACTTGTGGGCAATATTTTGAACTTCAAATGTTATAAATTCTAACCTCTGAATGCCTAGAACAAACCTCCAAAGTCTAGGTCCTCCAACCTGCATATTATTTGAACTCCTTTGGGGATGGTTTGACATGCTTATATGGATTGATGTTGATCTAATATAATCAACATCGATCTAGGGAAGTTATGATTTACATGCTTGTTTTAGGTTGTACGGTTGTCAAATGGTTGGGGATTTTGCATATGACATGGGAGAGCTAGTTTTTGGGTTGTTGTGGATGGGAATAGGTATTATTTTAGGATTTTTGGTTGTTTAAAATATTTATGGTGGTTAAGGATGGTAAATAGTAATTAATAGGGTTAATTACCATGGGTACATAGGCGGTATATACATAAGTTAAAAGTATATGTTAACATTTAACTATGGACATTTGGTTTCTTATAATTTAAATTATATTTTATGTATATACTTTCAGAGTGTTTGAGAGTGGTTTCAGACCTCTAAGAGTTGAAATGCAAAATATATATTTTTGGAGGTTTCCACCACATTTCAGACTTAGCCAATTTCAAGAATTTAAGATTTTAAAATTAGCGTATTTCAAGGTTTCAGTGTATGGTGTAGATATATAGCATCTACATTTAATTATTAAGTGATAGCCTAAAAGATGGAAAAATAGGGCAAGGGTTCTAAATTCTAGCATCTACACAACCATACAACCCAATCATACTTATAACCTAGTGAGCATGAGTGAAAAAAGTCAAACCATACCATATATTTCATGAGGTTGGATGATGTAATAAAGTCCAACCAATATACTTGGAAAAATTGAGTGATTTAATCACCTCAACCATACCAAAATTAAACCAACTACTATAGTATATTAGCCTAATACAGTCTGTAATAGTCTAACCTGGTGGGTGATGATAGTCCATAAAAGAGTTTTAAAATTTGAAACTAGTTTGGATTTTTAAATATCAGGCACACATTGCATAGCATCTACACCTTAGATATGTTCCATGTTGAAACTATGTATAACAATGGTACCAATGTATATAATTCTACCACAAATGTGTATTTGAATCATATGAATCTTTGTTTTGACCAATTTGGAATTTTTCACAAGTTTGGGTAGCATGCTACCATAGCATTCCCTTATAAAATATAGTTACACCAAATACTAAATAAGTGTTGAGAACATGCTTCCAACGCATGCCCCCACTGAATCTAAAAATTATGCCAAATGTGGATAACATGCCTCTATGACATGCCCCCACTTATATGCCCCCCTTTGAGGTAAGGGAATATAGGAATGGTATTTACCTCACCTCAAAAGGAGAAGACAATTGAATAATCTATGAATGGAACCATGTAGCATATAGAAGAACATTATCTAGGTAAATGTATCATTGAAGCACATAAAATAGTGTGATCACATGAAGGCCTTAGATGTATGATAAAGACCATTAAAATATCTAGATATCAATAATATAAGCTCAAAAATCAAACAAGCACACACACAAAAGCACTCAAAATTAATTCAAAAGTAATTTAATATACAATGGTCATAGGAAACTATAAACTAGGGGCATGTTAAAATGTCACACAATTAAAGGGGCATGACTTAGTCAAATGTATAAAAAATCAATAATAACATGTTCAAATTTTCATACAACAATTAATGTCATATGTAAATGTCAAAGAAAGCAAGCAAAGGCATAGGGGCTGCAAATAAAGGAGCATATTCAAATGCTCAAACAAGTAAGATAATAATAAGGAAAAACACTGAAGGAAGTTCATAAAGGAAATCATAAGAAACCATAATAAACATATCATAGTAGTCCATGGATCAAATGTGTTAACAAAAAATGTCAAGTGCATATCATATTAAGTACCCTGTGAAATATATAATCATGGATAAAGGTATGTGTAAGTACATATAAGCTCAAACATGATCATCAAACCATATAACATTTGAGTATCAAAAAATATCATCTTTCATCAAGGTTATGTAAGTGCATTTTTTTTGAACATTTTCATGTGATTGGTATCTTGGTTTGTGATTCAAGGATTATATCGAAACATGTAATATTGTGAATCTTCCTTCAGTGTTTTCAGATGCATGCCATGAAATGGATTGAAGACAATATGGCCACTTGTTAATCTTTTGATGTAGGTAAATTATAGTTGTAATAACATGAAGTGATAATGATTCAACATCCACAATGTCAACTCCCATAACTTGATGCCAATGAAATGATCCTAGCTTCAAAACTCAGCTTTTGCATGGAACTCACATTGAAATGTGAAATAGAACTAGATTGTGTATAAAAGATGGTGTGAATACATGATTGAGGACTTGCAATTCAAAGTGTATGGTTAAATGTTGAAATTACATGGAAATACTTGATGTGAGTGTGAGATAAGATCCAAAATGGGAGACAAGGCTTAAATAATCAATTAGCAATAGTTTGTATTAAGTTTAAGACATTATGTACTTATAAACAAAATATTATATTGATTCTAGCCAGTCATAGTCCACTTATAGCCTAATAGGGAAATCAATCAGTATTTTTTGGAGATCATTATATTTTTCTTTTCTAAAGAATGGCTACTAAGTAAGTAGGCAACCACACATCACATAGACTTTGATACTTTTCAATAATTTTTATGTTATTAAGTACAAAATCAGATCACATTACTTTTGAAATAAGTATTCTACGTCTTATTGTCTAAAATACAAAAAGATGACCTATCAACCTAGAATAGAAGAAACTATAATCAATGATTTAATCATAGTACTCACATTTTAAACTATTTCTCAATCAACTACTAAAATAAGCACATTGTCAGTTGAAATAGGATCTACCACTACAAGTGCTAACCTTTTGTCTGAAGCCACAATTTGCATTAGCTCATCCATGTTATTGGATAGAAGACATCGAACACCTTCAGAGTGAATAATCTCCTATTTCAAGAACCTAATATTATCTTCTGAAAGAGATTGCATAAGATTTTATCCCTTGACAATAACATTAGCAACCTCAAATGATAAGATTGTTATTTTGTTGCCCTTAGGAGTAGCACCTAATGCAAATCCACTATAAAATTTAAGTTGGTCATACTACTCCTAAGACTATCCAAATCCTCCACTGGCTTTCCAAAACCAACTGACTCGGCCCTTCCTAAGAGAGATCTAACTTCTGAAACCTGCCAAAAGATCCAAATATATATGTTTCATAACTTGAAACATACTAAAACTGGTATGATAAAAGCAACACAAAATATTTTCTCACATATAAAACCCATAATAAGATAGAACTATCAAGAGTTCTTTGAAAAAATATACACCACTAAGAGGAGTTCTCCAAAATAGAACATATAACTAATGTTTAAACTCCATACTAGCTAGGCTAAAAATTCATACGTACAATGACAATGAGCATGTATTATAAGGAAGTATCTTTTTTCTTTCTAATTTGAATGATAAGCATGTAAATCAAAACTTATTCATAGTTGCATGTAGATTTCATGATAATTCTTAAATGTGATAACCCATTAAACCCTTTATAAACATGAAGATCATTTTTATACATGGTATTTGAGGACTTCCAAAAGTAGTTTAATTAGTTTTTAAACTATTGGGGGATTTATTTGTGTGTTTAAGTCATCTCAAGATGACCTCCATGAGTATTCATTACCATGATGACATTTTCCTCATATTTTTTGTAATAATCACAAGGCAAGGGACCCACTTAGCACACAAGTATTTTAGCCATATTGTAGGAGGGGGAGGAATGGTGAATGTAATCCACTACTTTTGGATAAAGATACTAAAGGGTGAGAATACCAAAGCAATGGATTATATTCACCATTCCTACCCCCTATTGGCAAATTCATATGATGTTCATGTGTTAAGTGAATTTGCTTGCCTTGTGATTATTACCAAAAATACTTGAGGAAAAATGTCATTAGGGTAATCACTAGTCATGGAGGTCATCTTGGGATGACTTAAACACATGATTAAAATCTCATAAAAATTAATTATTTGATGAATAATTATATCGATCTTCTAAATAAAGAAAATGTCAACCAAATGAAAACCTAATAATGCCAGCTAACTAGAGAGGACTTCTTTCTCACAAGAAATGAGCCTGACAATAGCCCCATATTTAAAATTTCATAGGTCAAGTTACAACCTATTTCTAAAATATGAGTCTTTTTGGAAGCAAAATTCCATTTCTTAAATAGTCAGTGGATGCCAATGGTTAATCAAAAATAGTCATGTTGATAAAATCTATTGGGAAGCAATAAGTGAGAAATAGAGAAGCATAGTACAAAATGAGCATGAATGTCTTAGATAATAATCTAAATAAGTGTTTTGAGTTCAAAATTTGCATGGGAAATTATTTTTCACATACAAGTATACACAACAAAAGTACCTTTTGCCATCAAAGGAGTTTAACAATAGAATAATGGTAGTCAAATACTATAATGCCTTCATTTCAGTTGAGCTTACTCAGATTGTGATTACTAAAAATATATTTACCCAAAATATGCATGAAGGATTACTAAAGAATTAAAGCTGAAAGTTAGTAGATTTCCAGAAGTGAGCTTCAAGATTTAATCTTATGATTGGAGTGACACTTGGTGTTTGGAAGAGTTAGAAAACTAGAAAATTGAGTGCCTACAAAGCATATTACAATTTATGGCTCATTCAAACTTAGATTACCCTTACTTTAAAAGTAAAAGAGTGGTAGAAAGTAAATTTACAAAGACTATCACCATGCCCCTAGTAATTCACTAGCTAATATCTGTAATGTTAGGTCATGGAGTAGCCAAATTTTTGCACATATAACCTTTGACTAGTCAGAAAGTAGTTACTAAATTTTAAATGTAGTTATATTTTGAAGTATACATATTGATGTTAGTGAATTATGATCAGAGTTATAAACTAAATGAATATTTGCAATGGGATCTAAACTAGAGTGATTTGATCAAAAAAAGAATCAAAAGGGTAAGGTAGAAAGAAAGTATGTGATTGTTGATATTTACCTCAAACATCATGAAAAGGTTTTATTTTCAACTGAACATGCATTTAACCAATATATAATGTGAAGTAATAGATGCTCAAATCCCACCATACATCAAGAAAATATCTAGGGAAAACATGAAATACAAGTATGAACTAGCTTTGCCTTAAAGGTTTACTACTACATTCAAATAGCATTTACACATCCTAATGCAGAGCAAATAAAATGAAGCAAAGTCTAATAACATTCAACTAATCTAGCATTAGCACAAATTAGCAACCCTGTATCAAAGATATACATTCAAAATTCATATAAACCATTAAAATTCAAGGCTTAGAATAAGAAATTGAGAGAGAATCCATATAAAAATTGATACAAACAAATTTGGATAAACTTTTCAGTATTATTTTATTATATTAATTGCTCAAAATTATTTAAAAAATTAGCTCAAAACTCTCTCCCCCTTAAAATATGGTGATACTACCTTTTTATAGAATACAAGGTGGTATACCAGTCAGTCATAAGATGACAAATGTACAAGAGATAAGGACAGTTGTCCCTTTAATAAGGTTCTAGAATACATTCTCTTTTCTAAAGTAGACTAACCTATAGGTAAATGTGTTAACAAACTAGCACATGCCTTTACAAAAAGAATATTCTACTTTTTGAATATTATAATGTTTCTTAAAAAGTGGAATATTGTTAAATAGTTGGTGGGCCCTACATTGAAGAGATCCCCTATTATTCTTGAAGGATCTTCATGGCTTTCTGATGTTGTTCATCAACTAGCCTCAAGTTGACAATTGGATCCAATAGGCACTCATCCCTTTGTGATTACCTTCGAGCTACCATGGTTGTGAGACTTGTAACTGATTACTAATGGTTCTTCAAGTAGCCACTAGATCAATTTGTTCTCACTTAAATTATAATTTAACTCTTCTTGGCTTGACTGTGATTGATTTGAGTCCAAATTAGGGCTTCTTGTGGAAGCTAGGGCTTTCTGTAGCCTTAATGGCGATGGCAATTCGAACTTAGGATCATTCATATTTTGGATTTGATTTAGACACTTGCCTTTATACCTTTGCATTTTCAAGCACACAACATCTTTAATTTTGTCATTTTATGCTTGTGTGGCACATATGTGACATACATTTGGCAACTTTTGTGGCATTTTTCATAAATGTCTTAAAGGAACTAGCCATTGTCTTTTAAAAATACAACTTTTCCTTCATGCCATCAGATCCTTACTTAAGGATCAATATGGACCATTTATCATGATCCTAGGGCTTGATTAATATTGATCATTTTATGTCTATCCCCATGATTTTGCCACTTAGCACATTCATGGGCCTTTTGAGCTCTATATTTTGTGTAGTAAATGTGTGCTTAGCACGTGTCAATCCTATAGGCAATCGAGGTCTCATTGAATAGTTTTTGTCAATTGCACTCTATCTGATCAATTGGTTCCATTTAAGCATAGACAATTTATCACTATTCGAGGAGATACATACCATTTTTTTAATAGATCAAAGGATTTAGATTTGTTAGATCTCCTTCATGTTGTTAGATCATCCTCTGTGATGAAGTGAGAGTCATCGATCCTGCAAGGAGCATAAACTTTAATTAGCATCAAGAAAAAGGAATTTAGGCTAAATATTTTGGGCTAAAGTCTATTTCATATTAATAAACATGACATATACTTTAGGCTAAAATATTTTTAAGCTAAGTTTTATAACGTATATGAAAGGGGCCTAAATAATGAAAGGACCAGATGCTAGGTTTTAACCTAGGGTTTTATCATAGTAACAAACATGATAAAACCTTAGCTTAAAATCATTTTAAGCTAAGTTTTATGTCACATAGACCTCCTAACATAAGTCTTTAGCCTAAGGTTTATTGCATTTAAATAAATGCAATTAGAACCTTAGGAAATAGACTTAGATTAAGGCTATGTCTGCAAATATTTGAACTACAAGATCATTTTACCATTTAAAGTCCAAAGGTCCTAAGTATTTGAATATTTTTTGAGGTGTCCATTGATTTGCAATATGAGTAGTAGACTTTAGCCATGCTTGAAAAGCACATTCATGTGACTAAGAAATATTATTGATGAGCTTAAATTTGATGGCCTCACAGATGTCAATGACAGTCGTGAGAATGTCAAATTTAAATCTATGAATCATTGGGTTTGATGAGATTAAATTTGATGGTCTCATGGACATCAATGATGACCTCATAGACGTCAATGATAGCCTTGCGAGTGTCAAATTATAGTCATAAGAATGTCAAATTTAATTTCATGAAGTCCTTTTGGTCCATAAATATTAGATTTAATACACTCCATTTGATCATCTGGTTTTGACTAAATGTGGACCATCAATTAAGATCTAGGTAGATGCACTCCATTGGTTCCTAAAAGCATAAAGGGAGATAAAGTTAACTTGGGACCATGTCATAAAAAAATTAGACTAAGACAAAAGCCTAAGTCTATAAGCATAATAAAATAAACCTCTTCAAATATTGCAGTCATAACTTAAGGTTTTAGCCTAAAGCTCCATTGTATTGAAAAATACAATAAACCTTAGGATAAAAACTTAGGTTAAGTCCAAATCTAAATGTGTGGGGCCCCATTCTATGTTAATCTCAAATGTGGGAATGACATGTGGTGACTCCACGGGCCTTCTTAGCTCTTCACTTTTCAATTCTATGTCTGCTCCGTCAAATCTACTTTGTGCGAGTACCCATAGACCATCGATCTTGATCTGAATACTTCCCCTTGATTGGCTTAAGTTTTTATAGCAAAAGTGGATCCATTTAAACTTGAGGATGATCTCATGCCATTTGATCATCGATCTTGCTTAAGTGCAAATCATCAATCATGATCTTAGTGATCATATGAGATTAGTCTGAAGGATCAATGCTTCTAAGTTCGTCAGGCCAACTACACTCTGTCAGATCTTTCTTCATGATGAAGCGAGAGCCATTGGATTTACAAAGAAGTGAGGTGTTTAAGTTAGGATGTGGGTAAATATATGAACTTAGAATAAAGTTTCAAGACTAAGGTATTTTTTTTGTCAATAAACACAAATGGGTCCTTAGGATTAAGACTTTAGACTAGGTATATAATAATAGGGACTAGGCTAGGGAAAGAAAAGCCCCTACGGACATATACATTAGACCCAGTTAAAACATAGGGAACAAAAGAGGGAAAATAAAAAGGGACTAAGCATGCCTTTTAGGCTAAGGTTTGGTTGTGTAAAAAACATGACCAAGCCTTAACATAAAAATTAGTCTTAAGTCCAAAGTTAATTCAAAATGCTCCTACCAAATCTGTTCTCACCAAAATTTAAAATTGAACTAAGGGTCTAAATTAGGGTTTTCTAAAGGAGGGTTTCAGCTCAGGAATCCATCTGCAAGATTTTATAGACCAAAGGCTAGTAAAATCCTAAATGAGGGTAAGACCATGAACATCTCCAACACGATCCATTGATAAGGGCTCCATTAAACCTGCAACTTAAGAAATGAGGGCCCACTGTTAGTAGCATTAAGCAAGGTTAAAGCAAAACTATGAATAAATGAGCTAATTTCATCATGTGTGGATGATCTTCAAATTCTAATAATGTGTAGAACATCAAGTTTTCAGTGTTAAGGTTCAAATCAATGCACCAGGGTCCCTATTTTTTAGAAATGGGGGTATTTTGACCTCAACATTAGCTTGTTTAAGGCTTTCAGGATGCCCCAACCTAATCTCCTCTATATATAAAAGCTAAAAATTCAATTGAAAGGAATAAGGGGTGGAATTATCTTGTTTTATATTTAAATTTATGCTTCTTGGAGGTTTTCCCCTTTAAGTGACTCTGCTTTCCTACTACTATTTAGTATTATCATCCTTTGATCCTTCATCTACATATTGGATCTACACCATTGTGAATATATATTTGCATTGGATTGGATTATTGTTGTTATTTTAATATTTCTTCAAATTTGGAGTGTATTTTTGTTATTATAAGTGCTATTTTTTCATTCTACAATATGTTAATATCATAACAAGTGGCATCAAGAACTTCTCTGAAGATGTATTGATATGTGCACATCCCCTACACAACCGAGTTTACTTCTCATTCACTCTACTACACAGATCATGTACCTATCACCCAAACTTATGCACTCCTTACCCGAAGTTTGCTCTAAGATAGACATGCAAGTCTCGCACCAGCTTACTAATATATGCACACTCTTCACTGCACACTACATATTCTATAGTCCCATGTTGTGGCTCTCAGTCGCATGTGATTCATAATTCTAAACCAAGGTGATCATGGATTATGGATAAATGGATAATGAAACATGATCATTGAACCATATAACCTATGAGTATCAAGATCAAAGAAACAAATGCCCCTAATGTCCACATGACATGAGTAGAGGGAAATCACACCATCTAAAATAGGAATAAATCATGTATCTATGTATGCCTATATCACACTCAAATAGAAGTGTGACACACATGTGTATGTAGAATTAACTAATATGCCATGTATCAATATAGAACTAACACATAGATTCCAAGGGTCTAATAAAATACATTTATGTTGAAAATATTTTTAGAGTTTTGAAGTTTTTTTAATTTTTTTGGTATTTGCAAATATTTGAAACCATTTAGTCCAATAGGTCTTTGAATTTAGGAGTCAAGATACTACATGGTGGCCTTAATTGATAAAAAAATTATATTGCATGAGTGATAAAAGTGTTGTGTTTGCTGGGAACTCACTACCAATAATCATTGGTACCTATCCCTCATATCCATTATATTGGATATGAACTTCTTTGCTATCATGTTGAAAAATAATACATTATCTTATAACACTAATAACTACTTTCATATTAGTCAACCATTATTTTCCAATGTGTAAAGTCATGTATGGTTCTTGGTTCATGACCCATATAGCAAGGTCCACTACCTTTGAGCCACATGCAATAGGTAAAATGATATACCTAATAGATTATGGAAAATTTGGTGAATAACATAGCTCATATATTATATCCCAAGTGATGTAATGTGGTAATGCAGTAAGTTATGTTCCAATTATTTACATCAATCTTGAGATGTGGGTAATAGACCCCATCAATATTTGCAAAAATAGGATATCTTCATGCTTTTGTCTCTTTGCAAAAATGTTCTCTTTTGAAAGATTGGAAATAGGTGGTATTTTCCATTTTTTATACATTATTTGTATGCACCCTCAATTATTGTATTTCTAAATTAGGTTCTTCCATGCCTCACATTGATTTGTATTATGGACAATGATCAGATGATATTTATAATATGGTACCTTATCTTTTATAGGTAGAAGTCTACTATTTGATGTGTCTGGTAGAAGGTAAAAAAATCATTATATGTTCAAGTAACATAACTAACATGGTATCTAGAGTATCTTGTTGTGTCATGATCTATAAAGTCTGATGTGAATCCTTTTGAGAAGACTTTGCATTATTCACATGATGAGTTTGTATTTGACCCTTGTAAGGTTGACTCAATATTTTTAGCCAAGAGAGATGTATGGAATAACAAGCATTTACATGTTCACCTTCTATTTTCTATTTACCCTTATCTTGATTTAGTTTGGTATCTTCTAAAAGTGGATTCAGCTTATATGTACCAAGACCTATAGGTTCAAATAGGTTATGTGAAAGGTGATCAATTAGATCAAATTTTAATTTTCGTATTTTTTCATTTGTCATTTCATAAGCATTTTCATCTTCACTATCATAGTAGTGTGAAACATGGCCATCTATATGTTCAATGTTTACCAAAATTAGAAACTCAAATTTTGGGGGTTCTTATAGTTTTGGTATCATTGGTTCGTTTGGTGACTCCTCTTGCTCTTGATGTATATTTATATTCACCTTAGTGGCTAGTGTCTTATTTGCTTCTGGAGATGGAGGAGTCATTGTACTTGATTTGCCCATTTTAAAAGTATGTATATGATCAAGAGAAATGCATTATTCAGGTGGTACCATCATAGGGATGCCCTCAATTTTAGAATATATCATTTTAAAGAATTTGAAAGGTGTATCATCGGAAGGCATAGTCAATAAGGTTCCATCATGTATGAATTTTATGAAGTGTAGAAGGGATTACTTCTATTGAATGTATCCAAGTTCTACCCAAAAGTAAATTATAATGTAATTACTGAGACATCACTTAAAACGTAGTTGGGACCATTTTTGGCCCCAATGTCACATCTAAAGTGATTTGGCCAACTAGAGGGCTACATGAATTATCAAACCCTTTATATGTATGACTAGTTTTTGAAGAAGATTGGTACTAATTTCCATGGTGGTGAGGAAGTTCATGCCACAAATTTTTAGGCCCGATCTATTTTATCGAACACCCTTTTTATACCCTTATTTTACATGGTTAATTATATGAATAATGACAACTCTTGGTCAATAATATTTTTGGATGGTAAATTTATTGGATCAAAGGTAATGAGCTTGGCATTATTCTTGAAATATTTCATGATATCCACAAAATAAGCAAGCTCAATATCGCTTGGAACTTGTGTCTCATGCAATACCTCATATAATATATCCTTGTAAACATTAGATTAATTAAGGAGCTCAAGGAATTAAATATTAGCATGTGTATTATTGAATTGGTAAATAATGTCATATCCCTTAGATTTTATTATAATTTTAAGTTTAGGATGCACATGTTGTATATTAACAGGTGGTGGAATGGGTTGAGCAACCTTACCTCTTCAAGTAGTAATAACATGGACTACAAAATCCAATATAAGCCATGAGAAAATAATGGTTGTGGGATGGTAGCTATCATTCAAATAATATTTAAGTATAACAAATGGTTGAGATTATGCACATTGGCATCTAGATACTAGTTCTATAACATTACAAAAGGAATTTTGAAGAGAGATCAAGTGTTATTTCCACTTGAAAACCCTCTCATTATTTTCATGAATTTTCTTAAAATATTTAACAAGTCAAGTAATTTATTAAATTATAACAACCATCACAAATTAGAACCCAAAATGGGTGATATATGCATCCATGTTGCACATAGTTTATAACAATCCAAAATTGGCAATAGAAAAATTAGAAAACCCTAATTGACCTAAGGTTTAGAGTTACAAGATCAGGTTTACCAAATTTTTAACCCTAATTTAGATGTGTATTATACTTGGGTAGATAGGGTTAAGAATATATAAATGATAATGAATAAGGGTGATAATCAAATCTAAAGCAGGCTAATTAAATGTTAAACTTAGATACAACATAGATTAAATTTACTAAATCAAAATAGGCTAAAGATAAAAAAATTCAACTATGTTAGATATCAAAATGACAAACAAAACAATGCATTTAGTCAGTTTTGATGATAACACAGTTCAAGATCTAGAACATGTAGGAAGCAGACTGGAAGAGAATTTTAGAAAAGTCACCAAATTCTAGATTGAGTGCCTCTAGACATATAAACACTAGTATCAGCCTTAGATGTTAGCATCGATGCTACTGTCTGAATTGGATATAGGTGTCCTATACAAAATACCTACTATAAAAGGATGTAACCACCTAGATGCTTCTGAGTTTATCTTTACCTGCACTCTGGTGCATTCAAATTTGGGTCATGGACTATCACTTCTCATGAAATGTCAAAACCCTAGTTCTTCATCTTCATAGTGACCTTAAGAAAAATGGGTTAGTGGGATCAAGTGTTGAGCTAACCCAAAGACCCCTTTGTTAATGGGTGTTGCTTACATATCCACTACTCTAAAGAGGGCCTTAGACTGATGTAGTTCTCCCTTAATGTGTTGGTTTATGTGTGCACAAGAGTGTAATATGTGAAAAGTAAGTACAATAGTGACCTAGCTTATAAATTCTAAAATTGGGCTCTTGGGATACTCCTTTAATTCTTCATGCTTGTAGATGTATAGTCCCTATGACTAATATGGAAATAAGAATAAATAGGGAATCTTTTCTAAATCGAATGCTCTTGGAATGTTCTTTGGTATAAATGCTTGGTGAGGTATAAATAAGGAGTGATTGTGATTAGTGATTGTAAATTAGATGACTTTAGGGCACTGGGTACTTGCATTTGGGTAGAACACTAGAATTGATGTAGGGGTATGGGATTGAGACTTATGTCCTATTAGTTAAAAATATGGGCATGCTCAGAACTTGTAGGGGTATAAGATAGGCATATTTTAAGCATTATAGGCAAGATAGAAGGTCTGGGTCATCAACATAAGACTATTCAGATCAATAGATATGCCAAGGGGCACAAGATAGATTAGATGCAAGACTTTCAAAAGTGAGAAAGGTCTACGACTAAGAGGAACAACCAAGGTATGAGTTTACCAAGTGTATAATATTGAGGTGTTATATAATTCATAAATATCATATACAACTTGTATCAATACAATGCAATACTACGAAGATCATGGTTAAAATAAATGGGGAAAACACTCAATAAGAATAATGCCTATGTTAAATTTGATCATGAATGTGTGACTATTACTATTTCAAAAGAGAAATCATATATAGATAAAGAACAAAAAATATATAAACATTCTTTCAACTAACACTTTAATAAAAACATCTAATATAATCAAAACTAAGGTGCATGATACAAATACTAAGCAAATGTTAATACATGGTAAAGTTGTATATACATATTCTACAATAATGAATGAAATGTATATCATGCAAGTGTGAAGGTACCTAAGAGTGCAACAACATAGTTACAACATCAAAATTCAGTTAATGATGAGAGTCAAAATTATTCACAATTCTTATTTCCGAGTGGTTAGTTTGATGATTCCATATACATGTAGAACATAATCCATTTTACATAGCTTCTTCATGTTCCCTCGATTGCTTATTTCCTCTATATTATATTTTGACATACTTGTATTCATATGGTCTTTCATTTATTATTCTTCTAGCCCTTGGATTTGTTTCATGTGGCCTTTTCTTTTTGATTTTTTATCTTGATTCACACATTTGTGACATTTATCTTAAGATGATACATCATTTAGAACAACATCATATCAGTGCAAATTCTTTTGTGGCATACTACTTACTCACCTTTTTATATTGACTATCTATACTCATTATGGCCTAAATTGAGATTACATGATCACATACATTTAAATCTACATATTACATGAGAATAAAATTATTCTTAACCATTAGGAAGCATGCATATTTTTATCTCCATATACTCTCTTGAGTTACATTATTGTGATTTAAATATACAGTGGGGGCATATTGCTTGCCTTCACTTCCTCCACATTACCATGTTATTACATTTATGTTATAGATCATTTTGAACCTACAATCATTTTATTTTGTATCCTTGCCACTTAGTTTTATTTTATTATATACATGGTCAAAAAAATTCAAAAATACAAAAAAAATTACAATAATCTAAAATCAGGTCCTAAGTATGACATGTTTGCTAGTTTACATTATTCATTTATGTTATTTATCACATGTTTGGTAGATAACATATCATGTTTCATATGCACATAGATTTCATTATATATAAGAGTGATATTCAATACATATAGGTTATACATGATGCATGTATGCATAGAGTTAGGACATTCTTACACATAGGGGCCATGCCAAAGCTAGGGGATCTCATTCAATAGGTTGCATTATTATAATTTATATCTTTTTATGACTTTTTCATTTATCATGTTGAGCTACATTCATTTATTACACATGCCTTGTTATTGTTTATATTCTTTGTAACGTTATATTTCATGGATATGCTAGTTTTTTATGTTGTGGCATTAACATAAATTGATAGTGTCGACTAGTTTGGATTGTTTTATGCTTCATTATTGCTATTTCATTTCTTATAGAAAATCATTAATTATGATTTGTGAAGATATGACCTTAGTTTATAACATTTTATGATTGAGTGTATCATTGTATGTCTTTTTATTTTATCCCTTGCCTTCTCTTATTTATTTTGATTGACCAAGTGTATATTATGTGTTGTTTTCTTTGGGCCCTTGCCTTTTTATGTGACTTTTGCTTGATTAATTTTTTCATTGTGTGACTCTTTATTTGGACCTTTATCTTCTTCTATGACTTTTTTATATGAATGGATCTTTTATGTAGTCACCAACGATTGAGATCCCAATGAAGAGATGTCAACCCAAGCAGCCTAAATTCGTCCATTATGCCTACTTTACAAGTGCTCAAATACTTGCAGGAAAACTATGATATTTTATAAATTGAGAAAATAAGCTACATATATATATAACATCTATATCAAAGCCTTAGATGATTTATAATGATGTTTCACTGTGAAACTTACAACACTAATTCTCTCTAACTAACCAAAGAATTTGCTCAGGCCTTGTATTTTCTTACCGCTATCTTCTGGCTAAATTTTAATAGAATATTTGTAACTAATTTTTTATCCTTATTAAAATGGTCACATGATAATATCCATTATTCAAATAATATCAAAAATTCTCTCCTACCTTCCATTCCAACTACCTCATTAAATGTAGTTGGCAATTGCGAATTCAACATTGAATTATTTTCCAATGCTTCGACTAATGGCCTTGCACATTAAATCAAAATTTGGTAGTCTAAGATGACATGGCATCCTTGTCAAATAATTTTTTCATTTAGAGTTTTTTGACACTTATGATGTGTTTATGCTTCAATCCCTTATACACATAATGTTTAAGTTTGTCTTAGTGTAATAGCACCCTCAGTTTTGTGTGTGCATTTCTTTGTACTCTACTCATGCCCTGCTCTCCTTCACTAGGCATGCTTGCATGCTTCATCTTCCAAAATAATGTAATATGTTTATTCACTTGGATACTCCTCCATCAAACTCCCCAGGTTAATAAAATGTGATTTATGGCTTAAAAGTTGATATTTGTGACATCATAACTATATCGACCTATTTATGTAAGGTCTAACAATGAAGTATCTTCTATGGTGCACTTCATCCATTTCAAAAAATAATTTATGTACTGTTTTTTGTGTGTGCACTTCATAGCTTTGGAATATAATATATCCTCTATTTATTCTCTTTATTTCTCATGTATCTATGTCTTCTAGTCTGGAACTTGTGTGTTTCCCTTTTCTCTTTCACCTTCCTCATACACGTGATAAAAATCATACAAATTTGACTCATTGAAGATAGGTGATATATGCATTCCCTCTAGTAGTTTGATCTCATATGCATTTGGATAAAACATATGCAACACTTTGTATGGTCCTATCTTATTTATCTTTAAATTATTATAGGTCCCTCATAGAAACCTTTCCTTGTGCAAATGTGTTAAAATCAAGTCTCCCTCTTCAAACTCCTTTCTCTTATGCCTTTTATCTAAGCATTCCTTATAATTTTGGCTAGTCTAATCTAACCTCTAATTCACTTATTCATGCACTCCTTACATGTATTCAACATAATATTCTACCTTCACACTTATTATATGTGCTTCATCCATCTTAGCTTGATAAATCCTCTTAGACTGATTCCATAAACAACCTAAAAAGGTGTTCTTCCAATACTATGATTCATAAAAACATTTTATGCAAACTCAGATTGGGATAGTATCATATCCCACTGTGTAAGTTTATCTACTACTAGACATCTCAACAATTCTATGAGATTCCTATTAATGACCTTTATCTAACCATCAATTTATGGATGTTATGATAAATTGTAGTTTAGCCTGGTTCCCAGGTTTTTCCACAACATGTGCCAAAAATGGACTAAAAATTTGGTGTCATTATACAATATGTTATATGATGATCCATGTAGCCCTACCACCTCTGTAAAAATAAATTGGTGACGTCCATTACATCACTCATCTTCTTGCATGCAATGAAGCGTGTCATCTTGAAAAATTGATCTACTATGATAAAAATGTAATAATTTCCCCTCTATGTTTTGTGCAACCCTAGTATGAAGTCTATGCTTATATTTTACCATGAAATCTTTGAAATTTTTAAAGGTTGGTACAAACCTATGTTATAGCTTCACCCTTTTTCCCACTGGCAAACTCTACACCTCTATACATATATGCATACATCCACGCTCATCTTAGGCCAATAAGAGTGTCTCACCACTATCACTAATGTTTTATCACCTTTGAAGTGACCAAATAATCCTCCAATATGTTTTTTCTTGATTAAGTTATCATGCATCGATCCTCTTGGGACACATAGTTGTGTGCTTCAAAAAATTATTTCATCCTAGAACACATAGTTTAACCATGGTGTCTTATCCATGCTTGTTATATTTTTGCATGCTCTCCATGCATCCTAAAATTCATCATTATTGACATATATCTCCTTTAGTGTATCAAATTCTAGTACTTAAGCCCTAATTGATTACATTATCAATGCTTTCTAACTCAGCATGTCAGCTACCTTGTTCGACTTCCCACTTCTATGCTTCAGCAGAAAGATGTAGTTTTGTATGTATTCTACCATTTCATATGCCTATGATTAAGATTTCCTTGGATATTGATGAACTGTAGTTATTGGTTGTTTGTATAAAACACAAACTATTTTAGCAACAAGTAATACATCCACTTCTTTAGTGCTTACACTATGACATAGAATCCTTGGTCATAGACCCAAAATTTGTGATTGACGTCATTCAACTTCCCATTAAAAAATGATATGGGTATTCCTTCTTGGATTAGTATTATACCTATTATTTTTCCACTCATGTCATAATAAACATGAAAAACTTTAGTAAAATATAACATCATTAACACTAGCTACTCATTCACTTTTTATTCAATAGCTAAAATATGTGCTCTACTTATTTAGTCCAAACAATGTCTTCTGATCTTCATGTAAAATCTCTATGATAGATTTGCATATCCCATTGAATTTATTTATTAAATTCCTATAGGGGCTTGCTATTCCATGGAAAATTTGTGTCTCAAACACACTCTTTGATAATGGCCACTATATTATCTCCTGCACTTTTGTAGGGTCCATTTTCAATCCTTCCTTAGAGATGACAAAACCAAACATACCAATTATTCCTTCATAAATATACATTTATTCTCATTAATCAATAGTTTTTCTTCATGTAACCTTCACAATACACTTTACAAATGTGTCAGGTGTTATCCTTTTATGTTACTCAACACTAAAATATCATCTAGATAGATAATGACAAGATTCCCTAGGAATGGATTCAACACTTCATTCATCAATCCTATAAAAGTGTTTAGTACATTATTTATCTCAAACAGCATGACCAACCACTCATAAAATCCTTATTTTGTTTTAAACATTATTTTCCACTCATCTCATTGACGGATCCTAATCTGATGATATATATTCTTCAGGTCAATCTTGCTAAAATACTTTGCACCACTCAATTAGTATATCATATCATCCATACATGGCAATGAAATTTTTTACTTTATAGTAATATTATTGATGGTGCACAAATTTATACTCATTCCATTCTCCATCCTTCTTTGGTGTTAGAACTATACATAGTCTCAAACTTTCCATGATCAACCCTTTCTTCAACAACTCCTACACTTACCTCTACACTTCCTCATTTTCCATAGGTGTCATTATATGTGTGATCTTATTTGGTTAGTGGGCTCTTGGAATCAAATCCATGTGATGGATGATACTCGTTACCAATGGAAACTCATCTGATAAGTTACTTGACATAATGTCGGTGAACACATCCAACAATTCTTTTATTTCATGCAGTGGTATTTCTTTGGCCTTCTTTATGTTATATTATCACACCATTTTGGGCATCAGTTCCTAAAACTCCCCTTCTCATGTTTCCTTCAAGAATTATTTTTCTAACACCATTAGTACTCTTGCACACACACTATTGCACCCTCTTTCCTCTTTGTCCTTCATGGGAATCAAGGTGAACTTCCAACCCTACTTCTCTAGGTGATGTGTTATAATTCCCATCATATACTACCTTAAACCATACTATCAAGGCCTCCCTAAAATTACATGACACACACTCATGTGCATTATGTTGCATTACACTTCATCTTGATAAGCACCTATTTTAAACCTTACCAAACATTGCTCATTGATGATCACTTGTAGACTCTTTTGTAGCCATGAAAATCTATAAGGGTTCATATGTGATATTCTCCTCAGGCCTAAATTCTCAACCATATTTTTGGAGACTAAATTATCCATGTTACCATTGTCCACTATCATCTTACAACACTTGCCTCTTGATTTACATATAGTTTGGAATAGACTCCTTTGCATTGGATCTTTATTTTCTTTTGATGGCTTTAGTAAGACTCTCTTGAATAAAAATGAGTATCCATGCTTGGGCCCTTTCATATGCTTGATTAAGCCTATGGATTATTCATCTCCATATACTACATGCATGCTTACATCCATCCTTTGAATTCCATATTCTTTCACTTATGGGCATTACAAATCTTGGTGCCCTTGTTGTCTACACTTGAATCACATTCCTGAGAATATTTTGCCTCTCCCTTGTCCATGTCTTCCTCTTCCATGAGTGCCTCTTTTCTCACACCCTTAAACCCTATTCTAATCCTAATTAGGCATGGAACTTGTGGAACTAACCTCCATGCTTTGTCTAGACTAGTTTCTTTTTGAACCTCCTTGTATTCTTCACACATATCTTATCTACCTCGCATAATGTTCTATTTATTATGTGATAACTTCTTATCTACCTTGAGCACCAACTAATAGGCATCTTCAATGGTTTGGATACATAACAATCTCAACTCTTCCTAGATAGTGTGCAACCCATTAAAGCAATGTGTGAGTCACTCCTTATCTACCTCTTGATGACCAGATATGATGGTAATCTAGGAGAAATCCTCAGTGTATTCCTTCACTAACACATCATTTTACCTTAACCTTTGAAGATTTCCAAAAAGATCCATCGAATAGTCTCATAGAAATAACTTTGCTCTCAACTTATTGATCATTTAGTCCTAACTAGTTATCTTATCTTTACCCTTTTGATGTCATTCATTCTAAACTTCCTTCTACCATAGTGAAATAAGTCCTTTCAACTTGGTTTATTCCATCTTGACATGTTAAGGGTAAAAAATATCCTCATAATTGAAGTAATCCTTTGTGTCATTAATCCATTTGACCAGTTCCTCTAGATTCAAACTTTCTAAATAATAAGGCAAGTCTATATTAATGCCTTTCCCATGTATGATATGGCTCTCAAGAGCCTTTCCTTACTAGCTTCATTATGCTCCACAACATTCTCTCCAACCTCATCTAAAATGCCTTTGGATTCTCTAGCATGATATATCTATACTTCATCATCACTCTCATCATTCCATGGAAATAATCTTCATCGTCAATCCTCATTGTTAAATATAAGTGTGTTTGTACGACACAACTCATTCATAAATTCCTCTAGTCATCCTACTATTCCTATAGTTATGATTCCTCTTCCAACAACTCTTCTTGGTGGATTATTCACTTCTGGATTTAAACACTACTTTTGTAAGTCCTTTACTTACAATTTTATAAGCAATCCCTTCCATATTCATTAGTGTTTGAAACCCAATCTGATATCAGTTGATGTAGTCACCAAGGGTAAATATCCCAATGGAGAAATGCCAACCTAAACAGCCTAAGTTCATCTATTTTTTCTACCTTATAAGTGCTCAAAGACTTGGAGGAAAACTATAATATGTTATAAATTGAGCAAACATAGTATATATAGTTAATATAGCTAGATCACAACCTTAATTGATTTATAATGATGTTGAATTGGGAAACATATAAGAGTCATCATCTTCGACTCTACTAAAGGCACTTACTTAGGCATTGTCTTTCCTTAGCACACTCTTCTACATAGATTTCAATAGCCTCTTTACCCATTACTTAATCCTTATTTGAATGGTTACATGATCTTCTATTTATAGCCATTATTCAAAGAATATCAAAGATCATCTCTTGATTTTCATTCCAACTAACTCATTAAATGTAGTTGGTAGTTTCAAATTCAAATTTGAATGGCCTACCAGTGCTTCAACCAATGATCATGCACATTTATTGCTCCTCCCACATTTAGGTTGAATTCAAAATTTGGTGGTCTCAGATGACATAGCATCTTTAATCAAAGATTTTTGTCATTTAGTGGTCCTTAACCTTTCTAGTGTATTTATGCTTCAAGCCCTTCTTTGTGCAATTTCTAAGTTTATCCTGACACGTTCATACCCTCGATCTTGTGTGCACATCTTTCACATTCTAATCATGCATTGTTATCCTTCACTAGGTGCACTTGTATGCTTCATCTTCCAAAATGATGCAAGATGTTTCTTCACCTAGATGATCCTACATCACTCTTGACTTATTGTGTGACATTTGATTTTTCATTGGGTATGACTCTTACTTTGTGTGACATTTGATTGTCCATTGTATATGGATCTTACCTTGTGTGACATTTATTATTATTATGTGTACTTTTCTTGTGTGCATCATGGTCATGGCATTGTGTACTTATGAGTGGATAAATCTATGATTGTCTATTGAGTTTTTGGTTCCATGATACATATCACACACCTTCTTATTTGTGTGTGGTGTCATTATCCATATCATGCATCTTTTTTTGTAGTTATTTAGTGCTTATATTAATTATGGTTACTACTACATGCCTAAGTGTTATATCTATCTTGAAATAAAAATTGTATGCCTTACACTACATGTTATAGACATCTAATTTTGGCCACAACTAGCTTCTAACTAGACATCAGACTGATTCATATCAACCATTAAAAATTAAGCCTAAGAATCAATAAACATCCCAAATTTATTTGTGCATCATTTATCAATGTTTATAATCATGTTGAGACATCCTTATTTGGGATACTAACCCATATGCAATAATAACCTCTCATTGATTCCTCTCTAATTACCTTGCGACATAACAATTGTCAGTTTGGCCTATGAACCTATTAAATGGGGTAGTTGATCAAATCTTAAAAAAGAAAAAATACTAATCAAATTGAATTATCTAATTAAATAAGATTAAATGCTTAGTTGAATTATCCATTTACAATTAATGAATATCTAAAAATGAAAATTTCAAAATTTAAAATATCAAGTTTTTTCATCATTGTGTTTATGAGTTGTCAAGCTCTTCCAAAATATCCAAAAATATCTAATTTGAGAGGCATGCCTAGTAATTGAAAATCATAATTACATGACAAATTTTAACTTGATTTGATTTAGTCTCAACTCATTTAGGGTTAGTTTGAAACAATTCCATGTTTAAACTCAACATTAACTCACCGTGGGTGAGAGTTAATTCTTGAGGCTGTAAATACAAGGCCATGTCTATTGATTTTTAATCTCATTTGGTGTAAAGTTATTATGCTTAAATGTCTTCAAATATTTTGATAGTGTAGTGTTATAATTCCAATTTGGAGAGATAAGCTTCATGCAAGTAATGTTACCATGCCCAAATCATAAGCCAAGCAATCAAAGCCAAGGTGTCAAGGAAAGGTGAAGCTAACAAAGCTCTATTGATGAAGATTTCTTGATGCACAAGCCAATAAAACCACTTCAACAATCCATTTGAAGCTCCAAGGAAGGTAAGAGAATGGTTTATTTTATGTTTTAGTTGTGTTTTCATATTCTTGCTTGTTATCTATGCTCTCCCTAGTGTCTAAGCTAGAGGTGTTAAGATTTTTAGTGTGTTAATTTGATTTTTTTTATTGGAATAACACAAGAATAACCTCTTCTCTAGTGTATTCCTTATTTACACATGTTTCTCATATGCTTTGATGATATATCCATATTATGATGACATATTATTAACATGTTAGCATATGCTTCTAAATGACTACATATTTTTACATTGTGTGATGTGGTAAACTCTTTTCTTTTTCCACATAATTTTATATTATGTGATGTGGTAAAATCTTTTCTTTTGAGATGATTAATTTTTAGGTTGCATCCCTCACCTTAAAATGGGGACATATTAGTGGGCTTATCATAGATATTCAAGGCTCTATTTATATAAAATTCAGATTTTAGGATAAATTACATGATTTAGAGAGTGTATATGGGTTTAAATTATCAATTTGGTTTATATTATGGGACAAATTTTTGTAAATTATGATAGATTCAAGGGCATATAAAATGCATATGCACACATTTTATAGGAATATAAGTTACAAGTTTTTTGATATTTTATACTGGGATAAAATGAGATAAATATATCACATTCTTATCATGTTGGCACCAGTTGGATCAGATTATGTGACACAGACATTCTTCATGCACAATTGTTACTCTTTTTCTATTAAGATCATGTCATTGATGTGAACTTGATGGTACCAAAGGTAACATACTAAACCTAAATCTATTTTCAGTAGTTAATTCACTCTACATGAGCCTAATATAATATCTTTCTTTTATCTTGAGGTTTAAGATCAGTTAAATGAGTAGTGCAGTTGAGGTTCAATATTGCTCAATGACCTAAATCTTATCCTAAGGGTCGAGGCATTTATTTTTCCAACCAATGGACCTTGATTTAGTACATTTCTCCATTGGGGAAAGATCACCCCCAATCTCCAATGCTTCAGTAGGAAGCCCAATATCCAATTCTTCAACATGAAGCATCATCTCCAACCCATTAAAAGGCAACATGGTTCACCCAATTACAAGTGTATTCCTTCTTTGCTCTTTAACTTTTAAAGTTTCATTTAATTTCAAATTTCATTTCACATGTGGACATTGATTATTGCATACTCATTATAGGGTTATATAGAGCAATTTTCACATGTGAAGCCTTCTCCTAAAGATGAAGTGTGTTTACACACTCAGGCACATCTCTTTATCCCTTTACTCTAGTATTATATTTCATTTCAATAATTTAATAAAAGGGTGGATTTTTTTGACACTAAAATATAGTATTAGACACTTGTAAATTTCAATCTTGACCTGCCTTTATCTTACATGACTTATGTGTGCACACATGACTATTTCACATCATTCTCTTCTATTCAATTACTTTATATGGGTCTGACCTACCTGATTTGTTGTCAGTCGCCTACAATAATCCCTTGGTTTGTGCATAACCTATTCATTATCATCTCAAAATGTCTCTAGATCATCAAATAAATATTCCTACCTTACAGATAGTTATGTCAAACTCATAAACTTGTAGACTTCCAGAGGTGTCCAACCCTGACTAACTTTTCCCTATGACGGGTAACGGTCATTTTAAAAATTTAAATTATCTTTATGGATTATCCCATATGTTTTAAATGTTAGTGGTTTGATAAATTACCTAAAGATTCATATATAAATACATAATAAGTCTAAGACCATTTCATTCTCTATCATATTCAAGCAAGTACTAAGCATGCCTATTATAACACTTGCACATTAAAAGAGACTACCCAAAACTTCATGATTCATAAATAAGTCACAATGACCCTCATCAAGTCTAAACCACCTAAGTTAATTTTTCCATTGTCAAGTGTCAAAATCTATATTACATGTTGCATTCATAAAAGGAGCACTATTACACACATACATCTAATATGAAGAACTATGTGCAGTTTGACTTCCCTCTTCAGAGGATTAAAAATGTAGGCATTGCTCAACCATTCATTGGGGAGTGGTTAGGGTCAGTTAAACCCACATATTTTCCCTATTTTTATAAGATAACTTAGTGTCAAAAGTAAATCCAGGGTTTCAAAGTGAAAGAGAAAGGTTTTCTAGATTTACACACATAATAGACACATGATATCACACATGATGACATATTTAAAACATGTGTAGCGAATTATGCCAAATAATGAGGAACATATTCACAAGATGAATCTGAAAACAACATATGCCTACATCAGATGATAATGTCTAGAGGCTAACATACTCATCTAGGTAGATCCAAAAACTCTTGTCATTGATCTGAATGACTTTTAATCCATTTTTTAGTCTTTTCAGCTACATACATTCAATGTCAGACCTATAAAAAATAGTAACACACTAAGTATCTAAATATTTTATATTATTTTTATAAATAGTAAGTGTAATTATGAAACCATATTATGATTTTACATTCAGATCAAATGTTTTTGTTTTATCTTTTTAGGAATTGATAAAGCAAGTCCTAGATTGATAAAGAGCTAAATAAAGGGGTAAATGTAGGTAAATGTTGTAAATAAATAATTTAATTGATTTACCCTAAATAGAAAGTGTAAGGGAGAAAATCATATTATCTATAATAAAATGCATGTCACTAGGTAATGGTAATGATAGAAAATATCTAAAGAGCAGCTAGGAGTACCTTCATTATGCAATTGGAATTCCACTTGTCTCAAGTCAATAGCACGATCAGTCAAACTACAGTACGTCACACTAATGGAAAAGGGCATTATGCTATTATAATTTAGTGGACAAGAGCCTTGAAACTTCTGGGATGTCTACAAGAGGTCTTTTGGGTTCCTTATGTATCGTTGGGAATTTTAAATCATTATTTTGTTTCGCTCTATGGCTACTCCTTCAAAAACTTATTAAATACTTACACACATGAAACAACAATGGAATCAAATTAAAAAGGAAGGAGAAATGGGTGGGTCACGGGATGTTATGATCCAAAACACATAACACCTACTATTTTGGTTATTTCCTACATTAACCCAATGATAGGGGTCCTAGATCAAATGCAGTTCTCCCTTAAGGAGTGTGCTAACCAACATGCATGGTATACAAGAATGACTTCCACTTAGGCCTTTATTTGATCAAGCATGCATATCTATGTGTGATGTTGATTAAATATGTAGAATTATGAGCTATACTATTGACTGAGTTTTTTTGTAATTATGTGTGAAAGTAGTAAGTGTTATGGAGAATGCCTTGTGAATCTCTTTATATAGAAGAAACTTTATTTTGAATGTGAGACACTTAATCACAAGACAACAAGGTAAACAGATAAATAGAATCATAAGAAGAGACCTATATGAGGGTAAGGAGCCTAAATAAGTTCAAAACATGACCATTGGACAATGGTGTTGAGGTGGATAATAGCATTGGGCACTCTTGTTCTAAGACCATGTTATTATCCTATATGCAAAAAACTAGGTTATAACTGAGACAATTAGGCCATGGGCCCCTGTGGCTAGAAAAGGCATGACTTGAGACTACTGAGGGTGAAAAATAGGGAAAATAAGTCATAATAAGGACCATATTGACATCAAATGACCAAAGTGACACATTGAAAAAGACTCTTATTCATCATTAATAACTTCCTGTGAAAGAGCTATAAAAGACATAGTAATTGTGTTTGCTTGGCCAAATAAAGTGTATACATTTGCCCCCTTTGATCTAGTAATGAAATAGAATGAAAATACTAGAGTAAAATAAAATAAAATGCATATTTATACCTACTTGTGTGATCAACCCATGCAGATAATAGATGTGCTCTGACCCAACCACTCCTTAGCCAAAGAAGTGGATAGGAATTGGAATGATGTCTGTGAAGAGAAAATACATAATGTGGGTGTACCTTATATTGAATCTAAGTAATTAATTGAATTATGACAAATAAATCCCTATTTACCCCCACTTTGTTATGCGATTTGAGTTTAATAAGTAATCTAAAAATGTGGAGAAACAAGCCATTCTCGCCCCCACTCTGATATGTAATTGATTCTAAGAAGAAATGTTCTTGAAGGTCAAAACTTTTGCTTGACCTTGTCCTACGCAAAATAGTGTAATTTGGGTATAGTGATAACTATGGATAAATGACTTTAGACATCTATATGACCCAATATGGTGAAATCCTAGTGACATCCTGAGTGTAATTTGGTGATTTGAACATAGAGAATGGTATAATTTGCCATTTTGTCTATATAACTTGGTGAAATCCTAAAGGATCAAGAACATGTACCCTACATCATGCCCCCAAACCTGATATCTAATTGATGTAGCTATGTAACTTGTGCAAAAAATTATATATATAGGGATGATGTACTATGTACATGCCCCCATAGTCATAATATGAGTTTGGAACTATATTGAAATCCTATGTAAAATCTGAGAATCTAAACCAATACCTGACAAAACTATGTAACCCTAAAAATTTGAGTTAAACGATGTATTTGCTTACATAAATATATGAGTGTTTGAATAATTAAACTATGTATATGAGCTTGAGTATCTATGTAAATCTAGGTATATGTATATCTGAGCCCGAGTATCTAAGCCACTGTATCAGTGTGAATAGTGTATGTCCCCCTTTTAGTGAGAGAGATAAAACTAGGGTAAGGATATCAAAGCAAAAGTGATATCGAAAGTCATTTTAGTGAGTATTCAGTGTTGATAATATAATTACTAGATTGATTGTATTGATAATTGTAGGAAAAATGTTTATATATTGAGACTAAGATAGACCTCTGGTCTATAGCGAGCTTGTTAAGCAAATATGAGTTTTGGCATCTATAGAGGCAATTTGATTAGGATATAATTGTAATTGATATGATGTGGGGTATACCACCATTTAATTTTGCATGTAATAAATGGATTGGTAATTAGAGCTACAGGGCTTAAGATATCACGATTGGAAGATTTTAGTAATAGTTGGATAAATGTGTGTGTGGGTCCAAGCTTAGGTAGGTGGCATTTGCAAAAACATGGTTTAAATAGGTTGGATTTACTAAGTTTAAAAGCATTTGAATTTTTATATTTTGAGATAATTATTGCTTTGAGCCAATAAATTGTGTCAAGGAGATGAGGTGCTAGTGTTACCATTATGAGGAGGTGAAGGCATTGATTCAGGCTAATAAGGAGGTTGGATTGGTAAGGATTCTATCATTTTTCATGTATTTAAACCTTTGATAACATTTGTTATCATTTTTCATGGAATTTTTACTAGATTAAGGATTTTTAGAGGGTTTGTGTTATCATCCTAAGGATAGTGCTAGTTTCTAGGGTTATTTTGATACTATCCAAAGACCGCATTATTGTCTAACACTATAGTCTTGTTGATAATGATATCATCTTGTAGGCAAGAATAATGAAATTTTTGACTTGAAATTACATTTAATGATTATTTTAGCATGTATATTTGATATTTGGAGAGTCTAATGTCATATTTAGGGTATTTTACAAGTAGATGTATGCATGAAAGAGTTCTAAAGGGGTTATATGATGGAGTGTCTACGTGGGTTGCCCTTGTTGAATGATGAGAGAGAATTAATAGATATGGCTAGTTTAGGGTATGTGACATCACTAGCACTAATGTCATGGGGTTTTCACATGATGATAACATTATGTGAGTGATGGGATGTTGACACATGTACCTCTTTTCTACCCACTGAAAATATGATGATTACTCTAGAGGACATGTTTAGGATATTAAGGTTACCTATTACTAGTCAGCAAGTGGTATTATAAGAGGTAGTTGGACAAAATCCATAGATTGAGCCTCGAGGTATTTTTTGGCCATGCTTATGAGGATGCATTACTAGGGGATTAATAGTGATGTGTTATTATCTGTGATTGTTAGAGCTAATGTTTTACGGTTATAGAAGTTTTTAGTAGTGTTATTAGCTTCATTTATTATGGTTGATGGTAGAAGCTTGTCCATTACATATAGGATGCATAATATTGTTTAGGATATAGAGGAGCATGGGACTATAAACTCGTGGGGTCACACCATATTGGCCCACCTGTATTAGGATTAATATTGATTCACCCAGGAGTTGTTCAGTGGTAGAATTGGGTCATGAACATTATTACATTATTAGGCTTATGAACATATTATGGTGGCTAGACTGGAGGGTTGTCCACGTATAGATTAGTCACACCCCCAAGTATTTATAGAGAGGTGGACAAGCATGGCCCCCATGTAATTTAAGATAATGATGCACTATCGATAGGTGTTAGATCGAGTCATAATTGGGCATATTATTTGGAGACCATATAAGGCATTTCAAGGATGGCTCAAGGATAGGGTTCAACTAAGGCAGATTTAGGTGAGTTGTTGGCTTCATGATCAATGGACCACTATTTTTGAGATATTATAGTATGATCAGGTTACACAATAATTTGGTGTGATTCCCCACACCATTGGGGTGGGTGAGGAGTACTCAAGCCCAGTGAGACCAGGTAGCAGAGTAAGACCTACAGTGGTCGATTTGTCCTTCATTCTAGTGACAAAGAGAGATATAGTGATATAGGTACTAGATTGGATGATGTGGGGCCCACAAATACCTACATATTATGATGGTGATGATATAGATGGTCACCAATATTTCTTGGAGATGGGGTCATTATGGAGGTGTTAGATCCAATGCTTGTTAGAGTAGTTGGAAGTATGTTGTTATTATAGATTAGCATATTTGGATTGTTTGGTATTATCTTATCAATTAGATGTCTAATGTATTGTGTTGGTGTGCATAGGTGCAGGGTATGATGCCTACTAGGATAATATCATTGAGGCAACATTATGAGAGCTTACATGACACATTATTAATGATGTCATGGATGATGGGCTAGTAGAGCAGGCTACAGAGGTTACAGTTATCCATACACATTTATTTGATCGAGTGGTCATTGCCATCACAATATATAGGCAAGCAACAATGAACATAGATGAGGCATGTGTAGATTTAGAGAGGTGAGTTATGTTCCCAACTGATAGTCTAGGTGTGGTAGCCAGCAAGATAATATATGATTATATTTATCTTTAGCATGAGCATGCAGATGTGATGGTTGAACTAGTAGTGTTATGAGATAGAGAGTGTAGGCATAGGTATCGATATAGGTTTAGAGGAGATGTGAGAGCATCGAGCTCTAGTTTGTATATAGATTATAATAAGGGTGATTAGGTTGGTCATGGTGACCAAGCTCCTATTATTGAGTGATTATGCAACATTATATGAAAACTTTTTTGAGTTATATATACATAGACTTGTTGATATATGGACATCATGTTATGTGATATTTTGATTGTGGCATTATTTATTTGAGTATTTGTTTAATTATATTTGTGGTTTATGTGTTGATATGGAAATATGTTCTTTGAATGGAAATGTGTATGATTGATTAGATAATGATAATTGATTTTATTTGTATATAGATGTTGAGTAGATATTGATATTGAATTGTAAATGTTAATTATTAGAATTGATGACATAGAAGTATCATATTATATGTTAGTATTGACCATATGACTATGGTATGCACTATCTAAATCATGATGGAAGAGTAAACAAGTGACCATACTGTTCATGTTATATAAGTGTAGAAATAGACTCAGAACTGATATTAATCATGGTGTACTTGTGGTAATTATATTTGTACTTTGTAGTAAATAAATTTATCAATTATTGTACTAAAATTATGCTTTGTTATGCATTATATCTTACAAATATCTTCATTGGCTGTCATACTAATACTTTGCTCTAATCTTTATGATCTCTACCAAATATCTTAATTGATTATCATAGAAAAACTAGTGGTTGAGTTGTTTTACCTTTTGTCACCATGATGCTATAAGTAAGTTGATCTCTTTGAATTGGTTTCCATGTCTATTGAATCTATGGTGCATGAGATCTCACATAAGTAGGTTTCTTATAAACCACATGGCTCATATGATGAGTAACCAAAGGCACCTTGAAAGGAATGTCTTGAAGTAATTTAGTTGTATATGAATGTGATCTAGGAGAATATAGAGAAAGAGATCTTGATGCCCCATATGTGAATGTTATAATTCCTTTATCAACATATTGGTCAATACAATCTCTGAGTGCACAAAAATTATTATTCCAATGTCCATAGATTTGATGCTAATTACAATATGGTTTATTTCTTATTCTAAGCAAATTATGTGTTGGATGATGATGATTAGGAGGAAGTGTGATCTGTATGCAATGGGAAATGTAATTGATCTATAAATCAATCCTAGCTCAGAGAAGATAAAACCTATTTACACTTCTAATTATTAATGCATTAGATATTCAGGGTCATGACCAAGATGGATCTGCTAGACCTAGTAAATGAATCTCTTACCACAATAATATCACTAAGGAGGGTTTCAACATCTCTAGTCAATCACAACTAAGTAATAAACTTAACTAGGTCCTATGTTTTCATATTCACTAAACTAATAACAATTAAAGTAAAGTCTAATCTAGTGCTCACCAAATATTGTGCCACAAAATGGGGGTAGTAAACATAAAAAGTAATCATACATAGAATACATGTACTCATGTTAATTTATATATAATTCTAATACATGGGAGAGAAGTAAAAATGCATATCTATCTACTCTTACAAAGGAATAACAAATTTAGAAATATTAACCTTTGAAGATGAACTTGTTGAGCCTCAATCTCTCCTTTGGCTAAGTTGCTTCATAAGAGGTTGTTGTGGTATGTAAAGATGACAAGGATAAATCAGATCTAGACTACACAACCTATCAATGCATTCAAAAGACTTCTCCACAAGAAAAGCTCTATATCTCCAATGAAATTATGAAACCCTAAACTATGCTCCTCAAGTAGAATGGTGGATGAGTAGATGCACAATATATATATCTTCTTCTTCTTTTTTTTTAAAAATAATAAAATGGATGTGTTTATATAGTTGGATCTAACCCTAGTCATTTCCAAAAGTTTAGCTGATAGGGTCGACCCAATCAACTCTATATCGTTATTGACAAAAACAAATTAGGTCCTAATCTATGTCAACCAAGGGTCAACCTACACCCTAAATGAATTTTGTCAATTAGAGTACAAGGTTCATGAGTTTGACAGTGTATCATAAACTATCAAAAGAGATTTTAGGATATGTAAGGGCTAGTGAGGGAAGAAAATGACTAGAGGAGGGTGCAAAATAAGAGGCAAAATTTAGGGAAATGTTTTTAGAAGATAGTTGTGTAGATAGCAAGTGGTAGTAAGGGACAACAACCTGTGAAGCACCAATGGTCTACCCACCCCTTTCTTGGTGCACCCCTTAAGGCATGCACTCAAAGAGATGAGACTCAATAGGTTCTTGTAAGAGAAAAAATATCAGTAATTGATAAATTTTAAAAATATTATGTGTATACATATGCCCCACTCGAATCTCATCACGTGTCACGTACGTGCAACACATGATAGTGCTTTGTGAAAAGAAAATAACAACACACACCATTGAAGCTGAATAAATTGTAGTAAAGAGCAAATAAGATAAATGAAAAGATAGAATTGAAAAACACATCCCTTTACTTACCTTAGTGTTGTAAATAAATAAGGAGATGCAAGAACTATGAAGGTGTCCAATGTAGGGAACATTAGGCAAACCTGTATAAGTTAATAGAAAAGAGCAAAAACATCAAAAAAATTGCAACATAGACATATAATAGATGAAAATATTCTCTACAATGTCAAGATTCCAGAATATTTTACTATTTAAAAAAAAAGCTAGTAGAAATAAATATATGATCAAAAGACATAATTTGATGATAAATATTTGAATAGTAAATAATTTTTTAATGATCAATATAAAAAGGGTGAAAATTTATTTATTTGTTATTTTTACTATTCTTGAGAAAATAGAGCTCTAAGAGATGTAGTTGGAGACCATAGAGCCATCATGGTGAGGAGACAATAGTTGAGACATGGAAGATACATAGTAGCCGCAACGAGTGCAGCACAGGTAAGCAATTGGAAATTTCAAAATTTTGAGTATTTTTATTTGAAATTAAGCTAAAAATAGAAAATTGACTAGTACATAAAATCTAGGCACCAAAACGAACCTTAAGAAATTTTTAGGTAAACTAGTGGTATGGGAATTTGGTAGGAAGAAGTTACCAATAAATGCCTAAGGCATTTATGGTAAATGAGCAAAAAGTCATCGATATGGATGCATAAAGTCAACCTAGTCAACTTAATCCATAAGGCAAGGCAGAATGATATGGCTGACTGCATAACAGTGGGCCAACTTAGTATGCTAAAATGGGGCCAACTATGTAGTAATGGGTTGACTTAGTTGGTAATGGGTAAAGGTCGACTATGTATGATAGGGTTGATATGCTTAAGAGGGTCAATATAGTAGGAAAGTGAAAGAGTCAATCTAGTATGAAAGTGAAAGGATCAATCTAGTATGAATGTGAAAGGGTTGATCTAGTATCACAAATAAAGTATAGGGCTAATTTAGTATTAAAGGGGTTGATTCTATAGAAAATCAAGAAACTAAATCAAAGGTGGTTGATTGTTAAAATTCTAAGAATGTATTTTGATTATTTATGACATGGAAGTTTGATATATCCTTTGTTGTTTGATATTTTATACATATGCCATAGGTATTGGTAATTGATAGATGCATCATGGCTACCAAATCTACTAGAGCAATTGAATAATGTGTATAGAGTGTGACTAGTCACACTAGGCTTTAAAGGCATCATGGAGATTAGGTGCATCCCATTTAGTATTAATCTCATTATCATGTTCCTTGGATCATGGGAACATTTGACCAATAGTTTTTGATGGGTGATGGATGGGGATACAATTGACGTGGGTATCATGCTAGAGGATGTCCATCCATTATTGGGACTACTGATAGGAGGGACACCGGTGATCACCGGGACACTAGATGATTTAGAGGAGAGGTGAGCATTAATCTAATGGGTGACGTGCTCAAATAGGATATACTTGGGATTGAGGGTCAGTTTGTTTGATGTATATATTGTTGAGATTTTGGACATCTAGAAGGTCATGATTATACTTGTGATAGCAAAAGTGCTATGTCATAAGTCGGACAATAAAGTACTACTATATGTGGTATCCTTATGTCAGTCTATTTTGGATCAAGGAGCATTATATGACTTTAAGGTTATCATCTAGGTCCAAATCATGCATAATATGTATGAGATGTTGTCCAGAAGACCATGGGGCCTATTATTTTGTTGAGTGCTTAGATGTATGAAAGGTTTCCTATATACTGACCAATTGGGCTACCCCATGTGGTTAATGACAGGTTCCCTCAAGTGATGAGATGGAGGTAGGACTATCTATCTCGGATTGTGCCCCATGTGTCAGCATTACAAACTATCACATGAGGGGAGATCATGTGGCAACCCTACACATAATACTATTATATGGCCCAGTTGGTCGACCATGGTGACAGGGCTATCCCGGGTGAGGATCATGGGTCACTATACCTCATGGTTAGAGCCACATTTGGTGGCACACTTTTTAGGGTAGGTTAGACTCCCACACCTAGTTGCCCCTCTAGTAGTACCAGCTTATTGGGAATGACCTGCTAGAGAGTCGAGGGGGAGAGGAGGAGTACTAGTGGAGATACCTATGATTAAGCCATAGTGTGTTAGACCATAGACTGGTCGAGCATGATAGTAGGTGATCAAGGGATGGGATGACATGGATGTGGATGTAGGGACATAATAGGCACCATAACATGCACCATAGTAGCAATGACCACCTTGACCACACCATAGATGGAGGCACCACTAGCAAGAGCAGGCATAGGTGAGGGAGACAATATAAGATGACCCAAAAACCATTCCAAGACATAGTTGGTCTATCAAGACACCTGTTAGGAGAGGATCATAGCATGCATGAGTGGTGATGTCGATATTTGCACTAGTGCGAAGGTGAGCCACAAAGAAGGCACTTGGGGGATGAGCAGATGAAGAGATCATGTTCAATAGGCAAGTAGATGGGGAGATGGTGGTTGGTGATACTAGGACTGGTGATAAATTTTGTGATTTTGATTTAATTGTTTGATATGGAATATTTAGCTACATATGTTTATAATATATAGATAGATTTTGAGGTATATACATACACACACACACACACGTGTGTGTGTGTGTGTGATCTAATATCTATGTGGTTTTGGTTTTACACATTTGATGACAGAGGATGTCAGATGGGGAGACCTGATTATGGCCATGCATCATAAGATTTTAGATGGGGTTCTAGCACCATATAACCCCACCATTCTAGATGTTCATGTGGTACCATTTGCCCCAACCTAGGCAAGCTAGTTTAGACTGGTAGGGGAGACCGTGAGGCATTTTTAAACATGTGGGGATGGATTGAAACCACCATCAGGGGTGGGAGAGGGAGAGACACATTCCTGGTAGGCCTTAGCTTGGGAGGGAGCAATGCATATGGCTACCATGGTCCAACTTAGATAGGTGCAGGCCCAGGTGGCCAACTTACAGAGACAGGTAGCAGGTTTGAGATCCCAAATTGCCTCATTACAACATACTAAGTAGAGGGGATAGCCCTAGGCATATATGGGTAGCGTGTCTAGGCCAAAGGATAGGCATGATGGAGCCCATCCATAGAGCTAGGCTATGTATTTTGTATGTTGCACCTTGTATTGTATAAAACACATAATATACAGATTATGATTTTGACAGTTGGATTTGGTCTCATGAGTTGTATTTGGTTGTGTATGTTGATGCATGGATATATTTCTTTCCAACACATGTATTTAACTATTATTGTATATGCTATGATAAATATATGTGGAATGTTTTATTTTTTAGCATTATGTGATACACATGCATGGTTAAAAAAAAGGTAAAAATGATTTGGAAAAGTATAAGTAATCAAAAAAAATGTGCTACACACTATATCATAATGGGAAATGTTTAATAAACCAAAGTGGGTAAAAAATATAACAAAATATTTTTAAACCATGAAAAATATTTGCACCAAATTAAAACAAGTAAAATCACACTATATCACATTGGGAAGTATGAAAATAATGTAATCAAATGGAAGGGATAAGAAACACCAAATGGTATAAAAAACAAAACAAGTAAGTCAATCGATCATACTAAATCACATTGAGAAGTATAAAAGAGAAACAAAATTGGAAAAATGAACTTAAATTGATCACACTAATTCAAGTTGGGAAGTATGAAAAACTTAAGAAAAATTGTTGTATTCTTACATGCAATCAAAAAATAAGAAGATAAAGGTGAAATATCAATAAAGTATGCATAAAACATACTATATCAAAATGGGAAGCATGTCAATGACATGTAACTCATTATCAATCACCGCTTATCTCAAATTTGACACGTAATTTCTTTATGACTTGGGTATTGGAAAAATTTGTGAGGAAGGCTTGGTTCCATCCATGGTCTTACACTCCAACTCACAAAGGGAACACCAATGAAGTGGAAATGACTGGGAAAATATGTTAAAAAGGAATGTTTTGAATGGTAATTTGGTAATTTACGAGGAAAGTTTGGTTTTATCCAAGGTTTTACACTATAACTCATAAATGAAATCCCTGTGTTGGGAGTGACCAGTGAACAAAACAATATTTCTCAAGGGGAAATATTAGGATGATTGTAAATGAAAGAGGGAATGTAAAAATCACAACGTAGGTGTCTACGAGAAGACCTTAGGAAACATGAGGCATATTAAGGACATAGAAAAGACACTAAGTGACTAGTGACCATCAATATACAAAGGATACCCTATTTACAGTAAACACAAAGTTGTATATGTAAATAAGTGAGATACTAAGATCGACTCATGTTGGTTGTTTGAACAAGAAAATTAAAATGGACCTACCTTCCCACAACGTGTTCCCCATTCCTTAAGACCTCTTACAGAGTCATCAATCTACTGCGAAGATTGGGTATTTGTGTGAGATAGTAGGTAGCACTAAAAAGATTTTTTATTATGCTTTCCAAATCTATTATCCTACCTCACCCTAATAGACCTCAACTCTATCATGAGGCCAACTATGGAGTTTTAGCTTCGATTAAAAAAAGGAGATGTGCTTTGAATCACATCTTTTAGTGTGATTTGACTTTTGAAATATTGATTGTTGCCTTTTGTTTAATTGATTTGGCTTTTGAATTTTTATGGCTTTTAATATTCCTCCTCCATACGAACTTGGAATAACCAATCATGAGAAACAAAGTGATACACGTGAATGAGCTTTAGACTTTGGTTAAAGGAAGTTAAGTATCCAAATACTTGTATGACTAAACACTTAGGCTTACCTATAAACCAATATGTTATATCAAGTTTCAACCATGTGTATGCTTAGTTTGTGAAAGAAAATAAGGGGAATAAAGGGATATCCAAGATGGACTGGTAAAATGAGATTATAATGAGATGACTTATTTGCTAACTGATCACATGGTAAATAAGGAGTACTAAGGGGAGCAAGGTTTATATAACCAAGTCACAATAATGATTATCCATGCTATGAAGATAAGGTAGAAAATAATCATGAGAAAAGAAGAAGACATACATGGAAATGAAATCATACATAAAAACATATAATCATGAAAAAAATTGTAAGAGATCAGAAGGAAATAAAATGACACCATAGATAACATATAATGCAAAATATAAATACCCATATAAGATAGATAAGTGAAGCAAATTTTGACATAGAGTAAAATGATATAAAGCATATGAATATAAACTTGGAGCACACATCTAATCCAAAATAAAGAAGAAAGTGAAGGAACACCATATTGTGTTTATAAATACTAGTAAATTTATCCACAAATATTATCCATAACATCTGATAGATCTCTATGAAGTTGGACTCGAATTACAGTGAGGGTCTCATCGATCTTCAGTGAAATCTAGGAAAATACCTCTCATCAAATCTCCTTGATGGAAAATGAAGGCATGATTGAAGGATCATGCTCATGAGGGCCATTATGCATAGGATACTCAGGAGAAGGAATAGGAATGGAATCTATGGGACATGAAGGAACCACCAATGGAGAAGGGACCATAGGTGAAGGAGGATCCACATGTGGAGGGACCACTGGTGGAGAAGGGACCATAGGTGAAGGAACCATGAGGGAAAAAGGGGGATCCTTCTTGCATGGGCAACCTATAGAATGAGAAATAGTAGGTGCAGGAATGGTCATAAAGTCATCCTAGAGATGTTGATAGAGGATGCAATAATGATCGATGTGATGGGTCCACATTAGTGCCATAAATAATATACCTTTCCATATTTGGGAATATACTTAGGTAATAACTTGGGGGGAGGTATATCCTTATCTATAGGTTGATAAAGAGTAGAATGCAAGGTGTCTATATATTGTCGAAGTTTTGATAATGGGTGGAGGAAATATTATCTATGTTGTGGAAATAACAGATATGCTTGTTAATAGATTTTATGGATGTACTAACAAAGGGAGTAGAAGTAGAATCTAGGGAAGGATGGCATAGTTTACAATCTCTATTCTAGTGATTGACAACTCTATGAATGTCATAGTATGATTGATCAACCCATTGGGTAGGCAGATGAGAAAGTGGTGGTAAAAGAATCAAGCCATCACCAAGGGGAGGTGAGGCTAGTGGAGAGACTAGATGAGGATCAACTGAAGGACAAATAGAATCAGAAGTAGGAAGAAACTCAATGAAAGGTAGAGCAGGAATAGGATTTGGATTAAGCTTAGCTGAGGGAGGAGTAGGATACACATAGGGTTTAAGGATAGTAGTAAGCATCTCATGGGGAATCCAACTATAGGGATCCTGGTATCTAACAAAGCAATAGGGACCAATCATAGCACAATCCATAAGCATGATCCTATTAGGTTCTTCAAAAACTAGAGGTGTGCCATGTGAATGTACCATCTCTACCCTATGAACAAGAGTAATAATGCTAAAATGAAGAACTATATAAGATGAAACAAAAATACTAAAACAAAGAATAAGGATAATAAGGATATCAACATCTAAAGCCTAAACAAGACCTCTAAAAAATGCTTCATTCAAAGTATAACCATCATCATAGTTGGGTGTTTAAGATCAATTGTGCAAGAAGGTATGACCTTCTCATAAGAGGTGGCATGATGAATAGATTGTCTAGTCTTAGTTAATACTACATGTATATTATCACTAGGTGGTTGATGGGAATATGACTTTAGAGTTGGTAGAAGCTGGGAAATGAGACAAGGAGAGAGATCAGAAGTTTTAATCTTGAGGGTGATCTCATCGTGCTCATCATCATCAAAATATAAAAGGTTAGGTGGTATATTCTTAATAAGTTCAAGGTGATCATGGTAACCTCATGTAGAGTTGATAGGGAAATTAAAATGTTGAGATTCTTGGAATGGAACACTCGATAAGGGTTCAAGGGTTGGAATTTTGAATACACCACGGTCTTGGAATTGTTCAAAATTCCAAGGGTTAGTGTCACCTTGAATCCTATAGATGGCATCATTGGGAGGGAACTTGACACATTAACAGGTAGAAGATGTAATAGCCCTCATGCAATGAGTCCATGCCCTGCCAAGGAAGATATTATAAGAAAGGGGAAAATTGAAGATCATAAATTTCACTTGAATAGTGACAGGGAGGATGGTAATAGAGACCCACACACAACCTAAGGGAGGCATTTACCTTTGATAATAACCTTAACACGTGTTATGTGTGGACTTAAGATTACACTTAAAGTATCCAAGGGTTTTAATGAAGTCAAGAGAGGCAACACAAGTACCTGAACCCTCATCAATCAAGGCATGATTTACTTAGATGTCATCGATTTATATGATTATAAAGAGGGGAGGATCATCTGCACAAAGCATAATCTCATCTGGAATCATAGAAGCAATAAGAAATTTGAGAGAGAGAGAAGTGTCCATTATTTCATCAATGTGTATATACATTTCTTTACATTGCTATAAGATGTTATCTTCTGACCCAAATAAGGTGGCTTCACATCCTACTAGAGGAGCATAGGGGATGTTCATTTCAAATAGGAGTTGCATAAGGCAGTTATGATAATGTAAAGAAGTCTGCATGAGTTCGAGAAAGGGAATTTGATATGGGAGATTGGTAAGCTTCATGATAGGGTCTCATTCATCATAAACCATGAGTAGACTACTAGAGAGAGGTGCATAATTTTGGAGGATATTTTTATAAAGAGGATTAGAAGTGCATGTAAATTTGCGTTGATAGGATGTAGGAGGTTTAATTGGGGGACAAATTGGTTGATTATTGTGAGATGATGGGGAAGTTGATTTAGGTTTATCTTGTGATAGATTTGAAGAAGTGGTATTAGAAGGTTGAATATTATTGGTGATGGGTAAAGAGGTTAGAGAAATTATAGAAATGGTATGAGAGTTGTTATCCATTAGAGGTGTTGGAATTTATTCATCAAAAGAGATAAGGTCTTCTTTCCCTAACTCTGTTAGGTGAGTTGGGGAAGAATCTTAGATAACATGGAAAGTATGAGATGATTGGAGTGTGTGGGTAGGATGAGAATCAATGAAGGCAACTACCCTTCACATATTAGTCATATTGACCACATTCTCTTCGAGAGTTGGGTCTAGAAGACTTTTACCATTATTGGTGGAAGGAGTAGGCTTATCATTATTGTCTCGATGGTTTGGAAGAGGATATTTATAAATGGATAGATGAACATTAGCCTAATTTAAAGCTTGATTTTTGCTTTGTGTTTCATGAGCTTTAAAGGAAATTTCAAAGGCTTAATAATGTTTATGAATGAGGGAATCATGATCAAAATTTGGACCAAGGAATAAATCCATAGTTAGTTATGTAATTGCCTATAAGTCTCATGAGAGTGACCCCAACTAACATGAAACCAACATAATTTATTTAGATTGCACCATGATTTTATAGGTCAAGTGGGATCAAGCTCTTGTGGAAGAGGCCTTGGTAGATACTTTTGGAGTTCTACTAAGGATAATGGCTTATGAACATTGATGTTGTTTATTGGATAAATTTGAAGATTAAGGGTGTGGTTTAAAGGGGAAGCTTATTCCAGAGCGGGGTCGAGAGCAATAGCTTGAATATTATGAATGGTATCATAAGAATCAGTGACACCATCATCAGTAGCATGACAATTTTTATTTTTGATGAACATGTGGGTGCCCACAAGAGGTTAGGATGGCTTGAACTAATGCATGAGAAAATCTTGGCACTTGGCTTGGTTGAGAACCTCTTCCAAAGTTGATGGAGAGAGAGTCCTAACCTGATATTACAACTTATGATAGAGAGCATTAGTGAATAGATGAAAGAGGTTATCATCCACGATGTTGTTTTCACACTTATTAGATAAGGTCTTCCACCATTTGATGAAAGCTTGTGCAGTTTTCATTTCAAGTTGCTTGAAATTAATAAAATGAGCCAAGGTATTTTCAGGGAGGTCACTAGTTTGAAACTCTTGTACTAGAGTGTTAACTAGAGCTTCCAAACTAGTGATGGAATGAGACTTAAGTTGGTTATACCAATCTAAGGTGTCTTCAAAGAGGGTTTTTGTTAAGATCTCGGTAGTGGTAAAAGTATTTAGCTTGACCCAATGTTTGTATAGATTTAAAAATGCTTTTAAGTGTGAGGTTGGATCAGTTGCCCCATTGTAACTAATGGTAGGGGTGATACCTCCTATATATATGTTGTAAATTTGAGGCATAAGAGGTTTATTTTAAATATGTTTAATTGTTTTGTTAACAAGAGGTGGTTGAGGAATAAGGTTGCCATGGGAATCCCTAAAGCGGTGTGGGGGGGCATTTTGGTTATGTGCTCCCCATAAAACCTGTTGAGGGTGATTTTGAAGATGAATAAGGTGATTCTACATTTGCATCATTTGGTTGGCATTATTAGTTTGGAAAGTGTTCATTTGGTTAAGAGTTTGTAATAAAAGTTGATGGGTTTGAGTGGTGTTTTGATTAGTATGTGCAGCATGCAAAGCATCAGTATTGATATAAGTGGCTTGGGTACCACTATGAGTAGTGGCATGCATGACACTTGTGGCTTGAGAGGTGTTGGTAGAAAAGGAGGCACCAATGGCATGTTTAACATGTGTTGCAAAAGATACACTAGTAGAGGGGTTAAAAGAAAAATAAGCAGTAGTGGCATGATTACCATGGACAACAAATGATGCACTAATAAATGGATTGAGAAGAGTGGGTCTTGGAAAAGGCCCACTAGATGTTGAACCTACCATGTTAGTAGAGATACTTGGCATGGAAGTAGAAGAAATCAAGGAAAAAGACATCGCAATATGAGGAGTCAAAAGAGAAGGAAGAGGTTGAGAAGTAAAGAAGTTATTGCCCTCAAATCCATGTAAGAATGTGGGGGAAGGTGAATGGGGTTACTATTCTTGATCACTTATCATAAGGTTGTAAATAGTGGAAGGGTATTTTCCTTGATGTTGAGGAAATTCATTAATGAATAAAAGCATTTCTAGAGTATACTTTACTTCCGGTTGATCTTCTACGGAGAATAGAAGGTTATGAACTGAGGATGCATGAGAAAGAGTCCCATAATTAATAGTGCGAGTGGCTATATACACATTAATTTCATCTAAAGTGGGAGCCACAAGTTGTTTACGTGGAAACCTATTGAGATTGGTAAAGTTCATCATATCTATTGAGTTCAACTTTGTGTTGTCCTCAAATAAGAAGTTCATGATGAGAGAAAAATGATATGAAGGATGATGATGATGCAAAGATAAAGGCAAAAAATAAGATATAGATTTGAATCAATCGACTATGTTTTGTAACCCAATAGAAAGATAAGAATACAGTCATTCAGGTTGACTGTGTATTACAGATAAGAAAGCTAAACATGCTGATAAGGATACACAGTTGTGTAGATCAACTGTGTACTACTAAATATATAATTGAATAAGAGGGTAAGAAGACACAGTCATGCAAGTCAACTGTGTACTACTAGAAGGAAGGTAAAACATAGTTTGTAAAAGACTATATCGAACAAGATGATAGTGTTCTAAAATAAGGGAAATTTTTTATAGGATAGTTTGAAGCAAGAATAAAAGCAAACACACAAACAATTGGATCAATGTGATTGATCTAATTGGGGCACACAACACAAAACTTACATGAACACCGGCCAATGCAATTTTTGAAATACAACACACAATGATCAAAGAACAAACAATAAACTAAAAAATAAATTCTAACTAGTTGGTTGCCTTAAGTGTTATTAGATTATTAGAAAATTTTGATTTTAATGTGATAAGAAAGTTGGCTGAAATAGGGAACTAGAAAGTAGTCTAAAGTTATTTTTAGGATATTTAGGCTAAAAAAGATTTACATTGGCAATGATATTGGCTTGGTCTTAGGGCCTACCCCCTCACTTCATAATCCCGTAATGATAAAGGTGTCGAGTGCTTTGCGAATATATACCATTAATCATATATTTATACTTGGCCAAAAAATCAATTTAGCTTCTCCCTTGGTGATGAAATCCAAGTAGGTAGGCCTTGAAAAGACAAATGCTTAAATGTGTTTTGAATATTAAGTGATTTGGTATTGTGTGCAAAAGAGTAAAATAGTGTAATTAAAGTGACAATTTAAAAAAAAACACCTATTTAGACTATGTGAGTTACTCTAAGCATGTAAAAAACTAAAAAAGAAATGTGAATTAATTACTAGCAAATAAATGTTAATTCTGTGATTAAAAATAGTATAGATTTGGTTTAGGTGATACTGTATGAAAATAGTACAAAATATAGTCAACTGGGTTGATGTTGTTCTGCAGAAGTAATGTCTTTAAGAATAGAGTCAAACATGTCGACTATGTCTCTAAAATAAAATACAAACTACATAACTAAGTTGACAAAGTTGACCTAGTTAGCTATACGACTGCATTTTTTAAGACTGCCAACTTGTGAAAAATAAAATTGAAGGAAGAACTAAAATGATAAAGAGAAAAGAAGAGAACCTTAGTGGGCTTGAAGATGTTTTAGCTTGAAAATTTTATGTTGTAGTGATTTAGTTATTGATTTCAAACTCTACAAATTGGGTCAATTGGTTCAACCAAGTTTTGTAAAACCGTATACGCTGAAGAAGAATAATGAACAAGGTTAACTTATTTGACAATGTTCATTGACCTGTATGTTAGCAAAAGAAATTAGCAAATAGTGTCAACATGTTTGATAGTGTATGCTAATCTAGAACTAAATACGAATACTATGTTGAACTGCTCAATCTAGTAACCTATAGTTGATGAAGACCTACATAGACAGAACATAGTCATTTTGAAGTGATTATGTGTTAAACATGTGCACTAAAAGTTAGAACTATATAGATTGGTTTGATATAGTATTGCAAATATGGAAAATAATAATAAAAATGATAACAATAATGGCGTGAAAAAAACCCTGTAAGGGTTAGATTCACGTTGGATTCACCAGAATGTATACAAAGGGAAATGCAAGTAATCTATAAATCAATCCTAGCTCAAAGAAGATAAATACTACTTACACTTTTGATTATCAATACATTATATATCAGGATCATGACTAAGATGGATCTAGTAGACCTAGCCAAGGGATCTATTACTGCAATAATATCACTACAGAGGGTTCCAAAGCCTCCAATCAAACAAAACTATGCAATAACCCTAATTAGGTCCTATGTTTTCATATTCATTAAACTAATAACAAGTAAAATAAAGTACAATCTAGTGCTCACCAAAGCTTATGGCATAAAGTGGGGGTACTAAACATAAAAATTAAACATGCATAAAATATATATACTCAAATCAATGTATACAAAATTTTAATGCATGGGAGAGAAGTATAAATGCATATATTTCTACTCTTATAAAGGAAGAATAAAGTTAAGAATACTTACCTTTGAAGATGAACCCATCGAGCCTCAATCTTTCCCTTGGCCAAGATGCTTTGCAAGAGGTTATTGTGGTATATAAGGATGACAAGGATAAATTAACTCTAGGATACACAAGCTATCAATGCATCTAAAAGAATTCTCCACAAGACAAGATCAGTATCTCTAAAGAAAGTATGAAACCTTGAGCTATGTTCCTCAAGCAGAATGGTGGATAAGCAGATGCACAATATATATCTCTTCTTCCTCTTCTCTTAAAAATAACGAAATGAATGTGTTTATATAGCTAGATCTAACCCTAGTCCTTTTTTAAAGTTTCGCTGATAGGGTTGACCTAATCATCTCTATATCGTTATTGACAAAAACAAATTAGGCCCTGATCTATGTCAACCAAGGGTTGACCTAGACCCTATATGAGTTTTGTCAATTAGAGTATAGGGTTGATGGGTTCGACAGTGTATTGTGAACTGTCAAAAAGGATTTTAGGCTAGGGAAGGGTTAATGAAGGTAGAAAATGACTAAATGAAGGTGAAAAATAGGAGGCAACGCTTAGGAAAATGTTTTTAGGAGATGATTGTGTAGATAGAAAGTGGTAGTAAGGGATAAAAATCTTGTAAAACACCAATGGTCTGCACACCCCTTTCTTGGTGCACCCCTTAAGGCATGCACTTAGAGAGATTAAGACTCCACGTGTTCCTACAAGAGAGAAAAGATCAATAATTGATAAAGTTTGAAAATATTATGTGTATACATGATCATCCTCCTATCTAATAATGTAAATAATGTATCATGTGGCCTATCTCTATCTGAATCAAACTGTATAGGCCCTTTGCTAGTGTCCTGTGATCTACTCACTATGGGAGATGCTCTATGAAGTGGCTATTTGCCTTTATTGAGTACTTTGATTGGTGGTTTTTGTTACACTTTTTCCTTAGACATAAGTGGATTAGGTGCTTGGACCATATTGGATGACTATGACTATGAGAGATCTAAATCAAAATATACCTCTAAATGTATCTCAACTAGTCCCAACTTCTTCTATAATGTCATAGTTGTATGACATAGATACTAAAGTGATTTGGATGTCTTGTATAACAATTTTTCCTTAAGAGGAAAAATGAGGCCTCTATAAAAGATGTAATATACCTCTAAATTTGTTGGTTGATATATCAACTATCACATACATGATTTGAATCATAAAATGTAATCGCTTACTAGTTCTAACTTACCCTGGTGTAGTGAATGCAACCTCTCATAAGTGACTTGAGGATCCTTCTAGATATAATTCATAATAAATGTGTCTTCTAACTCATCGTATGTATGTAGTGAACCACTAGTAAGTGAATGATGGAACTAATTTAATGCCTCATCCTCTAGGCTCCTGGGAAATAATGGCAGGAGAATCAAACTGCCTATGGTATGTGCCATAGCCTTTCTATAAGCGTTAAGATGTAGGTATGGATCTCCATATCCATTAAACTTAGGTAATGTTGGTATTTGAAACTTATTTGGTAGTGTTGCATTTACGGTTATGTGCGAGACAAGATTGTCATGGATACCATTGGAATCAACTTAAGAGTAATATGCTTTACTTTCAAAGATGAGTAGATGTACTTTTTGTTATAACGTACCCACAACATGCATCAAGGAGATTACCTCTTGAGAAGTTATATTAACTTCATTAAGAGGTTCATTTAAACATTGAATCTTATTTTTAATTTTAGCCATTGGTACACTATTTCATGGAACATTGTTAGAGATATTGGGTTGGTTCAATGTAACCTTTGGAGGGGTGATAGAATGGAATTGGTGAGGGGGAAATCAGATATCATCTGCATGGAGGTTAGGATGAGAAACATGTTTTACTATAGTAACGAGGGGTGGAGGAGATTTATTGGTATCTCATATGTTGTTAATTGGTAAAGAAGTATCACATGCTAATGGAATATAAGATATATCATTATCATGCAAATGTAAACTATGTAAACTAGGAACATGAGTATAAGTTTGCACATTTTTATCTGAAGACATTATTATTTGAATTAACATTTAATAAGCAATTAATTTTGACATGAGATATGGTTGAAGTAGAGAGAGGACTAGAAAGACTAGACTCAATTTCTTATTCACTAAAATCATAGTAATCATTATTATTCCAAGTTTCATCAAAATCAAAACTAATTTCATGTGTAGAATTAATAGAATAAGAACTATCATTTGCATGCTCAATAAGAGGAGTAGAAAAATATTTTAACTTTTTACTAATATGCAACATATCATCATGTGTAGGTGAAATGAAATGTTTATCTTCCCTAGCTATGAGTGGAATGCACATGTTATCATGATTTTTAATAATGGAGTCAATGGTAGAAGAAATAGCAATCGTATTTTTTTTGACACATTATGGCATGTAGGAGAAGGGTTAAAAATATTTATAATTATTTATATTTTGCATGGAATCAATATGTTGAGATTGAAAGGTAAAAGAAGGTGACAACATACTATCATCTACTTTAGTTTGTAAATCTATAAAAGGTGTAATATCAGTTGTACATGTTTTTTTCAAATTGAATTGAGAAAGGTGAAGAAGATGCATTTTCCTTTTCCATGTTAGGAACACCACGTGAAGGAATAATATTACTTGAATCATGCCAAAGTAAATTGATTTTATTTCTCTTATATTATTTTAATTCAAATAAAGACGTGGAAAAAGTGGTTGATAAGCTAGGATCGCGTTCAAACAAAGCATCGCCTATAAAGGGCTATTTTGGCCTTATGTTGTTAATTTGATTTTGAGAAGTGGGGGAGGAGAGAGTAAGAGAAGAAGATGCATCGAATCTATCTTCATTATCACTTTCATTATCATGCTCATAGTAATCATCGTGTCCATCATTAAAATAATCATCATCATCATTATAAATGAAATCATGCTCATTATCACGTGCTAGTGTATAACTTTAAAAATTGGTCCATTCATTTTTATAATTATGAGAAAAGTTTAAAAATTGATTAACTAGGTGAGGGGGAAGAGGTTGCCTAGAGATCATCTTAAAATTATTATAAAATATAATATAAATAATGAACAATAAGCAAACAATGGGTAGGAGACATTCCCACATAAATAAATTTGACAATATGCATAATATTCAGCATTATGTATAGAAAATTAGAAGTTGAATTGAAGCCCTAAGGGCTAATATTTTGATGTGTGAGGACCTAGTATGTAGATCTAGGGTTTGAAGGGCTTTTAGACAATTTTAAAATATTAAATAAATGAAAACCCTAATAGAGGATTGATATGGATCAATTAGGATGCACAAAAAATCAATAAATATTCATAATTTAATAAACCCTAATTAATTACACAATGGAGAAGGCAAATCTTAGGAAGGAATTAGGGTTGTCAAGCAATATTCAAAGTAAGTTGGGTTCACCAAACGTTTTATCTTTTTAAGAATTAATAAAGCAACATTATTGACTTGAGACTGACCATGTCATTAGCACACTATGTTATAGTTTGACTAACCATAAATCCTAAATTGATAAAGCACTGAGTAAAGGGGTAAATACAGTGAAATATTGTTAATTACCAATTTAATAGATTTATCCTAAATAACAAGTGTAAAGGAGAAAAATCAACTTGTCTAGAATAAAATGCATGTCATTAGGTGACGATAATGATGGAAAAAGATCAGAGGAATATTTAAGAGTACCTTCATTCTAAAATTGGAATTCCACTTGTCTTAGGTCAATAACACAGTTAGTTGGACTATAACGCATTGTGCTAATGGCAAAGGGCACTGTGTTATTATCTTTTGGTGGACAAGAGCCCTGAAACTTTTGGGATGGCTGCAAGAGGTCTTCTAGGTTTTGTATGTGTTCTCAAGAAATTTTTATCATCATTTTGTGTTGCTCTATGCCTGTTCCTTCTTCAAAACCCTAATGAATACCTATACACATGAAATCATAATGAAATTAAATGCAAAAGGAAGGGGAAAGAGGTGGGTCATGGAATGTTATGATCGAACAACACAAAACCCCTACTATTCTGGTTGTTGCCTACATTAACCCCAATGATAGGGGTCTCAAATCGAATGTAATTCTCCCTTAGAGAACGTGCACAATCAACACGCATGGTATATAAAAATGGCTTTCACTTAGTCCTTTATTTGATCAAGTGTGCAGATCTATGTGTGATGCTAAGTAAATATGCAGAATGCTGAGCTATATTATTGATTATTTTTTTTTAAGTATGTGTCAAAGTAATAAGTGCTATATATAATGTCTTGTGATCCTCTTTATATAGAAGAAACTTTGTTTTAAATGTGAGACACTTGTTCGCAAGCCAACAAGGTAAAAAGATAAATAAAATCATAAGAGGAGACCCAAAGGAGGGTAAGGACTTGAAAGAAGTTAAAAACATGACCATTAGACAATAGCACTGAGGTGGACAATAGCACTAGGCACTCTTGTCTAGGACCGCATTATTGTCCTATGTAAAAAAATTGGGTTATAACTGAGACAAACATGTCAGGGTCCCTGTGGCTAGAAAAGGCATGGCATGAGACTACTAAGAGTGTAAATAGGGGAAATAAGTCATAATAAGGACCATATTGACATCAAAAGACTAAAGTAACACGTACGAACAAGACTCTTATTCATCACTACATAAATTCTTGTGAAAGAGCTACAAAAAACATAATACTTGTGTTTGCTTGACTAAATTAGGGTGTGTACAATTTCATTGTAATATATTAAACAATCCAAATTATTCAAAAGGTCTATCTTATTAGATCACATTAATCTAAAATAATCTAAAACACTAATACTTTGAAGATGGCTCAAACCACACGTAGTTCCTTTAGTTAGGTGTATGTGTGTAATAGTACTCCTTTAGTATGGATGCAACATGTAATCTAGCTCTCGACACTTGAAAATGACAAACTTTATTTGGTTTAGATGCTTCTGACTTGGCTAAGGCCTACTCCTTGTGACTGAGTTTTAATTTGGGAACTTTAAGGCAATCCTCCTCAATGTGCAAGTGATAAATACATGCTACATTAGTACTTACTAGATGAATTCTAGATAGGGAACATGCATAGATCTACTGTGTATAAATATATGACTTTGTGGGTATCTTCTCATGCCATGGACATGTAAAATGAATGGGTTGACCCATAAGGATGATTTAAATTTGGAAAATGATTATTGTTAGGTGCACAAACAAGTCTGGCACAAGTAGATGACTTTGAAAATATGGAGACGTCTGAGTATGAACAAAGGTATCAAGAAGGACCAAAATAGTGATTTGATCATCAAGATCTGATTAGGATAATACGTAGATTCAACATATACCAAAGATTTCCTATAGGAGATTGATAGCAAATCAAGAAGGTTAGACAAATAAAAAGAAAATGGATATAAGAGAAAGGTGTGCAAGAGGTATATGGGTACATGCAAGTCAAATAAAATAAAAATAGGTCAAGATTGACATTATCAAGTGTCTAATATTGGATTTAAGTGTTTATACCATATAAATTTGGTAAGTGTGGTCCCATGAAAATAGAAATGTATTATTGTTTCTTAAAAATAAATATTCCTAAATATTTTGCTTAAAATTTCTTCTCTTTCTTCTATCATATAACATACTTACATACAATTCCTTTCAAATTTTTTAACAATATTTAATATATGGTAAAATAATTCATAAAAGTACTCCATAAATAGGTTTCCTCAACACTTCTTCCTCCCCACAAAATGGAAAAAAAAAACAAAAAAAAAATTAAATAAAAATAAATTTAGGAAGTAGATGAGAGTGGAGAGCATGGAAAGACGAAGTGCTTGCGGAGTTATGGTCCTTTGGTAGAGATATGAAAGCATTTATGTGGAGTATTGGAACAGGGTGGGAGCAGGTGCAGTAGTCATGGTCATGTCTTGTGTTGAAGCTATTAACTTTTCCGCTCCTCCTCTCAGCTTTCCACTGTCCCTCCATTTCCGTAATGCGAATCAACTTATTTCTCTTCCTCACAATAAAACTTCTTTTCTAGGATTTCAAAGGCGTTGTTCTTATCCCACCAGTACTGCAGCTACTGCTATCAAGAGATTTAAGGACAAGTATCTGGACGACGTAATACAGAGTCAGAAGAAGCTTAAATTGGTCACTAAACTCAAGCACATACTCCTCAAACAGCCACATCAAAAGATTTCTTTGAGAGAGCTGGCAAATTACAGAAAATACCTCGGCCTCCTGGGGCGAAGAAGGGTGCTCCCCATTCTCAGAAGATATCCTGCCTTATTCCAAATATACGAAGAAGAAGCCTTCTCCATGTATTGCAGATTGACTCCCCAGGCACACCACCTGCATTTAGAAGACTTGCAGATCAAATCCCAAATGGAAGGCCTTCACGTTCAGAATCTTAGAAAGCTTCTCATGATGTCTGCGACCAAAAGAATTTTGCTTGAAAAGATTGGCCACTTAGCTTCCGACATGGGTCTTCCCATGGATTTCAGAAACAATCTGTGCAAGAGTTACCCTCAGATTTTCAGAGTGGTTGAAACGGACTATGGTCCTGCATTAGAGTTAACTTCATGGGACCCTGCTCTTGCAGTATCTGCTGCAGAGAAGAAGGCCGAGGAACAAGCGAACAATCGTCTCAGTGATCTCATTATTGACAGGCATTGGAAACTCAACAAGATAAATTTTCCGAGAGGGTATAGTTTGTCCCGTAAACACACGGACCGTATACTTCAATTCCAGGAAATGCCATTCATTTCTCCTTATTCTGATTGCAACACGTTTGAGCCTGCTTCAATGGAAGCAGACAAGCATGCCTGTGCTGTGGTTCATGAACTGCTGAATCTGACTGTGGAGAAAAAAACTTTGGTTAACCATCTTACTCACTTCAGGTACGACTTCAAATTTTCTAACAAGCTCAGGGCAACGCTTTTGCGCCATCCCGAGCTTTTCTACGTGTCGTTCAAGGGGGATAAAGATTCTGTGTTCCTCAGAGAGGCTTACAGGGGCTCCGAATTGATAGAAAAGGGTCCCCTTTTGCTTGTTCAGGAAAAGCTCCATGTATTGATGTTGACGGGCAGGAGGCAGGAAGCTGAGGTGTTGCAGTATTCACATGATGATGAATCCTCCCTGGAGGAGGATGGGAATTATAAATCAGACGTTGAAGATGAGGGTTACCATCACCAATTTGATGACAGTGGTAATGAGTGGAGTGCTTCTCAGGAGGAGGAGGAGGAGGAAAGGCTTGCACCCAAACCAGATTTTCCAGGTGAGAAGGAATTATTAGAAACACCCACAAAGAAAGACCTTGCAGCTGTGGCTTTAAATGGTGTGCCCAGAGAACGTTGGTGATCTACCACTGATTGTTGCATCAAATTTCAGGTTTTTTGTTGCACTCCCTTTTGTCCTGGCTATGAGTGATTGAAATATATTTAGGCTTGGACATAAAGCTATAGTTTTTGTGTTCTGGTAATCTTAACATAAAAAAATCCATATGTAGTTTATTTATTTTACTTTCCTCAAAGAACACCTCCCCATGACAACTCTAAATATACCGGCTTAGCATTGCATCCTGGTATGCTATCTATTGCATGTAAATTAAAGAAATCAATTAGACTGTGGAAGTGGAATGTATAGTCACGAGTGCACATATGAGAGAGAGAATTCGATATTAGAGAACTCCAAATGGAGAGATTGGTCGTCTAATTTCCTTTGGTCCAATCATATGCACGACAATGTCAACAATAGTGGCCACATGTCATCCTTATCATAACCATTTCAACCTGGGCCACGTTAGCCTACAATATCATCATCATAGTATCTATATACCTTAAAAACTTGCACTAAATTTCCAGGAAAAGATAATAAGTACATCACACAAAAACAAAGGTTGTGCATGCTAAGAATAGGCAGGGAGAATGCACTTGAGTGCTTGTCATGTCTAGCCTTGATTAGGGTTTCCTTTGTCATACCACTACCGATTGTCTCGGCCCTGCGGAACTGTTAAACTGCCTCTGCATTTATTGCTTTTTTGCCTTGGGCTTCTTCCCTTTGGGTGGTTCTTTCTATTTTTAATGGGTTCCTCCCAAGAACTTCCATCATTTGATGCGGCTCAATTGGGAGGTAGCAATCATGGCACCAAAGCGAGCACGCAAGTTTGTTCCAAAGGTATACCACGAGGTAATGTACCCCTTACTCAGGATTCTTCTCCTGATGTTTTATTGGATTTGCCTACTTTTGATAGTGCTTGCTAGTGGCTTGAAACTCATACCCTCATATGATATTTTGTGGGCCGCATCCCGATTGAATCCATGATTCGAAGCTGGGTGCAAACAAATTGGCTACCCCATGTCATCAACCTTTTTGGGATTCAAAATTTGACAAGGGTTTCTTCATTTTCAGGTTTGAAAACCCTGCTCACTATGTTGCCATCCATAAGCATGACCTAATATATGTGAGAAGCTCCTTGCTAGTCTTTTCCTTCAGGATTTGGGATTTTGGCATCTTGGACAAAACAAACTAAAGGTTCCGGTTTGGATAGAATTCCTAGGCTTACCTAGCCTTTTTGGCCTTTTCTAGAACAACTGGTAAAACCCTTAGGATGGTTTGTTTGTTTCGAGTCCGATCGTTTCTTTGCTGCTCATCCTCAATGGTGTGAGTCTGTGTGGAGGTTGACCTTGCTCAAGTCCCTCGTGAGACCATTGATATCCAAATAGGAGGTCAATGTTTCACTCAGAGGTTTTATACATTAACCTCCAAAATACATGTTTTCGGTGCCAGGTTTCAGACCACATGATTAAAGATTTCCCTCTTATGGCTGCCTCGAACCTTTCACCTAAAGCGGCTCCAAATCTGGGCGAATGATGGCTGGTAACTGGGGGGTCGGCAAAACGATCAGAATAATTGGACCTCTAGAGCCCTTGTCGACAACAATAAGCCTGCTTCTTCTGTTTATATACCGACACCACCATCTTTGACTCAAAACATGCAAGCTTCAATGCCCAACCCTAGTCTAGCTATGATAAGTGCTCCCCAGGTTATCAATGCAATTTTGAAACCACGAGAATCCATGACTCTTGTATTTATTTATTTCATGCACAAGACACAAATGGCTATTGTCATAGCTGCAAACCTATGGGAAAACCCTCCCTCCCCATGCCAACAAGCAACTCGCCGTTCACGGAGTCCCTCTCCTGATAATGAAGAAAATGAGTTTGCTCATCCTGAGAGGTGGCTTGTTGTGCTTGCGGATTTTCTTGTAACCATCAACATACTTTCTTAAGCAACCGCTCTGCGGTGTTAGAAGGCCAAGAGGGTGAAACCATGAACCTTGATGGTTTTCACTGAATGTTTTCTCTTGGAATGTTTGCAGTTTAATTGATCCAACACACAAGTATTTGGTGCAGGACAACTGTCAAAAGTTACCAGTTATGCATATCTTGTGTCTGCAAGAAGTTAAAATTATTGGTTTTGCTCTCCAGATGTCAGCTAAAGTCATCTGGCCCAATGCTACCTATCATATGTCTAGACACGAGGTAGGATGCGGTGCCTTAATCACTATGATTGAGCCACTCTGCATCTTTTGTGACAGAGTGGGGAGCAGAACCGTCTAACTATGCATTTTGGACAATTTTAAATTTTGACGGAAGGATCCTTGGTCTTGTGAATATTTATGTTTCCAATGATGCGGTTGAAAGGACAACTCTTTGGAGGTGGTTGGTAGATTCTCTTCCCATGGCCAACTAGATTGCCTATGGGGACTTTAATATGATTGAATCACCAAAAGACAAGGAAGGGGTTTTCCCGATGTGATGGTGCATTAGTGAAAGAGAAGCCTAGTTTTATCTACACAACAAACTTGGCCTGTTTGATCCAAATCACCACCGAAGCATTCCTCCTTGACGACATGGTTCATGTGGTCAAACTTTCGCCAAGGAAATGAACATGTTCTCAAGACACTAGACATGGCCCTTCTCTTGGACCAAAATATCTTCTCTTTTGCTCAAAAGTTTGATCGGCCTGTGAGTGTTATCTTAGATGTCCTTCTCTAGGATCATCAACCTATCAAATTTTCTATGGAATGGTCTGTCAATCAATTTTATTTGAATACTTTCCATTTGCAACATCCTCAAACCCTTGACCACATCAAGAGAGTTTGAAATCTTGCTCCTCGTCCTTTTGGCGACACTAGGCGGATTGATTAGTGGGAAGCAACCATTTCTCGCACTGCCACCTTTCTTCATTTTTTGGGCAAACAATTGGCATCCATTAGAAAGCGGGCAAATTCAGCCTCTGTGAAAGAATACAACTGTCTTTCTCAGGGGTTAGAACAAATCTCTTTGGATGAGTCTCGGCAAAATCAAGTAATCGCTTTGAGGCATTAAATTAAGCTTGCTGAACTCCATGCCTCAAATTAAGCTTGCCAAACTCCACAAAGCCTGTGGAGCTCAAATTCGAGCTCTCATTCATTGGCTCAAAATTGGGGATAGTCTCCAAGGAATTACTCAGCAAATTGAGGGCTCATAATACTACTACACAAATAAAAACTATTAAGGATGTTGGTGAGTGTTTACTAGTCTCCCAAAGATCGTTCAAGCTTTTGTGAAGTATCATAAATAGGTTTTTCAAGCTCAACCATCCTCAGAGGCTCAAAACGTAGCTTTGAAAAAATGCCTTGATGTTGTTCCTTGCAAGCTCTCCCCAAGTCAAAGGGTAGCTTGTGACAAACCCTTATCCACAGGGGATCTTCATCAAGCTGTGATGGATATGGCTCAAGACAAAGATCCAAGCATTGATGGTTTTCTCGGTGAATTCTATCAGTCTCTTTGGGACTGTGTAGGACCTGATTTGCACAAAATCTATTTGGAAGCTCTTGCCAAAGGTTTTTTGGGTACTCTAATCAATAGGGGTAACATTAAATTCACTCCCAAGTCTAGGGATTATGAGATTATCTCCAAGTGGAAGCCTATCACTCTTTTGAATGTCTCCAACAAGATTATAACTAAGGCTTTGGCTCTCAGGATTAGATATTTGCTTCCCTTAATTGTTCAATTTGAGCAAATTGGGTTCATTCAGGGCTGTTACATCTTGGACAACATCCTTGCAGTTTGGTAAGGTATGGAATGGGCTTGCACTTCCAAACAAAGGGCCTTGTTCATCAAAATTGACTTTGAAAAGGCCTATGATAGGATAGAATGGCCCTTCATATTAGGCATGCTTCAAGCTTCAGAGTTTGGTCCCAAATTTATTCTCTCTGTTCAATCTATTTTCCAGGACATCTCTGCTTGTCTTACTGTTAATGGCCATCAATCTGAGAGCTTTGGCTTGTTTTGCTCTATCAAACAAGGTTGCCCTCTTGCCCCATCTCTATCTTCTCGTTGTTTAGGGATTTGGTTACTTGTTAAGAGACTTTATTTCTAGAGGGCTTATCAAAGGCATAAGTCTCCCCATTGCTCCTCAAAACCAGCTTGTTAATGGGCATTTCGCTGATGATTCTTTTCTCATGCTTTAAGAGAATGAAGAGGTTGTCCAAGACTCAGTGTTTTAGACAAAATTATGGTCCTTTACCCAATTGGCTTAGGGCTTACCAATGGAAGTGGATTGCTCGTGGAGAAATGTTCAAATTCCTAAACATTCCTTTTGCATTTCAAGCTTTTCTTGTGGATCTATGGAACTATGTTGTCCTCAGAATAGAGAAAAAGCTATCTTATTGGATCATTGAACCTCTCTCTAGCTAACAAATTTCAAATATGTTCCAAAGTCCTAGCTGCCACTCATGTGTACTATTCCTCTTGGCCCCCCTCCTCAAAATCAGCCTATAAAAAGCTTGAAAAATTATCTAGAGATTTTTTGTGGGCCACTATGAAGGCATCAAAGCCTTTCATAGAGTTGCTTGGGATGTTTGTTGTTAGCCCAGAGAAGCAGGAGGCCTTGGGTTGATTGGCATTGCTAAACAAGGGCTTGCTTTATGTGCCAAATGGATTATCAGAGCTATTGAAGGTCAGGGGCCCTGAAAATTTCTTCTTAGGAAATGCATCTCTGCAGGGTGTCCTTATGATAGAAAGGTTTGGAGGAACTTGGGCTTTCAAACCTTGCTTATTACCCCAGTTCCTGTTAAGATTACTGGAACCTTTTTGTCAAAAGTATCTGGAAAGCATGGGAAGTTATCAAGCCTTGGTTGATTTGGAAAGGGGATGGTTTTAGGTCTGGCCTATCTATTAACTCTCATTCTCTATGGTGGTCTCCTATTTTCTCTATCAATGAGAAACCTTTGGCTAAAGCTCCCAAGATTAAAGCTTTGAGGCTCTTTCGTCGAGAAATTAGAGTTTTGAGGGATCTTTTGATAAGCGTACCAGATCTTGGTTCACTTGGGATAACCTCAAATCCAAATTTAGGCTTAATGCTTAGGATTTTGAGTCAATTTTATTAGATTTAGATGGCTGTGCTTGATCATGCTATGCACAAAATTGGTGTTACAGGTTCTTGTTGGTGGAAGGACTAGCATTGGCCTACCTCCACTCCTATACTCCGGTATCAACCCCAACTTGGTTTTCAGTGGATCTTTCCAAATAGCACACCTTGAGAAATGCTCAACAAATGATGGAATTTTAATAGCTCCTCCATCTGGAATAAGAGATTTCATTTTGTTTGGTCTGCTATAGTTGAACCCAAGAAAGCCATTTTCTCTTGGTGTCTACCATACCAAGGTCTCCCTGTGGGAGAATGATTACTTCACATGGGGATTCCTCCTCCTAAATGTCCTCCTTTTGGTCATACTGAGTCCTTTAAGCACATTTTCTGGTTTCGTGTTAAAGCTTAGGATGCCTGGAATTAGATTCATTCTATCTTCCAACCCTTTAGGCCTGAACCTTTCACTTGGAACATCATCCTTTTAGGGGATTCTGTCCTGCTCCCTAAGAAGCACAAGCAAATATGGCATATCTCACGTATTGAAATCCTTTTTACTCTATGGAAAGACAATAATGTTGCTACTTTTAATAAATAAAGCTTAGACAAAGAATTTTATATATCTAATATAACATATGTCTTGTCTAATGTCATGCTTTAGATTCAAGTTCAAGCCGTTAAAGTGGAGATGGAGGTTAGGCATCTTCGCACTCTTTTGGACCATTGGGGCAGTGCTCCATACACAGTCAACAGATTGCCACTAGAAGATCCCATCATGACTTTGAACACAAAGAGCAAGATCGATGGGGTCGTGGTAGATCCTGGAGCTGTGGTCATTGCAAATCAGGGAGCTGCTTGGTTTTTTACACCCCTCCTTGTCCTCCCAGGGAAAGATTCTCTCCCTCCAGAGGATTTGGAGGGCAGCCATCGCCCAAGACCGATCTTGGCCATGCTGGGTTTGTCTCTCCGAGCGGGGATGGGCAAGGGAAGTTTCCTCAGCTGGCTCTTGCCATTTCCTTCCATCATGCTCAAAATGAAGAAGTGGAAGAAGAGAATAAAGAAGAAAATAAGCAAGATGATGGTTGGACCATACTTGATACCTCTCCCCCCCATTGGGAAGGTTGGGGTGACAAACCTGATAGTCCTTCGTTGCCTCCTTTGTCTGTGGGGCTGGTGGCTCCAGTTGCTTAATGTGCTGTTTAGTTTTCTTTTATCTCATGAACTGGTGATGTCAGCTGTGATGTAATAGACTTGTTGTGGTTTTGGTTTCCCAAGTTCTCCCAGTGTGTTTTGATATTAGGGTGTGCTGCCAAACCACCAGTCTTTTTGATCGTACATGTATTATGTTTTTTTCTATATATATATGATGCATGTTTCAATAAACAAAAATAGGCAGAGGCTGACCGACATATAATGCATCATTTTTCTCATGATCTTAGCCTTTCAATGATTGGAGGTTAACCGCTTCAGATCCCAAGTCTGTTCATGTTCTCTCAAGGCCACTAGTTTTGATTTACTTCCCACTTTTTTCTAGTGGAAGTTTTAGAGCTGCAATAGGTTGATTCTTAATTACTCATACCAGGGGAAGGGGTCTACGTCTTTTCATGAAATCCCTCTATCCAATGCTCCAGAGTCCAAATCAATCTACATTTTTCTTATTTATGCTACAATTAAATTATGAGGATCCTTTTGCCTCATATCCTCATTATCTCCCCTTGTTTTGTCCAATCTTTCCATGGTTGGGATCCTCCGGTCAATTTTTCTCATACCTAGGCTCTTCCGCTTCCAATACCTGAAAGGTATTGATAGTGAGCTGCATTGCCTTTGCTTTATCTTCTATTCCTATCCTCTAGTAGGTGCAACCATAGGATTAGATCTTTTTCTATTCTCCCCATTCTTAACATCCCTACCAGCTCTAACTTCTACTTTTGAAGAGGAAGGATCTCCTCTCACATTCCTTGGTGAGGAACAACCCAAATGGCTTCATTCAAAGCAGAACTTACATTGAAATGAGTTTTTTATAGTCCACCACTTGATCTCAGGTTAGTCAAACTACTGAAGTTTGCAATGACTTCTTCAAGTGTAGGTCCTAACATATCTGCATGTAGTTTAGTATTGACCATCTTAATTATATGCTTAGAGGATAGTATTCAGGCCCCCAAAGAATACCCTATTTGTTTAAACACTTAGTCATCCCAAAACTCTATTTGCAAGGCTTATGCATCCATACTGGACTAGTTAACAATGTCTACTCAATTGGGTTGACACTAACAGTCCATAACTTCGTAAACTAATCTGTTCTGTCCATCGTCCATGGGCTGTTTTCAAAGTTCCATTTTCTATCCTTCCCACTCTCAAATGTCACCAGAGAGTAACCCCATGGAAGTAAGTGTATTGCTGCTTCTTTCATGCTTTTGAAAGTCAACGTCCAATAGTCTCTGCCAATGGACAAATGCCTAAATAGTAAAATCCAACATATCTGTGCTTTTGATTAAACCTGTATTTGTTTAATCAGGTTCTTTGGCTCCACCGCCACCACCAGGGCCTCTCTTTACTGAAAATGCCCATGAGTTGAGTACAGAGCAAGTGTCTGCTCGTCTTTATGCTTTAACAGATTAGCTAGCTCCTGGACAGAGAAAGGAAAGGTCACCCCCTCATCCCCACCTCCTATTGAAATGAACCAAGAACTCAAATCCCTGAAAACTCTGAAAACAGATATTTGCGTTAAAAATCTGAAATCTGAAAACATGAAATTTTAAACAGAAGAATTGATTAACTTCCACTGTAAAAAGTAATAAAAACCTATTCCAGAACAGGCAAGGGTCTCAGTTGAGAAACTGCCAATTATGATAAATAATTGATATTCAATGTATTAAGTGCTTTTCCAACAAAATCATACAATTATGCATAAAGAAAAGATTCCTATTACAATAAGTCTTGCCATACTTATAGACAAGAAGACCCTTTCCTATTTTTAGACTCACTTCTATAGACAAAATTCTTAAAAAAACCCTAACCTTGCTTTATCATTCGAAAGCAATCTTTCAGCCTTTCCATGAATTTAATTGCTTTATTCTTCTAAAACAATCTCTAGTCTTTACATGGTTTTGTCCTGGATATCTATATTTGATTAGTCTCCCTACGATAGATTTATCCTTTATTCTCTTCCTATTTCCTCACAATAAATATATGTTTATTTCTTATCCTAACCTCGTAGAATAAACTTATCCTTTGCTCATATTCATCATTATCTTATTTCTAAGTGTCCTTCTAGTGAACTGTTTGGGGCTCATTACAAGTCTGATCCACCTGAGTTAGCTGGTCCACAATCAACGTAAGCAAGGGTGCTAGAGTACGTGACTTCCCTCCCAATGCTTTATTCTCTTCCTATTTTCCTACAGTAAACTTATGCTTTTTTTGTATCCTAACCTTGTAGAATAAACTTATCCTTTCTTCATATCCTAACCTTGTAGAATAAACTTATCCTTTCTTCATATCCTAACCTCGTAGAATAAACTTATCCTTTCTTCGTATCCTAACCTCCTAGAATAAACTTATCCTTTGCTCACATTCATGATTTCATCATTATCTTATGCCTAAGAGTCCTACTTCTAGTGAAAGGTTTTGGGCTCATTACAAGCTCGAATCCTGAGTTGGTTGGTCCACAGTCAACGTAAACAAGGGTGCTGGAGTACATTAATTCCCTCCCAAGAGGTGTCTTCTCTAGGTAGAGCTGTCCATTATCTCAACTATTCTGTGAGAACCTCCTTCTTAGCCTTCTATTTCTGTCTGGAGGTCATTTATCTTTGGGACAAAAACCAAATTGGCTTGCAACTGAAATGATGTACCTTATTATACTCGTTGAAATACAAGCCAAAGAATGACAGCAGGTCTTGGATTACCAATTTCTACTGTCAAAATCAGCGCTTTTGTAGTTTCAAATGAAGGGATGATCGCATCTTCCACTCACAAGATTTGTTCGTATGAGCACTTTAAATCCTTGTACACTCAAACTTATAACTGCTTTTAAATGTTCCTTGCGAAGCTTATCTACATACTCAGATGCCTCTGTTTTTTAGCTTTCTTGACTGTAAAACTGCCTTCCTTCTCAATTGCAATCTCAAACTCTAAAATTGGGATAACATTTGCTGTTTTGTCTCCCATATCTATCTGCATTGCAGAAGCAATATGGGCAACCTCCTTGCTCTTCAATTGACAGAATTTCCTCCAAAATTACTTCTTTTGCTAGTTCCCAAGTCTGTTTGAATATCCAAGACATTTGCCAGTTCTCTTTTTGTGGTCATATAAACTTTTCATAACTCATTCTTGCTCTGAGTCTGTTCTAGATATGCTGTTATAGCTTCACAGGCTGGCAGAATCATGGCTCTGATATTACGGAAATGAAACAAACTCAAATATGAAAATTATGAAAATCAAAATTTGCCTTAAAACATCTGAAATATGAACGTCCAAAATTTCAAACAAAAGAACTGATTAACTTCAACTATAAAAAGCGATAAAACTATGTTCTAGTACAACTGATTAAACAAAAGAATGGGCAAAGCTCTCAGTGAGCACATGTAATTGTGACGACACTCCAATCTTCAATGTATTTATGGCTTGTCCAACAAGATCACACACAATAAAGAAACGATTCTTATTACAATAAGTATTGCCATAATTACAGGCAAGGAAGGCCTCTCCTAAATTTAGATACTCTCCTAAAATTGACTTCCCTTGCTTTATCCTTCTAAAGCAACCAGTTTAACCTTTCTGTGGCTTTATTTGGTTTATTCTTCTATAACAATTTTAGCCTTCACATGGATTTAGTTTTTACATCTTTATTTGCTTTATCTCTTCCTGTTTCCCTATGATAAACTTATTCTTTGTTCACGTTCAACATTCTGAAACGTTATGGGTTTATTTCTCTCAAAATACCAACTTCTGCGAAGCTCCAATGCCAAGAAAGTCTCTTGAGCTATAAAATCTTAAGAGGAGATGCATGCAGCATTAACTATAGCAAAATATCATGCATCCAGTAATTGGCTGATGGTCGGATCCACGGCCTGCCACTCATGGCACCCAACAATGTCCCTGCATATGCCATCCTTGCCAACATGTATCTAACAAACAACTCTAAAAGGAAGAAATATTAATTTAACATATATTTTCAAAGATCCTATAGTTGAATAATTAATTACACTCGAGAAATACATGATGTGAATAGGGTTCTTCTGGAATCTAATGTGTAATAAAGTTATTTTCCGACGTTTAGGATCTCACTACTAAATCCATCTTCAGGGAAGAGAAGATTGAAACCAATGCTTGAATAGAAAGAAGATACACCAAGGTCCTAAATAGTACTTGTGATACAAACAAAAACTTGAAGGGGGGTTAAGTTCGCTGACATAAAAAGAAAAAGAAAAGGAAAAGAAAAAGAAAAAGAAGAAAAAGAAAAAGAGTAAGAAAAAGAAAAATAACTTTGTTATGTAGTTGATTCTAGAAGAACCCTATTTATTATTACACTGGATTAATATTATTTAATGTGGGTTCCTAACAACCACATTTTTTTGACAATAATATGCATTGTTCACTGTACGTTTATAGGATACAGCTCAAAAGATCTGTGGAATTTCATTGTAAGCATGAACCTTTGACGTGCATGCTATGCATCCTCTGTTTTCACAGTGTTCAAATGTTTGGCATATTCTCTTCACCCATTGGGTCTTAGGATTGGTCCATTTTTCTCCTCTCTTCTTAGAAGACAATAATTTATTTGAATTTTGACAATGCTCCACTTCTTTCTTTGGAAATGTACAAGGTCTTTTCTCAATATACAGTCGATGTTGTGTGTCTAATACATTGTGATAGTAGTTAATGGAAAATACGTTGGAATAATTAGCTGCCGTCACTGGTAGTCTAGATTAGGAGTCCAGTTAATTTCAGTTAGTTCAGTTATGCATGATTAGGAGTTAAGTTTAGTTCTTCATGATTAGGACTTATGTTCAATTAAGCTCCATTTTGCATGTTAAGAAGAGTTCAGTTCAGTTAAGCCCAGTTCTGCATGGTTAGAGGATCCAATTAAGTTGTAGAATTCTTTCAATAAAAGGCATTCAGACCTTTGTGTTTGTAAAGACAAGCAAGTATTCGATTAATAAATTGAAGCATTGGTGCAAGATCTGAGTATTTATTTGTCCCCTGTTTTGTCATCCTCTCTTCTCTTTTTGCATAAATTCTATCACAGTTTTCTTGTGCATGTGTAGGCTCATATTTTGAATATGGTATCAGAGCCAAGTTCGTAGTAAAGCGAGTGTGAAGGCCAGACCACAGATTAGAAAACCTGCAGCTCTAAAACAAAGGGTTTACTCTAAAGTGGGTAGATTCAGATTTTGTAGAAATGGCTGGCCAAATGGGTGAACAAATCAGGATGGTGGACAAGTTCGATGGAGAAAGCTTCCACCAGTGGAAGTTGAAGATGAACCTGCTGCTCTTGGGAGCAGATTTGTGGAAGATCGTTAATGGGACTGAACTGAGACCCATTAATTGAGAAACATCAGCCAATGGGAGCAAAGAGATGGCAAAGCATTTGTTCAATTGCTGGATAGGCTCCAAAATTGTGTGAGCCACCATAAAACAAACGCCCAAAATACATGCATAATAAATCTATGAAAGCTTGAAAGCAAAATAACACAGATTCATTCAAGTAGCGTAGCTACCTCTTGTTGCGAACTTCACAATCCAACTACAATTCTTTTTTGAGTTCTAAGGTTGTGAGCCCAAATTCCAACAATCAACCATTTGTACTGAATGCAGTTCCAAAAATTTCACGAACTAGGAACTAGGTTGATGCATCGTGGCAATGTGAGATTCAAGTAGAATTGGCAAGACTTACCTTACTCGGTAGTCAGCATCTACCTACTCACATATAAGCACAAGCATCATCATGCTTTACTAGGGTCTCAACTATAACAATTTTTCTTACCTCAAATAGATTATATGGCTGTTAATAGTTATCAATGCCACTAAAATCATTTGCATAAGTCTGATTAGATACACAAGGGGTAAAATCTGAACTTAGAGCATTGATCTATAAGGAAATTCAATACGCTAAAACATAGTTTCAAGAAGACCGCTAATACCCATCCATATAGGGAAGTGTTATAAATCTCATCTTAACAAATCTAATGCATTCACGATTAGACCATGCTAAGTGATTTCACCCTATCGAGGTATTAACGGTCTCCCAATCAAACTAAATTGTTCAATATCACCGTATAAAACCACTTGCAGTCTCATGGAAAGGCTTAGTAACTGAATGGGTTTTGGCTCATCGACCTCCCATTAGTCACTGATTGCGTTTTCTTATTTAATTTATTGGATTAAAACATACGATTCAAGTTGACATTCAAGTAGTGACTTATAATACATCTTTAATTCATTGCCCGATTTGATATTTCATACAAGCATTAACATTTAATAAAGCAATTTAGGATTAAATTGCAAAAATAGAAGTCACCAAAACCATCTTAATCCCAAGTTGCTATCATGCCACTGTTTAGGGGCATTTTGCAATGAAGGGATTAAAATTGGGGTTTTGGATTCCAATTGCCACCAACAAACGTTTAAATCAACAACTACGTTATCACAAATACCTCATTCATTCCCAAATAACATGCATTCACCAAAATAAAGATATAAGAAGAATCATTTATATGCAATCATGTTTGGGACTACCTTTAGTAAACAAACAATTTAAAACTTTCAAGTGCATGCCACAACTGATCATAAAAGAATGAAGACCACTTCAAGATTGCACAAGAACATTATTAACCAAAAGGTATACAAGCTCAATCAATAATGAGTCGATGGAAAACTTAGGAGTCTACCACATATATTACCCAAAATCAAATGACTCAGCAATTACACAATAAGCTAACGCAAGTCCATGTTAATGAATTGAAGACAAACTGAATGCATTGTCGCATTGTACTCAGATGTCAATTACTCAGTCGATCCATTCAATGCGTGTTAACATTATACCGTTTTACATCAACAATCCATGCAAATAAAATAGAACTAAATCATCACCTATAGCCAAGCATGGCGAATGACAATATGCCAAATTGATCAATATAGGTTTTCCATCAATGCCCAATCGAATAGACGTAAACCAAGTTCCAAAACTGGTCCACACAAAATTTCCATCAATGCACAGTCAAGTACGACTAAACCACATGTGAATTTGATCAACACAGAATTAGACGTGAATGCTCATCGATGAACCAAATATATGCAGTCAAGGAAATCATACAAATTTACTTAATACCAAATTGCCAATAGCAAAAGGCTGTATTACAATTGTATCTACAACAGATAAGGATGAATAGACAAATTTCTCAATACATGATAAATCATAACATTAATTGCTTTGAGCATCAAACAATAGACATTTAATTACATGAATCAATGTAGCTAACCAATTTATAACAAGAGGTTACAACGACAAAAGTTACAAAATTACAAATAGGAGAAATCTTGGCAATGATGCCATACAATTTGAACTTTGTGTGCCTCCATAAATCATTGACATGAGCTAAAGGAAAGACTACTATCATTGCAATGATCTCTTCCTTAAGAATCAAAATACGATGAAAGAGTCTGATGACTCTAATGAGCCCATCCATGAGGTAGGAAAGGTCTCTACCCACCCTAACCATCAGTTTGGGGCTACAAGGAGTCATCCGAAAGCCATCCAAATAACATACAAGGAACAAAACTGAAGTGCATGAGCAAGACCATGTCCACCAACCAAGGAGTCAACAAACAAAAACAAAAGACTCATATCATATAGAATACACAAGCAATCTCACACACTTGCCAAATGATTTCGTGGCCGAAATTCAGCTTTCTATATGCCATCTATGGGCGAGATGAGTTCAAAATCTCTCCACAGTGGAAACAACCTTCCACAGTTTAGTGCCAAACATATTGATAACCCACAACGAAATCATACAAATAAGGACACTTACAGTCCTGTGCTAGGGTTTCATCCTTTGCACCACAAAGTGGCTAACGACTCACTTGTTCATGCAAATCTCCGGAACCCAAACACATTCCAGGGTCCATCATGTTCTCATTCAATGGAAAGACCAAATGGAAACCAGAAAAGAGAATCTAATGTTACATTCGCATTTATGAAACAAAATCGAGAGAGAAAAACAATGTGAGGTTTTTGAAACTTACCCTTCTCAACTAGAATCCTATAAATTACCCTTTCCTCATTGTTTTTCCTTCTTTCTTTTCTCTCTCCTCTCGTGCTCTCTTCCAACGTTGTTTTCTCTTTTCTCGCCTCTATTTTTTATTCTCCACTTTTGTTACCAACTCCATGTTCTAGCCCTTTTTCTATACTTCTATCATGGTCCCCAAAATAACCAGGCTCATCAATGCAATGGTGGTTTGTGCATGGGGAGCCATGGAACCCTAGGTTGATATCCACAAATTTCTAGCAGTTGACCAAAGCACCAAAAATATTGGCTCATCGAATACAACTTTTTGCCAAGTCTTTGGGTCGAACCATTTCGAAACCCTAATCATTCCAAATATGATTATTAAATCTCATGGCAACCAATATGCATGGTAGAATCCACCACGACCCCCTTCGTGGGTCTTTTGTTTATCAAATGTTTTAAACTTTATAAACCCACAATGGTCCTAACAATGGTCCCATTTAGTGAACAAAGTTTCCAAGTGCATTAGCATGCCTTCAAGCAAGGCTTTCAAACCAAGATAAAAGCTATTGTGCAATAAGATGACAAACCCCAAGGTCTTCCCTTACATAGTCTTAACACTAAACAACAACATAATTGGCCACGTGTCAATGATGGCTGCCGACAATACAAAATTAACGCATGCATGAACAACACAACATTAACTCAATCACAAACACACATAACAAGACGTCACAAAACTGACAACATAGGACTTGGTGGACACATTGTTCTTGCATGATTACCTTTTAAAATTTCGTTTACCTATATGAGGTGGGCATGACGTTTGGGTCGTCCTTCCAGGCACAAACCTAGTTCATCTATTGGCTATTTACCTGCAATCACAAAGTGACATCAACAATACCGGCATATAAAAATAATCATGAAATCATATTGAAATAATATAACCAACTAATGAAATAAAGCTAGAACAAAATTACTAAACAGGAATCAAATAAATTAGATGTAGTCCAACCATGTTCCAATTCATAAATAGTAAGAAAAGAACATGAAACCGTGTGATAATCAATAATATCACAGTCTGCCCGGGCCAGCTATGACATTCACCCCTCCTAAAGGAGGCACCATTCCCAGGGCCTACACAAAAAGGTGAGGATAATGTTGTCTGAAAAGACTCCCATCTTCCTAAGTTACACTATTCTCACTCAGTAGATCCCATTGGATTAGAACTTGTTGAATTTTTATTTTTCGTAGATCACCACTGTGATGGGCAAGACCCTGATGGGGTCCAACTAAATCATCTCTTCTTTTGCCACCTGGAGATTATTCTAGTCCAGAACATGAGAGGATAAAAAACATACTTGCGTAACAATCCCACATGAAACAGATCATGTATTTTTGAGAGAGGGAAGATGATAGGCAACAAGACTGATCTTTTCCAGTATGTCACATGGACCAACATACCATGGAGCTAGATTGGCTGCCTTGCCAAACTATATTGAGCTTCTTTGAGGTTTAACATGCAGAAATACTTTATCTTGCACCTAAAATTCTCTTGGTGATCTTTTCAGATCAGCATAACTCTTTTGCCTATCAAAGGTAGCTTTGATCCTTTGCTTAATAAGGACCATTTGCTCATCATATTCATGAAGAGTTTTCGGATCAGCAATGACCTTGTTTTCCAAACCATCCCGGCCAAGTCCCAAGTTCTACACCTTCGCCCATACATGGATTCAAAAGGTGCCATTTTGATAACAGAATGGTAGGTATTATTATATGCAAATTCAACTAAATGGAGGTAGTCTTCCCATTTAGACAGCGGATCCATTACATACATTCTCAGCGTGTCTTTCAGTCCCTGATTCAGCGTTTCAGTTTGGCCATCAGTTTTGGGATGGTATGCTGAGCTGAAGTTCAGTTTTATCCCAAAAACAGATATTAAGGTTTGCCAAAACTGAGAAGTAAACAATTTGTCCCTGTCAGATACCATGAAGACACACAACATCCTTCACAAACTTCTTGGCAAGTGTAGGGGCATCATCGGTAAGATTTCCAACAATGAAATGGACAACTTTGGTGAATTTATCAATCATCACTAGGATTGTATCATGCCTGCTCCGAGATTTTAGATGTCCAAAAATGAAATCCATGGAGATTACAACCCATTTTCCTTCCAGAACATTGTGAGGATATAACAGGCATCTTAGATGGTAGTGTTCATCCTTAACACACTGACAATTCAGAGATTTTTCCAAATGGACAGACATCCTTCTTCAAGCCAGGCCAAAAATATAACCTTTTCAGCGTGTGTGTCATCTTGGTGACACTTGGGTGAGCTAAACGAGGTGCGGAGTGCACTTCATTCAAGATTTGCTCCCTCAAATTTGTAGAATTTGGAGTAAAAATTCGGCCTTGGTGTTGTAGATTTCCATCTACTTCCAAGGAATAATTCACTACAGCCTTTGCCATAGGTCCGTTGGCTAGCTCAACAATAATTTTGTTGCATTTAGGTTATGTTTGCTGTTGTTCCAGTACAACAATATTAAAATTTGACCGTAGTATTGATATTAGAGCCAATATGTCCTTTTGCACATATGCATCAGCCACTCTATTTTCCTTGCCTTTGACATATGCAATGTCAATATTGAAGTTGCTGATACATTCCAACGTCCTTCGTTGCTTGACATTCAACTCATCTTAGGAAAACAAATGCACAAGACTGCGGTGATCAGATTTCATCTTAAAGTGTTTTTCAAGTAGGAAATGTTTCCCTTGCTTGAGAGCATGCACCACAACAACGAATTCCAAATCATGAGTTGGATAGTTCTGCTCATGGACTTTGAGTTTATGTGACTGATAGGCAACAACTGGTCAAAATAGCTCCAATGCCCACTTTACAAGCATCAACCCAGATCTCAAAATTTCCATTGGGATCTGGTATAACAAGAATTGGAACTGAAGTTAACAACTATTTCAACTTCAGGAAGGCTTCCTCACATTGAGAAGACCACACAAATTTTCTCCCTTTTTTCTATAAAGAAGTGATAGGGTTAGCAATTCTAGAAAAGTTTTCAACAAACCTTATATAATAGTTTGCTAAACCCATGAAGCTATGCACTTTATGCACACTTTTAACAGTTGGCTATTCCCTTATGGCTTTGATTTTTGCAGGGTCCAATGAGAGACCTTCCCTTGAGATGATGTGTCCCAAGTGATGAATCTCATTTTGGTAAAATAAGCTTTTAGATAGCTTCCCAAACAACTTATGCTACCTTAGTCTTTGCAAGACTAAGCATAAGTGTTGTTCATGGTCTTTTTCATTCTTGGAACAAATCAGAATGTCATCCATGAACACTAGCACAAAGTGATCAAGAAAATCCTTGAACATGTTGTCATCCATGGTCTTATGCACATCTTCATTTTTGATGCGAAGTTGGTGATACCCTGATCGAAGATCTTAGAGAACACAACAACCCCTTTTATTTGATCAAAAAGATCATCAATTCTTGGAATGGGGTACTTATTCTTGATAATGACCTTATTAAGCATCCGATAAGCAATGTAGAGCCTCAAGGTGTCATCTTTGTTCTTAATGAAGACAACTGGGGCTCCGTGTCTCGGCCTAATCAACCCATTTTCCAGTAGCTCTTACAACTGAATTTTGAGTTCCCTCAGATCAGTCACATTCATCCTATATGGAGCTTTGGATGCAGGGGCTGATCCGGGTACTATATCAATATAAAAATTAATCTTCCTCTGTGGAGGCAAGCCCAAAAGTTCTTCGGGGAATACATCCTTGAACTCCCTCAACACAGGATAATCTTTCAAGTTTGGATCCTTCTCCTTAGAGAGCTCATTTAATTGCATCGTGTATAATTTGCAGCCCTTTCCAACAACGCTTTTCAGCTACAATGTTGATAGAATCTTTTTTGCCATAGGCTTCATTATGCCTTAGAGTTCCATTGGATTACCCTAGTCATCAAGGCATTGCACCTTCTTGTTGAAACAATCAAGCTTCTCTTGATGTTGTTGCAGCCAATCCATGTCCAAAATCAGGTCATAAGATCCAAGGGATGCTAGAAACAGATTTGCTCTAGTCTTAAAGACCCCTAAATCTAATCCATCTTGTTCCAAACATTTCAAAACAACCACCCTCTTGTCAGAGCCAAACTCTACCTCCCATTGTTCTCTCAATTCAATTTTTTTTGTTTTGTGTTTATTAGCAAGTGAAGGGGAAATGAAGCTATCAGTAGCCCCAAAATCCATGAGGATATTCAATAAAAAACCAGAAATTATACGTTTGGTTTTAATAGGCATTGCCTAGAAATCAACATTCCTATTATCCACAACAGCATAAACTCCGTCATTCGCAAGTTAATTACCTTCCAATTGTGTGATTTTTTTTTTATAGTTATCACCACATTCCCAACATCCACAGTTGTTCGTGGAGGCAATGTAACAAAATTAGCTCTAGTGGCAATGCCACGGGAGCTGGTTTACTACTAACTTTAATTTCCATTAAGTTGCCTTGCAGAATTTTAAGGTTTAGAACCTGATTAGAGTTCCGGGATTTTTTAGAATTGCTGTTGTACCTGGCAACACATTTCGTAGGGTTAGATTTCTTAAAATTCTTACTGTTTGGAAGAACAAAAGTCTTGGACGTAGATGTTAGCTTGTTGTTCTGATATTCTTGTCTTGCCTTGTGCTGAGACCTTTCTCCTTTGCAGGATGTGCAGATTCTATGGCAGCAACTAAAGTGCAAGGGTTTGTTATGTTAACATCATGCATTAACACCTTGTGCAAGCCCAACTTGAACTTCGTTACCTTTGTTTTTATTTGTCATGCATGTAGTTCACATAACGCAAGAGACTAATGAACTTGTTCTCATATTCCATAACAATCATTGTTCCTTGTATTAACAACTGAAATTCGATAATCTTCTCCTTGTAATTCTCATTTAGGTATCTTTTTTTGAATTGCCTCCCAAATATTTCCCAGGAGAGAGTCGTGGGATCATATCCTTTGAGAGCACACAAGTGATTCCAGCACAACTCTGCATCACCTACCAACTGGGAAGTTCCTATGCGAGACTTAATGTTAGAACTCATGTTGTGCAAAGTGAAATATTTTTGCAAATTCACCAGCCATGCTTCAATAGCATCATTGGTTTCTCCACCAAAATAGGTAGGTGGAGGGAGTTTCTGAAGCTTTTTAATGATGGGATCCACCACATCATGTTGCCTAGTGTTCTCTTCCCTCGGCATTCCTTTCTGCACATTTCCTTGCACATTTTCCAAGTTTGCCAATCTTTGGCTATAAGCTTGCATTTGCCCCTAGATGTCATGAAGCACACCCAAAATATTATTTAGGACAACATTCTGCCCAACATTACCTTCTGCATTATTGTTAATGCTGACACGATCATCTTAAGCATATATATTTCCATTATTGCCTATGATGTCATTGTTGCTAGTATCCATATTGACATCGTGATTGTCAGTGTGACGATCAACATTGTTGCAATCCACATTCCTGCTATCATTACCACTGCTGGCACTATTTTCAGCATTATTTCTATTGGTTGGTGTCCTCACGATCTTGAGAAGCATCTACAAAGTTTTAGCCACATGCTTCCCATAGATCCCTAGTGTAAGAACTAGGCTCTGATACTATTGTCGTGAACCCCAAAACCCAACTACAATTTGTTTTTGAGTTCTAGGGTTGTGAGTCCCGAATTTTAACAATGAACCATCTGCACTGAAGGTAGTTCTAACAATTTCACGAACTAGGCACTAGGTTGATGCATCATGGTAATGTGAGATTCAAGTAGAATCGGCTAGACTTACCTTACTCGGCAATCAACATCTATCTAACATATAAGCACAAGCATCATCATGCTTTACTAGGGTGACAACAATAACACAATTGTTCTCACCTCAAATAGATTATACTGTTGTTAATAGTTATCAATGCCACTGAATCATTTGCATAAGTTTGATTAGATACACAAGGGGTAAAAGTTGAACTTAGAGCATTACTCTCTAAGGAAATTGTATCGCTAAAACATAGTTTCAAGAAGACCGTTAATACCCATCTGATTAGGGAAGCATTATAAATCTCATCTTAACAAATCTATTGCATTCGAAATTAGACCTTGGCAAGTGATTTCATCCTATCGAGGTATTAAGTGTTTCCTAATCAAACTAAATTATTCAATATCAATGTATACAACCACTTGCAATCTCATGGAAAGGCTTAGCAGCCGAATGGGTTTCGGCTCATTGACCTCCTATAAGTCATTGACTGCGTTTTCTTATTTAATTTATTGGACTAAAAACATACGATTCAAGTTGACATTCAAATAGTGACTTATAATACAACATCCTTAATTCAATCCCTAGTTTGATATTTCATACAAGCATTAACATTTAATAAAACAATTTAGGATTAAATTGGAAAAATAGAACTCACCAAAACTATCTTAATCCCAAGTTGCTATCATGCCACTGTTCGGGGGCTTTTTGCAATGAAGGGATTAAAATTGGGGTTTTGGATTCCAATTGCTACCAAAAGACGTTTAAATCAACTACTACTTTATCACAAATACCTCATTCATTCCCAAATAACTTGCATTCACCAAAAGAAAGATACAAGAAGATCAATTACATGAAATCAAGTTTGGGACTGCCTTTAGTAAAGAAACAGTTTACAACTTTCAAGTGCATGCCACAATTGATTATAAAAGAAAAAAGACCACTTCAAGATTGCACAAGAACATTATTAACCAAAAGGAATACACAGACTCAATCAATAATGAGTTGATGGTAAACTCAAGAGTCTATCACAATTATTACCCAAAATCAAATAACTCAACAATTACACAATAAACAAACACAATTCCATGTTAGTGAATCGAAGGCAAATTGAATGCATTGCCACTTTGTATTCAAATGTGAATTACTCAGTCGATCTCAATGCATGTTAACATTACACCATTTTAAATCAACAGTCCATGCAAATAGAATACAACTAAATCATCACCTACAACCAAGCATGGCAAATAACAATATTCCAAATTGATCAAGATAGGTTTTCCATCAATGCCCAGTCCAATATGACTTAAACCAAGTTCCAAAATTGATCAACACAAAATTTCCATTGATGCACAATCGAGGACGACCAAACCACATTCTAATTTGATCAACACATAACTAGACATGAATGCTCATCAAAGAACAAACTATATGTAGTCAAGGAAATCATACAAATTTATGTAATACAAAATTACCAATAGCAAAAGATTGTATTACAATTGCATCTATAATGGATAAGGATGAATAGAAAAATTTCTCAATACATGATAAATCATAACATTAATCGCTTTTGACATCAATCATTAGACATTTAATTACATGATTCGATGTAGTTAACTAGTTTATAACAAAGAGGTTACAATGACAAAAGTTACAAAATTAAAAATAGGAAAAATCTTGGCAATGATGCCATACAATTTAAACTCCCTTGCCTCCATAAATCATTGGCATGAGTTATAGAAATGACTGTTATCACTGCAATGATCTCTTCCTTTAAAATCAAAGTAAGATGAAAGAGTCAAATGACCCTAATGAGCCCATTATTGAGGTAGGAAAGATCCATACCCACCCCAACCATCGGTTTGGGGTTGCAAGGAGTCATCTGAAAGCCATCCACATAACATAGAGGAAACAAATTCCAAAGTGCAAGAGCAAGACCATGTCCACCAAGGAGTCAACAAACAAAAACAAAATACTCATACCATAACATAATACACAAACAGTTTCACACACTTGCCAAATGAGTTTGTGGCCAAGATTCAACTTATCTATACGCAATCTATGGGCGAGACGAGCTCGAAATCTCTCCACACTGTGGAAACAACCTTCCACAGTTTAGTGCCAAACATCTTATTGATAACCCACAACGAAATCATACAAATAAGGACATTTACAACCTTGTGCTAGGGTTTCACCCTTTGCACAATAGCGTGGCTAACTACTCACTTGTTCATGCAAATCTCCAGAACCCAAATACATTCTAGGGTCCATCAACCAAGGAGTCAACAAACAAAAACAAAATACTCATACCATAACATAATACACAAGCAGTCTCACACACACTTGCCAAATGAGTTTGTGGCCAAGATTCAACTTATCTATACGCAATCTATGGGCGAGACGAGCTCGAAATCTCTCCACACAATGGAAACAACCTTCCACAGTTTAGTGCCAAACATCTTATTGATAACCCACAACGAAATCATACAAATAAGGACATTTACAATCTTGTGCTAGGGTTTCACCCTTTGCAAAATAGAATGGCTAACAACTCACTTGTTCATGCAAATCTCCAGAACCCAAATACATTCTAGGGTCCATCATGTTCTCATTCAATGGAAAGACCAAATGGAAACCGACAGAAAGTGTAATGTTACACATTCACTTTTTTGAAACAAAAATGAGAGAGGAATACAATACGAGGTTTTTGAAACTTACCCTTCTCAACTAGAATCCTGTAAGTTTCCCTTTCCTCATTGTTTTTCCTTCTTTTCTCTTTCCTCTTGTGCTCTCTTCCAGCTTTGTTCTCTTTTTTCCCGCCTCTATTTTTCCTTCTCCACCTTTGTTACCAACTCCATGCCATCACCATTTTTTCATACTTCCATCATGGTTCCCAAAATAACCAGGCTCATCAATGCAGTGGTGGCCTATGCATAGCAACCATGGAACCCTAGGTTCCTCTCCACAAATTTCCAGCAATTGACCAAAGCACCAAAAATATTGGCTCATTGAATACACCTTTTTGCCAAGTCTTTGTGTTGAATCATTTCGAAACCCTAATAATTTCAAATATGATTATTAAATCCCATGCAAGCCAATATGCATCGTAACACCCACCACAACCCCCTTTGTGGGTATTTGTTTATCAAATGTTTTAAACTTTAGAAACCCACAATGGTTTTAACAATGGGCCCATTTAGTACCCAACAAAGTTTCCAAGTGCATTAGCATGCCTTCAAGCAAGGCTTTCAAACCAAGATAAAAGCTACTATGTAATAATGTGACAGACCCCAAGGTCTTCCCTTACACAGGCTTAACACTAAACAACAATACAATTGGCCACGCGCCAATGACGACTACCAACAATACAAAATTAACTCATGCACGAACAACATAACTTTAACTCAGGCATGAACAACATAGAACAAGATGTCACAGAATTGACAACACAAGACTTGGTGGACACATTGCGCTTGTACAATTACCTTTTTGACTTTTGTTTAACTGTATGAGATGGGCATGACATTTGGGTGGTTCTTCCAAGCACAAATCTAGCTCATCCATTGGCCATTTCCCTGCAATCATGAAGTGACATCAATAGTACCAACATATAAAAATAATCATGAAATCATACTGAAATAATAAAGCCAGAACATAATTATTAAACATGAATCATGTAAAATATATGCAGTTCAACCATGTTCCAATTCATAAATAGTAACAAAAGCACATGAAACAATGCAATAACCAATAAGATCATAGTCTGCTCAGGCTGGATATGACACCTCTTTTGATTAAAAGCACTCTCTTAATTCTGCCAATATAACAATAACTCTCATCTAAAATATGCCTCACCCACTAGCCTTCTATGTTCTTATATAGATAATAGAGGAGGCTAGGGTTAGGGTTAGAGTTTTGGTGTAATATTCCAAATCGGAATATTATGTAAGGATTTGGATTCCTTGGAAATCCCTTTTTAAAGAATTATTGATTTTAAACTTAAAATAAAAACTTATATATTAAAATGAATTTTTAATTCAAAATTTTCGAATGATTAGAGTATTTAATCCACAAGGGGTTTCATCCATGCCTTCTTCCATTCCCATAATGGATTGTTTATACCTTCAATTTTCTATTGAAAGATATGACTTTTCCAAAGGTGGCGTCTTCTCATTTAAATGAAGTTGCTGATAACAAATGAATTAATTAATTAGTTAATGACTAAAGACTGTTGCGCTCCATAGATTTGCAATTTGATTAATTAATGATGGTTGTTGCTATTATTAGCTTTGCATTTTGTAGAACTGTAATCTGCATTTGTAGACTTGTGATCTGCATTTGTAAACCTGCATTTGTTAGTGATTTCTCTTATTTTATGTTGGCGATTCTCCCCAACATTGGCAATCTCCTTTTCCTTTGTTGTTGGCTACAACTTCCCTTTAAGAACTGCGATCTCCATGTCTATTGTTCGTTGCAAGTTATCTTTAAGATCTATGATTTGAGAGTGATTAATTTGTACTTGGAAAAGGGATATTACAAACCTCCCTTCCCAAAATTATTTTTTCTCAAGCAATTGTAAATTGAGGTGTTCAAGAATTAATGTTCCTTTCCATGTTATATTTTCTATTGGCAATCTCACAAATACTGTAAGACACCAACAATCTTAGTGGGAACCACCAAAATGTCAGGAGGTTTTGTATATTTTTTCCATGAAAAGATCTTACAAATAAATAGCACTTGGTAATCTTTACTTTTCTCATTTTCACTCTAACAGCATAAGATGGCAATAAAAATATGAATAGCTCATGTCAATCGAGAGGTAGATGCCATCGCCATGTATATTTCCAGCAAACATGTATTTTGTCTTACTCAAACTCTTTAAACCATTCCTTATGATAGAGTACCAAATACATGTAGAACTTCCACAGAATGCAAACACAAATCTTGTACTGGCCCTGCGTTGATCTAAATTTTTCTCTTTCTCAAAGTCAGAAATTTGCACAGTCATAAAGACATCCTTCATTGATATTATCAGATTTACAATCCCTTTGTGGCCATGATATACCCAACTTCACAACAATGTTGTGTCATTTAAATTTGATGGTGATATTTGATCGATAGGTGTAATTCCATCTTAATTCAATATATCAAGAATAGGATCTTGAGTAGGCATGTTATAGCCAAGGTCTTTACTAGTCCACAATTCTCACTATTGAAGGTTGAAATGAAGAAAACCCTTCCCCAATAAGAAGGATTTGGGCATCTTGCATTCCCTAAACTTGCAGCGTATTGAACCTTTAGTTGCAATCTGCGCGTTGCAGATATAGTCTGCAATGTATTTGTAGGCTTGAAGCTTGCCACAACACTAGTGCATCTGGTATTGAATTCATGAGGATGAGATTGATTTACTGTAGAAAATGCTCTCCCAAGATCATTTGTGATGATTGAAGCATCAACGTAAATAACCATTGATTGAATATTGCCACATATTGAGAGTTCTCTCCGAATTCCTTTGAGAATTTTGAGCACTAGCGGACTTACAACTTAATCGGAGGTATCTTGGTCCATACATTTCAAGCTTCCAAGACCCATCCATCCAAAAGCAAATATCGATCTATGGTCTGTAAGAACCAAAGTCTTCCTCTTCCTTGCACAAACTTGCATTGCCCGATACTCCTTGACGATAGTCACTAATTCTGGAATAGTTTTATCGATTTTACGATCATGCCCCAATGCTCCATAGTGCCCTTTCCCCCACGTATAAACATATCCATTGGAAATAAGTGCAGCTGAGTATTCATCTTCAGCTAATACATGACTCATATGGATATTTGTCCCTTTGAAAGCTTGCACAAACCTCTCCTCTGCAAGGGTCTCTTTGTTTTCTCCTGTAAGCAAAAGAAATTCCTCATCTTGGTTTGGCTCTCTATATGGTGGCCGGTAATTCTGAATTTCATGCAACAATTCAATCTTTATGTCATCAAGGGTTTCATGTTTTTTATTGTCTGATCGTTGTTCTATCCGTATAGTATATTCATAAATATCAAAGACCTTTAACAAATATGGATGACTTTTGACATGTTCAATTGCCATCTCTTGTTGTTCGTTATCCCTATTATCTAAATCGCGCTTCGCATCTTCACAATAGGCATTTTCGGCTAATTTTTTGGCTAGCTCATATAATTCTAGATGAATTTTGATGTTATCCAATGGATCCATGACATGGTTACTGGAGGCAGCTTGACTAGTTCTCGATTTAATCTTTTCTTTATCAGCTTGTCTAAACAAAGACAATACTTGCAGAAGAAGCACCATCATTTTTGACTTTGCTAACTGTTGACACATGGAATTTAAATTCCACTCCTAAACCTCTTGTAAATTTGATTTCTCGTTCATATTCAAAACTGCCAAGATTCTTTTCTCATATTCAGCATTACATAGCTTGTTATTGGTATAGATTTCTGATATACTTTCTTTGCACTCAGTGGAAGGTGACTGAGTACCCAAATGACAGCCAGGGGACATGCAAAAGTTTTCTCCTGAAAGTTGCATTGGCTTATTCTCACAATGATTTCTCTGGTCTACTGTACTTTTTGGTACATTTAGAGGCATGTTTGGATCCTTTCGGTTTAGTGCATTCACAGCGCCAGTATTTTTGAATTTATCTATCTCATTCCCATCACTATCTTTTCTAGAAGGAATTTCTTGATTATGGTCAACTTCCCTGACAAATTTAAGATTATCACAAAATTCCCATGCATCCAAACCCCATTTTTTCTTATTGCCATGTAAGTTTGTAGGGTAATTTCCCCTTTTAATTCCCTCGAAAAGTGATTGTTATGCTTCGAAACAAGTTTTAAGATCATTAAATGATTTTGGAATTTCTTCATCTAGTTCTTCTTTTGGAATGAATGTCGATATGATGATGTGGCCCCTGTTTTATATTTGAGCTCAGAGATGGACGAACTAGTTTTTGCCTTTTGTGCATTGAAATTCATCATCATTTTCATGGTATGGGCCATTTGTGCCATTGTATTTGCCAATTCTTCTTGGCCTTGGATAAGTTCTACTCTCTCAATATTTCTATCATCTTCCATGTCTCCTTTTGGCTGGTAAAGAAATATTCTTATTGTTATCTTGCATATGATTTTTAATCCATAGGCTGGCAGGATGGAAAGCTCTGATACCATTGTAATATTCCAAATCGTAATATTATGCAAAAATTTGGATTCCTTGGAAATCCCTTTTTAAAGAATTATTGATTTTAAACTTGAAATAAAAACTTATATAATAAAATGAATTTTTAATTCAAAATTTTCGAATGATAAGAGTATTTAATCCAGAAGGGGTTTCGTCCTTGGGTTTTTTTATGACAAGGGTTTTCGTCCTTGTGATCAAATTACACAACTAAGGGTTTCTGTCCTTAATCGTAATTGCAAGCATGACGCTTGTACAAGATTAAATAATTAAAATACATGAATTACATGCCTTTTTCCATTCCCATAATGGATTATTTATACCTTCAATTTTCTATTGAAAGATATGACTCTTCCAAAGGTGGCATCTCTTCATTTAAATGAAGTTGCTGATAACAAATGAATGAATGAATTAATGGCTAAAGACTGCTGCGCTCCATAGACCTGCAATTTGATTGATTAACAATGGTTGTTGCTGTTATTAGCATTGCAGTTTGTAGACCTGCGATCTGCATTTGTAGATTTGCATTTGTAAGTGATTTCTCTTATTTTATGTTGGCGATTCTCCCCAACATTGGCGATCTCCTTTTCCTTTGTTGCTGGTTGCAACTCTCCTTTAAGACCTGCAATCTCCATGTCTGTTGTTGGCTGCAAGTTATCTTTGAGATCTACGATTTGAGAGAGATTAATTTGTAGGTGGAAAATGGATATTACATTTGACGGGTAGTTACAAAATAAAATAAGACAACTATTATATGCAGAAGTCAATTAAGTATTTACTTAATTGATATTATTCTCTAATAAGTTGTGGGTAAGTATGCACTAATTAGTGCCTACCCACAAATTACAAATAATAGAGGTGCATTTTAAAACCATACAATAGTGTATAGGTAATTAAATACACTAACATCCCCCTTTAAAATGTACTTCGATGAAGGGTAGGATGGAAGAATAATTTAACAATCCCTCCTTGACGACAGCTTTCACTCCCAAAAGTTATCTGAGTTGAACAAATCGGGACTCAAGCAAGGGTTTCATGGAGATGTTTGCAACTTGATCATCTATTTGGAAAACCTTAAGATCAAGAACCTAGTCTTGTATCAATTGCCTAATATAATGCATGTGCATATTAATGTGCTTTGTGCATTGGTGCTCCATTGAATTGCGAGAAATGTGGATAGCACTCTGATTATCGCACCAAGACGGATGAATCATTGAACTATCCCTCCTTGACAACACCGTTCACTCCCAAAAGTTACCTGAGTTGAACAGATTGGGACTCAAGTAAGAGTTTTGTGAAGATGTTTGCAAACTTGATCATCTATTTGGCAAAACTTAAGATCAATGACCTTGTCTTGTATCAATTGCCTAATATAATGCATATGGATCTCAATGTGCTTCGTGCATTGGTGCTTAACTGAGTTGCGAGAAATGTGGATAACACTTTGATTATCGCACCAAAGCGGAATGGGTTGGATCTTTGAAAATCAAAATTTGGAAAGCAAGCGTTGAATCCAAACTGACTCAGATCGACAATGACAGCTCCACTATAATCAACTATTGTAGTAGACAAAGCAATACTAGTTTGCTTTTTGCAAGACCAAGTCATGGTATCTGCGCCAAGATAATAGATATATCTTGTGGTTAACTTGCGATCATTTGGATCACCTGCCCAATCACTACCTGTGTAGCCGACAACTTTTGTGTTCCCACTAGAAGTGTAACCAAAAATTGAGATTTTTCCCTCTGACTTGTACTCAATCCCTTAGTAGTACCGCAAAGATTCCTTAGAATGTGCTTTGTAGCTTGCCAATGGCTTTCATGGGGCCCTGATAGTAGCATGACACCAAGTTCACAACAAATGAAAGATCAAGATGAGTATGAGTCAAGTACAAAAGGCTTCCCAACAATTTCTAGTAGTATATCATCAGTGGAAGGAGAACACTTGGCAGAACGCTTGACTCCAGATTGATAAGGAGTCGGTAGGACTTGTAGTCTTTCATATTGAAGCAGTTGAGTATGTCTTGAGCATACTTGGATTTATTAACAATTTTTTTTCAGAGTATGGAATTTGACGACCAAGGAAAAAATGTAACAAGCCTAAGTCATCTCGAAAGAATTCATTATCTGAGTTTTCAAATCATGAATCTACTTGGTGGAACTCCTTGTGATGATTAAGTCCTCGACATAGAGGACCGAAATCAGGGGTCTAATGTCTCCTTTCCCAGTGTAGATTGTGAGGTTGGAAGAATTGTGTAAAGTTGGAGTTGATTAAGAACATGTTGATCTTTTCATACCAAGCTTGAGAACCCTGTTTCAAACCGTACAAGGACTTTTTCAGTTTGCATTCAAAGCTAGATGTTTCACTGGTTGCTACCATGTGGCACTCTCTACTGCGCTTCATATTGCTGACATCATCATTTTGTATACCTGCATGGCATCTATTGCATTATCTATACTTGTTGATTGTGCTATTTGTATTGTCATGAGGCACCTTTTGGGCCCGTCGTACTCCCTGTGTGGCACTCCCTGCTAACTGTCCCGCCTGTTGATTGTACTACTTGCACGCACAACCACATCATCGTCCATACTACTAACATGGCACCTGCTGACATCATCTCGTCCTACGTAGTCTTTAGCCTTGTTGGCTATGTGACCGGCTGCTTCATCGCCAAACCGCCAACACTAACCACCAATTGCCAAATTGTGCCATGTAACCACAGGCCTAACCGTTAGCGGTCAACCCTCTGTGCCAACCCCTTGGATGCCCATGTAACCAACGACCAAGTTGGTTAAGTCCTTAGGCAGTTCTATTACCCTCCTAGGGCAATTTGGACCTACTTTCACTCAAAGGCATATCTCGTCCTCCATGAGCTTGAGAGGTTCCCTTTTTTTGGTTGGATTAGTGTTTCTGACATAGATGTAGTGAAGCATAATTTGAGACATTTTGGGCCCCTGAGTGTCGTTGGTACAACATTTATTGCAGTGGAACCTTGTCACAAACCTCCTTCAAGCACCTTTACACTCTCATATCTTGAGTTCCATTTAGATTTTTTGCATGCTGTCTTTTTTAAACTCGGATTTTTTTTTGAGTTATACATAGTGATTGTGGCCAATTATCCATTTTGCTTTGGCATATTTTTTGCATGGCACTTTTATTGCACTTGGAGGGTGCAATTTTTTGTCTTGGTGGGACCTTTTGAGGTAATTTTTATTGCATTTGGCAAATGCAATGGCGACTTTCTTGTGTTTTTTAGCACATTTTTTCGAATGTTTTTCCAGAGACCAAAGAGTGGGGTTTGGTCTGATAGGCGGTCAAACTTCCCCACAATAAACGTTCTGTAGTTGTTTTGTCTCTCTCCTATCTTCTGCAAGGCATTGGTTTTGAAAATGCACTTGTTTTGCCTCTCACTTGGTGAAGGGTACTTAACATGGCCTTGATATCGGGACCCTATCAAGGAAAATTTTCTCTCTTTTACATATGCCACCTTTCTAGCAAGACTTGTATTTTTGAACATGTTGTTCAAGTAGTGGATTTTGAGCCACTCGTGCAGACGATTCCTTAGTTCCTTGTAGTTTTTGATACTTCAACATAATGATTGTTCTTTGTAGCTTCTGGTATCCCTAGCATCAGTCGATTTATGTGTTTGAAGTAGTGGATTTTGGGCCACTTGTGCAAGACTTTTTTAGATTATTGTGAGTTTCTTTGCCATCTTGAGCAATCAGTGTTTAGTTTAATCTACCACTTCCACTCATGCCATTTATTTTGAGATAATTGAGGCCCTTTTCTAAACGCCTCATTACATATTCTACGAGAGATTTTTTTCTAAAAATAAGCACTTTTGTGTGCATGTGTGCTTTCTTTGTTTAAGTACGATAATGAGTTTGGTTTCCTCGCATGTACATGGGTATCTTCTAATGCATTTTGTTTGCCAAAACCCATATAAGGATTGTAGAATGTCTCATCTTTCGATGGCAATCTTTAGTGTACTCTTTTATATTTTCAACACTTTCCGTAGCAGTATGACTATCTTGTGTTGTGAGTGACATCTGGTATCCTCAACATCAGTGAGGATTCAAAATAGCCCACAAGTAGCCATCTTTGCTAGTATCAAAATTCAAAACATTGTCTTTGAGCCATCTTTAGTGATATCAAAATTTAGAACATCATCTATGAGCCAACATTTTATGATGGTATCAAAATTACCACAGTATTGCAGTGTTTCAAGTAGTGGATTCATACCATTTGTGTAGATATCATGAGTATTTCACTAGGTGTTCACTTTGGTTCTGCACAACATCGTCTGAATGTGAATTAAGTTACCTCGCAGTCTTTTGAAGCTCACCACTATTCTGGAGCATCCCCTGCTTAGGTACTTTGCCATCATCTCGTGAATTGCTATCATCATCTTCCTCGGAGACGGGTATGCAATGCTTCCTTGGGTCCTTTCTCTCCAATTTATTAAGATTAGTTTCTTCTAAGTGACCTTCGTACAGAGCATTAATTTCTAGTTTGACTTGGTGGTTATAGTGACTCGACACCCATGTATTTTAGCAAGATGGATTGGTGTCCATATGGACACTCTGTTGTTGTAAAAATTTTGCATTTCGCGATAACACCCCCAATTGCGCTTCCAAAAGGCAATTGAGAAAAAAACCAAAGACATGGACAATACAAATTTTTCAAAATAAGAGTGTCAATTCCATAGCCCAATGGACAAGGCTTGGTGAAAATCTTTCAATGTTCCTTTTATAGAAAAGTCTACTAAGAAATTACACATGGCGCAAATTCAAGAAACAATTTCATGGGAAGACAATGCTTGCTAAATCTTTGGCTAGATTTGTAAATATGCCCTTTGTGATTGCCAAGGCAACAAACTTGACACAGATAGGGTATATTAAAGAAGATGTGAAGTCTTTTTCTACAAGTTTCAATGATACTATAATCAGTTTTCCTAAAGATGGATGCTTGTTAGTCGCTAGTGATAGGATGGGTGATGTCGATATTTCACTTGATTCATCTTGGAGTCCTAGAACAATTGGTCTTAAGTGCACACCCTCTAACAAGTTTTATTCTAGTGGTGGTGTTCTATGTGCAAAGGCTTCAATGCTTTTAAAGAATGTTTGTTCTGCAATATTGGTATGTTTTCTTTATGAACATTGGTCAGAGTAGTAAGATTGGATGGATTGTGATCTTGATACATGCTGTTCAAAATCTTGGCAAACTCATGTACATGGTGCTTCAGTTTTAGCTGGATCTGAACTTAGGAGACGAGAAATGCCTATGCCTCTAGCTCGTTCTATGGAGCATGAAGATGGAGATGATAAAATATGAAGGTTGTGGCCCTGCTCAAGATGGTGCCTTGGTGTCAAAGGAGATGTACTTACTCCAGCTTTGCAATGGCATTGATGAAACTGTATTGATGATTGTGCACAACTAGTCTTTGCGTCTGTTGAAGGTGCACTTTCTGATGATACACCATTGTTGCCATCTGGTTTTCCTATCATATTATTAGGCACAGGATTTATGGATGGATATGACATGCCTTACAACCTTAATTTAGCTTCCACACTTGAAGATGCTGCATCAAGATTTGTGGAGGACTGGTATTTGCAGCAAATGCATAACTAGTCATCAGCATCAATATCATATCACTGTGGAATGAAGATAAAAGATCATTTGGAACTCACCTTATCCAAATTCAAAATTTTACAAGTGCCTTGTTCCATCCAAATCATCAGTTACCGATGGACTTTATTTTGCTGACATGGCTGATAAGTTGGTTCTTGGAACTTTATCGGTACCCGATGGGCTTTTCATATCACCGATGTGGTCGATTGGGTTGTTCTCAGCACAACGTTAATTCTGTGGACTGTCAATCACCGATTCGGCCGAAATAACAGTTATTAGCACATTGTCAGTTCCCGACAATCTCATTTGCATCAAGGACAGTTTGGTGTGAACCAAGTCAATAGCTTGAGATACAAAATAAATGTGAACGTTGAAGAGCCAAATGCCTGAAGAAGACACGAAAGGACCCAAACCAAATCCAAAACATTGTGAGGAAGAGCTCGTCAAGATGTCAAGTAGAGGAAATCGATAAGTACAGAACTGAACGCCGACGAAGCAAGAGTTGTTCATCTAATAAAGATGGGAAGAGCTGTAGTTCACTTCATTCTTCCAAGAATAGAGAAATTAGAGACTACACATCACCACTGGAGATTCTTTTGTATTAAGTGGCTCATAGGTTGTCCCTTTCAAAGATTCCAAATGACAGATCTGGATGTGCTAAGCTCTTCCAAAAAGTGTGTGGAATTTTTGGATAAGCAGGAGCTATTTGTCGTTCATGCATGTGCTCATGAATGGGGTGCCAGACTTATATTAAACTGTTATGAGGATTTGGGCCCAACAATGGATATCTTCATTTTGGAATAGGAACTGTCTGCAATTGATGTTGAAAAAATGTCACCTCAAGAGCTATTGTTTGGATCATCAAAATTAATTATACAGGAACATTCATCTACAAAGATGAGGGAAGGTGAAATTCTAGCTTTTAATTCATCCAATAATGTTAATGAAGGTTTTCAGGATACATTTTCACAGGTTTTAGATCCTAATATCAGCTCAGAAATTGAAAGAGATTTGACTGCATTAAAGTTTGTTTGACAGCTGGTTCTGTTGCTGGGAAAGTCTTATTTGGCTCTTGGACAGGCAATAAAGATGATGGACAACTGCACCTGCCACCGGGCATTGAAGGTTGGGGAATTGGGTTCATGCTGTCATGTTTAGAAGAAGTTGGGAATGTCTAAAATGGGAAGAAAAGTAGTTTAGAATTGTGCAATTAAGATCTAGTCAAACCAAAAAAAAACAAAAAAAAACATTGATCCACTTTGTGATGGTGGTCAAGAAGTGTATAAAAAGTATTCGAGAGTAATAATAATAAAGTGGACAAACTCTACTCGAGTTAAAAGAAATCTTAGGGTCAAGTCAAGTTAAAAGTAGCTATGTAACTATTTGTGCAAGTGCAAGTGTTATGAAAAGACAAGATTGTTATTGTAAAGGGGTTCAAATTCTTCTTTTCTCCCGACTCTTGGAGAGAACATGCTGCAACTTTGTGTATAGCCAGTTATTTTCAGAAATTTTTGAACAAAATGCATCATAATGTGTGAGGTAAGTTATTACTTTATAAGTATTTGATATTTTCCACGAATGAAATGTGTTTTGCTGTTCATGAAAGAAGAAATATATCAGATTCTCATAATATTTTGGTTGTGTAAACCCTTGGTTTTTCATAAATTGTGTTTGAAACCCTTGAGAATGGACTTTGTACCAGATGTGTGTAATTCAACTTGAAGGAAGACTATGGGCTTTCAAGCAGTTTTTGCTTTCATTCGCATCCTGGGGACAGATTCCAAACCAGGATTGTTTGATGCCAAACGAAACCCTGTTTGAAAGGATGAAAATGAGACTTTGTGTTCATTTCCAACTAGAAATACAGAGGTGTTCCATATAATTGTGTCTTGAAATCTCTTTGGTGATGTACTTTATTCATCTGATTGAAGTACATCTTTCTCACCTTTCTAAGTATGCAGGTTTCCATTGTTGAACTATCCAATCCATTCCATTTAAACCAGGCTACCTAGCCGGTGTTTTGCATTTACTCCATTGTAGGTTTCCCATTCTCCCTTTCATTTCTTTTCATTCTAGGAGCTGCCCCTCACAAATGTAGAGGAGAATCATCAGTCAACTGGTGATTTTTCCAATGTTGCAAGTTTTATGTCGCACCCAGTTGGACGAGTAAATGAAATAATCTAAAAAAGCATAGCAACATAAATTCTTGCCAACACATTCGACATCACACTATATTTTCTTGATATTTGTACATAGGTACCTCATCCAACCTTGTTGTTGGGGCTTATTTTCTAAGGATTCCAAGACTTGCGCTTTTTGCCTTAAGCCTACTTAAGTTGCACTTAAGGAGGGGTGTTGGTGCAAATATTTATTGTGCACCTTTAGTTAACTTAGGTAGTGGGCTTTTCTATTATGGCTAGTTAGTGTGTAGTTAGGGTGTGAACATGCCCAAGTATGCATTTAATGCTTACCTACTTCACATGTGCCACAATCATTAGATGCCACCTTTCATGTGGCCAATAGGAAATGAGATGCAAGTCTTTGATTTTGCTATAAATACTCTTCTCCTTTGTATTTTATGGTGGATTGACACATCAGATATACACACACAGATGTTGAATATCAAGCTGCTAGAAGACTTGGTAATTGCAAATGGGGGGTCATGTAGCTCAAAAATGCAAACTAGCTCATTGGCAAGGTACAGGCCTTGTCCCAAACCAGGGGTCATTTCCCCTTTTGGCCTTTAGTGATCCATTGCAGGTGTTGGAGAGGGTTTATGGGGTAGATGAAGACATTATACAACTTCTGGTTGGCAAAGGAACTTCATAGGAAGCCATTTTTGACCTAAAGAGTGCTCAGACCCCCCACATTTAGCACAAAAGTAACTCGAAGGTCAACATCCATCACTCATATCTTTCATGAATGCTTGCATAGGACCTTGAGCCATTTAGATAAGTTAGAGGGGGTTCTTAAGAGGACATAAATGGAATTTTGCCAGGGTTTCAAAGTTTGACCTTTATGAACAAAGGTTAAGAGTCCAGGCCACTCAAAACCCTTGTAAAACCCTTATAGAGACCCGATTGGAGAAAAAAAGCAAACGAGGTATCCAGATGCAAGGGAATGGCCATGAAACCACCTGGAGGTTGCAAAAGAGCCTCAAAGGATCCCACACATGTGATTTGTTTGTACGGAACTGTACGGATCATAGGAAAACAAGGCTTGTTTTGACCATTTTGAGTGGTGTGCAGGCTACAGGAGGAGTTAGGAGATGAAACAAACTTTGGGAGGAAGCTTTACATTTGAGATAACTCCCAAAATTCACCTCATCTCATGAATCAACCTCTAAGTGCCCCAACCAGGCCCTCACTTTCAGCCAGTCCAGTGAGCCAGCTAGTGAACACTTGAGGAAAATGGCAAATCTTTGTTTGGAGAGCCTTTTAAGGCCAATTTCTTGTAACTGATGGTATGAGCACTCTTTACACATGTCATTTCTCTTGTACGGATCAGATTGCAGAGATGAAGAGTTTTTAGATGCCAAGTGTGAAAGGTGAAGGAAAAAGAGCTATTTTGAGACTGCCAAGTGTGATCATGCATGGTCAAGATGATAAGAAGGGTTATGAGCCTCTCCAATGCATGTGAGGGCTTCTTAGTAACCCCTCCTACTCAGATTCATCATCAAAATTGATCAGGTGCAGAGTTTGGGCAGTTTTGTAAGACCAATCATAAGAGGTAGTTTTCTATGCATAGAAAAGGAGTTTCTTGACTATTTGCAGGGCCTGAATGATTCCAGATGATATTTGTAACTCCTGACATGGATTAGCTCGCCCCAATTCTCTTTCATGAATTTGTAACTAATTTAAGCAAATGACACATGTCCAAGTGACTCTTGGACTTCCCTTCTCTCTACCTTCTCATTTCTTCTATAAATTTCGGCTTTTTGGCTATTGTATGAATCTCTCTGCCTGGGTATGGCGAAGCCTTGCCAAAATTTTACCTTGAATCAATAAAGACAAGTGTTTTACCTCATTCAAATATTTCACGAAGTGTGCAATGAATGTTAGTCTTGTGCGAGTGTAAGTTTTGTCTACCTTCACATGTTTCTCTCCTTAGTACCTTGTGTGTTTGTAATCTCCCACTTGCAGGTCAACAAGAAGTGTCAAAGTAGATTGTAGGTGTAGTGAGTAGGCTACTCAATAGTGTGTCTTATAATTCCTATTGTTTAGTTCCTCCTATCCTATGTCATCTCCAGGACCCCATGTTGAAGCATTGATGTGAGAGGGGAGATTGATGTTGAATGAAGTGTATGTGCTATTTGTCCTTAGTTTCAAGTGTATATTAAAGGTATGAGTAGAACAAATCTTTTGGTGCATCACCTCCAGTGGAATAGGTTTACTTTCAGTTATTCTAACCCTTTTCATCCCCCCAAGTTGTTAGTAGGAGTATGAGCTTCAATGATGCATCAAGGGGAACTAGCCTCTAATCTAGAGATCCACCTCCTAATAGGGATACCCATAGCCTTGAGGTGGTTCCATTGTCTCACTTGAACGAGGAGAAGCTTGTCCCATCTCCTCATTGGGTGCAAGTTCAAGTGACAACAGTAATCTTGGAGCAAATGGAGTATGATGTGGTAGCCTATACAAACTGTGCTTGTTAGATGTGAAAGAGCATGCCATTGTTGCAAGCACATTGTGAAAAATTTTCAAGGAATTTTAATGGCATCAAAAATTGGGGCATATCAACATGCAAAATCTAAAATTCATGGATAAGTAGAAACTCTTGTTGGGTTTGGATCTGGACAACAGATCAGACTTGAAGCCATGTGAGGCATGCATTTTGGGAAAACATCAAAGGAGAAAGTTTTTGAAGAAAGGAGGCACTTGAGCAAAGTAGCTGCTGGAGCTCGTACATTTTGACATATGTGCCAATGCAAACCATGTCAATTGGAGGAGCAAACTCTTTTGCAACCTTCATCGACAATTACATGAGGTATACTTATGTTTTCTTCATTAAGCAAAAGTCTAAAGTTTTTGATAAGTTCAAATGCTTCAAGAATCTTGTGGAGAAACAAACACGAAAATGCATAAAGAAGCTCAAGAGCGACAATGGTGGAGTACAGCTCAAAATATTTTGAAAAACTTTGTATGGATTTAGGAATCCAAAGACAATGGACATCTCCATTCAAAATGGAGTTGCTGAATGCAAAAACCGAATATTAATTGAACTAGAAGGAGCATGCTAGATTGTCAAATGGTTTTGGGCTGATGTAGTTTCTACTGCAGCATACCTTGGTAATAGAGTTCCAACTAAGGCGAATGAAAAAACTACATAAGAATTTTGATTAGGGATCAAACCAACGGTAACCCATCTTCATGTATTTGAGCATAGTTACCAAGTTTGTGAATCTAGATCCATTTCAGAGGGAGATTGTTTTTGAAAATTCAGAATTCATGATTTTTTTTGGAAAAATCTAGTCTGGAAAAAAAATAAAAAATAAAATATATATATATATAAGAATAGTTTTATAGTTTATAAATATGCAAAAATTACAAATACAAACTAAAGCAAACTCCAAGAGCTTGGTACCAACAAATAGACATGTATCCTTTTTCTGCTGGTTTTATAAAATTTAATGCTGATTCAAATGTTTATGTGCAAAGAAGATTACTTGAAGATAATAATTGCATTATATGTGGATGATGCAATCATTGCAAGTATTGAGCATAAGATGTTAAATGATACAAAGAGAATGTTACCGTTTGAGTTTGAAATGACAGATCATGGGAGATACACTACTGCTTGGGTATTCAAGTCTTTCGAAATAGAAGTGCTCGTTTGGTTCCTTTCAATCATCATAGTTGTATTGAGAACATTTTGAAAAAATTCACTATGGATATGAGCGAACCAATAAGGTCGTCTATGGAGACTAGTGTCAAACTAACAGCTGAAATGTCTCCACAAACTACTGAAGAAGAAAGCAAGATGACAAGCATCTTGTAACAAAGTGTAGTGGGCAGCGTTATGCACGCAATGGTCTACACAAGCCTTGACATTGCATATGCAATGGGAGTTGTGAGTCGGTACTCATCGAATCCAGGAGCGCAAGATTGGACTGCTGTCAAGAGAATCTTTAGGTATTTGAAAGAGAGTCTTTCATAGAATTTGTTTTCAAGGAAACAAAGTTGTTGCAAACCCTGTCAAAGCGATTGGGTATTGTGATGCTGATTGGACGGGTCATGTTAATATAAAAAGATCAACTATTGGTTATTGTTTTCAGATTGGAAATGGTTCATTCAGTTGGGGAAGAAAGAGGCAACCATTAGTTCAAATGAAACAGTTTGGTTGAGGAAGTTGCTCAAAGATTTAGGATACAAGCAACGACAACCTATTATCATATACTGTGATAATCAAAGTTGCATAGCTATGATGAGAAATTCCAAGTTCCATGCAAGAACAACACATCTATAAATCCAACACCATTTTGTTCTCGAGAAACCTTAAGATGGAGAAGTGGAGCTGAGGTTTTGTGGCACCAAAATCATATATGCTGATATACTCACCAAAGGTCTCCCAAAGCTCAAACATGAATTGTGTGTTAAGAAGATTCTAATTGTGAAAAACCAACAACTAGTAGATGTTGGCTAAAGTGGGAGTGTTGGAATAATTAGCTGCCATCATTGGTAGTCTAGATCATAGTAGCAGAATGTGCGATTTAAACGTTATTAATCATGATTAATTCTTATACTTGGCCCAAAACGCTTTTTTCAACCCGAGTTTTTGGCATTTTTTTCAGCAGATCAATCTGCAAAGCCTCGTATGATGGGGCAATTTGAAATGTTGTCTACAGTTAAATTTTTTTAAATACACCCAAAACTTTAAAAACACTAAACCCAACCCTAACCAGTAAAACTAACCCTCCTCTATGGTAGATATTATATTTGACATTCATTTGAACACATTTAATATTTTTAATTGTGAAATATGGTGGAAATATTCTCATTATAACTCCTTAATAATATACCCTTGAATTAGTACTTCGTGGGCGAGATGTAGGTAGGGGAAACATTCATGCCTTCTTTAGCTCTAGCATTGCACATGGAGTGCAAACCACGCTAGAGAGTATAGGTTGAAAAAATATTGTTCTCGAATAGGCGAAGAAGACAATCTCCAAATTTTGGTACAACTTTAGCGTATGGCCCCATCATACGACGCTTTGTATATTGATTTGTTGAAGGATGTAGTACACGATGTGAACGATATTCTTGCAAAACATAGCAAGGAATGGAAAAAATTGAGATGCATTATAATGTCAGATGGATGGATAGATGAAGCCACACACTCATCAACTTCTTTGTGTCATGTGACATCGACACATTTTTTATTAAGAGTGTCGATGAATCTGAGATGATAAAATCAGGCAAGACACTCTTTCATCTATTTGATGAGGTTGTGATTGAGGTGGGGCCACAAAATGTGGTCCCATTCATTACAAATAATGTCGTCTGTGTGGTTGTTGGAAGGTTTCTTATGGACAAATGGAACTATGTTTTGGACTTCATACGTGGCACATTGTCTTAATTTGACCTTGAATGACAGGGAAAATCCATAGGTGAAAGAGGTTTTGCAAAAAAGCCCACATATGAGTGCTTAATAAAATGCACACATTCATAGATGGCAAGAAAATTCTTCAATGAGGGGTGACAAGGTTTACAACCCACTTCCTTGTGTTGCAAGCTCTTTTTTTTTATAACAAATGAATTTAATATGAATGCTCATTTCAACTGAGTGGATGGAATTTTCCTTTGTGAAACATATGAAGGGCAAAATAGTGGCTGACTATGTTTTATCTCTATTTTTTTTGGAAGAGGTAGATAAAATTATGTCATTCTCCAAGCCTCTAGTTCAAATTTTGAGACTCATCGATGGGGATAAACTCCCATGGGTTATCTATATTAGGCAATTGATAGGGCCAAAGGCACTATTAGGAGTAGATTGGAGAATGACAAGGCCAAGTACATGCCATTATGGGAGATAGTTGATAAAAGATGGGATTGATAGATGCATTCTCCCCTCCATGTAACTGGATATTTCTTGAATCAAACATTCTTTAAACGACTAATTTAGAGATAATGCAAAGGTCATAGAGGCCTTATTGAAGTGCATGGAGAGAATGTTTCTTAAGGATTTTTTGAGGCAGCTATGGGAGAGTTTCCAATGTACAAGCAAGCAAGAGGTTTCTTCTCTAATAAGGCAACCATCACAAGGAGGAAGAACTTCAATCCAGATAGACGATTTTTCTACATACGTAAGATGAAAATGTTAAATTTTGATTGAATTGTGCATGTCACAATGTTGACAAAATATGTTTTACAGCACAATGATGAGATTCTTTTGGCAAATAAACTAAACACTTTCGATGGATGGCAATGCACATTTTGAGCCAATCATGCAGTTCACCTGCTTGTGAGCATAGTTGGAGTGCGTTCGAGCATATATATCCAAACAACACAATCAACGCACTCAAGAATAGATGAATGATTTGGTGTTTGTCCACCACAAACTTCACATGAAGAAGAAAGCTCAAGGTTAAGAAATGTTGTATTTCTAATTCTCAATTCATATGGAAAGTTGATTTATATTCTTCTAAATTATTATTCTCCAAGTCACTAACATATGCATTCTATTTGATAATGTTATGTACCGTTGAAGAAGATCAACAAATTGAATTTAACAAAATCAATCCAAAATTCGAGTGGCTCGAAAATAATGATGACCCTATTTATGATGAAATTGACTTTGAATTGTTGGAGAAGGTTGGGACGACACTAAGGTTGTCTCTCAAATTACGAGAGGCTCTAACCCTAGAGTTTCAACATCTACACCTATTGATCCCTAGTCTACTTTGTTGCTATTGGCTTCCTCCATTTTTTTCGTTCCTTTGTAAACGGCAATAGTATGCATTTTGAAATGAATATATAATGCAAATTAAATAGTCTAGAAAAGAATGAAAGAAAATAGTTCACTGAATTTGATGGCGTACAATCTCATTTAACTTCCTCTCATAATCTGTATCTATTCTCTATGCAATTGAAATGCCTCATATACATCTCTATGGCTTTAAATTTTTTAAAAAACTTTTTCTCATTTTTTCACATATTTTCGACGATTTTATGTTTTTTTGATTTTTTCTCGATTTTTTTCTAATTAATCACCATTTTTTTTTATTAATGGTAAAGTTGGGTTTTTTGAACTAGGGACTTGATCCTATACAAGAAACTAGCAAACCAGGTCCCCAAGACCAAGATAAACAATAAACTCTGTTAAAGACAAACAAAAAACAAGATCAAACAAAAAGCAATAGGAGAACAACCCAAGAACAACTAGAAAACAACTAAGTATTATGGCCTCCTAAGGCCTCTTCCCAAATTTTGATGCTTCTTTTTAGTTCCAAGTCCATCTGTTGAAACATGTGGGGAGACAATCCAATTTCTTTATGACACTCATTGCGCTTTTGAACTTGTGATGATGAAGGCCCAACTCCTTTTTGCATACTGCTTAGTAGAGTTCTGAGTGTCTCAAGACTTAGTAATGCTATCCTTCATCGACGCCTTGCTAACCTCCACAAGAGCTTTCAAATTATCATTAAATCCTGCATTTTTTCATTCTAGGCTTGAAACGCTATCCCTCAACCTCTTCAACTGGGTTGCCATCTCCTTTTGCTCATCCACATGATTCAATAGGGACACCAAAGCAATAAGAGACTTCGTCTGCTCCTTCTGAGCGGTGAGTTCAAGCATAAACCACAAGATGCAATTCCTCCTCTATACTATCAACTTTACTTTGCCCAACAAGCTCGGCCACTCTGTCGAACTCAACATTTAACCCTTTTTCCTAAATAGAAGGCTTGTGAGTGAGATTCTCATCTTCTTCCACATTGACCTTTGAAGCTTAGAAACCAACCAAAATTTTCTCTTCTTCTTGGACTGAAAAGCTTCAGTCTTCTACAAATATAGCCCTTCCAACGCCTCTTCCTCCTGCATGACAACCAGGTCTTCCTTAGAGGCATCCTTTTCAACTAGATTTACCCCTTCATTGAGAGACTGAATCTTGCCTTTGGAAAATCACCTCAGCTTATGTTTATAGTTCTCCGACTGGGGGCTTGAAGTAACACCAATTTTATGAATACCCCATTTGCCAAGAGCAGGGTTCTTTGATTCACTATTTTTACCAATCAAATTCGTAGAAGCTCTTCTACCAAAACTCTTTGGCTTGGAGGGAGAGAAGTAGAGGGGGCTCTTATTCATCCCTCTAAAATATTTGTAAATCAAAAAAATAACAACATGATGCAATGGTTCACTCTTCTTGCCTCGTTTGACATTGATAATGGAACTTTCAAGAGTGTAAGATATAAAAAGGCGAACTTAGAGGAACATTATGCCTGAAGTAATTCAGAAAAATAAAATGGGATCAATGCACAATATTTTGCCTACCTTCCAAAGTGATATAGATTAATCACGGTTTTTTGAGAAACACTTACACTTTTGAGAAAAACGGTTTTTTCCCCAAATGATTTTTGCTACTATGTCTAGATTAGGAGTCCAGTTAGTTTTAGTTAAGTTCAGTTCTGAATGATTAGGAGGTAAGTTCAGTTCCGCATGTTAAAAAGAGTCGAGTCCAGTTCCACTTGGTTAGATGAGTCCAGTTCAGTTTCAGACTTCTTTCAATAAAAAGTATTCATAACTTTCTGTTTGTAAGGCAAACCAGTATTGGATTAATGAATTGAATCATTGTTGTAAGATCCGAGTATTTCTTTGTCCCCTGTTTTCTCATCCTCTCTTTTCTTCCTGCATTTATTCTATCAGAGTTTTCTTGTACATGTGCAGGCTCATATTTTAAATAAACTATAAAACCCACCAAAAGTATATGAAAGTTATTATTCTTACTCAGTGATGACACTATAAACAAGATGTATAACGTTAGTATTTTCAAGCATCTCATCATGCTCTTTTATTAAATAAATTGAATTTTCACTATAAGGTTTTGTAGCTTTAAAAAATTGCATTAAATTGTTATTATATTTTTTACCTGTTTCATATCGATTATCTTTGAAAATTGTTACAAAACCATGCTAGGAGTACACTATTTGCAAACCTTTTTTCAGGCCAAAGTTAGCTGCAATGAGAAACTGGATTGTTATCTGTAATGTGAATGAATGGAACTCTGCTGGGATATTCCTTTTAACCTATTGGTTTGTGGGAAGAAGATTGTCAGATTTGATTAGCTAATTCTCACTATGAATTCCTATATTGCTCTAGGTCTTATGGGAAATTCTGTGGCAATGCCTTTCGCTGTGTGGTAACAGAAATCCATCCTGTATGTTACAAGTAACTACATTCCCATCAAGAAAAGCACAATATGATGCAATGTACAATCCAATTCTGAGAAACACTGCTTTTTGCCTGCTAAGCCTAAACTGTTCAGACCAAAATGCTTCCTTGATTAGCTTTATTCGTGAGCATTAATCAGAGTTTTACTTCAAAGGTAAATTTTACACAACAATGAACGTTGCAATCACTAGATGGATTCATGATTAAGTAGAGCACTTTCATGGAAAAAAGTAGAATCTGTAGAGAAGGATTCTTATCAGACGAATGCCATTTTTTAGTTACAGAAATCATGAAAAATGTTTATGGACAATATCTCACAGTTGTATGTGTTCTGCCTACTGTTTTTCATCTTCTAACTTGGTTTCTATTTGTTTTAACATCATGTAGCCAGTAAAACATGTAAAAGCTGGTGTTTATGTCCAAGGAAATGCGATACATTTAAATTTACAGGAAGCAAGTTTATGATAGTGGGTGCAACTGTGGCAGATTTCAGAAAATTAAAGAGTTGGGTTTCGGCCGTAAATATATTTTGAAAAATATATTCAGAAGTTTTTGTGGGACATTTAATCTTTATATATTATAATAGACACAACGTATTGGATTTTGACAGCTATTGCATGAAAGGGATGCCAAACGATGTTTGCACAGCTTCTCACTAGAGATACTGGATTCATGTTTATGTATTTTATAGTTTTATCCATATTTATGTATTCTTATCATATAACGAACATCATGCACATAATGTAGAACAGAGATAAAACTGAAGCATGTAACAAATCTGACAGGCATGCCACACAAAGGGAATGAAAGTATAATCTTCCATTTTGTTGTTCTCAATCAGGGCGTACATGGTGTAGTTCAGCATAATTTATTTGATCTGTCAATTAGACACAAGTTTATCTCATTACACATGAGAACCTTTGACTCATTCGTTCTTAATTCTACGCAAAACTGGAACGGTAAAAGTGGTTATATGATTATGAATTGCTACAACTTTTCAACCAACATAACTATTTGTTGCCACTTCCCAAGATTGTGGTCAGTTGATGCTGAGTCGTCAATGAACTAGAAGACTGAGAGTGCCAATATCTAATGTGAATATGATATTGATGTTGATGATAAATGTGGAAACTTGAATGCTGCTGTCGGAGGTATCAACATTACTGTTGAAAAGATGCCAACTCTTTTACTGTTCATCGATGAGCAAAATTGGACATGGTGACAGTGAATATTGCAAAATTGGTGATGATATCAACTTTCGGAAGTGTTTGTCAAGGACTTGTGCTACTTTGTTGTCATCACTGGCCCAAAACCTCAACCCAATTCATTGCCCTGGGTGGCTAGAGAAAAATTGCAGTTCATCATTTTTAATGCAATTAATCTAAAGTCTACCGATCATCTAAAAAGTGTGAAATTAGCGAATTTATGATAAAACCGGTTGCCAACCTTCCTGCCAACATCTCTGCTAGCTGTGTGTAATGCCCTAAAGTTTTCGTGTCCAAAAATTTGGTAATAATATTTTTTCAGTTAAAACACATGATTCAAGAAAGAGACATCCGAGGCAAAGAGTCATAATACACTGTTTGCTCGATTAGGAAAGTCGTAGCTACTTAAGAAAAACCAAGAACAAGGTCTTGAAGACAACGATTCAAACATCCTAGAAATTATTAGAAGGGTGATATAGATGTAGTTACCTCAAGATAGCAATCAGTCAACCAAACATTTATAGTGATCACACATTAATTAAACTTACTCAGACCTTGGACAACATTGATTGGTTGGAGTAAAGTTCTACTATTTTGATTAGATAACGAATGAGTTTATCAGCTAAGAGGAGAGAACTCGGATGTTTTCAAAAAGCATCAAAAGTTTGGTTAGACCTAAAATAATTATCTTTAAACAAGGAAAACACTTATTCAATTTTCCTTGCAACAATCTCCCAAATGGCTAGTTAACATACTCGGTCTAATTGTCTCTAAACCAAAGTTAGGTGATATTTTTAGTTACAAATCTAAGGCCAAGGAAACGGTGAGGCGGGACTACAATTTAATTAAATAAGTGCACATCATTAATTTCCAATAAAGGCTACGTTAGATATAATTTAGTGATGATGTCATGATATAATTTTTGATGATCCTTGATAGATTTAGATAAGGGCTTATTGTTCTTGAAGTTGTAACCTTCAAAATAAAAGATATCAACACATAACTATATTCGAAATTAAATTCGAGACTTGGATAAAACCTTTTTAAAAAAGGTATTCATATCTCTAATTATGCATAACTTCACCTACTCTTTCCAATTTACTTCAATTTCTTACTTAACACTCTTTCAACTATATTATATGCCCTTATTTGATTTCTTTTCCTTGACCCAAGGCCATGACCCCTTCAAGCCCCTTATTAAAATTGTTACATTTATTTTCCAGTTTCCTTTTCACCATGTACATTACTTAAAGATAAAAATTTCTAGGTTCCTACATTCCTGAAATTTACATTAACATTAAATAAAAAGGCACTTATCCTAAAAGAAGGTTATCCTTGGGTTAGAACTTAGTTCTCTTAATAAACTTTATTAGAGTAACCAGGGCGGCCTTCTCATAAGGCCTTTAGTTATAACATTCACATTGTATGTGTGTGTATATTAGTTATAATACTCATTTCATATATATATATGAAATGAGTGTTATAACTAATATATATAAGTATGAAACGAGTGTGTGTTATAACTTATATATATTAGTTATAACACTCATTTCATACTTATATATATTAATATATAGATTTGTATATATATATAATTTTTAGTTGAATTGAACATCTCAAAAACAATTGCAAAATTTTTTTAGGGATCAAATGACATGGTGGTTGGCCTCATAAAAAAAAAGCTGAGACTAAATAGATTATTTACAAATAGTCAACGTAATGCCTTAACAGTACTACTTAATGCATCATCTCGGGCAAAAAGAATGGAAAGTTTCAGAAATTTCTACAACAATGCTAAAATGAAATGGAAAGTTTTAGAAATTTTTACACCAAAGCAATTTTATGAGATATACTATATATAAAAGATTTACCATAATTACCACTAGATTTAGTTGTCTTGTACTCCAGTGACTCAACAACAAACTAAACCAAAACACACAAGCAATTATGTTTCAATGTTTCAAAGCTAGTTGTAAATATTATCACACTAGTTTATTCTACCTAATGATATTATTGGCTGGGTATTTTAGACAACATTTAGAGCAAACTCCACTTACATATGTCATGTTTATAAGGTCACACAACGTGTAGAGGCATTTTGTCAAATAATTCACCGGCTTCTTCTTTTGGCTAGCATGCCCTTCGACACCTTTACCATTATGCCATTTGGCTATCAAACTATGGTTTATTTGATTTAAAACCATCCAATGCTAATTTATTATGCCCCATTCTGGAAGGAATATTTCCTAGTCAAAAACCAACCATGGGGCACAATAGGGGAACCTAGCCAAAAGAATATGGCAATTAAAACAACTCAGCTAAAGCAAACGTACTAGTGAGGCCGGTGGGGCAGTGAGGAAGCGAAGCACTAGCAAAGGTTCAAAGTTCCTTCCATGTTTTAGAATTTCATTGAGACATTTTAACAAAGAGATGGTATGAAACCTTTATGTCGATACTCTTGCACGCTGGTCAAAGGCATGGCTTACACACAGGGAGGAGGCATATTCTCCATTATACTTAATATTCTCAGTACATTTATTATAGGACAAATCAAACTGCCCATCAGAATATTTTAAATGATTTATAAATTATAGATAAAGGGTTCCTTATATGTATACGTGTACATATATTAAAGTGGTATGCAGCCATAATAAAGTCAATATAAATTTCATTTGGTACGGGCAACTCACTCTCTCTACGCTATCAGCACCACTTGTATATATATATATATATATATTTTTTTTAAAGACTTTTCAGAAGTACTTTCAAGATTAAAAATCATTAAAGTTTCGTTAACCAAGGCAACCAAAGATTAAAGCGTTGTTCTAGAGGAGCGCTGAGAATCAAACAAACATATTGCCCATGGTAATACACACGCTGATAAGAAATTATTCTCGAAACTTAGGCCCATCATTCAATAATACATAGCGTGAATTGCTTAGATATTGTGATTAGATTCATTGACTCAGCGAAAATAAATATTATGATAAATTAAGCTTGTATTACACGGTTGGAGATATATAAAAAATACACCCAAGAAATTCAGAGAGATTCGCACACATTTCAGGTAGGGCCATGTATGGTCGGGTAATCTGCTCGAGCCAAAACAATTACCAAACCAAATAACAACCACCAGACTGATAGAAAGCACAAACTCCATTAATCAATCCATGCATAACTACAATTATTGACTCCATTTATGACCAAAAAAAGAGTGTAGAAGGCCACTTGCCTGGTTTGGAGAGCATGGCTCTCTTCTTATACACTCAACTTCTGCCAATGTCGTATCCCCTCCACTCCAAAGCTGCCATGCCACGACCCAAATGGCCGATTTATAGCCTCTAAGCCCCAGTGCGCTAATAAATTGGCCAGATTGGCCAACTACTCCCAATTGCGTGACTACAAAAACAACATTAATTGCCTTCTTTGTCCAATTGTTTCCCAATGGAAATTTAATGATAGGGTTGGTCTGTTGACATAATCCAATCCACCACCTTTTTAATAAAATTTGAACTTGTTTCAACACATTTATTCCTATTTTGACCTAGCATGGATTGGTCTTAAACAAATTTGTTTGAAGAGAATCCCTCAAAAGTTGCGATTGGAGACTCGCTTTTAGTGTTAAATAGGATGCACTCAATTTTTAATAAGAGAGTCGAGTCATTATGAGTTGTCTGATTTAATATGCCTCGTCCGCTCCTACTCCATATATATTGAGGCAAGTTAGATGAGAGTTGGGTGAAGGGGTAGAAGTTGTAGGTTGAAATGTCTTTTATTATTGGAGTGTATTAACGTAATTATTATTAATAATATTTATTGTAATAACAAAACGATCACTCAATTTTTATAGCACATAGTTCTCATAAGGAAAGAAATTTAGTTTAAATGTAAGGAATGTCGATAAGGCACGATAATATAAGGTTCAAAATGTGTTTGACCCTTTATGTATATAATCATTTATGCCAATAAGCAAATCTTAGATTTTTCTATAAGAATTATGTTGTGAGGCACAAATATCAAAGTGATTATCAAGGAATTGTCACCAACCACATTGCTCATTAGTTCCATGACTTAATATAATAACTCTTTGACATGAGGCAAAAGGTATTCATTTAGTCACACTACTACCATGGTTCCAAATTATACTATAATCTAATCGCAAGGAGAAAGGTTCAACAAATTGGGACTAAAGAAACTACAAAGTGATAGTGATCAAGGGGGTAACGTAAATGAGACACAAGCATAAAGGAGTCGAACAAAGCATCACGTGATAAGAATACGTTGAGATTGACAAGAGAAGTTTAGTTTACCATGAGGGGTGTTACACTATGTCTCATCCTTGATGCATGATCCCCCAAAATTGGCTGAAAACACTTTTTAGCTCTTGGTAGGTCACGTTATGATAAAGAGTTGTAGTTCATGAACTTCAATCTATACGTGCAAGAATATTGATTGACCCCCTTTCATGAGTGTTCTTAGTTCATCCATCATACATATTTCTTTTGATGTCTGTGTACACCTCTGGTATTGGTATGTCTCGGGTGCCTCCCAGAAACATATCGAAAACGTTCAGAAAGGTATGAGAAACGTATGTGATGTTTCTGGGCCCTTTTTGGACGTTTTTGGACATTTTCAGGAGGTACCCGAACATTTTCGAGAGGCACTTGAACGTTTTTGGGGTGTTTCTGGGCATGCTACCGAGTATCATGTGTTTTTGGCAGGGAAAAATAGTGGAAGTCAACAATTTATGGTATGTCCCGAGTACCTCCCAGAAATGTACCAAAAATGTCCAGAAAGGTACGGGAAACGTCTGTGACATTTTTGGGCCCTTTTTGGTCGTTTTTGGGCTGTTTTCGGGCATGCCCAAGGGTTTCGGGTAAGGAAAAACAATAGAAATCAACAATTTAAAAAAAAAATGCAAACCCAACCCAAACTAGATAGATATAAATAAAATAAACATTCAAATTTACATTTAGATATGGACATCTAGTTTCTTTTACTTTAAGTTATATTTTATTTATATACTTTCAGGATGTTTGGTGTGGTTTTAGACCTCTAGAACCTATAATGCAAATTCTAGGTTTAGGAGGAACTTGTCATATTTCAGAGCTACTTAGATTCCAGGGTTTTAGGATTTTAGACTTAGCCATATTTTAGGGTTTCAGTAAATGATAAAGTTGAAAAATAATGGGAGTGGCATTCATGATTTTGAGGGCAATCTAGATGATTTATTCTAGATTTGAATGTACATTTTGTCTTTGAAGTAATGAATGAATGCATACTATATATTTTTAAGTGTTTTATCGTCTATAGACAAATATGTTCATACTATGTATTTTCAAGTGTTTTATTAAAAAAAGGAGTAATATGTGTGTATGCATCTAATTTTGCTCGTTTCCCTATATCACTAATTTTGTCTAATAATCTTATATCTCGCCTTATGTTGTCTAATTCATCTTATTAATATCCATCAAGCCATTTGGTTTAATACCCCCTCTTCATTCTTCATGTCACATAATAACCTTATAACATCCTATAACCTAATTAATTCACCTAATTCTCCATTATCCACTAGCTAACTCTATTTATCTAATATTTATGAATTTAAAACTCCCTCCCACCTAACCTAGCCTATGAGTAGTCTCTCCTACACCCCTAGACTCTTTAAAACCCCTTAATCATGTGACCAATCACCCACTAATCATGATTAAACATCCACAAAGTTTGTAGAGGCTTCTACCTCTAGAACATTCCCTCCTCTAGAATCATCTAAGGAATTTATAATTCCTTAAATAATTCTCCACCATTGATCTTTCTACACTCATCTTTGAATTTTGTCCATTGATTCTCCCTCCTTCCTCTATTTAAATTAGCCACCCCTCCATTGCCAAACTAACTAGAAAATCCATGATCCCTCATGTTAAATTTTTATATCAACTAAATTTATCAAACTATCATCTTAGTCCATTGGCAAGCTATTCTCTATTGCTACAACTTCAAGGTCTGAGTCTACATCAAGTGATCAATCATAATCAAATTTGGAGCAAGATTGGGTCTAAGAGGTCATGATGCTAGTATAATTTTGTTTTGAATTCATTTTTGTTTTCATTATGATGTTGCTTATTTTGAGTAAATTTTGATATAATTTTCATATCTAAATTTCATTGTTCAAAATCTCCATCTTACATTTGACGTCCACAGTGGGAGCCCTCATTGGTGCTAATCTTGTGTGTGAAGTGTGATTGTACAACTTGTAGGTTTGTTAAGGCATGAATTTGGGCTCAAAATTTCAAAAATCTTGTTTTTCAGGTGATTAGCAACTGTGCTCTGCAAAGGGTGATTTTAAAATTGCTAGTTGCAATTTTGAAACTGTCAATTGCGATTTTAACCTCGATAATAACGACTTTGCCTTTAACCATCACAATAATGGCAAAATCACCTATTACTAGTTGCAATATTGCAAAATTGCTTATTTCTAGTTACAATCTTGCAAAATTGTTTCTTACTAGTTGCGATTTTAATTTCTATGTTTTTGACTTGTCTGGTTGTGATTTTTGTTGTAGCTCATAAATTGTCCTTTTATCAAATTATTAGATGTTATAATCTTGTTTATCTGTGAGTTTTAGTCTTTGTCTACCCTGGTTGGTTACAAGAAATAAAAAATAATTCTATCAAACTAAAATCATAAGATCTCAAACTTTCAAGCAAAATCACTTTTAGCTAGTTACGATTTTGACTCATAGTTGTGATTTTGAACAAAATTAAATGTTACTTAAGTTTTAAGAGCTAGTGTAAATATCATATTGGATAAATCGATACTCAAATAAGTCTTTTCAAGATCATTTAGTCTCGGTAAATCTATAAATAACTCATTTTTTATATAGTTTTCAAAATCGCCTTTAGTAAATCACAGTTTTGACTTGGTAGTTGCAATTTTGATATTGGTATCTACGTTTTTGACATCATATTTCATAAAATGTGTTCATTTTTGTAATCATTTTTAAGTCTGCTTAGCATAATCTATTATTGATATCTAGAATTCTGTACATATTAGATGTAACATAGCACATTCAATGTCAATACAGTCTGTTTTAGGCATTTCAAAATCGCTTTTGTGCTTTTGCAGTTTTGCCTCTGTAAGCTGTGATTTTGCTTATTCTATTTGTGATTTTGAACTTAACTATAATAGTTGACTTTGACAATTTATTCCCCATTTGCAAAATCGCCTATCTTAGTTGTGGTTTTGCACTTGTCATACGCGATTTTGAATATACGCGTGATTGCTGTCACACTTTGCATAATCGCTTGTTGCCATCTACGATTTTGACTTGTAAGAAATTTTGACTTTCTGGAAATGATTTTGCATAACACTAAGTGTGTATCTGTGATATTGATTATTTTAGTAGTGATTTTGCATTTAGAATTGCCTTATTTTTGCTTTCAAATTATTTTTTTGAGTGCATTTTTAAGATCATTTTTAGTGAATTTTGAGTCATTCTGAGCATCCCATAAATCTCAAATTGTGTTTGGTGTTGGGGGCGCTACCCCTTGACCCCAGACCCTCACATCGTGGCCCCTCATTCAAAAAAAAATTATAGTTTAAAATCTGTGATTTTTTTGTGTTTTTATTGAGGCTTATTGGACTAACATTTTGGTTCTATTTTCACAGGGGCAAATTTAGTTTTATCTATCAAGTTACTAGCCACTTGTCTTGTAGGGCATATTTTAACACATTTTTGCCTTTGTTTGACATTGTCTTGCAAGTCATATTTTTGTCTAGTGTCTTGTCTTACAGGTTGTCTTTCGAGATTGCCAAATTAATACTACTAATCACTTGCTTTGCAGGACCCCTGCTAAATATTTTGGTATTTTGAAAACCATTTTGTATATACATTTTTTAAATATCACAATTAATCGGCTAATCAACTTTTTGTCCACTTGTCTGTACTCGAGAGCTACATTGATGCATGCTCTCCTCTTTGTGTCCTAGCGGTGAGTCTTGGAGGATAAAAAACTACTAATAAACCTTTCCGTTTTTATTTTTTAGGGAGACAACATGACGTGGAAGTGATACCCACGCACTTGCTATAGTCCTAGGGAGATTGTGACTATGAATTTCACCACCATGCACAAATCTGCCCTCCGTGTTTTGACAAAGTCTAAATAAGAGGGACAATTGTCGTTAGGCCAAACAATTGACCCCATACAAGTCTTCAGTAAAAGGAAAGTTAATTCTCTGACCCAAGGATTAGATAACAACCTACACGGATCTGGGCCCCACATATCTAGTGTATATCGGGGACGCCCCTAGTAAGCCTGTATAACTTAGAATAAGACCTTTGGCTGTAACAAACGACTTGTTGCTAGAGTCAGTATCAACTCCCAAGTGCCCATTAAGTGCAAACAGAGTTGAGAGGGTTTGGTAGATTCTGTAACGGGTCACCGGCCTACAACCTCACCTGCAAAGTTGTTAGACGGTGCAGTCATCAAGTTACACTCTCAAATCAGTTTACTAGTAATAGGTTTGTGGATTGCTTGGTTTGGTGTGTGTCATGCTAGACTAGTGTTGTTTGTAAGTTGAGTCAACATTTCACCCAAACCTATATGCAACTATCTAGGTCTCCTATATCATCATCTTGTATATCCTTGTCTACATCATATTGCCTTGTACATTTTACCCTTATCCCCATCTTGTACATTCTTAAAAATCTTGTACATCCTTATCTACTTATCATATCTTTCATCATGTCTTTTATAATCTTCTATGTCTTGTACATCTTATCACCCCATCTTAGACATATCCTAATCTAGTCTAATCTTCTTTGATCATCTACCTATCACGTATTTAATCCTTCATTGCACATCTTTATCTAAGTTATCCCATCTTGTCCTTACACCATATCAACCTAATTATATCTTGTTAGTCTCCATCATCATCTCATATTACATTCTTAATCATTTTGTATATCTTTATCTTGTACATCCTTATTGTATCATTATCCTTCATCTTATCTAGTCTTACCTCATCTAGATAAATTCCATCTTACTTTCTCTTGCCTATTTATGCTACAACACATCTAGTTGGCTCTTTAGGTCACACACTTGTCCAAACCATACTCACCACACCCATAGTCATCATTGCATCACCAACCTTATATACTTATCTTAATCTCAATCCCATCATCCTTGATACCTCCATTTATCTCCATGATCTTATATCCATCCCACCTTGATCAAATCGGTCTAAGTCTTAGCTAGTCCTTTTGTTTTCCTTACATATCATCCTATCACTCTATTCCACCATCATCACTCGTTATTCCCTACTCAGCCAATACCCTTTTAACAACCTATCACTTTGTCAGTTTCAATCTAGCATCCAGTCATCCTCAATCCAATTGTCTCTAATCTAGTCATCTTGCCTATTCATAAATAACACCCATCTAATCATCATCTTGCTAGTTTAAATCCATACACTAGTTAAATCCCCATCCATTTGCTAGCTTGAAACTAGGCATTGTTGATAGATCATTAGCAATCTGATCTTAGTTTGATATCATAATCCATTTAGTCTATCTCGTCCTCACCATCACCTATCATACTAGCTTAATCATTCAAACTTACTTTGTCTAAGGAACATATTTTTATCTAAGACCTACTCTCACATCAACCCCCTTTTATCTACCTTTCATCCATCACCTATTTATTATCTACCTACATGGATTTGGACCCAGTTCTTGTAGAACAATACCTATTTGCCAACAAGGATGAGATCCTTTTGCGGGCCCTAGAAATGGGTGCACACCTACCTGTAGACCTTGATCCCATCAAACCTAAATTAATGTGTCATGTCCTTCCCCATCAACAATCTTCATCTACACTTGGCCCATGTGATAAGCTACCACGATTAGCCACATTGTCCCTTCATCATAACCATAGTCATAACGCTCCCCAATATACAAGTGATGAGGTCACCCTATTTCACAAGTATATCTTTGCCAATAAGGACGAATGCCTTTTACGGCTATTGGAGATGGGTGCCCGTCTTCCCAATACTTTGAACCCCTAAACCTAAGGTCACCTACCAAACAAGTGCCTCATCAACCCTTATCCACATCTAATTCTTGTGACAACCAATCCCATTCTGATCCCCCATCCACTAGTCCTAGTCCTCGTCATGACCTTCCTAGTCAGTATAATAATAAAGAGATTGCCTTATTTAATAAATATATTGTTGCCAACAAGGATGTAGTCCTCTTGCAGCTCTTAGAAATGGGTGCTTGACTTCCCATAGGCTTCCACCCCATTCAACATACTTACCTCCAGTTCATACCCGTCCACAATCAAATCCTCCATTTATCCCTCATCCTACTAGCAAAGGGAAGCATAACTTGTCAACCTCATCTAATTCCCATTCATCTCTTAAACAATCACACACACCACCATCCCCCAATATCATGACATCACCATTGCATTCTTCCACTCTTAAATCCTACATTTCCACTTCCAACACTATAGACAAGCAGTATACCCCCCTCCCAATATCCACAAAAGCCCTATTTTGGAAACTAGAGGCCATAGGCATGATTGTCTACTCGAAAACAAGACCTCTATATTTATCCAAACATATGCCCTCATGGTATTTAGCAGAACAATTTTGTCTATACCATAAAGTTCCTGGGCATTCTATTAATAAATGTCGCCCTTTTAGAGATTATGTCCAAAACTTAATTGATAATGGTGACATTAAAATTGAGGCCAAATCCAATGCATCTACAACTAGTTGTGTGCAAAAAAGGGTATGCTAAGGTGCGCTTCCTAACAATGATCAAGATTCTTCCCTCCTCAACCAAGGTCATACCCCAATACTTGCCATACCACAATCATTCCTCATCAAACCATCCCTATCTCTTATTCACATCAAATATCCCACTTTCACAAATGCATTAACTATAAAACATCCATTCACAAACCCAAGGTGAAGAAGGTACTTGTGGAGAATGATGCTATCCAAAAGGCCCTCTCTATGGTTATTATCAAAAAATAATCTATTGGCGACATCACCTCATCAACATCCCTATTGGAGTCAACATCAAAATGGTCAGGATCATATCCAACATCAACATATGAATCAGAATACATGTCAGAATCATCATCCCTTACAGGATAACGAAAGTCATGCCGACACCTATCTCTTTGAGGATATATCTAATTCAAATGTCAACTAGTCAGAAGGTATGACTCTTGATCCATCTCAAGATGATGAAATTATAACATAATTCTTGGATGCTTTATTAGTCGAAGATCATTATGACTCAACTTTACATGATAATTCTACAAAGAGTCTTAGTGATTCTTTTGAGATTCTTGAGGACACTTTTTCTGACGCTAATGTTGGGTCTCCTAGTAGCTTTTATGAGGACTATGATGCCCATCATCCGTTTAATCCACCCCTTTCATCAAACATCCCTAATCATCCACCTCTTGTTAACAATCCCTCCATCCCACCCCCTGAATAGGACAAATAGGAACACACATCATTGGATTCCCTTCAACATGCAATCTCGTGCACTGAATATACAAGGATCCAAGCCAATAATAAATTAATCAAGCCAAACAATCGAGTCAGTTGTGATCCACAAATAATCAATCAAAATAAAAAAGAGCTTTTTAATTGGCCAAGTCAAAAAGCATCATCCCCTAGTCAAAATATCCTTGAGGTGGTAGGGGACCATCAAAGTCAAAATAGTCATCACATATCAATTCAAAGATCACATTCCTCTAGTGAAGCCCAAATTTAGGCACCAGGGGGTAATCAAAATCCAAGTCAAATATCAACAAGTCAAAAATATTTCAAAAGTAATATCAATATGGTCGACAATCCTCTTAATATTTGGATCAAAGAGCAAATAAGTCAGAAGGTCTTGGATCCATTAACCTCATTTAGCATACAACACAAATAAACAATGTTCCCTCCATCGTATCTAATGATGTATGTAACTGTTGAAGCCAATTTTTGATCTCTACCTAGTCACATCGATCCTCATCATATCACTCATCCACATCCTCTACCTCAATATCAATACCATCCAATTCCATCCCTGCCACACATCACTTTCTCGAACAACATCGTCTCTTGTGGGGGTTACAAAGACACCTGGTTGAGACGTCTAGAGGATGGTCACTCAATAATCAATGAAGGTCACAAGGACGTTAATACATCCATCATTGACAACATGATCCTAGTATCACATCTCCTTAGAACAAGTGTTGGCTAAAGATCAAGAAAGTGTTATCAATCCTGCATCTCGCACCCATATCCAATAAATCAAGATGAAAAAAATAATAAAATCATTCATCCAACGGTGAAAACCAATCTTCTAGCACCTTGGGAAAGTACTATGATGAAAACCGATTTTTGGCATCATGGTAAAATAATCTATTATCCACATTGTGCCTCAACACTTGAAGGCAAATCCATTCCATCCCTTGTCAATCCCATCCATGCCATCATTATCTCTCCTATCCCTCAGTTCATTGTTCCTACCCATCATTTGCCATCTTACATCCTATTATGTCCATCATTTCCTCCTGCATTGACCTTCGTAAAGGACATGAAAGATGTTTTGAGAAATGTTCTAGAATCATCTTGGCATATCTTGTACTTGACACTTGGGCAAATAGACATCTAGCTCCTTCACGATATGTCGTTGGTAATCCCTAGTCTATTATCTCTTGGTCCTCATCCCCTTTTCAGTCTCACTTCCCCCTTTTATCATCCCATCCAACATTCCACTTGTCCTCATCCTGGTTGTTAGGCTTGGTATTCCTTTTGCTAGTAACCTCCTTTTGTATAGTGTATATACATATCTAAAAAAAAAACCCTAAAAATTATAAAATTTACAAAATCCCAAAACCTCTAAGTTATCTTGTCTTATGTCTTGAGTATCCCATTCATCTTATCCTATGTCTTATGTTATCCATCTCATTGTCATCTTACCTTGTCTTATGTCCTAATGGTCTTATCATTTTTTTTCATCTTGCCTTGCCTCAACACCCTAGTTGCTTTGTCTTATGTCTTATGTAGCCTTATCCTAAATCGTATTCACTAGTCTACTCCAAGTTCTTATCCTTAATCCAAATTTACATCATGATCATCATAACCAACTTAGTCCAACTCATCACCTGATCGATCATCCCCTTGACTCTCATCAGGGCAACAAACAAGACACTAATCACAATGCATCTTTATGTAGATACTTGTGTATATTACTTGTATGCTCTGTGACTTCTCTTTTATATAGCTGCATATGTTTGTTTGCTTGTCTATGTTTATCTTATTTTATTTGTCTTTTAATTAGTTTTGCATCATGTCTCTTTCATCAAGGGTGCAATGAACAAGGATGCTATGATGGAGCCAAAAAAGTTATAATAATGCTTTTGCGTGCCCTATGCAGAGTTCATCATTTTCCCCTTTTATAATAATGTACTTTGGCATAACGTCCTTTTGATCATATTTATATCATGGGGAACATTGCCTAGTGCTATATTTACATTGGATTGCATAGACTATAATGAGACTTGTTACAACAATGATGGCTTGAAAATGAACCACACTCATCATTTCTCCCCTCCTATGTCACTTGCTTAATCGTTGAATTGCCTAATCGTCTAATCATCAAGTCTATATCCACCACTTGATCATCTATTAACCCGTCTAACCTAACCACATGTCATAAAATCTAACATTTCATCTCCCATCATTTCTCCTAATTCTTTTTATGTCTAATATCTACGTCACATCTGCTATCTAACAACTAACATGTTTTAAAGTCATTATCCTCCTCCTCTAGTCTATCTTGTCATCTATCATCTAGTCCGAACTACATTGTTTTGAGGTCTTTTCAAACTATGTAGGCAATGCTCAGTCAAATGGTGTGCTTGAGGTCAACTCGACCACTCTTTTCTCTTTCCCTATCATTCATCATCACAACTCTCTTGTCCCTCATCATCCTCGAGTCTTGCATCAGTCATCCTTGAGCCATAATATCATCAATCAATTATTCAATTGATCAATCCATATCCACTCCGCAATCATCTCCCCAGTCTTCCCATTCAATTGCCCGTACCTATTGATTGGGCCCGACAAATCACAACATCCATCTATTCTTCCATTAGTCATCTATTATCGCTGATTGGTCAATTCATCATTTAAATATTACGGTTTCCTCCTTCGATTAGGACATGATCAGGAACGTAACTTTATTATCATCTCTTGTTCCCTTGTGCATGTCCTTGCTAGGGGTATCATTGCTATTAATCGCATTGTGGCTGATTGATTCGATGCATTGCAGTTTAATTCTTCTCCTTTATCTTTTGGTCATTTGATCATAGCATTTCTTCTCTCTCATCTCCATCATATCGTTTGACTTCAACTTTGAGCTATACTAATCTTATCAAATCATTGTCTTATCTAGGCCTAAAACTCTCCCTTGCATGTGTCCTTGCTTGGGATATGTTGAAAGCTTGTGGCCTTTATCCTGTTGGTCTGCAACTTTCTTGGGCATGTCCTTCCTTGGGATAAGTTGAAGTCTTATGACCCTTATCTTCCTGGTCTACAACTCTCCTTGGCATGTGTCTTTGCCTTGGATATGTCAAAAGTTGTGACCTTTTATCATCATCATGTTACGGTTGATTCCCCTTTGGGATGTGTTGACAACCGTGACACTATCATTTTCACTCCGTGTGCATAAGTCTTTGCCAACGGCATTATAACTTTGTATGTCACTACTTAGGTCGAGTCCATCTTCTTCATAATATATCCCACATCTAACATCCCAACCCCTTATCTCATCACACATCCCACCCCTCATTGCCTCTTTCGAGTGTCCATCCGACTCCTTCCTCTCTGCATGTCCCCTCGAGGGGCCATCATGTGTCTACTAACATCATTTACTAATAGTCATCCATGAGCGTCTTTCTTCTTTGAAAGACCATTACTTTTCCCACTTCATCCATTCACAATGCCCTTTCAAAGAGGGAAAAAATGTATGCATCTAAATTTGTTTGCTTCCCTCTGTCACTAATTTCATCCAATAATCTTATATCTCACCTTATTTTATCTAATTCGTCTTATTAATCCCCTTATATCCATTTGGTTTAATACCCCTCTTCATTTTTCATGTCACATAATAACCTTATAACATCCTATTACCTAATTAATTCACCTAATTCTTCATTATCCACTAACCTTATTTATCTAATATTTGAGAATTTAAAATTCCCTCCCACCTACTCTAGCCTATGAATAGCCTCTCCTACACCCCTAGACTCTTTAGAACCCCTTAATCATGTGACTAACACCTACTAGTTATGATTAAACATCCACAAAGACTCTAGAGGCTTCTACCTCTAGAACATTCCCTACTCCAGAATTATCCAAGGAATTTTTAATTCCTTGAATAATTATCCACCATTGATCTTCTTACACCCAACTTTGAATTTTGTCCATTGATTTTACCTCCTTTCTCTATTTAAATCAGCCACCACTCCATTGCTAAACTAACTAGAAAATCCATTATCCCTCATGCTAAAATCTTATATCAACTAAATCTATCAAACTATCATCTTAGTCCATTGGCAAGTTATTTTGCATTGCTGCAACTTCAAGGTCTGAGTCTACATCAAGTGATCAAGCATAATCAAATTTGGAGTAAGATTGGGTCTAAGAGGTCATGATGCTGGTATAATTTTATTTTGAATTTATTTTTGTTTGCATTATGATCTTTCTTGTTTCAAATTTTGAAAATTGGTGTTTTGAGTAACTTTTGATATAATTTTCATATCTAAATTCCATTGCTCAAAATCTCCATCTTACTATATATAAATTTTGATATAATTTTCATATCTAAATTTTATTGCTCAAAATCTCCATCTTACTATATATAGTAAGATGGAGATTTTGAGCAATGGAATTTAGATATGAAAATTATATCAAAATTTACTCAAAACACTAATCTTCGTACCCATGACATATCCAAATCAAGGTTTTTGAAAAATAGTGTACCCGTGTACCCAAGACGTATCTGTACCCGTACCCAAACAACATATTTGACTTGGTTGAGTTTGCCATTACACTAGAAGAAACATTTGGAGTCCTGATTTTTTCTTAAAACCCTATGCTAGGATTTGAAATTGATTCAATTATCTTGTCCACTTCCTCTGTATTGTTGCTGAGTGGCGCTTCTCTATGTTAGTTGCAGCTGCTTTAGGCTTGATCATTTCCTCCATCCTTTGTTGTTTATATAACCTTCTAAGAAGAATTTTTAGTATTTGTTGTTCATGGTATTAGAAACTTATGTTTCCATCGTCAACTCCCTCTTGCTCATCAGTATCAATGATTTATTCATCTACCACACTTACACTTTTAGTTTAAGAAACAATTCACTTTCATTGTTTTCATTAGTAGTAGTATTAGTAAGATGCAATCATTATTCATTAGAAAGAATGAATTTTTTAAATTATCATCCCATTTGAATTTGTTTTCTCTCGAGACACCAAAGCCAGTACTTTTTTTCTTCTAAGAATGACTAATGCATTGTAGAATTTGGTTCCGCTTCCAATTTTTAGAATTATGTTGTAAAGTCATAGTTAGGTGGTTCCAAGATCGAATCATTGTATGGTTAGTCCAACACCATTGGCGAGTTTTGGCTTATGTCATCATTGAATTTGGATATTCCTCTTATGAAATTGGTAATTTAAAGTTTTGATGTTGCTCATTTATCTTTGGTGATGCCATAATAATTTCGGAAGGTGATAATGTTTCACCATTTATTTTTACCACATTTGAGATATTTTTTCCCTTACACTTTTCTACCCTAGTTGGATGTCTCCTCTTGATCTTGGTTTTTCTTTGTTCTTTTTCCATTTGTTGGATTGATAATTGCTCTTTTAGACTTGCTTGCATTCTAACCTTACCCAGTTACAATACTGCCATATGGTCTTGTAGAGGAGGTTTTCAAGGATATTTTTAGTGTTTCTTAAATCACTTCAAAAACTTCTTAAAACCGTGTGCAATTGGTTGAGGAGTTTTTTCAAGTTGTTTTTTTTTAAGAAATTTGCATAACCTGTGCTAAGTTGCTGGATTATTATTGTATTACTTTTTGCCCTTTGGGGTCTTGCTATATGTGCACGCCTCGTTTATTGTGGGGAATGCCCTTTATAATGTTTTTAGACCATGTGATATTGGTGCAAACCCATCAGTTATCTTATCATTTTGAATTGGGATGTATGCGGATGAATTGGGGTTGTATTATTGGCTGAGCTTAGCCTCTATAATTTCCTTTGGACTACCCTCTATGATTTTATTTTTACCAGGGAATTTAGTGTAAACCCTGTCAATTATTTTATTAAGATTTAATTGCATATAGACCATGGAGAGTTGTTTTTAAGAATTGTTACTGGGCATAACTGTTCACATTAGAGAGTGGTGAACTGTACTTCTTGGGCTTGACTATACTTTATGCTGACTTGAATCCAAATCCTCCTTTTGATTATGCTATAGTTGGATTACTTTGTTAAGATCTTGAGTTGTTGATGGTTATGCTAATTTGTGTATGGTAGAGGTGGTATGAGAAATTTCTGGGAAGCATAATACAACTTGACATTTCAAGCATTAAGACGTCGAATTCACAAGCTCAGATTTTATATCTGAAATCTGCCTCCCTGAGTTAGATGTTGATAATAAAAGGCTAAGTCAAACTATTATGCATCCTCTAATGGATGTTGCATCCCTGGTCTCATTTGAAACTATTGAGTTAGAAGGTTATTGTTTCCTATTAGTTTTGGTTAATGTTCTAAACCTATTATTATTGTCCTTTATTTTGAGTTGCTTTATGGAGTGCTTGACTGTTATGATGTGGACCATGGTTTTTGTCATTGTATGTTCATAATTTTTCGATAAAACTTGGATGACTAATTTCACCATCTATCTGATGGTTGAGGTGGTCAGGGCCATCGATGGTTGGGCTCATCAGACTATACCTTGGGGTTTGGACATCTTACAGATTGAGGACTCATCTCCTGTTGATATGGTTTTTTGCATTTACCACTAATTGTTCCAGTATATTTAGGAAATTGTATATATGCTAATATTTATAAATGATTATGGAAGCTTTATTGATGTAATTAATTCTTATGATTATGTTATGAGACTTGTATCATGGATTTTGGTGATGTGGCATTATTATGTTAGCTCTTTGAAGTGATACACATGCATAACTATGTATACCGCATGCAGGGTAACATCTCAAAGCATGGGTATCAAGTATCCAATGATCTTTTTATGTAATTCTGATTTCTCATTCTTGTTATATGACTGTAGCAATTGTACTCTTGTAATTACATTGTGAAATAAATGCTGATATTAGAAGCTTGTTCTGCTATTAATTAATGAGAAATGAATTAGTTTGAGTAATAGTGTTCTTGAGCTAATCCTCCTTGAATTCATATTTAAGAATGTTGTATCTTTACATTTGAGCGTATAGAAGTGAACTATACTAATCTTATTCTTGTTTAAATTTTGGACGTGAATAATATCTTACCTTGAGGTGCATTATATGCTTAAGTCTGAAAGCTCTTGATTGTTTTGATAAACTTACACGGTTATATTCAAAACCATAAAGAAGATTACAATAGTATGAATAAGGATGCAAATTGATCTTGAGGGGGAAATTGATCATTGTTGCTAATTTATTGATTCACTTTGATTTCAATGGTTATTAGTTTGAATCTTTCCTTGTTTCAATAAGTACGAGGAGTTGGCCTTAATTGAAAAAGTTTATTGTTGAGTATTAAAACCATGATGAAGGTTTATTAAACATGCTTTCTGGTTATTGATTCATGGAATGCTATGTAGGCTGAGTTGGGTCTACCAAAGTGTATTAAATGGGCGAATTATTATTCTGGATCAAGTACAAACATAATAATGTTATCTTTCTAGTTATGATGAGTTTTTGAAAAAAAAAAGAACTAGAAATTGGAAATGTTATTTGCCTTCTTGGGATCGCTGGTTTAGCTAGTGCCTACAACCGATCAATATACATTATGAACACTACTGTAAGTTGGAAAGTGATGTCTAGTCATGTAGATATTATTCTTGACCTTAAGGAGATACAACTCTTATTAATATGGGCTTTACACTGTATATGCTATGTTCTTGATTGTCACAGATAGCCATTTCAATTGCTTAAAGCAATGAAATGGAACAAGGGCGATCTACCAGTTATGATAAACATTTTATCTCGCCTTAATGTCGCTACAAATTAATTGGATCTGCAATAAGATTATTGTTCATATTCATAACTTTGGCAACCCAACTTGGTTAAGACAATATCTAGAATTGAGTTAGGATTACCTAGGACTTTATCCTCATCTCTTTTTATTATAAGTAGATAAATCTTAAGTTGCAAGGAATTGAGAACTCTTGAAATCATGGTGTATCAACCAATTGATGGTTGGCTAGCTGGATTTAAGCTTGCTAATTGATATTTAATGCCTTTATTATAAATATGCTGCCCTCCTTGCATTGGTCATACACACTTGATAGAGAGCGACCTCTTCTAATGATTATGTTTTCATTTTAATATGCATGGCATAATGTATTGAAATGAATAAATTCTATCTTGATGGAATATACTATAGATTCAATTTTGTATTTTATATGAATTGATTGATGAGCCATGGATATGTTGGCTAGTTGGACATTGGTGTCTATGCTTAAGGTGATTGCAATTGACCATTTGTATCTTATTTTTATGTACACTTCTTGCTAAAGCAATTAAGTGTTGGGAGTCGATTTCATATAGGCATTGACTATGCTAAAAAACCTCTCGAGTGCTGAAAATTTAATCATATCACAGTTGTTCATGTCTTGACTTCTGGTTAAGGTCAAAGTGATGTGTTGTCAATGACTACTCTTCCTTTTAATAGGGCATTGATTTAATCATTTGGGTAATATGAGTATAAAGGCTTGTACTCAATAAGTAAGCTAATAATTATTTCCTCTTGGCTTGTTAATATACATGATATCATATGGGACTAGCAGTATAGGCGGACTCATTTTGATAATGGTGAAATTACCAATCATAAACCCTTGTTATTGAAATACTCTCTCTTATGGGATTATTATTATCTGAAGTTATGCATGCTTAAGCTCCTTAGGACTAATGTATGGTGCCATGGCTACAAAACTCAATATTTGTTTTATGAAATCTGTACAAGTAGCTCTATAGAGTGGCCCAGTCTATTATTGGTTACATTGTGTTTTAATGAATTTCAACTTATATTTCAAGAAGGGAAAGAAGAAGAAACTAAATAAGGGTATGGTTGAAAAACTTGTTTGATTGTGCACACGTATCAAATGATTGTAAAGAACTCTTTAGCTTGGGAGAATGACTTGCATACAAGACAACACTCAAGCAAAAAGTTGGTTAGATGGATAGTTGAGTGGATTTTCTAATGCTAGTTAGATTCTAGAAGCAAGAGCTTCTTCGGGCGCTGTCAATCCACGCATTTTAAATAATTAAGTTTATAAACAAAATAATAAAATATTGCATCAATAATAAAAAGGTACTGAAATTGAACACAATAAATGCTTTGCCAAAAAATAGACTAAAAATGACTAATATAACAATGAGCAAGTCAACACTAGTGCTAAATGGGTTAAGTGTGCTTAAAAAAATCAAGTAGGTGTCTGTGAATAGGCGGGACACAAAAAATTAGATTTGGTTGAGGGTAAGAGGGTGAAAGTAACTCGTTATTTTCTACCATAGTGACAGTCGGTGGTTGAGATGACCATCAACAGTTAAGGTGACCTTTGGCGGTTAAGGTGACCATTGACGGTTGAGACAACTGTCAGCTATTACTGTGTGTTGGCTCTGGGTAATAAATGTCAGATTGACGAGATCACAGAGTTGGATTCTGAGAGATGGGTTGGTGCTACGCTGATTGTGAAATAGAAGTAAAGTAAATGAATATTAGAAAACAAGTACTTAGCTTGTAGAAGATTGATCAGATGAATGGTCGAGGTGGCTGGCTCGTTGATAGAGTTTGACGTGATTTCGATAGAGTAACGGTACTTCGCTGTTGACCGAGGGGTGGAGACAGATTAGCTCTCTATTGTGATGGCTGGATTGCTGGATCCCTGATGATAATTGACCTGCAAAAAAGAAACTTTGGATGCACAAGATCTTGACAACAATCGTAGATGATTTTCACCTCCCTGCTCCTCTCTTTTTATAGGCAAGAAAGGAAAGGTGCAACAAGATGTTAACTAGGCTTTTTAATTTTAACTTGTGCATGCAATGGATCGCATGTGGATTTAGAAAAGCTATTTTTAGAAAATCAAGGTGGATGCTTACTGTTAGTGTTTGGGTTGGTGGACCCTAACCATCGGTGGTCGTCCTGACCATTGACGATCGAGGGCCAAGGTACAAAATGGGTAAAAAGGTAGGTTAAGTTGGTTAAACTAACCATGGTTAGGCTTGGTTAGGGGTCGAAGAGTCAAATTGGTCCCAAGGGGGTCTTAAGGTGGTCCAAGAGTGTTTCGACATTCATAATTGCGATGTGTGGATTTTTGATGTCTACATTTTGCCCCTTTTTGTTATGCGATTTTCCATCAACACGCTGCAAAACAAAAATAGATTACTGGTCGAAGGTTTGGTTGTCTTGAGTATGGGAGGAGGTGTTCCCCCTCAAATTTAGAGTCGATGAGGTAAAACAGAATCGAGTGTGGGTTTGATAAGGTGGATGAAGGTGATGATGAAGGTGGATGTCATGAAGCTTGGGCACTAAAACGCAAAGTGCACAAAATGCAACAAAAAGTGTGATAGTGAAGATTGTGCAATGACTAGGTTGCCATAGTTGGTAAAAATAAAGGTCGGTGGTAGAAAGACAAGTGACAAGTAGATGACATGACTGCATGTAGGCATGACGACTGGGTACACTCATAAACACAAGACTCTTAGGCAATGTTTGTGTTTCTGTGGGTATTCAAGGTAGGAAGTATACCTGATGAAAACACAAATAGGTTAAGTGTCATGGGTATCCGAGGTAGGAAGTGCTCCCGAGAAGACACAAGTGGGTTTGGTATGCGCAAGGTGCCGCAAGTTAAAAAAGTGATCAACATGGTAATGTTGTCGTTGTGGTCAAAGGACCAGACAAAAGTTGTCACAATATATGCGCTAGGTTGGGCCGAAATGGACCAATGGCGAGGTGTTTGGGGTGGGTAGAGAAGGTGGTCTTCATGGGTGGGTTGTTGATGAGTTGTGCATCGGAAAAGTTTGATTGAATAGACAACTTGGTAAAAAGTGAAGACTTTAACCGTCGACGGTCAGGGGTCCAAAGTGTGACTGTCGATGGTCACCCTGACCGTCGATGGTCAGAGTGAAAACACTAAAAATTCAACGGTTAAAAGTAATTTTGAAAGTCATTTTGTTCATTTTAACTTTTTCACTTTTAAGCTCTCACTTTTGGCATGCGTGACAAAAGTGTTGACAGTGACTGCTGGGTAGGCGAGTGATTGGGGAGTGGACCAAGGGGACTGAGATTGACATAATTTGACCGAGCGAGGATGTAGGGTGTGCATGGATGCAGACGAGGATGGACGGGTCTACGACTTGCTCCTCAACAATGGTCGAGGAATGAGGTAGGTGGTGCCCTTAAATTGATAGTTTAGCTCGATTTTGCAATTGCATTGGGTTTTGAGGGTGGTTGTTTGATTGTTTGCGTTTGAATGGGTATGCCCTAGTTAGGGTTTGTTTGGTTTTTTTTGATGAATTTGATGGGTAAAAATTAAATTGGGAGGGTAGGTAGGTTGGGGGTGGGGTAGAGATCAAGGTGAGGGTAAGAATTTGTTATATTTGGGTGGGTTTCAAGGTAGGGTAGAGGTCAAGGGTTTTGCATCGACAGTTACACAGTGACCGTCGGCAATCACCCCGATCATTGATGGTCGAAGTCCATCAACAGAGCACCACCCAACCATTGACGGTCATAGTGACCGTTGACGGTCAACCAAATAGTAACTGGGTTTAACAAAAATGTTGAAAAAATGTATGTGTATAATAATTGTTAATGGATGTTTAAATTTTGCAAGTTAAAATGGGTATATAAGATGCTAGATCTGTTTGAAACTTTTGATTGAAGTGTTGGGGTATTGTTTGCAAGTGACAACCAATAGTGACTGTGAGGTAATAGAGTTTAGTTTTTTTGGGAACTAAGTTGTGTTTTCAAATGAATGCTTGCAGGCCTGGGAGCAAGTACATATGCGTGATTGAGTGTCGCACATCTTCATGGAGATCCGCCAAGGGATGACCCCAACTGATTGGGTACATATGGAGGTTAACCTCAGAGTGATGGGGCACTGCCAGTGTGTGCCCCATGATGCATCTATGATCGTGGTCCTCATCGAGAGATGGGATCCGACCATGAACACTTTCCTACTACCCACTGGGGAGCTCACGATCATACTAGAGGACATGCATCAGATTACATGATTGTCCCTATGGGGTGACCCAATTTACCACATAGAGCAAGAGGAGCACGATGAACATCTAGAGCTATTGTATGGAGATGATAGTTATCATGTCAGATGACATGCTGGAGGATTCAACGACAGTATGCTGCATCAGAGGGTGCTAGGGGAGAGGAGAATTATGACTATGTTGATGATGGTCGTTTCATGTTTTGCCCTTCTTGAGTTGAGCAGTGGGCGGTTCCCATACTTGTTACTGGGGGTATTGGTTGATTTTTTGTTGGGGTAAACCATATTCGATTGGGTACCTATTCTCTTGGTGTAGATATACAGGGAGTTGTGGGGATTCAGGGCCCACAAGAGGTATGGCATCAGTGTCGGTCTAGTTCTACACTGCTAGGCCTATGAGCACATCTGGGTGCTGAGGCCGATGGGATTGTCGTGGATGAGATATGCACATATTGAGCTCCCAATCGATTACATGAGGTGGAGAGCTAAATTTTTTGCTTCAAGTGCAAGAGGATGCACACATGATTTATAGTGGTTCAGGGGTGCATTAGATGCACTAGTGATTGGAGATATTACTTGGAGACCATATGTTCAGTTTCTAGTATGGCCTAGCTACAGGGGACAGACATTCTCCTTGCAGAGTTATAGGTGGATTTTTAGTAGGAGGGATGGGGAGGTAGAGCTTATTCCCTTTGATAGGGTTCGCAGGTAATTCATTCTGGGTCAGGGTATTTTAGGGGTGTTCCCCAGATACAGGGACGAGGATGTTGAGATCCTTTTTCTAGACCCACATCTAGTACGGATATTGCTAGACCATAAGGAGTTGCCAGCAAGGGCACATATAGATGACGTCAGCTTTGCAGATGGGTACATGGCATGGTACCAGGATTTATATGCGATTGCATATTTTGGTGGGGATGATGGTGGCTAGAGTTTTCACTCACTGTCCAACATAGCCTTGATAAGATGAGTATAGATTCCATCATGTGTTTCCCTGATAGCATGAGAGGCTTTATGACTACATAAGCAACAGAAGACGAGACCATCAAAGTCATGCTTATAAAGAATTCCCCCCATAATGGTATAACGTGAGGTACTCTGGATAAATGCTTTTCGATCATTCCTGGAAAGCCCAGAAGGAACGATGGCAAGGTTGAGATAGTCAAAGGTCTGCTGATACCAAATGTCAGGTTGGGTCTCTTCCACATTGAAAATGGTGGGAAAATTTGGTTTGACATAGGAAGGTTGGGTAAGTCTGTGGATAATGATAGATAGATTGGAGTCAGAGGGTGCAGACGGGATCTAATAGGTGAGGGAAGCCATGGTATCGACGAACGTATTGGTAGATTGTGGGGTTGATTGGATGCGGTAGTGTTCAAATGATGCTAAGAGTTCATCAACTAGTCGTTTTTACTATTGCAAAACATCATTCTTACACTGGTAAGAGTCGTTGATTTGATTGACCACAAGCTAGGAGTCATCAAAGATGATTGTTTTAACTCCCAAGGCTAACACGATATGAAGGCCTATTATTAGGGCTTCATATTCAACCATATTATTGGTACATTCAAAGTCAAGCTTGAAGGATAAAGGAAGGGCCTCACCATCAAAGGGAATAAGGATGATACTCGCTCCCCTACCATGTTGACATTTTGATCCGTCAAAGAATATGGTGACTTGATAGGTGAAGTCCGCTTGATAGACGGTTGTGATGGACTCATCGGGGAACTCAAGAGGAGGTTGATTGTCTGCTAATGGTGCTTTGGCCAATTGATCAACAATAACTTGCCCTTTAATTAAGTTTTGTTGAAGGAATTCAAGGTCAAACTCTGCAAAAAGCATGAGCCACTTGGCCATACGTTGGTTTTGGTATGGCTTGGAATGCATGTACTTGAGTGGGTCGGTATTGGTTATGACATAGGTTTTGTGGTTAAGAAGGTAGTGGCGAAGTTTGGTGGCCATGAAGACTAGAGCTAAGCAAACTTTCTCGGTATGGGTGTATCGAGTATCGTACTACACAATCGTGCGACTGATGTAGTAGATGACTTGCTTTCTGTGTTCATCCTGATGAGCAAACATTTCCCCTAAGGAGTGGTCAGTGGTGGAGATATAAAGGTAGAAAGTTTGGTTGTCCTTGGGAGGGGTGAGGATAGGTGGAGACAAAAGTTACTTTTTAAGTGAATCAAAGGCTTTTTAGTAGTCGTTATTCCACTTGAAAGATACAGCCTTCTTCAGAAGGTGGTGCAAGGGTTGGCATCGGTCCAAAATTTGGGAGATAAAGCGACGGATGGATTGAAGCTTCCCCTACAAAATATGGAGTTGATTGAGGTTGATTGGATGAAACATGTGAAGGATGGCTTTAATTTTGGCCATATCAACCTCTATTACTCAAAGGGAGACAATAAAACCAAGAATCTTTCCTGACAAGACCCCAAAAATGCACTTTTTGGGATTAAGGCAGATGTGGTAATAGATAAGTCACTCAAAGATGATCTTGAGAATGACTAAATGATCCTTTCGGAGTTTGGATTTTTTGAGAAGGTCGTTTACATAGTCTTCAACAATCTTGTGAATAAGGTCATGGAAGATGTAAGTCATGACACATTGGTAGGTTGCACCAACGTTCTTTAGTCCAAAAGACATGACTCTATAGTAGTATGTCCCCCATAGATGAAATGGGTTTGACAGTGTGAAAGTCCAAAGGGAACAATGGCTCTGACATTGGGGTCATATCCGGGTTGGTGGTCAAGTTTCCCATACTTGTGGGGAGTAGGGAAAGCGTTAAGGATGAGGAGGCGATATTCCCATAGTTAAAGATGTTGAAATGTGGATTTCAAGTGGTCTGATGTGGGGATCTGATCAGAGGGGATAGATGAGCTAGTTGATGCCTCGTTGGTAGAAGATGTGGGTTCATATTCCGTGGTTGAAGGCTTGTCTTTGGCTGATGAGGGTGTGCTACACAAAGGTAGGAGGATGTTGTTAGGTCAATAAGTCATGTTTCATGTCAAGAAGGGACTTGGGTCAGCTTGGATGGTGATGACCTGACCTTCGTGCTCAAATTTGATGCAACGGTGAAGGGTAGAGGGTACACAACCCATGGAACAAATCCAAGGTCAGCCTAGCAAAACATTGTATTTAAATTTGCCTTCCACTACATACAAGAGTTCAAGGAGTGTGTGATGTTCTACATGGATATGAAGGATAACAATTCTCATGGTAGTGGTCATGGTGTCGTTGAAGGATCGGAGGACGACTGAGGTTTCAGACATGACATTGTCTGGCAGGTTGAGTTGGTTATAGGAATGGGAGGAGATGATATTAATACTAGCTCCCCCATCAATCATGACTTGTTTGATGCAGGTTTTGTTGATGTAAGCAATAATAGAGAGAGGGGGATCTTGGTCATCGGGATGGATAAAAGGTATTTTCGAATCCTTAAAGGTGACAAGGTTGGAAATTTGGAGAGCGCCAACAAAGGCTGTCAGAGGTTGAGGGTCTTTAGGTTGGACCTCTACTAACTGTAATGCCTCGATTATTGTTTGGTGATGATGAGGTGAAGTAGTAATCAATTCATATAAGCTCATCTTCACCAAGGTCTAGTGAAGCTATTTGAGTACCACTCTCTTGATGGATTCAGAGGGGCTAGATTGTCAGGTACCCAAGATAGAAACCTTGGGTTTGGATGGAGGTGAAGATGTTTGGGTAGGGTTTTATTGAGAGGTAGAAGATGGGTATATCCATGGTTTGGACACTTTGGCCTTCCCCTTATCCTTATGTTGTGCTCTCGTGACCACGTGGATGGTATGAATAGAGGGAAGGATTGGAGTAAGAGAGTTGTTTGGTTCCTCATCATTCTGAGGTGAGAGTGAGGGATTAAGTAGGTTTTGGCTAGTGGTTATTGGATTGGTAATGTGCCTGTGGAAGTTTTTTCTAATAATAGATCATCCTCATCATAGAGTCGATGGATAATGGTTTGAAAAGCTTTGCAGTTTTTGATGTCATGGCTTGGTGTCCTATTATAGGAAAACACTCGGCAGTCGTTATACCAGACAAGTTTTGAACTGAGAGGGTTGGATAACCTGATAGAGGGTAAGGTCAAGCAAGAAGCTTGCAATAACCTTTGAAAAATAGTCGACTAGGATTCAGCTAAAGGTGGAGAGGGTTTAAAGGTTTTGGTCTTGGTTGGTGAGATGGAAGTCTTTTTTGGAGTGGGTTTGGTGGTAAAATGTTTGGGTAAGGTAGTGATCTTAGTTGATGGTTTGGGTTTCAGTAAGGTGGAGGTTGATAGGTTGGAGGTAAGGTGTTTTAGGGTAGTAGTCTGGTATTTGATGGATCGGTGAAGATAGGTGTGTTCGTAAGCAAGTGTGTTGTGTAACCAATGACGATTGGGTTTTGGTTGGGAAAACTAGTTCTTAATCAAAGTGGAGGGATGAGGCCCTAAGATAGAGGGAAAGGTTGAGGGAGGTATGAGTTTGGCCCTCTGGCATTTTGCTAGCTTTACTTGGTCGATTTGGTTCTGTGGTTGGTTGTTGGGTTTGGTGAGGTAAGGTCCACTTTCACAGATGGGTGATTAAGGCTCTGTGTAGGGAAGGTGCCAAGGTTTTTGGTTGGAAAAAGTGATTTGGTTGTTTGGGGTTTAGGTGCCTTGGATGGTTGAGGAATTGTTGGGTTGGTAGAGGTTTTTATCTATTTGGTTGGTAAGATAGGGGTTTGGATAATAGGAGTGGTGGGTTGGTTTGTTAAAGGTGTGGTTGGAGGTTCCTACTTGGTGATATAAGATATCCCTAATTGCTTCCAAAAGGTGGCTCGTTCCATGTCAGGGTTGGAGACAAATTTCAATTTATACACTAACCTAGAGAATAGTTTGTAGGTCGGTTTTGTTCCCTAGATAGTGGACTTGAAAGATCAACCCATAGGTTGAGACAAAGGCATGGTAACCTTATCATTTTTCTCAATCAAAGGATGCAAGGTTTAAATAGGTGAATCCTCTATGGGAGGTGCAAACATGGGGGCTTCCTCTTTGGGAATGATCTCTAAAGGGGTAGTAAATTGCTTGGTGGTTAAGGGAAAAGGTAAAATAGGTGTTTGTTCTAGTATGTCAGTGGAAGGAGGGGTTGATGGCTCCACTACATCAATAAGTGGAGGAGAAAGGGGTGCTTCCTCGATCTGGGTCTCTAAAGGAAGAGAAGATAACTCCACTAACTCAGTAGGTGGAGAGGGCAAAGAATAGATAGATTGGGTGGTAAGTTCATCACCAATGAGTGCGTTAAGAACCATATTGACAGTATAGGCATCATGAGAATACTCAACCTTGTTGTTCTCATTTTTGGTAGGCGCATGATTGGCGAAAGGTTGCCTAAAGATGTCAAGGGATTGGTTTTGAGGTTCGTTAGGGTTATCCAACACAAGCTCCCCATTGTAAATGAGAGATTGGACAATGCTCTTGAAGGTATTACACCTACTAACGTCATGCCCAACTACTTGATAGAAAGCACATAGATCATTCTCATTGTACCAACTAGGTGTAGGATGAGAAGAATCAAATTGTTGAGGTGGTTGGATAGGAGGAAGCTGTATGATGTTGGGATTCAATAACTTCTCCAGGATTGAAGCACAAGATACTCCAAGTGGAGTAAATTGATTCTGTTTGTTTCGATTTTGGCTCCTCATGTTTAGTTTTGAGGAACCAGAGGAATTTGGTTGGTTGCCAGATGATGGAGAAATGGTTTTAAGGATAACTGCATTCGCAGTTCCCTTACTTTTGGCATTGGTATTTGTTTGGTTGCTCGTTTTGGAGGAAGAGGCCTCATTCGTTTTGTAGGTAGAGTTCTTATTTTTTAGTTTTAACTTTTCTTCGTTGATGGCTTTGTTTTCTAGCTTGCATGCCATGGTAAAATCTTCGTCAAAAGTTTTGAAACTCTGAACACGTAGTGTAGAAGAGATGTGCTTGGCACATACCCAAGCAAAAAGTTCTATCAGTTTATGTTGAGGTAAAGAGAAGGAAAGCTAATTGATTAGGCTTTTCCAACGATCTACACAATTGGCAATAGATTCATCATCAAATTGCCGAATAAAGTAGAGGTCAGTGATGGAAACCTTCTTGGAGATATTTATCGAAAAGTGATCCAAAAAAATTTGAGCCAATTAGGTGAAAGGGAACAAAGAGTGTTTGGTTATGGCATTATACCAGTCCAATGCTGGACTGGACAGGGACATGGGAAAGGTACGGAGGAGGGCACCATCGTAGGTAATCAAGTAACATGCATGTCTAAATGCTCTGAGGTACTGTTGTGGATTCTCCTTACTTTGAAACTTAGATAACTTGGGGAGTTTCCATTGAGGAGGATATGTTCTAATAAGGACAGATGGGTGGATGGGTTCATTACAAATCTAATCGTATGATAAGATGTTATGAGCTCCAAAAATGGATGATTCTAGAGTGGTCATCTTATTCATTAGCATCTTCATTAGGTCTGCATGGGGTTATGCACTTGGAAGGTTGTAAGGTGCATATTGGTATGGTGGTTGGGTGACATATTGATAATTCATTGGGGGTTGAGAAGCTGCCACATATTGGAATGTGGATACTGGTGGTTAGGTGGAAGCTATGTAGGGGTAGGTGGATGTAGGTGGTTAGGTAGTAGGTAGAGATACATGCTCTTTCGGGTTAGAGATGTAACTTGGGTTTGGTGCAATGGGCACCTGTTGGGTGGGGGCGATGGATGGGTTGGTGATCAAAGGAAGGGTAGTGACCTTTGTGGTAATTGGTGGTAAGGTAGAAGGTATGGGTAACACAAGATTTTGAAGTGGAGTATTGGTCGAAGGAAAGTTGGCAATGCTAGTGGTAGGTACCCCTATGGTGAGGGGAATATAGGTGGTTAGTGGTTGGGTTGCTCCCAAGGTAAAGGAGTTGTTGGCGGGGGTGGAAGGTATAAGGATGTTTGTAGGTTGGGAAGGTTGGTTTTCCATAGCAGTATAAAAGGGATTGTTAATAGATGAAGAGGCTTGGGTGGCCAACAATTGGGTGGTGACGGTGACAAGAGAAGTGTTTCCCATGAGGTGGGAAGGCATGTCATAAGGTGGGTCCATAGGTAGAACTGAAGTAGGGGTACGGTGAGGCATGATGTTAAGGTAATGTTGTAGGGCCACATGATTGTTATCTAAGGTGGCAAATTCTGTGTCTCCTTGGGGAACTTCTCAAGGGAAATGAGGACTTCTTGAAGGATGAGGAGAGTGTACTAGTTCAAAGACATAGTCCATGAATGAGGGGCTAAAAGGGGTTGATTGGTTCAATGATGGGTTTTATCCTACTAGATTCTTTCACCGCTGGAGAGTTAGAACCATCCAAGGTAAGGGAGAGAGAATACGCAATCTCACCACTCAAATAGAGAGAAGACAAGAAATGATCAATAAAAAAAATCACACTCTAAAAAGTACATTAAGTCCTAATTTTTTTTTTGAGTCTATCTTTTGGCTCATGCCTTAAGCTTTTAAGAAATTGTGTGACTAGAATTGACATGTAAAGTGGGTACTAGAAAATAAGTCTATGAATGGTTTCAAGTTGATCAGGGTCTCAAAAATAATCTGTATTGAGAATCAACATGTGGCTTGGTATTAGGGCCTAACTCTTCACTTCACACATCATAACAATAAGGGTGTTGGATGCTTAACCAATATATACCGATTTCCAGAACTTATACTCAACCAGAGCACTGAGTTGGTTCTCCCCTTGGTAATGACCTCCAAGTAGGATTATTGAAAAAGGGTAAGGTGACCACCAAGTGATGAAATCTTAGTCAGACCTTGTCTCAAGTTTGTTTGATGTTTAATTGATGAAGGTAGTTTGGTTTAGTGTGTGCAACAAAAGTAATGCTACGATTGAATTACTTTATTTTATTTAGACTAAATGAGTTAAACTTGCAAGCAATCAATATATACAATTGATTTTAAGCCCAAAAGAAATTTCAATTTCATTTATGAGCACATAATAGAGAGGACATATATATGCAAATAAATAGGAAAAGAAATATGAGTATACTTAATGGTCCCACTGGGCGTGCCAGAATGTTTTAGTGAATTTTATCTTATATTTCGAGAAGAAAAATAAGAAAAAACTAAATATGGGCATGGTTGAAAACCTTGTTTGATTGTGTGTGTCTTGTATTAGATGATTGTGAAGAACTCCTATTTGGATTAGAAAAATGACTTGTAAATAAAACATCACTAAAGCAAATGGTTAGTTAAATATATAACTGAGTAGATTGCCTAGCGTTAGCTAGATCCTAGAAGCAAGAGCTTCTTTAGAGGTTGTGAATCTACACATTTTAAACAATTAAGTTTATAAACATAATGATAAAATACTTGCATCAATAATCAAAAGGTATTGAAATTGAACACAAAAAATGTTTGTTAAAGAAATAAACTAAAAATGACTAATATAGTAACAAGCAAGTCAAACTAGTGTTAAATGGGTCAAGTATGCTTCAAAAATCAGGCAAGGGTCTGTGATTAGGGAGGGACACAAAATTAGATTTGGTTGAGGGTAAGAGGGTGAAAGTAGCTTGCTATTTTTTCTTGCCACTGACCATCAACGGTTGAGATGACTATCAATGGTTAAGGTGAACATCAGTGGTTAAGGTGTCCATCGATGGTTGGACAGACTATCGGCAGCCAAGACAACCGTCGATGGTTACTGTGTGTTGGCTGTGAGTAATACAATGTCAGATTGACATGATCATATAGTTAGATTTTGAGAGATGGATTAGTGTTGGGCTGATTACGAAATAGAACTAAAGTAAATAAACATCAGAAAACAATTACTTAGCTTACATAAAATTGATCAGATGAGTGGTTGAGGTGGTTGGCTCTTGATAGAGTCTAGCATGATTCCAACAAAGTAACGGTACTTGGTTGTTGATCGGGGGTGGAAACAAGTTAGCTCTTTGTCATGATGGTTGGATCGTTAGATTGCTGATGATGATTGACTTACAAAAAAGAAACTCTAAATGCACAAGCTCTTGACAACAATCGCATATGATCTTCACCTTTGTGCTCCTCTCTTATAGACAAAGAAAGAAAGGTGCAATAAGACATTAACGGGCTTTCTAATTTTAACTCATGCATGCAATGGATTGCACATGGATTTAGACAAGCTATTTTTAGAAAAACAAGGTGGATGCTTGCATGTTAGTGTTTGGGTTGGTGGACCCTGACCATCGGGTCATGATAACTATCGACGATCATCCCGACCGTCAACAATTGAGGACCAAGGTACAAAGTGGGTAAAAAGGTCAGTTAAATTAGTCAAACTGACCATGGTTAGGCTTGGTTAGGGGTCGAAGGGTCAATTTGTTCCTAAAGGGGTCCTAAGGTGGTCTAGGAGTGTTTCGACATTTAGAATTGCAGTGTGTAGATTTTTGATGTCTACACATTGTTAATTTATTTGTACCTCATGTTGGTTGGTTGGATTTCATAAATATCTGAATGATATGATTATTAATGAGGAGCCTCATAGGACATATCTCATATATGATAATTTAATGACTTGAGGGATTGACATATTTTGTTTTGAATGATCCTTTTTGGCTACCCTTATATCATGATCATGTTTAACACTAAGTCAGATGCTAGGGTTGTCTACTCTAGTACTCTTGGCTGTTACATATGCAATAGTTGTGGGTATGTCAAGGAGTAACTATTATCTTCAACTTTCAAATGAGACTCTATTAGACACTCCAAATAATTGAGTAGGGTTAACTAACCACTAAATGGTCCTATTGGTGGGAGTTACCAGTACTTGTATAGAGTTTGGAGTCTATTGGTGTGTACACGCACATCGATACACCCCAAACTATATACACCTTAGCAAAGATGTAATACCATATGAAACTCTTTACTGGTGACCTAACTCTAGTTAAGTATCTACTACCGACTAATAGAGTGTTGGTTGTAAGCATCTTAGTGAGCAAACCATTAAGGTGTTGTCTCATGTCATCTCATTGTGTTTGGACCCTGCATGCAATGTTGCTTTGTACTCTAAAAAGAAGTAATTTTCAACTTTTTTGGGGTTGTTTCTTCTGGTATCAATGCAGTGTTTCTATTCTAGGGAACTCTGGGACTTGAAAATTTATTACATTGAGACTAATGAATTGTTTCAATTAGAGATAATTGATCTGTTAAACACAACTATCTACTGAGACTGGGGTGAATCAGTAGATCAACTAAAAACTAGTTCTAAATTTTTAATGAAGATACAAAATATATGCATATCAAAGAACAAATGTAGAGAGCAGATACACACACAAAAGCACAATACACTAGATTTATATGTGGAAAACTCAAAGAAAAAAACTACGGTGAGAATAACTGCTAGAATCTACTATTCTAATCCAGCTTCACAGTTAAATCACTTCACTGGCAAAATCACATTGGTTACATTCGAGGACACCTATCCTTAGGAGACACCAATCCCCTAATTGAGCACTAACTCAGTTTGTCTTATGGCACCAACCGATTAGAACTATGGAGCTACAACTCAAGCATACAAGATAGATTGACAAATGAATTCACTTCAGTTTCTTTGTTACAAGTCTAGTCTGTAACTACTCACTCTTGGCTTATTCTGTGTATGCCTATTCTTCTTCTCAGCTCATTCTCTGCATATCCATTGTGTGCCCTTGCTTTCTTTCTGCCTCACTTTCTGCTCATTCTCTGTGTGCGTTTTCTTCCTCTTTGCCTCACTCTATTTGTGTCTGGATATATTCTATATAGACACACTTCATTCCATTTCCTTTCTGTCTTTTACTTTATCTGTATATGTCTATCATCGATAATATTTTCTTTTCCTCTCTACCTTACTGGTTCTATGTCGTTATATCTTCTGTTTGACACAGTCTATGTACACCAGCTACTTTGGCCTCTCTTCCTTTGTGTCTTTTATATATTCTTTGTTTGACACATCAATAACCTCTTCTTGCCTCTATTCCTATTTCTTCTTCAAATTGCAACAACAACAGTATCAATGACAAAAGCATTTTTCAATGTTCAATATGTCGTATATGTATAGACAATGAAGCATATGGTTTTCTCTCTTCAATTATGTTCACACGTCAGCTATAATTTACTGATTCTTATTAAAAGCAATTTTGACTTATGCTTTTTCCCGTGTCTCGGTTCATGCATTATATTGCAATGGTCAGATCTCTTTTCTATTTTTAGAAACTACTGGAATTTGGTCATAACTGCATCACTTCTTTAATCGAGGATTGATCTTGAGCTCTGTGTAGACTCGAGTTCACAGTTTGTCTGATCATGTCTTTAATCTAGGATTATTCATATTGTCTTTGGCACCAATCACTGTCTGTCTTGAATCGTCAGATATTTCCATTTTAAAATAGAACCATCGATCTCACTTGCATTAAACATCGAGCTCTTTCCCGTATCTTGATATCTTCTATATGATTGGTTCGCTTTCACTCCTTTCGATTTATTTAAATATGCTCTATCCATAACTTTAATCAAAGGTTAATCTGACATATTTGACTATATCTCGCTTGTCACAACATTCATAAGAGCTTTCGCGCTGATATATCTTATCGAACTTGCTCTGTCTTTAACTTTGCCACTATGCATTAACCTTCGAGCACTTTTAAGGCTTTGGATCCACTCCCTCCATTGGATATTCTTAGTCTTGACTTGCGTGTGTCATTAGATCATCAAATATGCTTTCTCTTTATGTTGACTAGATCATTATCTTTCGACATGTTGACTTCATCTCGCTTCTTTTGACGTCTTTGAGATGCTTCCCCTTCGTCGATCTCTTCAGACTTGTTCAAATTTTAACATGTCCCCTTCGAGACACTTTTTGCAGACTTTTTGTCCAAATCCCCTTCAAGACAATTTTTACGAACTTTTTGTCTAGGTCTCCTTTGACACTTTTGTTTAGGACACATACCCTTCGGCCTTTTGCAAACTACCCTTCAACTTTTCTGAAAGGGTCCACATACCCTTCAGCGTTTTGCAAACTACCCTTCGGCTTTTCTGAAAGGGTCCACATACCTTTTGACTTTCTTACAGGCATCTATATGCCCTTTGGAACAATTTTCATGGGATTTTTGTTCCAAAGATTTATCCTTGCCAATATTTTTGAAAGAATTTTCTTTGCCAATTTTTTTGAAAGAATTCTTCTGAAAGAATTTTTCAAGACCATTTTGGGTTCTTCATTCAACATGACTTATAGACTTGGAGGAAGTAAAGTCATCTTAAAAACCCAATCAACTCTTCCAGATCCATTCAGGTTGTCAACTTTGCTTAACTTATTAAAATAAACTAATAAAAGTTGTTGCTAAACTCTGATCAACTCACCTACACCCATTTGGGTTTTTCACATTGCTTAACTCATAAACATGAAAGAAGCAAAGTAACTTCGAAATCTTGATTACCTCTTCCTTGACCCATTTGGGTTTTCGACATTGCTTATCTTATAAACATGAAAGAAGTAAAGTGCTTTTGAAACCGAGATCAACTCTTCTAGACCCTTTCGGTTTCTTGCGACAACTTGACTTATAAAAATGAGACAAGTAAAGTCGTTGCATAAACCCGATTAACACTGCTAGTCCCATTCGGGTTCTCAGGGCAACTTAACTTATTTTATAAGTAGAAGCTCTTCATAAGTTTGATTTGCACTGTAAGTCTATGCAATTCAACTTTTGACATTAATGTCTGATAGCACAAGCTGCCTTTGACATCAATGACTATTACAAACATCAGTGAAAATTGCCAACATCTCCCCCTTTGTCATTGATGGCAAAACATACCCAAAATGGCTACCCTTCTTCATCCCTTCACCATTTTGCTTTCTCCCCCTTTGACATTAATGACAAAAAGTCTTTGCCATATCATGGAGACAGGCTACTTCTTTACTAGCTAGCTATTTTGATCCTTGGACTTGGTTGGTTAGAGCACTTTGAGAGAAACTCCCCCTTGGGCAATGTCATATTCACCTAACTCTTACTCAGACACATTCAAGTCTGATTCCTCTGGCTCCATTATTCTTCAATAGATCATGTATAGCATTGGTCTGAAAGACCAATCAGTAATTGACATATCTCTCTATAGATAGGCATAGTAATCTAGAGCTAACAAATCCGTGTCTCCTTTGTTATCACATAGCAAAGAGACTGCAGCTATCTCACCAAATTGCCTTTACTCTTAATCTAGGAGTTAATAAGATTTCTTTAATACTCCCCCTAGATTCATGCCCTATCATTAGTATCTAGTGATGTGATTTAGTAGCTATTACTCCCAGATTCTATCTCAATGCATCACTTGAGCATTTACAAGTCTCCATACATAGTCCTCTGATCCTAGGACCTGACCAATTACAAAGCTTTCACTTTTCTTACTCATGAGGATTTAGTATACTATCTAGGCATCTAACTTGGTCTGATCAAGTCATTCTCTACCTTCTTGAGTCAACACTAGTAGCATACAACATCTTTTCTTTCAATTATGACTGAAGCTTTCCACATATGTTGCTTTTCACATCTTTCATGGCTCCTTAATCCATTCATATTATTTGAGTTAGCTCCCCCTAACTTCATGGTATATGTAGCTTATCATCTTTAGAACTCAAGATTTTCTTTGTTATGTGGCACAACCTAGTCTCAACCAGCACCCACTTGAGTATTTTCAAATCTGCCACCATGGATCATACAAAAAGCTCCTTTATCTTGAGCCTTCTTGATCTTGACAGACTAAACAATCTAGCTCCTACTTGCTCTACTGACCTACTAAAAATCAATACAAGACTACTCAGCATAGGGTCATTTACACGTCGATATAACATTGGTCTGAAAAAACCAATCAATAATATTCATCTCTATATCAGTTGATATTATGATCTCAGAGCAACTATACTTGCTTCCCACTTGGAAGTCTCCATACCCTAACTTTGGAACTACAGTTCGTGAACACATTATTAGCATACTCACTTTATCTCATCATACACCATATTCACAGTACTTGACTCATCTTGGCACACCAACATCACTTGGGAGCACTCATTCCTGCCTTCAACATCTCTTGAAGAGCACCACTTGCTTCTTTATTTAAAGGGGTCTCTTAAGAAGCATAGATAGAGACACCTTATTTCACAATGTTTTAGAACAATGTGAAACCATGAGTCACACATAACTCACAGTCCTTCTCCTCCTTATTCTTATTATTCTTTTTCTTCTTGTTCTTAGGCTTGAGAGAAGTGACATGCTCATCCATCAAACTGTTCTCCTTTCCTTCTAGTATTGGAATACATGGAGACAATATGGATCCATGATACACCTGTTCATCTGATGAATCTTCCTTACAACTAGAAATCTCATCACTAGGCCTAGAAGATTGAATCTTTATGCTTGTTACTTGCTCTACTAAAGCTGGGTGTTCACTTAAATCTGTGCATACCCTTAACCTGTCTTTAGTCAATTTTTTGGGCTTCTCCTTGAGCTTTGTCTTCTCATCAATGGCAGAGGTTGAGATCTCTTGAGCCTTTCCAGCCTCTGTTGCACTCTCCACCACATCAACTAGATTGATGTGATCCAAAAACTCACCAAGCTTCATGCTCACCACCTTTGGTCTCCATGAATTGATCTGCCTTCCTTTTTGAGCTCTAGGAGCCTGGATAAGCTTGTTTTGACTTGTAGACCTTTGCTTGCAGAACCTGGTCATGTGTCCCATATCATGGTAGTTGAAGCACTCACCCTTGCTTACATTCTTGATCTCCTTGTGTGTCTTGTTGGGTCTCCTTTTCTCCCTCTTAGTGGCTTGTGAACCTTTGTTCACATTCGAAGGCAACCTTTCTGCACTTTTGATCTCACAAAACTTGCTCTACAATATTTTGCTATATGACCAAAATTATTGCACCAGTAACACACTACATTTGTATCTAACAAAGATACAATTAAATTCTTTCTTATAAAGTTATTTCTCCTTGTAGGTACAATTCTACATTTACTAGCCTTATGACCAAACTGATTACAGCTATAACAATAACCATAAAAAGATGAATACCTGGTCATAGCATTACGCTGCCTTGTTGATCTTCTTCTCTTTGTGTAACTAGCTAGATCAATTACATTTGTCTTCTGCATCTTCTTTGAAATTGCATAGACAAATTCTTGGTTCTTCTTTGCCTCAGGCTTCTTCTCTCCTCTAGCCTTCTTCTTATCAACATTTCTTGTATTCGACTCTGCTCCATCGCAAGCTGTTTCCTTAGATCCTGATCCTCCTACTTTGAAGTTGTCATACAACTTAGCAGATGTATTTGTCATGAGGTTCTTTCCTTTTTCATATCCAAGACCGAATCTTTCTTTTGAGGACTTCTATGAGTTGATCAACACATCAATAATGTCTGAAATTCCTTTTAGTTTCAGATCTATGTCAATTTTCTCTTTAGCCTTCTCAAGCTCCTTCCTCATGGAAACTATTTCTGCCTCTAGCTTCATACATTCAATAGACTTGAGGTGTAGTTCAATCTTAACTACATCTTATATTATTTTGAGCTCTTGAATTTGAGTCTTTAAGCTTACCATCGTATGATCAGACTCTTCAAGACTCTTGGATAGATTTTCAATTTCCTTTTGTCCAATCTTCTTTTGTTTTGAGTTTTCCTTCCTCAGACTATCAATCTCATTTAGGGAACAAATGAGTTCTCCTTCCAAATCTACTTCTCCTTCCTCTTCTTCATCCCAGTTTTCATCATCATCTTGATTCATCTCTTTTGAGGTTCATTCTATTGCCATGAATAGGGATTCATTTCCCTTTGCTACAAAGGCACAGTCATAGTCATCATCAGAACTCTCACTGTATTCCATTGAGTCACTGTCTTCCTTTGTGTACAAACCTTTCTTGTTCTTGGAGAAGTTCCTTCTTTGGGAATGGTGAGGTTTTAATATTGTACCGTCCTCTTCTTACTTGGAATCACCTTTTTTCTTATAGTGACATTTGGCAGCAAAATGTCATATTATACCACAGTTAAAACATTTTAAGGGTAACTTACCTTTGTATTTTCTAGATCTTCTTTTCAATATTTTGACAAAGTTGGGAACTTTCTTATCTTTGTTCTCAGATCCTGATGTAAATGGTTCTTCTTCCTTTTTTTGTTTGGAAACTCTGAATGCAACTTCTCTTTTGGAAGAATCTACATCATCCATTCTCATCTAATAGGCAGGAAGGTTCCATGTAGCTCATCTACTGTGAGCTTGTCCAAATCTTTTGCTTTTTCTATTGCAAAGATTTTAGAGTCATATCTTGATTGTAGAGATCTCAAAACCTTCTTGAAAATAGTTGACTCATCTATTGTTTCTCCAAGTCCTCTGCTAGGGTTCACAATCTCATCCACCTTGATGAGGTAGTCTATAATCTTCTCTTCTCCACTCATCTTTAAGATCTTGAACTGTCCTTTGTATGTCTGCAACTTGGCTTACTTCACTTTGTCATCTCCTTCATAAATGTTGTTTAACTTATTTTAGATGTCTTTTGCAGTTTGACAATGCATAACTTTGACAAACTCTGAGTTTGACAATCCACAAAGAATAACATTCTTTGCCTTGGCATTGTTTTCATATGCCTTCTTGACATCATGATCAATAGGAGTTACAATAGGAGCTGTATATCTATTTATTACAGACATCCATACATCAAATACTAATGAGGATAGATATGTTTCCATTTGTATGATCCAAAAAGCATAGTTAGATCCATCAAATAAAAGTGCTTTATTTGAAGAGGATTCTTCATGACTAGTCATTGTGTTCACTAACCAAGATCTACCTGAGTTGATTAAGATTCTTCCTAAGGAACCCTAGGCTCTGATACCAATTGTTGAATACAACTATCTATTGAAAGGGGGGGTTGAATCAGTAGATTAACTAAAAACTAGTTCTTTAAATTTTTAATGAAGATGCAAAACATATGCATATCAAAGAACAAATATAGAGAGCACACACACACACAAAAACACAATACACTATATTTATACGTGCAAAACCAAAAGGAAAAAACCATGATGAAAATAGCTATTAAAATCTACTGTTCTAATCCAACCTCATAGTTAAATCACCTCACTGGCAAAACCATAGTGGTTACATTCAAGGACACCTATCCTTAGGAGACACCGATCCTTTAACTGAGCACCAACTCAGTTTACCTTACTAGTTACAAGATTTAAGGGCAGCAATCCTAAGGAGACTCCAATCCCCTAATTGAGCACCAACTCAATTTGTTTGATGGCACCAACCAATTAGAACTATGGAGCTACAACTCCAGCATACAAGATAGACTGACAAATGAATCTAGTTTAATTTCTTTTTTACAAGTCTAGTCTGTAATTGCTCACTCTTGGCTTATTCTGTGTATGCCTATTCTTCTTCTTAGCTCATTCTTTACATATCCACTGTGTGCCCTTTCTTTCTTTTTGCTTCACTTTTTGCTCATTCTCTATGTGCTTTTTCTTCCTCTGCCTCACTCTATTTGTGTCTGGATATATTCTATTTGGACACACTTCATTCCATTTCCTTTCTATCTTTTATTTTATCTGTATACGTCTATCATCGACAATATTTTATTTTCCTCTCTACCTTACTGGTTCTATCGTTATATATTCTATTTGACACAATCCATTTACACCAGCTACTTTGGCCTCTCTTCCTTTTTGTCTTTTATATATTCTTTGTTTGACACATCAATATCCTCTTCTTGCCTCTATTGCTCTTTCTTCTTCAAATTGTAATGACAACAACATTAGCAGCAAAAAGCTTTTTTCAATGTTCAAGATGTCATATATGTATAGACAATGAAGCTTAGGTTTTCTCTTTCCAATTGCATTCACACTTGAGCTACAATTAATCGGTTCTCATTAAAAGTGATTTTGACTTATTCTCTTTCCCATGTCTTGGTTCATGCATTACATTGCAATGGTTAGATCTCTTTTCTATTTTTGGCAACTGCTAGATTCTAGTCATAACTGCACCGCTTCTTTAATCAAGGATTGATCTTGAGCTCCGTGTAGACTTGAGTTCACGGTCTGTCTGATGATGTCTTTAATCCATGATTATTCATCTTATCTTTGGTGCCAATCACTATCTGTCTTGAACCGTTAGATATTTCCATTTTAAAATAAAATCATCGATCTCTCTTGCATTAACCATTGAGCTCTTTCCTGTATCTCAATATCTTTTATATGATTGGTTCGCTTTCACTCCTTTCGATTTATTCGAATATGATCGATCCATAACTTTAGTCAGATGTTAATCTCTGATAGATTTGACTATATTTCATTTGTCACGACATTCATGATATCTTTTGCTCTGATAGATCTTATTGGACTTGCTCGGTCTTTAACTTCACCACTATGCATTAACCTTCGAGCACTTCTAAGTCTTTGGATCCACTCGCTTTGTTAGATATTCTTAGTCTTGACTTGCGTGTGTCATTGGATCATCAAAGATGCTTGCTCTTTATGTTGACTAGATCACTAACTTTCGACATGTTGACTTCATCTCACTTATTTCGGCATCTTTGAGATGCTTCCCCTTCGTTGATCTCTTTAGACTTGTTCAAACTTTAACATGCCCCCTTCGGGATAATTTTCATGAACTTTTTGCCCAGGTCCCATTCAGGATAATTTATGTGGACTTTTTGTCTGGGTCTCCTTTTGGCACTTTTGTTCAGGACACATACCCTTTGGCCTTTTGTGAACTACCCTTCGGCTTTTTTGAAAGGGTCCACATACCCTTTGCCTTTTACAAACTACCCTTCAAAGTTTTTGAAAGGGTCAACATACCCTTCGGCTTTGTTGCAGGCATCTACATGCCCTTCGAAATAATTTCTGTAGGCTTTTGTCTGAAAAATTTGTCCTTGCCAATATTTTTGAAAGAATTGTCTTTGCCAATTTTTCTGAAATAATTCTTTCAAAAGAATTCTTCAAGACCATTTCGGGTTATTCATTCAGCATGACTTATAGACTTGGAGGAAGTAAAGTCATCTTAGAAACCCGATCAACTCTTCCAGATCCATTCGGGTTTTTAACTTAACTTATTAAAATGAACTAAGTAAAGTTGTTTCTAAACTCTGATTAACTCACCTAGACCTATTTGGGTTTTTCACATTGCTTAACTCATAAACATGAGAGAAGCAAAGTCACTCCAAAATCTCGATTACCTTTTCCTTGACCCATTTGGGTTTTCCACATTACTTATCTTATAAACATGAAAGAAGTAAAGTGCTTTCGAAACTCCAATCATCTCTTCTAGATCCTTTCGAGTTCTTGAGACAACTTGACCAATAAAAATGAGACAAGTAAAGTCATTGCATAAACCTAAATAACACTTCTAGGCCCATTCGGGTTCTCGGGACAACTTAACTTATTTTATAAGTAAAAGCTCTTCATAAGTCTGATTTTCACTGTAAGTCTATGCAATTCAAATTTTGACATTAATTTCTGATAGCACAAGCTGATTTTGACATCAATGACAATATTACAAACATCAGCTAAAATTGCCAACATGATCCACAAAGGCACTTAACCTTTTTCAATTGAAAAAGGTGTTGTTTTGTAATACTAGTTTGCTAGAAGTTTTGTACATTTCTTGGAAGAAATGATTTTAAAGAATCTGAATTATTACAATGACAGTTTTCGTTGCTCCATAGACTTGGTTGGGTTAACCCTTCCAGAAATCTGGTTGCGTCAAGGCAAGTCTCACATGCTGACCATTGACCTAAATGGGCAAGTCGATGGGAGACATGTGATAAAGGCTTCGCTCTTAAAATTAAGGGAATCATGTCTGGTATCTATTATTGGCTTGTATGGGTGAGCCTTCCCTAGATGCTTGGAGCATTATGACGTAGAAAATTCCAAGGGTTCAACCTAAACCTAGAGGGCTAAATAGGGTGTGAGAGGTTGGTTTATTTGAGTAAGTCAACAGAGCTTGAGCTCTCCACTTGTAAAGGGAGTGCCTTGAGCCATTGGAAAACTATGAAACTTGAATGGTCGTGATAACCACTCTTAGTTCTATGGATAAAGACTACTGGAAATTATTGCTTAGAGAACTGAATATTTTGTTATTAATTGGTAAATGGAGCTCAAAATGCTGAAGTTACAAATCGGGTATAACACTTTAAAGGTGAATGGATTTATTGGAGTAAAATCGTCTCCACTGGTTTAAGTTACTTGTGGTCAACAAGGTTTCCCTTCACCTCTTTTTTTGAATATAAAACCATTTGATATGGTTTAGCAAAAAAATTCAGTAGTTGCATTGTTTGACAACTGTGGCAAACAATTGTAATTTTTGGCTTGGCCCAGGGATCACTATACATGACTGGTGGCCACGTTGCAAAAGTTTTGAAATATTATGACAAGTGCTTGGGGAGCACTGTTTGGTCCAAGGAAATGGACTTATAAGCAAAGATTGAGAAGGTTTTATTGTTTAAAATTGTTGTCATGGTTGGCTGATTGCAACCATTATGTATCCTGAAAGTGGATAGGGATTATGAAGTGGTGGAAAATATATGTATTTCAACCGATTTAGGCTTGATCTTGTTATGAGAATTTGACTTCCTTCGAGTTGAAAAAAGAAGCTTGTGGTTTCGTGACTCAAAGGCTAGAATCTATTAAGTGGGTGAGTGTGTTTTGATTCCATGGTAATGTTTATTATGATCATGGATATGTTTTAATCCTATAAGGATGTTATAATAATCCTGGATATGTTTTGATTTTGAGATGAATGTTGACATCCATGGGGATGTCTATTTTAATTTAACTTAATGATAGTGGATGATTGTAATTCCCATGATAATGATATAACATTCACCTTGAGCCTTGGCTAAGCTCATCCTTTTCCAAATTGATATTGCGTCAAAGCAAGTATCAATATTCAACCTTTGACTTGTTGGCGTGAGTCAATTGGAAGAATAATGAGCTTGCTATTGGAATCAAGAGACCATGCCTTGGTGACCATTGATAAATTGCATGGACAAGCTATCTGATGATGCTAAGGCATAATATATTGGGAGGTCTAAGGGTACGGCTTAGGCCTGGAGGGCCTAGCAGTGTGAATGCGACTGAATTGCATAGGCAAGTTAGATAATTTTAGGGATCTCTTATTGTTATCAGGTATCGTGAGCCATTTAATCCATGAAGCACAAACATATTTGAAAACTTATTAAACTCATGAAAATATATATATTGGGTTCTACTGGAACATAACCTTTCTTGGAAGAAGGTGATCATAAACTCGAGATCCCTATGATTGAGCATGCTATATTATATGATGGATATTTGGTATCATTGACATGACATTTGGACATCGGGTGGACTGATGGAAAGCATGGACCTTTGTGCTTCAAGTGTGCTTAATTGTTGTAATATGAAAATAGCTTGGCATAACTACTTAAATCTGGATGTGTGACCTATCCTAGGTAGTTCCATCAGACTTGTACATTGTTATATATTTTATAAACTCTTGTGATGTGTGGAAGTAATTAACCATGTGAAACATGTGAACACTTTATGTTATTAATTTGGCTATATGGATATTTCAAGTATGTATGTCATGTTGTGTATGTGATGCAGGAGCATCACTACCTCAAATTGTACATATGATCTTTTTTGCAACTTTAGAGTGTTTAACAGGTAGTTTTAATCATTTTAGGTCTCTAGGAAACATTTTGAAGTGTTAGTTTTATGTCAAATTTGAATCAATGACTTTTTGACATTTTCTCGCCAAAAGCTTGATTTGAATTTTCAAATTTGAATGTAAAGCTTTAAAGATATCTACATTATTTCATCATGTCTCAAAGTTGTAGTTTGTTGTTTAGGTTGTAGTAGGTGGTTAAAGATGTTTCAAGACCCACATGACTCACATGATGAGTCATCTTGTTGAGTGGGCTTTTAGTTAGGAAGTTTTGCAATGTACAAGTGTTAGTTATGCTAGTTAGAGTCTTGAAATAGGTGGTTACTTGGTGTTTTTGAATCATTCAAGAAAAGAGAACATGATGGGGGTGAATTCAAAGATACAACTTAGGAAAACCCCAGGAATTTGAATAGACAAGTACTTTGTTTGAAGGGAACTACTGACGATATCTGTATTTTGCATATACCATAATGTTGAACGAGTTAATGAAGCATGAGTAGAGTATAGGATTAAAGAAGTGTTTTGATGCATTGGTAAATTACAATATGCTCCTTAATGGTGATGTAAAGTGTTTGTTATCTAAGTTTCATTGTCTTTTGAAAGATCAAGAGTCAGTCTCTATGTATATACAATACATGATATTGTGTTGTTGACAGTCTGTTGAGAAGAAGTAATGAATGTGCCTTTCTAAGAGAAGGTTAAATTGTAATGAAATTGTTTATGTGGTCTTTCAATAATATTATGGTCTTGAGAAACTCTCTACATTTGGAATACATCAACTATTCAATAATTATGCACTATGTTTTTAGGCAACTATGTTGCCACACAGAACCAAAGATATCCGGTAATGACTACTCAACATGATTGATGAAAGGCTTTTTCAATATTGGGAAAGGGCATACAGATTTTGTATAGGATGTTTGAATCCATTAGAGAGGCAAGAACCTTATTAAGAACCTATTGTATCATTCTAGATACTCTTAGGTGAATATAGTTTTGAATTGTCTGCACAGTCAAGCTAAGAAAGTTGAGCATTGGTAACATAAGGTGGTTAATGCAAGTTTAAGAATTTGGAGTAAGTTTAAGAGTTTTTCACCGAGTATATGTAGCCTACATATTGGTATGCACATCCCAAGAAACCTAATTTATTACTACATATTATATAATATGAACACAATTCTACATATGCACACAAAGGAACCCAAATGTCATTATAAATCCATAAAAAAAGTGTCACGGACATTGCAATATGATTAGATAAGGTGTATCCCATATGTGTAGAGGCTATTTAATCATTTGTAAGCTTTGAAACTATTTATTAAGCTTAAAATCCAATTTCAACCCTTCTTGGGTCTTATAGACTGTGTCAAACCCTGTGCTAGGGTTTTTAATAGAAAATAGAGAATTGTGGGAAAATGAACCAAAGAAAAATACCAATTTTTTGTGAAAAGATAGTTGAGGAAGTGATTTAATGTATTTTGAATGTTTTGAACATGTCCCATAAGTATTCGTATAGATATAGCTAACTTTTTGTAAAGAGGGCATTGAAAAAAGCACACATGCCTACTCTAAGGGCAAAAGGGGCCTAGAAAAGTGCATCAACAATTGAACTAAAGCCTTAAACTTCATAGAAGGAAGAAAGAGCCTACAAGATATCTATATTTAGGTTTGGATTGTGTATTTGGGTCCGTACATGGTAGAACTTTAAAGAAGAGCATAAAGAAGGGATACTAGGGATCTTGTGTCAGGGCCAAGTAGGAAGAAAATTGGAAAGGTTGTGGGAGAAGTTTTTGAGTTGGTTACAATGATCTAACAAGACTTGTTTGAATATGTTTAAAAGGACAAAAACTATAATGCCCAAGGAAACCTGAATCATGCTTTGAACCAAGTTGTCATAATGCATAAAGAATAACATGGAGAATAATATGAGAGATATAGGAAGAAGAAGTGCATGAATGTATTGGATGAGTTGTGAGGGTGAATGTGATCTGTGATTGAAGAGTGAATATCAATAACAAAAATTTAACGTTTAAAGGTAAAGATCAAGAGAGTCGAAGAAGCTTTGATCATAGAATCAAGCTTGACAAAATAAAGTAAGAACTAGGAAAGATTGGGCAAAGGTAAGTAAAATTGGTTATATATATGATTCGCCCCCCCCTTTCAGTAGATAGGTGTGTTCAAAAAATATACAAATTGAATTTAACTCTTCAAACAAGAACTCAAACATGTCTTTTCAACAAAATATTCCTGCTCTGATACCACATGATGTAGAGAACTTATTACAGTTTCCCATTCATATATATATATATATATATGAATGGGAAACTGTAATAAGTTCTCTACATCATGTGGTATCAGAGCAGGAATATTTTGTTGAAAAGACATGTTTGAGTTCTTGTTTGAAGAGTTAAATTCAATTTGTATATTTTTTGAACACACCTATCTACTGAAAGGGGGGGGGGCTATATATATATATGAATGGGAAACTGTAATAAGTTCTCTACATCATGTGGTATCAGAGCAGGAATATTTTGTTGAAAAGACATGTTTGAGATCTTGTTTGAAGAGTTAAATTCAATTTGTATATTTTTTGAACACACCTATCTACTGAAAGGGAGGGGGGAGAATCAATAGATGATCTAAAACTAGTCCGTTAAAAAACCTTTTATAGACAATGTGAATTTATGTGTAAATCAAAGAACAAATGCAGAAGTCACACACACACACACACAAACACATAACACTAAATTTTACGTGGAAAATCCAAAGGAAAAAACCATAGTGAGAATCATCTGCTAGAATATACTGTTCTAATCTAGCCTCACAATAAAATGTCTTACTGGCAAACTTCACTGGTTACATTCAAGGACACCAATCCTTAGGAGACACCAATCTCCTTGTTGAGCACTAACCTAGTTTGCATGTAGGTACCAACCTACCTAAACTATGGAGCTATGACTCTAGTGTACAAGATGGATTCACAAGTGAATCTAGTTCAATGTTCTTTGTTACAAGTCTAATTTGTAACTGCTCACCTTCTTCTCATTATCTATGTGCTCTATCTTCTTGCTTGCTTAATTTCTATCTGCATATGTCTCTCACTTTGTATTTGCATACATTTGGTTCTGCTTTATTCAGATACACTTCATTCCCCTTCCTTCTCTACATTTTACTATGCATATTTCTTTTATTGACAACCCTTTTTATCACACTTGAAAAATGTAGTAGCAGCAACAACAACTACCCATAAAGTCTTCTTGAATTCGTTTATATTCAACTACCTTTTAGGGTTTTTTATCTTCTCCTTGCGTTTACACTCAGCTGCACTAAATCGGTTCTCATTAAATATGGCTTATGCTTGCACATTTTCTCATGCCTCAGTTTATGCATCACTTTGTAATGGTCAAATCTCTTTTATTCATTTGACGACTGCTTGGTTTATCTCATAAATGCATAGCTTCATCAATCGAGATTGATCAATTAAATCGATCAATCTCGAGCACCATGTAGACCTTTTCAAGCTCACTATTTCCCTAGACCTATCTTTAATCAAGGATTTACTCATTTTGTCTTTGGCACCAGTCATCATTTATTTGAGTCATTTGCTATTTTCCCTATTATGGAACCATCAATTTTTATCTCATGTCTCGATATTCTCCTGGTTCACTTTCGCTCCTTTTTATTCGAGCTTTCTCTCTTTCTAGGTTTTCTTATTCAGGCTCATTCTATCGAGCTCATCTTCTTCATATTCTTTCTCAAGCTCTTTTCTTTCTCAGGCCATTCTCTTTCTCCTTCTCCAAGTCTTTTCTCTAGACTTTTTGTCCAAGTCTTTTCTCTTGGGACCTTTTTCTGAAGTTACCCTTAAGTTTTTTTACAATGATGCACTTTCCCTTCAGGCTCTTTCGAAACTACCCTTCATCTTTTCTTCTGAAGGTGTTGACCATTTTTGGCCCAATAGGCTAAAAATTGGTCCCCTTCTTTCCTTGCTGTTATGAGCCAATTCATTTCTTGATTTTGCACAAGTCTTGGAAATTTCTACGGACTTTGTAGATTTTTATGGACTCTGCAGGTCCATTTCTATAGACTCTGCAAGCATGGATTTCTACGAACTCGGTAGGAGAATTTTATATGGACTCTGCAAAGAAGATTTCTATGGACTCGACAGGCGAAAAACTACGGATTCCGCAGGAAGAGGCAAGTTCCCACTTAGGCGCAAAACGGACCATTCCAAGAGCCCTTGTAGAGGGCAGGGAACACTTTTGTGAAGAGGCCATAGAGAAAAAGCCACAACGGTAAGTTTCCTTTGGAATTTTGTTTAAGGCAAAGGAAATACCCTTCGGAAGGGTCGTTTCCATTTTTCTCGAAGGGCACTTTCCAAAGGCAGTCGAAGAAGCAAAGGAAGAAATCCTTCAGACTTTTTGTCTGAAGGAATTCCTTCGGACAAAAGGTTCGAAGGAATTCAGAAGGGCTTTGAGCAAGAAATCCGAAGAAAAGACTAAGGCAAGAAACGAATTCTTTCAGACATTTTGTCCGAAGGAATTCCTTCGAACAAAAAGTCTGAAGAAATTTGGGGAAGCTATGGGAGAAAAGCCCGAAAGAGAATTTTTGAAGGAAAGCAAAGTGGCTGAAACAATTCTTGTGAACTTTTTGTCTACGGAAAAATTGTCCATGGGAAAACGTCTGTGGGAAAAAGCCCGAAGGAGAAACCCGCCGAGGAGAAAGAAGACCACCCGAAGGGTATGTGCCCTTGCGGGGGGCTCTCGCTGAGAAAAAGGGACTTTTCTCAAGACGTCGAAGGGTAGGTCCCCTTTGAGAAGGATCAAACAAGAAGTCTGAAGGAAAGGAAGAAACAAAAGGCTGAATCAAGAGGAAAGTTGAAGAAAGTCCAAGGGGTGACGGGCCCGAGGACGTCAAAATCAAGCACAATAAACTAGCCATTGGAAGTTTAAACGCAGTGACGGGTGCGCAGACGTCAAATTCAAGGCTCATGAAATAGCCATTGATTTTGAAAAGTTTAAAGAAGATCCCAAGGAACTCAGCGACCCGCCAAGAAGATATACCCGAGGGCCCAAGGAGCCAAAAAGAGACAAAACTAGGAAGAGACAAAGTGCAGAAGCAGACAAACAGTCCAGGTGGCAAAGAAAGGTGTCAACTCAGGGATTTATTCTTGCAATTGGAATAGTGCTTGCCAAGTGGTCATCAAATGGCGCGAACAGTAAGCGACATGGTTTGTTTTCTCTATTTTGCATTTATAAGTAGACAAACCATGTGAATATCTGGAAGGAGCAGTCTTATCTATAGAAAAGAGGCACAACCTGTGCTTTCACATTAATGTTTGAATGCCAAAGTCAAGACCGATGATTACACATCATGGTTCCAGCAGGCCTCTTCTAGAAGAATGACATCAGCAATAGTGACTTCCTCTTCCTGATGCTCACAAATGCACATGGGCCACTTGCAAAAAGAGCGCCAAATTCTTTTCCAAAAAGTGCCAAGTTCTCTGCTCCTCTTTCTATATATTATAAAACTTCTCATTTGAGAAGGATCCATCTCTCAACCTTAAGGCAAAGCTCTGCCCAAAAATCTCTCAGGCTTGTAAGGCAGGACTCTACCATATTTTACCTTGAATTGAGACTTAACATTTTTACCTCCATCTGGACTTGCACTCATGCATATGTCTATGTTTTATTTTTGTGTTAAGTCATTTTCTTTTATGCTTTTCATAGAACGATTCCAACATGTCTAGTGCATTGTGAGGTTTCTTCTTCTGCAAGTCTGTTAGAAGTGTCTATAGCAGGAATATGGGCACATGTGAATAGGTTGCCAAAGTGTGTCTCAAAACACCTTTGATAGTTCTTCCTCCATGTATCTCTACGGACCCCTGACTCACTGATACAGAAGAGTTTCCCACATCAGATGAAGTGTATGGGTGCTTCTTCTTGGTGAAAAATGTATGTTCGGGCTGAGTGGGTCACTTTTTTTGGTGTATCACCTCTTTTAGTTTAGGTTTAGGTTCTATTTTTAGCATTCCTCCCTTTTCAACCCCCCCTTTTCCATTATTTGTTAGCAATAGGAATCCAGGGCCTAAAAAATACATCAGAGGGAGCTAGCCCTTATCTAGAGACTCTCCCCCCAGCTTCGTTAGTCCCACATGCGAGAGGGGAGTTTCCATTTTAACGTGTGGAAGGCAGGAGCTCGGCCTCCTGCCTAGGGTGCAATCCACTGCGTCAACAATTTTTGGCACGCCCAGTGGGACCAACTCGGACAAGTTGTGTCCAAAAAGTTGAAGAATTTTTGGTGTGTTCTTCAACCAACCAACCTTTAGAGGCTTTTGCATCAACACCAATGGCGACTCTAAGTTGAATCAACTGGTTAAGTAGTCCTAATGCCATCAAAAAATCACTTTTTGTATAGTTTTGATCAAGCTCAGGCTATCATGAAACCACCACAAACTCTAGCATTACTTCCCTCATTGTTGAAAGGTAACTAGGAGAGTTGTTTGGGGTGATTTAATGAAAATTTTGAGTTTGATCAAAACATATGAATAAATATAAGGTATATGGTCCTAAGCAATGGATTATACACACCAAAATGTGCCTTCATTTGAAACAGCTCTTCCTATGCATCAATAGACCTTTCCTAGTCTTCCTCAACTCCCTCAGGTCACTGATCCTGATGGCAAGCTCTTGACTTGGAAGGAAATAGTGGAATCATGGGGCAAGAAAGAGGAGAAGAAAGGTTTTGCTCAAAACCTTGAAGAAGATGAGGCTGCTCTTGCTTATGATGGTTCCTATGACCTCCAAGAAAGGCTCTTTGAGGAAGATATAGCCAAGAGAATTGCAGAGTTGGAATCCAGAGAGAGATTCGTCAACCAATGTGTGATGGACGGTTCAGACCCAATGGTACATTCCATGTCTGAACACACCCCATCTACACACCCCCAAGAGAGATATCAGGGCACACCTGATATAGATGAAGTGCTCGCCAAATGGAAAGAGGAGAATCATCTGATTCTAGCTCAAGGACTACCTCCTCTTCCACATGGTTTTTCCACTTCACCCCTTCTCAAAGAGGAACCTATTTTGTAGGAGGCGAGTGAGGAGTAGAAGATCCAATCTGCAATTTCCCAAGAGGCTATCATGAGCAACAATGAAGAAGAAATCATCATCGATGCTCCTGTGAAGACATCATCAACAATAGAGAAGATGCAGGGCACACATACATGCATATGTTCCAGCAATACGAGGAGGAACTTAAGCATGGTGAGCTCTCTCCTCCTCTGTTTGATGAAATTCTTTGTTGCTTCGATGAGGAGGATGACTATGCTGAGGAGCCTAAATTGGAGGAGGATCAGATGGATGCCTTTGAATAACTAGAGACTCTGGTCCTTGAGTAGGAAAAGGAGAGGCTAGTTTCTCTTCAGGAAAACCTTAAAAAAGAGAACTTTGAACAAAAGGGTGATGTTTTGTGGGATGAGCAATCAGTTTGTGATTCCATTTCAGACATCACAATAGTCACCCTTCTTCAAGAAGGCCTTGAGGGAGTAGAGGATGAGTTTGACAGGGTCTTCAACGAAGCAAAAAGAAATGGGTCAAACCATGATGCACTGCAGAGGGACCATGCACAACAAAGGGATTATGGTGATGAGCCAACAACCACATATTTCTTGGTGAAATGCACCAGCATGAAGGACCAACATTCAACAAGCTTCCACGAACAAGAAGAGTACATATATGTTGGAAGCATATTTGACTCTGATCCACTCGGATGCAGGTCAATCCAAGTGACAGGCAAGAGGAGTAGGTCACCAAATCTCTATTTCATTCAGCCACTTGTCTGGCACCATAAATCTCCTAGCCAGGGAGGGGACTTAAGAAGTTTTCTCATTGATCCAGGAGGGAAGCAAATATACCTAGTTAGCTATATATAGTAGTTTGCTTTCAGTTTCTTTTCCTATTTTCCCTAAGTGCTGTTTGCACAAGTAGTGTTTTTAGCTTTGTGTGTGTTTTTCCTTGTGTATGAGGTAAAAAGCTCATGAATGATTCTGGGATCTATCAAGGCAGTTGCTATCTCTTTCAAAGCTACATTTTGACTCTGTGCCCAATAGACTAAAAGACAACTGGTCTCTAAGCATAGCAGGGATGCTTCCCCTAGGAGTCACCAATTTGTTGACCATTTTTGGCCCAACAGGCCAAAAATGGGTCCCCTTCTTTCCCTGTTGTTATAAGCCAATTCATTTCTTGATTTTGCACAAGTCTTGGAAATTTATATGGACTCTGCAGATTTATACGGACTCTGCAGGTCCATTTCTACAGACTCTGCAAGCATGGATTTCTACGGACTCGGCAGGAGAAGTTTCTACGGACTCTGCAAAGAAGATTTCTACAGACTCGGCAGGCAGAAAACTACAGACTTCACAGGAAGAGGCAAGTTCCCACTTAGGCACAAAATGGACCATTCCAAGAGCCCTTGCAAAGGGCAGGGAACACTTTTGTGAAGAGGCCACAGAGAAAAAGATGGAAAGGTAAGTTTCTTTCGAAAGTTTAATTAAGGCAAAGGAAATACCCTTCAGAAGGGTAGTTTCCATTTTTCCTGAAGGGCACTTTCCAAAGGCAGTCGAAGAAGCAAAGGAAGAAATCCTTCAGACTCTTTTTCTGAAGGAATTCCTTCGGACAAAAGGTTCAAAGGAATTTGGAAGGGCTATGAGCAAGAAATTCGAAGAAAAGACTAAGGCAAGAAATGAAATCTTTCAAACTTTTTGTCCGAAGGAATTCCTTCAGATAAAAAGTCCAAAGAAATTTGGGGAAGCTGTAGGAGAAAAGCTCGAAAGAGAATTTCCAAAGGAAAGCAAAGTGGCCGAAACAATTCTTGCGGACTTTTTGTCCACAGGAAAATTGTCTGCGAGAAAAAGTCTACGAGAAAAAGCCCAAAAGATAAAGCCGTCGATGAGAAAGAAGACCACCTGAAGGGTATGTGCCCTTGCGAGGGGCTCTCATCGAGAAAAAGGGACTTTTCTCAAGACCCCGAAGGGTAGGTCCCCTTCAGGAAGGATCAAACAAGAAGTCTGAAGGAAAGGAAGAAACAAAAGGCCGAATCAAGAGGAAAGCCGAAGAAAGTCCAAGGGGTGACGGGCCTGAGGACGTCAAAATCAAGCATGGTGAACTAGCCATTGGAAGTTCAAACATAGTGACAGGTGCGTGGACGTCAAATTTAAGGCTCGTGAAATAGCCGTTGATTTTGAAAAGTTTAAAGAAGAGCCCAAGGAACTCAGCGACCTACCAAGAAGATAGCCCCGAGGGCCCAAGGAGCTAGAAAGAGACAAAACCAGGAAGAGACAAAGTGCAGAAGTGGACAAAAAGTCCAGGTGGAAAAGAAAGGTGTCAACTCAGGAATTTATTCCTACACTTGGAACAATGCTTGCCAAGTGGTCATCAAATGGTGCGAACAGTAAGCGGCATGACCTATTTTTTCCATTTTGCATTTATAAGTAGATAAACCACGTGAATATTTGGAAGGAGCAGTCTTGCTTTCAAAAAAGAGGCACGGCCCGTGCTTTCACATTAATGTTTGAACGCCAAAGTCAAGATCGGCGATTACATAGCATGGTTCTAGCAGGCCTCTTCTAGAAGAATGACATCAACAACAGTGACTTCCTCTTTTCGATGCTCACAAATGCACATGGGCCACTTGTAAAAGGAGCGCCAAAGTCTTTTCCAAAAAGCGCCAAGTTCTCTTCTCCTGTTTCTATATATTGTAAAACTTCTCATTTGAGAAGGATCCATCTCTCAGCCTTAAGGCAAAGCTCTGCCCAAAAATCTCTCGGGCTTGTAAGGCAGGACTCTACCATATTTTACCTTGAATTGAGACTTAGCATTTTTACCTCCATCTGGACTTGCACTCACACATATGTCTATGTTTTCTTTTTGTGTTAAGTCATTTTATTTTATGCTTTTCATAGAACGATTCCAGCATGTCTAGTGCATTGTGAAGTTTATTCTTTTTCAAGTCTACCAGAAGTGTCTATAGTAGGAATATGGGCACATGTGAACAGGCTACCAAAGCGTGTCTCAGAACACCTTTGATAGTTCTTCCTCCCTGTATCTTTATGGACCCCTGACTCACTGATACAAAAGAGTTTCTCACATCAGATGAAGTGTATAGGCACTTCTTCTTGGTGAAAAGTGTATGTTCGGGTTGAGTGGGTCACTTTTTTTGGGGTATCACCTCTTTTAGTTTACGTTTAGGTTCTGTTTTCAGCATTCTTCTCCCTTTTCAACCCCCCTTTTTTCATTATTTGTTAGCAGTAGGAATCCAGGGCCTAAAAGATACATTAGAGGGAGCTAGCCCTTATCTAGAGACTCTCCCCTCCAACTTCACCGATCCCACAAGTGAGAGGGGAGTTTCCATTTTGATGTGTGGAAGGCAGGAGCTTAGGCTCCTGCCCAGGGTGCAATCTATTGCGTCAACAGAAGGTCCTCTTACCCTTTGGGATTTCTAAAAAGTGCCCTTCGATGTCTTTGAAAGGGTTCATATACCCTTCAGACTTTTTGACTTACCCTTCAGCTTTCTTCAAAGTGTCCTTCGGCCTTCTTCAAAGGATTCACATACCCTTCGGCTTTATTCAAAGTGTCCTTTAGCCTTCTTCAAAGTGTCCTTGGGATTTTTGAATGTACCCTTCAAATTTTTGTTAAGGGACAATTTTTTGAAAAAAACTTGGCAATTTTTTTGAAAGAAGTGTCCTTGCCACTTTTCCTGAAAGAATTCCTCTGAAGGAATTCTTCAAGACTATTTCAGATTTTCCAACCTTCTTAACTTATGTACATATGAGAAGTAGAGCCACTCAAAAATCTTGATTGCTTCTTCTAGACCCTTTCAATTTTTTGACATTACTTGACTTATCAACTTGAAAGAAGTAGTCCCTCTTCAAAATCCCAATTACTTCATCTAGACCCTTTCAGGTTTTTACTTCTACTTAGCTTATCAACATAAAGACGTAACGTGCTTGCAAAGCCCCGATCACCTCTTCACTAGACCGTTTCATTTTTCCCACATTTCTTAGCTTATAATCAAAAGAGAATTAAGATGCTCCCAAAACCCTGATTGGTTCTTCTCTAGACTATTTTGGACTTATTACTTTGCTTGACTTGAGAAATAAAGGGAACTTAAGTCATGCTGAACCTCCAATTTGCATTGCTTGGCTTGATCCATTTGGACTTTTCACTCAATTTGACTTGACAAGATTATGAAGCAAAGGCATTGGAGAAATCTGATTAACACTACAAGTCTGTTCAACTCATCCTTTGACATTAATACAAAATATCACATGCTTCTTTTGACATCAATGATAATATCATAGACATCAATGACCTTTTCTAACAATCTCCTCCTTTATCATTGATGTCACAACATTATCAAAATGCCTTAACTCTTATCTTCATTCTACTTGCTCCTCCTTTCATTCTGCTTCTTTCTCTGCCTTTGACATTAATGACAAAGAGTCCTTGCCATAACATTCACTGTTAGCTTGGCTATTCTGATCTTCACACCTGGCTAGTTAAAACACTTTGTGAAGGACTCCCCCTTAGGCAATGCCATATTTGCCTAAGTTTTTATATAGGCTCTTCAGATGTAGCTCTTTTGACTCCATGATTCTTCAGATGAGTATGTATATAGCATTTGTCTAAAAGACCTATCAAGAATCGACATATCTCTACATAAACAAGCATAATAAGCTAGAGCCAACATACCTTTGTCATCAAATTGCCAAATAATTACAGTTTTCTAACCAAATTGCTTTTTCTATTAATCCAAGAGTTAATAATCTTCCTTAAATACTCCCCCTGGATTCATGCCCTATCACTAAAAATTAGTGATGTGGTGTGGGAGCCAATACTCCCAACTTCTCTCTCAGATACTCAAATTGCTCCTTAGGAAGAGGCTTGGTAAATATGTCTACAATTTGGTCTTTTGTTGGAACATACTCAATTTTGACCTCTTGATCTGCAACATTTTCTTTTAGAAAGTGATATTTGATGGATATATGCTTGGTTCTAGAGTGCATCACTAGATTCTTGGATATGTTTATGCCACTTGAGTTATCGCAAAAGATAGAGATAGGTTATTTGTACTCTACTTTGATATCTCTGAGAGTTTGCTTCATCCATAAGACTTGGGTGCAACATAATGCTGTTGCAACATACTCTGATTCTATTGTAGAAAGTGTAACTGATTCTTGCTTTTTGCTCAACCATGACACAAGTCTGTTTCCAAGGAAGAATGCACCACCACTAGTGCTTCTCATGTCATCCACACTTCCTGCCCAGTCAACATCTGCATATGTAATCAACGTGAAATCTTCACTTTCAGGGTACCACAAACCATAGTCAATTGTGCTCTTGATGTATCTGAAGATTTTTTTCACAACATTGACATGTGATTCCTTGGGGGTTGCTTGAAATATTGTAACCATGCACATGACCTGTATGATGTCTGGTCTTGATGCTGTTAAGTATAACAAGCTGCCTATCATTGATCTATACAATGTATTGTTCACATCAGAGGACTCATCTTTTTTGCTCAACTTGTATCCAATTATCATAGGAGTACTAACTGGTCTGCGGTCCTCCATGCCAAATTTCTTGAGTATCTCCTTCACATACTTGGTTTGAGATATGAATATCCCATCGCTGAGTTGTGAAATCTATAGTCCAAGAAAGAAAAAGAGTTCTTCTAGCATAGACATTTCAAATTCATTTCACATTAGTGTGGAAAATTCTTTACACATGTTACTATTGCCACCTCCAAAGATAATATCATCTACATAGGCAACAATAATTAACATATGCTCATCTTCTGATTTAAAGCACATATTGCTATCTACACATCTTTTTTTGAATCCTTGTCATTGCAGGTATTGATCCAATCATGAATATCATGCTCTAGGTGCATGTTTTAAACCATACAAGGCTTTCTTTAGTTTGCACACACAATATTATTCTTTTGCTAACTGAAATCCTTCTGGTTGTTCAATGTAGACTTTCTCTTCTAAGTTTCCATTTAGGAATGCTGACTTCACATCCATTTGATATACTTTGAACTTCTTGTGAATAGAGAATGCCAAGCACATTCTTATCGCCTCCAATCTTTCCACTGGAGTAAATGTCTCTTCAAAATCTATGCCTTCTACTTGTGCATATCCCTTGCATACTGATCTTGCATTGTTCTTTACAATAGCTCCATCTTTATTGAGCTTGTTCCTGTAAACCCATTTTGTTCCTATTACATTTTTTTTGAAGGTCTAGGAACTAATTCTCATGTTTTATTCTTTTCTATTTGATTTATTTCTTCCTCCATGGCTTTCAACCAATTTTCATCCATGTTTGCTTCATTAAAGGTCTTCGGCTCAAATTTTGAAAATAAAGCAAAATTCACTTGCTCCTTATTCATTACAACTCTTCTTCTAGTTTAAATACCCTCATTTTTGTTACCAATTATCTTCTCCTTGGAATGTTCCTTTTGAACAAATTTTGCAGGTGCCCTTTCACTCTTTTCTTCCTCCTTTTCACTATCTTCTACTTCATTTTCTACTTCTAATTCTTAAATTCCGATCTCCTCATTAGGTTCAACTTGTTTGAATCCTTCTTCTACCTTGACGTTGATGCATTCAACTATTTTGTGTAGCCTTTTGTTGTAACATACATAGGCTTTACTTTGAGTGGAGTAACCAAGAAAGATTCCTTCATCACATCTTGACTCAAAGTTGCTTAGTTTGCTCTCCTTTCTTCTTGTGTAACACTTGCTTCCAAACCACACTGATGTAAGCTTTCCATACCATAGTTCATATGGTGTTTTGTCAATTTTTACCCTCAATTGTACTCTATTTAAAATGTATATTGTTGTTTAAACTGTGTCTCTTCAATATCCATCAGGAAGTTTAGCTTCCTTCAACATTGTTCTAGCCATCTCCTTGACAGTCCTATTTTTTCTCTCAATAACTCTATTTTACTGAGGAGTTCTTGTAGCAGAGTAATGCCTTTTAATCTTATGTTTCTCATAATATTCTACGAATTCATTTAAATTGAATTCTCTACATTTGATTTTTCTTCCCATTTCATTTTCAACTATGGCTCTAAAGATCTTAAATCTCTCAAAGGCTTGAGATTTATCTTTTAAGAATGTTACCCATGTCATTCTTGAGTAATCATCAACAAATAGCATGAAGTAGTGAACTCCTTTTGATCCTTTCGTATTGGTAGGTCCACATAGATCAGTATGAACTATCTGTAAAGGATTGTTGTTGCATAATCTTTTTTTTCTGAAACTTGACCCTTGTTTGCTTGCTTAATTGGCATTCTCTGCATGTAGTATCTGTGGGTTTGATGATTATGGGCATATGTCTTACACACTTCTTTGAACTTTGACTAAAGTGTCAAAATTGACATGATCCATTCTCCTATGCCATAGCCAGCTTTCATCAACCTTTCCTATGAGGCAACTATTATTATTTACCTCAAAAAGATTGTAGATGTTATTTTTGATCTTTTTCCCTTCTACAACTATTTTGCCAAATCTCTTCAACTTGCAACCTTCAGCATCAAATATGACTTTATATCCATTATCACACATTTGGCTAATGCTTAGCAGATTGTGCTCAAGTCCTTTAACATAGAGTACATCATGAGTAGGAAGCTTACCATCTATATGCAAGGTTTCTTTACCTTTGATTCTTACTGCAGTATTATCTCCCAAACTAACAGTTCATTCCTTGCACTTGTTTAACTTGAGAAACTTACTTTTCATGTGCTTTGAGTACCCACTATCTATTACCCATAAATTTTGCTCTTTGACATGGAGTGTTATTTGAGTGATCAAGATTGATTTTTCACTCTCCACATTTCCTTGAGCTTCTCATATGTTGTCTTATTTTCTTTATTAATAACTTGTGCACCTTTGTTCTTATTACAAGACCTGAATTTCTTTACTTTTGACATTGCAAAGTTAGTCCTGCAATGCTTGGCTATGTGACGAAAGTTATTGTAATTATAGCATATTGTTCTTGAATGTAATAGAGAAATAAATGCATTTCTACTTATAGAGCTAGTTCTTCTTGTAGGCACAACTCTACATTCAATAGCCCTATGACCAAATTGATCACAACTATAACAATAACCATAAAAAATGAGTAATACCTGGTTGTAACATTTTTTGGTGCCAGGTATTGAACCCTTCTAACCTTTTGTTTCTTCAAATTTGCAACTTTGGTGTATCCTTCCGTATCTTTGATTTCAAGCTTCATTTCAAAAAAATTTCTCCTCTCATCAACTTTTTTTGAGTCAATATTATTATCCTTACTGTCGTTCACTTTATTTGTTTCTACTACTCCTATCTTGAAGTTGTCATATAGACTAGTTGACATACTAGTTGAGGAATCTTTACCTTTCGCATATCCAATACCTAATTTTTTATTTGAGAGTTTTTAGAAATTGATTAATTTATATAAGATTCTGACCCTTTTTTCATCTTTAGACTTTTATCTAGTTCTTTTCTCAAGGTTACTAATTTTGCTTCAAGTTTTATACACTTTTTAGTTTTAGACTGCAGTTCCATCTTAACTACCTCTTCGATTCTTTTAGCCTCCTCAACTTGAGTTTTCAGAGTCACTATAATTTTATTAGATTTCTCAAGTTCCTTTTGCCCAAGCTTCTTTTGTTTAGAGCTCTCTTTTCGTAGTTTCTCAATCTCTCCTAGAGCACAGACTAGTTCAACTTCTAGTTCAATTTCACCTTCCTCTTCTTCATCCCAATATTCATCTTCCTCTTGTTCTTGATTTGATAATATAGATTCTTCTACCATGAATAAGTATTCATTTCCCCTAGCCACAAAAGCTTAGTCCTGATCATCATCTGAACTATCACTATCACTGTCTTTCTCTGAGTTGCTATCTTCTTTTGTGTATAAGCCCTTCTTATTCTTAAATAAGTTTTTCTTATATGTATTATGGGGTTTTACCTTTTTACTATTCTCCATTTACTCAGATTTTTCTCCCTTTTTATGAGAAAATTTAGCATCAAAGTGTCCTCCCTTTCCACAATTGAAGCATTTGAAAGGTAACTTATTTTTATACTTTCCAAATCCTCTCTTTAGATTTATGACAAAGTTGGCTTCTTCTTCATCTAACTTCTCAGATCTTGACGTGGCTATCTCATCCTTAATTGGCTTTGCTACTTTGAATGCAACTTCTCTTTTAATCAGGTTTGTCTCTCCCATTCTAATCTCATAGGCCATGAAAGTTCTATGTAGCTCATCTACAATGATCTTATCTAAGTCACTTGCTTCTTCTATTGTAGAAATTTTTGAATCATATCTTGATGGTAAAGACCTTAAGACCTTTTTAACAATAGTTGACTCTTCTACTATTTCTCCAAGTCCTCTAATAGCATTCATAATCTCATCTACCCTAAAAAATTAGTCTGCAATATTCTCCTCTTCAATCATCTTCAAACTCTTGAATTGACCTTTGTATGTTTGCAACTTGGATTTCTTCACTTTGACGTCTCCTTCATAGATAATTTTTAGCTTGTTATAGATGTCTTGTGCATTTTTACAATGCATGACTTTGATGAACTCTAAGTTTGATAGTCCACAAAAAATAACATTGTTTGACTTAGTGTTATTTTTGTAAGCTTTCTTGGCAGCTTGATTAGTAGGAGTTATAATAGGAGTTGTATATCCATTTACCATAGACATCCAAACATCGAACCCTAGGGAAGATAAATATGCTTCCATCTTTATGCTCCAAAAGGCATAGTTTGACCCATCAAATAGAGGAGCCTTTTATGATGAAGATCCTTCTTGATTGACCTTTGTGTTCACTAATCTAAGATCTACCTGAGCCGATTAAGCTTATCATTTGAACCCTATGCTCTGATACCAATTGTTGAGCACATTTATCTACTGAGAGGGGGGGTGAATCAGTAGATGATCTAAAACTAGTTCGTTAAATTTTTTTACATAAAAGGTGAGTTCACGTGTAAATCAAAGAACAAATATAGAAGTCACACACACACACAGAAACACATAACACTAGATTTTACATGAAAAATGCAAAGGAAAAAACTATGGCGAGAATCAACTGATAGATTATACTATTTTAATCCAACCTCACAATAAAATGCCTTACTGGCAAATCTCACTGGTTACATTTAAAGACACCGATCCTTAAGAGACACCAATCTCCTTACTAAGCACCAACACACTTTGTATGTAGGCACAAACCTACCTAAACTATAGAGCTATGACTCTAGTGTATAAGATGGATTCACAAGTGAATCCAGTTCAATGTTCTTTGTTACAAGTCTAATATATAACTGCTCACCTTCTTCTCATTGTCTGTGTGCTCTATCTTCCTTCTTGCTTAATCTCTATCTACATATATCTCACTCTGTATCTACATACATCTGGTTATGATTTATTCAAATACACTTAATTCCACTTCTTTCTTCTCTACATTTTACTCTATCTGCATATTTCTTTTATCGACAACCCTTTTACTCACACTTGAAAAACACAGTAGCAACAACGATAACTACCCATAAAGTCCTCTTGAATTCATTTATATTCAACTACCTTTTAGGGGTTTTTAATCTTCTCCTTACATTCAAACTCAGATGCACTAAATTGGTTCTCATTAAAGATGGCTTATGCTTGCACATTTTCTTGTGCCTCAGTTTATGTGTCACTTTGCAATGGTCAAATCTCTCATTTTCATCTGACGACTGCTTAGTTTATCTCATAAATGTGCAACTTCACCAATCAAGATTGATCGATTGAATCGATCAGTCTTAAGCCCCGTGTAGACCTTTTTGAGCTCACCGTTTGCCTGGCCCTGTCTTTAATCAAGGATTTACTCATTTTGTCTTTGGCACCAATCACTGTTTATTTGAGTCATCTACTATTTTTCCTATTCTGAAACCATCAATTTTTATATCATGTCTCGATATTCTCTTGGTTCGCTTTCACTCCTTTCTATTCGATCTTTCTCTCATCCTGGATTTTCTTATTTAGGCTCTTTCTATCGAGCTCATCTTATTCATATTCTTTCTCGAGCTCTTCTCTTTCTCAAGCCATTCTCTTTCTCCTTTAGGCTTTCTTTTCTTCAAATTTTTTGTTTGAGTCTTTCTTTTTGGTCTTCAAACTCTTTTTTCAAATTTCTTCAAATTTTTTGTCTGAGACATTTCTTCGAACTTTTTGCCCGTCTTTTCTCTTGGGACCTTTCTCTAAAGTTACCCTTTATGTTTTTTACAATGGTACACTTTCCCTTCAGGATCTTTCAAAACTATTCTTCAGATTTTCTTCCAAAGGTCCTCTTACCCTTCGAGCTTTTTGAAAAGTGCCCTTCGACGTCTTTGGAAGGGTTCATATACCCTTCAAACTTTTTGACTTACCCTTCGACTTTCTTCAAAGTGTCCTTTGGCCTTCTTCAAAGGATTCACATACCCTTCGGCTTTCTTAAAAGTGTCCTTTGACCTTATTCAAAAGGTTCACATACCCTTAAGCTTTCTTCAAAGTGTCCTTCAGCGTTCTTCAAAGTGTCCTTCGGCCTTCTTCAAAGTGTTCTTGGGGTTTTTGAATGTACCCTTCGGATTTTTGTTAAGGGATAGTTTTTTGAAAAGGACTTGAAATTTTTTTCGAAAGAATTGTCCTTGCCACTTTTTTCAAAAGAATTCCTCTAAAGGAATTCTTCAAGACTATTTCAGGTTTTCCATCCTTCTTAACTTTTGTATGTATGAGAAGTAGAGCCACTCAAAAATCCCAATTGCTTCTTCTAGACCCTTTCAGGTCTTTGACATTATTTGACTTATCAACTTGAAAGTAGTCCTTTAAAATATTGATTACTTCATCTAGACCCTTTTGGGTTTTTACTTCCACTTAGCTTATCAACATAAAGAAGTAACGTGCTTGAAAATCCCCGATCACCTCTTCGCTGGACCCTTTTGGGTTTCCCACATTGCTTAGCTTATAATAATAAGAGAAGTAAGATGCTCCTGAAACCCCAATTACTTCTTATCTAGACCATTTCAAACTTATCACTTTGCTTGACTTGAGAAATAAAGGGAAGTTAAGTCATGCCAGACCTCCGATTTGCATTGCTTGGCTTGACCCGTTCGAACTTTTCACCCAACTTGACTTGATAAGATTGTGAAGTAGAGGCATTAGAGAAATTTGATTAACACTACAAGTCTGTTCAACTCATCCTTTGGCATTAATGCAGAATAACACCTACATCCTTTGACATCAATGACAATATCATAGACATCAATGACTATTTCTAACAATATTTTGATTGAGATTGTTAAGACATTGTATTGAAAGGCTGCATAGAGGTGGTTATGAGAAACTAACAAAGATTGCAGGAATGAGGTAAAGAGGCTACAGGGGAATGTGAAGGAAAGGCAATAATAAGTTGAAATAAAGATAGGTGGCATAGCCCTTAATCCAAGAAGGCTTAAAGAAGAAAGAGAGCTAGTAAGAGCTCCAAGGAGAAAGAAGTTCATAGGTGAGCTTGAAGAGAGTCCTATAGGTAGGACAAGAGAAAAAGATGTCCCAAGTGAGGACAAGAGAGAGATTGACTCCAAGAGAGAGAGAGTTAAGTGAGAGACCAATTGAATGGTCAAGAGGACAAGATAAAAGGCTTGTTAGAAAGAAAAATAGGTCTAGATGAGACCAAAGAATTGATAGGCATCTTAGTTTAGATAAGGAAAGAGAGAGAAAGGAGGAAAAATGGCAAGGTTGAGAGAACCACCACAAAGAGAAGATGGTACATGAAGACACCAAGATGATTGAGATGGAGAAAGAGATAGTGAGAGGATGCAACAAATATATGAGATGCTAACCAAGATAGAGTAGTTGAGAGAGATTGTGAACCCACATCTTGGATGGGTGATGAAGAAGAAGCCACTCAAGTGGTCAATCAAGCAATTGGTGGAGAAGAGAAGAAGACAAAAGATGAAGATGAAAGCAAGGTAGCCTAGAGAGAGAAACAAGGAAGAAAACCAATCTTAAGTGATTATAACTAATGATTTTATTGAATGCTTGTATACAAGTGAAGGATTGAAGCATGAACAACATGCTAGTGAAGAAGAAATTGATTGGATCACTGAGTATGGTGACACAATCTTATGTTATCTTGAAGAAAGAGATCTATTGGAAGATGAAGAAGCAAAAAATGAGGTTGCAACAGTACCCTACCTCATTATAGGCAAGAAAGAAGAAGGTTTCAACAAAGAAAGAGTGGAGATTCCCCCGTCTATATAGTAGATCTATATAGGGGGGGGCCAGAGATATATAGGGCTATTCGGGGAGGGGGGAGGGTCCCCTATATATAGATATGGCAATGGGAGAGGGCCCCCTATCTCCCTATCTCTGGTCTATCTTTTTTTGGCACCCCTATAGATCTATATGGCTATTAGATAATGGATATGGTGGCACCCCTATAGATCTATATGGCTATTAGATAATGGATAGGGTGGCACCCCATATATAAAAGAATCCAAAAGTACAAGGTATTCATTTCAATGTCATTTTTGATAAGTATGTTGACATAGATGTTGCTGAAGATGATTTGTATAAGAGAACTTTGGAACTAATGAATGTGCTAGTTGAAATAAAAGAAGGTACAACATCAATAAATGAAGTGCTGGACATGAATAAAGAGGCCAATGAGGTGGAAGCAAGAGGATATGATGATGAAATACAAGTTGGAGTGCTTGAAAGGATTGAGTTGCAGCAGGTTGGAATGCTTTATTTGGAACCAATGGAAAGCAAAGGAGATAAGGATGAGTATGCAATAGAAGAAGAAGAGATATGGAATCATATCATGGAAGAGTCAGAAGATTTGAGTCTCATAGGAGACCAAACAAGTATCATGGTAGTTGAGTTTACATTGCAAACAATCTTGAGCCAAGAGGTAGAAGAGTTGACAAGCAATGAAGAAGGAGAACTCCAAGGGAGCAAGCAAGAAGTGGTTTTAGCTAACATGTTTGCTTCATATGCAAGGCATTTGAGGAAAGAGAATGAACAACAGTTGCCAAAGATTAAGAAGATGCAAATCAAGAAGAAAAACAATTGGATGAATGAGAGAGAAGAATAAAGGAGGAGCCATCATGAACAAACATCATAAAGGCCTATATGTTTCAAATATGCCTTGGGATCTAGGTGGGCATGAGCTTGGAAGGAAGATGCTATAAAGAACCATCAACACCAAATCTTTTCACTTTCATGGAAAGTTTCTTGTTCCTCGATAGTATGATGTAGGAGCATCACTACCTCAAATTGTACATATGATCTATTTTGAAAGTTTAGAGTCTTTAGCAAGTGGTTTTAGTCATTTAGGTCTCTAGAAAACATTTTGAAGTGTTAGTTTTATGTCAAATTTGAATCAATTACTTTTTTGGCATTTTCCTGCCAAAAGCTTGATTTAAATTTTCAAATTTGAATGTAAAGCTTTAGAGATCTCTACCTTGTTTCATGAGGTCTCAAAGTTGTAGTTTATTGTTTAGGTTGTAATAGGTGGTTAAATATGTTTCAAGACCCACATGACTCACATGATGAGTCATCCTACTGAGTGGGCTTGTAATTAGGAAGTTTTGCAATGTACAAGTGTTAGTTATGCTAGTTAGAGTCTTGAAATAGGTGGTTACTTGGTGTTTTCGAATCGTTCAAGAAAAGAGAACATGACGGAGGTGAATTTGAAGATACAATTGAGGAAAACCCTAGGAATTTAAATAGACAAGTACTTTTTTTGAAGGGAACTACTGTTAGTCTCTATATTTTACATATACCATAATGTTGAACAAGTCAATGAAGCATGAGCATAGTATATGGTTATAGAAGTGTTTTAATGCATTGGTAAGTAAAAGTATGATCCTTAATGATTATGTAAAGTGTTCATTATCTAAGTTTCATTGTTTTTTGAAGGATCAACAATCAGTCTCTATGTATATACAATACATAGTATTGTGTTGTTGACAGTCTGTTGAGAAGTACTAAATGTGCCTTTATAAGAGAATGTTAACTTGTAATGAAATTATTTAGGTGGTCTTTTAATAATATTATAGACTTGACAAACTCTATGCATTTGGAATACATCAACTATTAAATAACTATGCAATAGGTCTGTAGGAAATTGTGTTCCCACACACAACAAAAGATATCTGGTAATGACTACTGGACAGGATTGACAAAAGGATTTTTCAATATTGGGAAAGGGTGTAAATAATTTGTATAGGACGTTTGAAGCTATCATAAAATCAAGAACCTTGTCAAGAACCTATTATATTATTCTATCAACTCTCAAGTGCATACAATTTTGAATTGTCCGCACAATCAAGCTAAGAAAGTTGAGTATTGATAACATAAGGTGGTTGATGCGAGTTTAAGACTTTAGAGTAAGTTTAAGAGGTTTGTACCAAGTATATGTAGCCTACATATTGGTATATACATCCCAATAAACCTAATCTATTATTCTATATTTTATAAGATGAACACAGTTCTGCGTATGCACACAAAGGAACTCAAATGTCATTATAAACCCATAACATAAGTGTCATGGATGTTGTAATATGATTGGATAAGGTGTATCCTGTATGTGCAGAGGATATTCAATTATTTGGAAGCTTTGAAACTATTTACTAAGCTTGAAATCCAATTTTAACCCTTATTAGGTCTTATAAACTGTGTCAAACCCTCTGCTAGGGTTTTTAATAGAAAAGAGAGAATTGTGGGAAAATGATCTGAAGAAAAATCCTAAATTTTTGTGAAAAAATAGTTGAAGTGATTTAATGGATTTTGAATCTTTTGAACCTATCCCGTAAGTATTCATACAAATATAGTTGACTGTTTGTAAATATGGCATTGAAATGAGCACATAGGCCTAGTCTAAGAGCAAAAGGGACCTAGAAAAGTGACTCAACAATTGAACTAAAGCCTTAAACTTCATAGAAGGAAGAAAGAGCCTAGAGGATATATATATATATATATATATATATAGGTTTGGATTGTGGATTTGGTTTGTATATGGTTGAAATTTAAAGAAGAGCTTAGAGAAGGGCTACTAGGGAGCTTGTGTCAGGGTCAAGTAGGAAGAAAATTGGAAAGGCTATGGGAGAAGTTTGTGAGTTGGTTATAATGATCTAACAAGACTTGTTTGAATATGTCTAAAAAGACAAAAATTATAATTCCCAAGGAAACCTAAATGAAGCTTTGAACCAAGTTGTCATAATGCATAAAGAATACAATGGAGAATAATATGAGAGATATAAGAACAAGAAGTGCATGAATGTATTGGATGAGTTGTGAGGGTGATTGTGATCTATGATTGAAGAGTGAATAACACTAACATAAATTTAATGTTTAAAGGCAGAGATCAAGAGATTCAAAGAATATTTGATCATAGAATCAAGCTTGACAAAATAAAGTAAAAGCTAGGAAAGATTGGATAGAGGTAAGTAGAATTGGTAAGATATATATATATATATATATATATATATATATATATATATATATATATTGGTTTAACCACACAAGATTACATGTTGATGCAGATGGCTTATTATAGTTTGTCATTCATACATGAAAATAGGAAACATATATATATATATATATATATATATATATATATATATATATATGTTTCCTATTTTCATGTATGAATGACAAACTATAATAAGCCATCTGCATCAACATGTAATCTTGTGTGGTTAAACCATGGAATTGTAAATGAAATTTGTGACCACTCATCACTTGTGTAATGTAATTCCTATTCTAAAATTGAATCCCCTGATTGAGAACTGCCAAGGTATATTGCTGTGATGTATCTTATAATTCTACATCACTATAATAGTTATGATGATCGATGCAAGTATGAGGTTGAGGGTAGAGAAAAACTATATCCTTAAATGGTTTAAACCATGTACGAGCTAGGGAATAGAGTCTCTTGTAGGCTTAAAACTCACTTCTCCCCTTTACATGAGGTAACCACCTGATTCATTTATAATGTGCACTACGAACACCACATATTAGCCATGAGATCTTCTTGCCTAATGGTCACCTTATGGTTAAGTGTTCCTTTAGCCACCTCTCAGAGGTTGTTGTAAAATGACCCTTGTGAAATTTCCTTGATGTAGCCTTGGGAAACACTAGCTGGTCCTACAAGTTGGACTTTTATGCAAAATAAACAAGGTGGTACTTGCTAGACCACAAGTATGTGATTGCCTGGTTGGGATAACCATGCTATGAAAAAGGTATGGTTTTGTGTATACCTGGAATAAATATTTTGATTTAATGAAAGCATGAATAGAATGTTTGCTGATTTTATGCTTGAAGGAGAAATGTAAGTCTTGATCAGGGAGATTTTGTAGTCTTAAGTACTTTTAAATGTTGTCAAAAAGTGCAAAATGATGATGGGATTGTGATCCCTGAAATCATCCTCTGAGCTCACAAAGTCATGGAGAGCATGTTGTAAGCCTTGGGATTGCATTTGAATGCATGGAATGGCTTCTCTGATGTTTAGTTTGGTTGGTGTAGGACACTGCACTAACCTGTGAATGGTGATTGTTGAATTAAAAGTGATTGTATAGTATGAATTACTATCTTTAGCTGACATTCTATGATGAATGTTGATAAAGTTATGCATAAGGCATAACATGTGTTGGGAAAAATACTACTTTATATTCTAAAATATGATGGAATCTAGTTGGATTGTACCATTACAATTTTTGTCCTAAAGAGTCGTAGATTTTTGTGATAATGTCTCCTCATAATAAGAAGGATTAGCTAAAAACTATTTCACTATCAGAAATTTAACCTTGAATTTATATTTAAACTAAAAATGTTTGAATGTGCTTATCTTGAATGAGATAACAACTGTAAAATTTTAATTGAAAGGTACCTAAAGCTCTTTTTTTGGCAAAGAATGAGGTGAAAAAATTTATTTTCCATGGCTGGTAATGTCTGCTTTTGCTACACGGGTGGATGAATTCTGATAGTCTCAATAGAGCTATGTTAAAAATGGTGGCATAGTGATGGTTTATACTAAAATAAGAGGAGGTTTAGGCTGGTAGGCCTATTACCAAGGCTGTAAATTACTATTTAACAAAAACAAATGGCCTTGTGAGTCATAAACACTGAAATTATGCCCCGAGTTGGGATATGTATGGACATCTAATACTATAATGGCTTATATATCTCCCCATTATTATTCTTAGTGTCACATATATGACACGTGAGATGATAAAATATTTCTTATAATTTGGTCTAAAGAAAGACATCGCTGTCCTTACAATCATGATTAGAATGTTAAAGCAATTAACGTTGAATGTTCATGTCTAAGCTATGATACATCCTTATGCTATGTTTATAAATTAATTGGTTGTATTTTCAAATAATTTTACTATTGGGTTGTGAAAGTACATAATAGATATGTGAATACATGTTGGAATTATGGTAAAATACTAGGGTAGACACCCTTATTGAACTTTTCCATTGGTGGTTGTGTAGTGGCTCATGTTATGAAAAGAATGTCAGAGTCTCTTTGGATAGCTTGGTCCTTGGTTGTTTAAATTGGTCTTCAGGATGGATCCTCTCTAAGAGGGGGAGGATGTTACCCCACCTCAAGATGCATTATATTGTTGTTGGCATGCTGACTTAACATGATTATCTTAGTCCGATTGACATTTTGACTGATTATTACAATCATTTATTCTATTTAGATGCTATGATGTCGCTATAATGATTATTGATTATGATTCATTATTTATTAGATGTATATGCCTACTTCAGTTTTGACATATTATTTTATTCTATTCATATCATATTGTATTAGTAGATGATATATATTCATTGAACATGTACTGATGATGTTCTATTTGGTGTTTGCAGGAATAGGTCGAGTAAGCTAGGTTCGTTGGTGGATTCCAGCCACTGAGAAATAATGAAAAAGTTCATGAACAATTAGGTTGATACCGATAGGTAAAACAACATGTGACAATTATAGCGATGGGTCGTATCGAGTCTTTCTTTTGTAGTTGCTTCATCTTCTTTTGCCTTTCTTATTTTTGTGCATGTGATTACTTATGTCGTTATTTCATGCTTACCTTATACTTTGTTTGGATTTAATAAGTCACCGGGTCATTATTGTTGGTCTCTATTCATGTCACATGTTCAAACTCCATTTTGTGTGTTTACATATGTGGGTCTCTTGGTCGTTATTGGTTGTACATCCCCTCCCCTTTTTCGTACTTTATTGGCCTTTTGGACCTCAGCCATGGTGTTATAATTTTTAGTAGTGGGTTCCTTGGTATGGTTAGACCCCTATGTGGTTAATTTACTCCCTTAGATATTATGAGTATTATTCATTGAAAAATCTTTGTTCTGGTGTGATGATGAATTGGCTTGACTTGGCATTATTAGTATGTTTTGACTTGACACCTTAATGTTTTGGATTGAAGGTTCAGGAAGAGTCTTGGGAAAATATTTTGGAAAAACAATAATGGCAGTAGTTGAAAATATTATTGTTTTGGTCTAGTGCCCCAATGTCATCATTCTCTACAGTTTATGTTTTGGGAAAACCCACAACATGGAGCTCCCTACTTGGGACAAAACCCTAGGCAAGCAACATGGCATATGAGTAGGGAGTTTCTGTGAGGTGAAGGTTTTTATAGAGGCTATGACATTATTCCCAGACACACAGAGTTGGCGAAGAGCCAGGATTGGCTTTGATGGAATCTTGAGTCCTTCATGGTGTATGGGAAGACTACGACGGGTAGAAGAAAGAGAATCAATGAGTAACTCAGCCCTTTCCATTATGCATCTTCTGCAAGTGACATTTTTTGAATTATTAAGGATGATATTGCTAGTTTTCAATGGTTTATGAAATTTTGTTTTGATATAAATGAACCACATGGGTTCACGGTGAAGTCAAGAGACTTCACTATAAACCCATATATATATTGATTAAGTCAATTATGCCTGTTGTGGTATTTTTGGGTTAAAATGGCATGATATCCTCTGTTGTGAATAAGTTGCCTTGTTGGGTGAACTACAAATGGGATTTTTGAATGATTTTTTTTTTGAGAATGTGGCTATAGGGTTACTCTCAATACTGATTAAATTTACACCCCTGTTAAGCAGGGTATGATTTGAACACCATATTTTTAATAATTTTAAACCCGAGTGGGGAAATTATAAGTTAGCGTTACGGTTTTGATTCTTATCAAATCATGGGTAGAAATTTGAGTTTTTATTGTGTTCATGATGTAATAATAATATACCATGCTGATCATTTTTGCCCTAATTTGGGCATGACAAATCAACATATTAATTTTCCCCTTGGCAGTTTTGGAGTAGCTGGGGTGCCTTATTCAAAATCCATAGCCAAGTCAATTTCAACATTAGTCCAATATTTTAGCATTTGAATGTTATCTGGGTTTTATGAAAGTTTTATGGTTATCTAGAAACTCATTTTTGTAACTTCCATTAAAATAAGGGGTCGTGGCCTGTGCTAAGTTACTGGATTATTTTTGTATTGCTTTTTGCCCTTTGGGGTCTTGCTGTTATGCACCCCTCCTTTATTATGGGGAATGCCCTTTATAATGTCTTTAGACCATGCAATATTGGTGCAAAACCATCAATTATCTTATCATTTTAAATTGGGTTGTATGCAGATGAATTGGGGTTATTTTATTGGTTGAGATTAGCCTCTATAATTTCCTTTGGACTACCCTCTACATTTTTATTTTTACTAGGGAATGTAGTGTAAACCCTGTCAATTGTTTTATTAAGCTTTAATTGCATATAGACCGTGGGGAGTTATTTTTAAGAATTGTTACTAGCTATAACTATTCACATTAGAGAGTGGTGAAGTGTACTTCTTGGGCTTGACTATATTTTATGCTAACTTGAATCCAAATCCTCCTTTTGATTATATTTTATTTGGAATACTTTGTTAAGATCTTGAGTTGTTGTTGGTTATGTTAATTTGTGTATGGTAGAGGTGACATGAGAAATTTATGGGTAACATAATATAACTTGACATTTCAAGCATTAAGACATTGAATTTACAAACTCATATTTTATCTCTAAAATTTTCCTTTTTAAGTTCGATGTTGATAATAAAAGGTTAAGCTGAACTCTTATGCATCCTTTGATAGATGTATTTTTGAGCTCATTTGAAACTGTTGAGTTAGAAGGTTATTATTTCCTATTAGTTTTGGTTAGTGTGTTGAACCTATTATTATTGTCTTTTATTTTGAGTTGCTTTATTGAGTGCTTGACTATTTTGATGTGGACCATGGCTTGAGTCATTGTATGCTCATAATTTCTCAGTAAAATTTGAATGCCTAATGCCACCATCTAACTGATGGTTAGGGTGGTTAGGGACATCGATAGTTGGGTTCATTAGGTTGTACCTTGGGGTTTGGGCACCTTGCAAATTGAATACTCATCTCCTATTGATATGGTTTTCTGCACTTGTGGCTGATTGTTCCAACATATTCAAGAAATTGTATATTTACTAATATTTAAAAATGATTATGGAAGATTTATTGATGTAATTAATTCTTATGATTATGCTATGAGACCTATATCATGGATTTCAGTGATGGGGAATTATTATGTTATCCCTTTGAAGTGATACACGTGTATGGCAATGCATGCCGCATATAAGATAGCATCACGAAGCACAGGTATGAAGTATCCAATTATCCTATTACGTAATTCTGATTTTCTATTCTTGTTATATGACTATAGCAATTGTACTCTTATAATTACATTATGAAATAAATGTTGATATTATAAGCTTATTTTTTTGTTATTAATTAATGATAGATGAATCAGTTTGAGTAATAGTGTTCTTGAGATAATCCTCTTTGAATTCATATTCAAGAATGTTGTATCTTTACATTTGGGCATGCAGAAGTGAACTATACTAATGCTATTCTTGTTTAAATTTTGGACATGAATAGTATATTTCCTTGAGGTGTGCTATATGCTTAAGTCTAAAGGCTCTTGATTGTTTTGATAAACTTACATGGTTATATTCAAAACCTTAAAGAAGATTACAATAGTATGAATAAGGATGCAAATTGATCTTGAGGGGGAAATTGATCATTATTACTAAGTTAATTATTCAAATTGATTTTATTGGTTACCAGTTTGAATCTCTCATTGTTTTAATAAGTACGAAGAGTTGGCCTTAATTGAAAACATTTCTTTTTGAGTATTAAAACCATGATGAAGTTTTGCTAAACATGTTTTCTAGTTATTAACTCATGGAATGCTATGTAGGCTGAGTTGGATTTGCAAAAGTGTATTACTTGGGTGAATTATTATTCTAGTTTAAGTACAAACATAATAATTTTATCTTTTTGGTTATGATGAGTTTTTGGGAAAAAAATAGAAATTGGAAATGTTAATTGCCTTCTTGGGATGGCTAGTTTAGCTAGTGTTTATAGCTGGTCGATATACATTATGAACATTGTTGTAATTTAGAAAGTGATGTCTAGTCATGTAGTTATTATTCTTGACATTAAAGAGATACAACTCTTATTAATATGGGTTTTACATTATATTTATTGCACCCTTGATTGTCACATATAGCCATTTCAATTACTTAAAACAATGAAATGTGTATGCATGTAAATTTTCTTGCCTATTTTGGCTTGCTAATTGTGTTGCTAATTCCGCTCAATGATTCATTAATTAATCCTTTTCATCATCATTTTATCTAACATTGCCTATTCCCCCTAGTCAATAATCTAATTCCCTTTATATATCTATATTAAGGTTCATATTTCTCATCTAATATTAATTTACTTGTTATTTATTATCAACATTCTATTTATCACCTAAAACCATCTTGTGCTCACTTGTGAATTTTAAATTCATAAAATTACACCTATTCCTATGCTTCTCTACAAGTCTACCCACTAGTCATGACATCATCACTTTATTAACCTAGTCTAATCATCCCCTAATCACCATTAGATTCCTTAATGGAATCTATAACTCTCCACCACCCTTCTTCTCTAGAGAGCTCTCTCTCTAGAGAATTCTAAGGAGTTTTAAATTCCTTAGAATTCCCTCCTTTCTCTCTAGAGTCTTCTTATCTAGAAGCTTCCAATGAATTTTTAATTCATTGGAAAATCCTTCTTCCTCTATTTAACCACTCCATTCCTCCAAGGAAAATCAACTGGAATTCTCATAGCAAATCCATGTCTAATTAGAAAATTAGAATCCTCATGCTATCTTCATGCCAAATCAATTCATCATCAAGCATCCTTGTTCAAACAACATCATGCCAAAATTCTGAGTCAAAGGTAATCCTAATCCTCTTGTTTTAATCCATTTAATCATGGTTTGAAGCACTTAGCTTTAGAATTGTAATGCTTATTTGAATTTGTGAATTCATCTATTACATTATGTCTTAATGGCTCTAAACTTTAAATAGGTAGTTTGTTATTTTGAGTTTTTAAATTACACGTTTATGGTGATTTAATCCACAAGCTCAAAATTCTTTATACAAATGGAACAAGGGCGATTTACCAGTTATGATAGACATTTTATCTTGCCTTAATGTAGCTACAAATTAATTGGATTTGTAATAAGATTATTATTCATGTACATAACTTTGGTGACTTGACTTGGTTAAGACAATATCTAGAATTGATTTAGGATTGCCTATGACTTTATCCTCACATCTCTCTATTACAAGCAGATAAATCTTAAGTTGCAAGGAATTGAGAAATCTTGAAATCATGGTGTATTAACCAGTTGATGGTCACCTAGCTGGGTTTAAGCTTGCTAATGGATATTTAAACAACTTGATTATAAATATGCTGCCCTCCTTGCATTAGTCATACACTCTTGATAGAGGGTGACCTCTTATAATGATTATGTTTTCATTTTAATATGCATGACATTATGTATTGAAATGAATAAATTCTATCTTGATGGAATGTACTATAAATTCAATTTTGTAAAATATATGAGTTAGGATTGCCTAGGACTTTATCCTCACATCTCTCTATTACAAGCAGATAAATCTTAAGTTGCAAGGAATTGAGAACTCTTGAAATCATGGTGTATTAACCAGTTGATGGTCACCTAGCTAGCTCTAAGATTTCTAATGGATTTTTAAATGCATTGATTATAAATATGCTTCCCTCCTTGAATTGGTCATACACTCTTGATAGAGGGTGATCTCTTCTAATGATTATGTTTTTGTTTTTATATGCATGGCATAATGTATTGAACTGAATAAATTCTATCTTGATGGAATGTACTATAGATTCAATTTTGTAAAATATATGAATTGACTAATGAAGCATGGATATGTTGGCCAGTTGGACATTAGTGTCTATGCTTAAGGTGCTTGAAATTAACTATTTGTATCTCATTTTTATGTACACTTCTTGTTAAAGCAATTAAACATTGGGAGTTGATTTCATATAGGGACTATGCTAATAAAACATCTCAAGTGCTAAAAATGTAATTATATTACAACTGTTAATGGCTTGACTTTCGATTAAGGCTGAAGTGATGTGTTGTCAATGACTACTCTTCCTTTTAATAGGGTGTTGATTTAATCATTTGGGTAATATGGGTATAAAGGATTGTACTCAATAAGTAAGCTAATAATGCTTTCCTCTTGGCTTGTTAATATAAATGAGATCATATGAGACTAGCGGTATAGTTAGACTCATTTTGATAATGGTGAAATTACCAAGCATGAACCCTTGTTATTGAGATACTCTCTCTTATGGGATTATTATTATCCAAAGCTAAGCGTGTCTGAGCTCCTTGGGACTAGTGTATGGTGCCATGTATACCTAAACCCCCACTAAGGAGGTGGAAATATAAATTCCCATTGACATAACTATGGATAATCAACATGCATGAAAATTTGAATTTTGAATTCGGTATGAGCGGGAAAAGAATTGGGGAGAATTTGGTAGGAGGAACAGATCCTGGTGGAACAGTAGTGGAAGGAGGAAAATGCGGAGGGTCAGGTTTTCTAACTGACGCAAACACAAAAAGGCCCTCAGCAGTTTCTGAGCTCTATAGTGGGGCTGGAGTTTCTCCATCGAAAAAAGCATTAGAACAATCCACGGACACAGCGAAAGACAAAATTGATTATAAAATAGAAAATAACTTTGAAAGGTAGAAAGGGGCCCTCGAACAAAGGACCTGGTCGTCGTTGTTTGGGAAAAAACCGACTGGGAAATCCCTCTTTCCTCTGGTGACATCTAAATCTTGCTGGGAGAAAGGTGAGTTTCAAATTTTCATCCCAGATCCCTTACTTGATTTCTTTGTTTCTTCAATGGATCTCACCCTAGTAGGAAAGTTTCTAGGAGCAAGACCAAATATAGACTCACTCAGGTCTATGATCAAAAAGAAATGGGCTATACGCGGAGAAGTTGACATTGCACCTATGGTGAATGGTTTTTTCTCTTTTATCTTTAATTGTAAAGAAGATCTGAATAAGATCCTGCGTGAAGGACCTTGGTCATTTGGAAGAAGTACCCTTACTATCAAGAAATGGGAACCAGAAATGGATTTTTTAGATTCATTTTTCTTAACAACCCCTATTTGGGCTAGACTACCTGGGCTCCCATTAGAATTCTAGCATGAGGACATCTTTAATGGAATAGCTAGTTCATTTGGTGAGTTAGTGGCTGTGGATAACGCCACGGCTTCAAGAACTAAACTCCAAAGCACCAGAATTTATGTTAAAGTGGTGGACCTAAATCACCTCCCCAAAAAAGTGGAACTTATCTCCAAGCTTGGCAAGAAAACCCAAGTGATTGTCTTTGAAGACCTGCCAAACTCTTGTTATGTATGCAAGAAGTAGGGGCATTGGGCTAAGAATTGCCCCAACAGGGGAAGATCCATTTCAAGAAATTTTCAGGAAGGAAAAAATATCAATATCCAACAAAAGAAAATATGGAAGGTAAAAGAAGACTCCCAGAAGATAAGGAAGCCTCAAGATGCCTTAGTTGACCAACACACAGATAAGGTTATTTTCACTGCTACAGAAGAAGCAGGCGACCCTAATGTAACAGGAATAACAGATCCCCTTTTCAAGATTTCTAATGCCCTGATGGAAGAGAAGGGGAAGGGAACAAAGGACAAAGAATCAGATCTTCTATCTGAAGAAGAGGTTAACGTCCCTATTCAGAACACTCAAAGTATAGAAATTCAAGTTTCAAAGGTACAGGATAATGAAGAATTAGAGGAAGGAGAAGTAGTACCTGAAGGGGGAAAACAATATAGAAGAAGGAGAGGATGATTTGTGTGAAGATCAGTTTGGGGAAAAGTAGGAGGAACCAATGGTTGAAATTATTACTCCAGCGAAAGAGGCCCTCAAGGCAGAAGAAATGGAAGAGGATGGAAAAAACTCTAAAAACCAAAAGATTATAGGAGAGATAAAAAACAATACTAACCACATTATGACAAGAAATGGCGGTGCGAAAGATAATAGTACTCTAAGGAGTAAAGGAGGAAAAGGATCTGAAAAGCAAGCCAAATTATAAACCAGATGTAGGATTTTTAGATAAACCTGGGAAAAAATCTGCAAAGAAGAATAGAGAACTGGAAAGTAAGCTCAATATAGCAGATGGAAAGCAGAAAACTCTACGGCAATATATCCATAACAATAAAAATAAATGAGGATTCTTAGTTGGAATATTAGAGGGCTAAATAGTCTTCTTAAAGTAGATCTAGTTAGGAATTTTGTTAGAGAGCAAAATCCAGACCTCCTTCTGCTTCAAGAAACTAAAATGAGTAAGGAGAAAGCTGAACAGATCAAAGACTTTAAAAATTACACCATTAAAGCTAGTAGCTCTGAAGGTGCTTCGGGAGGTACAATGATATTATGGAAAAAAATCAATTTGCTGGCTCTATTTTGATGGAAAGTAAAAATTTTTTGGCGGTCAATTTAACTAGTGCTGACCAAAAGGAAAGTTGGTATGTTGTAAATATTTACGCTCCAAATTTCAGGAACGAAAGGAAAAAGGTTTGGGAAATTCTCTCAAAACTCAGAAGCAAAGATCACTGTGGGCGATGGATTATAATGGGAGACTTTAATGTCCCTCTCTATGATTATGAGAAAATGGGTGGTAATACTATTCATATGGAAGGGAGAATTGATCTCATGAAGTTTATAAGCAAAGAAGGTTTAATGGATGTGGAGTTGCAAGGAATTCAGTATACCTGGAGCAATAAGAGACTGAACAAGGAATGTATACAGGCCAAGCTTGATAGGGCTCTCATCTCCCCAGACTGGATAAAAGACTATACCTGTAAGCTGGAAGCACGACATAGAATAGGCTCAGATCATTTCCTTCTTATATTCACAGCGGATAAATTGAACCAAAAAAAGAATCATCCATTCAGATTTGAAAAGATGTGGCTGCAGCATCCACAGTTTGAAGGCAAAATAAAAGAGTGGTGGAATATTCCTATAGAGGGATCAGCTCTCTTCCGAGTTGCCTCCAAACTCAAAAATGTTAAAAAGGAAGTTAGGAAAGGGAATAAGGACTGTTTTGGAAATATTTTTGAGAAAAAGAAGACCATCAAGGAGAATATCAGAAAAATCTAGGAAAAAATTCAGCATTATGGATATACTTCAAAATCCCATAGAGAAGAAAGTGAACAACTGGTACAGTACCAAGACATAATAACTAAGGAGGAAACCCTTTGGAGACAAAGATCAAGGGTGCAATGGTTGAAAGAAGGAGATAAAAATACTAAGTTTTTCCATCTCTCCACTTTGAAACACAGAGCGAAAACACATATTCATCATTTGAAAAAAGGAGATCAGAAGATAACAGAGGAAAAGGAAATTAAAGAGGAAATGATTTCATTTTTGTCCTCCCTGATGAAGGCTGATAGAAATATCAACATGAAAAGCCAGGCTGATATTCTACGAGTGATTCCTCCTTTGATCTCGAAGGAGCAGAATAATATGTTATGTTCTATACCTAAGGAGGAGGAAATCTTCAAAGCTGTTAGATCTCTTGGAGGAGAAAAAGCACCTGGACCAGATGGTTTCCCCATGTTCTTTTTTCAAAAGCTCTAGAAACTTATAGGTAAGGATGTCAGTAATGCGGTAAAGGAGTTTTTTGGAGCTAAATAGATGTTGAAGGAAATTAATGCCACTTTTTTGTGCCTCATTTCTGAAGAAAGCAGGAGCGGATTGCCCTGATCAGTTCAGGCCAATTAGTTTGTGCAACTCTCTCTATAAGATAATTTCCAAAGTTCTTACGACCAGACTAATCCAAGTGATCCCTTCGATAATAGCTGATCAGCAAAATGGTTTCATTCCTGGCAGACAAATCCTCAACTCAGTTATAACGGCGCACGAGAATATTCATTCACTGCTCAAATCCAACACTGAGGGGTTCTTAATGAAAGTGGACATAGCAAAAGCATACGATAGGGTGGATTGGCTATTCCTTTCTAATAGCCTTATTGCCTTTGGCTTTGAACAAAGAGTGGTTGATATTATCAAATAGTTGATATCTACTACTATAGCTATGTTGGTAAATGGGAGTTCGTCTCATTTTTTCAATCCGTCTAGGGGATTAAGACAAGGGGATCCTATATCCCCTATTCTGTTTATAATCATGGCTGATAGTATGGGGCGATACCTTGGGGACTTAGTTCGTAGAGGTTTATTTAAAGGTCTGAGACCCTCTTCGCATCCTTTAACTTGCTCCCATGGTCAATTTGTGAACGATACTATTTTCATGGGACAGTCTGAAGTCACTGAAGCTAGAATTCTAAAGGAAGCAATTAATCTGTATTCTTCGGCCTCAAGACAACTGATAAATTGGAACAAAAGTGTAGTTTTCTTTACCAATACCCCAGGTTATAGACAGAACAAAATTGCAAGAATCCTTGATTGCTCCATAGATTCTTTTCCTTCCATATACCTTGGCCTCCCTCTTGGGTCGAAAGCCCCTGAAGCTTTTTGGGAAGGACTTATCACCAAATTTAGTAAGAAGTTGGCAGGATGGAAAGGCAGTCTTCTTAGCCAAGGAGGAAAGCTTACACTCCTCAAAGCTAGTCTTCAAAGTATACCTACGTATGCTTTGAGTCTCTTCAAAATCCCCACTAAATTTGTGGAAGCAATTGAAAAAATTCAAAGAAACTTTCTTTGGTCAGGTACCGAGGAGAAAAGGAGAATGCCTCTTATTGCATGGGATAACATTTGCAAACCTGTCAAGGATGGTGGACTTAGTATAAGGAAAATTAGAAGCATGAACATTGCCCTTTTAGCTAAACAGGGATGGAGGGTCTATCAGGAAAATAAAGAATGGAGTAAAATATGGAAGCATAAGTACTTATTTAAGGCAAAGTCACTTCCTGACTTCTTTACTACTCCGGATATTTCTCATCCTTCTGCCATTTGGGGGGCAGTCCAGGGAACAAAACATGTTCTCGAAGAAGGAAGTTCTTGGAAAGCAGGCAATGGTAAAAAGGTGAAATTCTAGGAAGATATTTGGTTAAGAGTAAAACCCTTACATGAAGATATCCAAGATAAAGATGTTATAGAAAGATGTAAGCAAAGAGTGGGAATAACGGTTAATCAATATTGGCAGAACAACACTTGGCTAAACCTCACTGACTATGATCAAGATCTCAAGGATATTCAATTATCCCTAAATGCTATATCTCTATATCTTAACCAAGAAGATAAAATTGTTTGGCACCATGAGCTAAGTGGATAGTTTAAAGTCTCTTCCATTTTCATCTCTAACGAAAATGGTAGAAAACTGTTATGGACAAGAGCCTGGATTAAGGGGCTCATCCCTAAAATCAAGTTCTTTTTCTGGACCCTACTCCAAAACAAAATTTTGACTCTGGATAATTTACAGAAACGCGGAATCAATATTGTTAACAGGTGTATTCTTTGTAAGAAAGACCTTGAAGATAGAGATCATCTATTTGTGAATTGTTCCTTCTCTCAGCTTGTTTAGAAGGAGGTTCTTAATCTGTGGGGCATTACATGGATTCATCATAAAAACATGGAACTTTCTCTCAAAAGTTGGTATTGCCCTTCAAAGAATCCTGAAGTTCTCTTCTTATGGAAAATTACTCTTCCCCATATTTGGTGGGGAATATGGAAGGAAAGAAATAACCGAATATTCAGAAATAAAGAACTTCCTGGATGGGTGGTAGGACAGAACATCATTAGAGCTTTAAAGGAAAATTTTTCCTCTCAAAAGAATCCAAGCTCTACTCTCAATATGGATAATCCCTTGAGGACAGATATTCCTCTTGGTAAACCTGATAACCCCAGATCAGGTGTTACTTGGAATGTTCCCCCTCAAGGTTGGATTAAAGGTAACTTTGATGGTGCTGCCAAAGGGAACCTGGGGAATGCTGGTTGTGGTGGTGTCTTGAGGAACCATATGGGTATGGTTATTGATGCTATCGCAATCCCCATTGGTATATCTAACTGCCACATTGCCGAAGCTACAGGTGCCCTCTAGACCCTTAAATTAGATGTGGATTCGGGATATCCTAAATTGTGGCTTGAAGGGGATTCTTTGAATGTTATAAATATTCTTAATAATAAGAATACTGTGTCTTGGACTATAGAGGATAAGGTAAAGGAGATGAAAACACTTTTGAAAAAATTTGAAGATATTAAAATCACCCACACCTTTCGAGAAGCCAATGGTGTTGCAGATTGGCTTGCTAATTGTGCTGTCCGAGAAGGTCAAATAGTGAGGTGGTATGAAACTTTAGAAAGGAACGTGGATTTAAGGGTGCTCATTCTTCACGATGCCACCCATGCGAAAGAAGGTAAGACTAGAGTGTAATAATAATATAATGAGTAGGAGGAGTGGTAGCACGGGGAAAGGATTTCAATTATTAAAGAGTAAGGCCCTCGAGAGGGAGAAGCGGATCCTAAAAAAGCATAAACAAAGTCGACTTCCCAATCAACTTGACAGCAGGAGGTTTCAGGGCAAAGTCCACATCAATTGGGATTCAAAGAAAATGAGTATGGCACGTGAAAGGAAGGGAGAACCTCCTAAACAGGAACCCAAGAGCTGTGAAGAATGGAGAGAGAAACATGGAGTCTGGAGAATTTTGTAGAAATGAAAAGTTGCGAGCTACATGGAAAGACTCCATGGTTCAAAACCGCATATCACGACGACCTTTTTCAAAAATTGGTCTGATGAAAGGGTCACCTTACATGGTATCACAGTAAACTTAACAGAGGATTTTATAGCTGAGGTTACAGGGTTGCCAATGGATGGACTCAAATTTTCCAAGCAGACAAGCATCTCGAACGAGGCCTTTTGTAGGTTCCCCAAAATAGATGAGGAAGAGCAGAAGCTGGTCAAAAATGGGGATTTCTATGAGCTGGACCAGATTAAAGGGATATGGAGGGATTTCTTAAGCTGTATAAGGGAGTACTTCATCCTGGACGAAAGAAGCAAACATGTGCACAAGTTCCATTTTGTCTTCCTCAACCATTTCAGGCATAAGGTTAGTTTGTCTTTTCCCTTTTATCTTCGCTATTCCCTGGTCCAAAGTTTATATGCTCATAGGAAAAAGGAAATGCGCCCTATCCTCCATGAAGGCCTTATTTTGCTTATTGAAGGCTACTGCAAGAATAGGGCACTGGTTAAGTACCCAAACAGGGGAAAAATAAGGTGTCAGGAAATAAAAAGAATGAAAGTGTAATCAGGAGAGGCAAAATCAAGTCCCCTAGTCCTAAAAAGCAGAATGTAGAAGAAGAAAGGGGATGGGAGAGAATTGAAGAACCTGAGGAGGAAAAACCAGAGGAAGAAGAAGGAACTGAAAGTTGGGATACTAACTCTAGTGATGATGAAGAATGTTCTGAGGAAATTGAAAAAGATAACGTCAATACAGAGGAGGATTCTGCTAACAGAATTGTAGATACGGAGGAAAACCAGAAAGTGTCAGAGGATGAATTTGTCCAGGAAGATCCTGTTGAGGACCCAACTTCTAAGAACGAAAAGGAAAATTTTGATCAGGAAGATATTCAAAATATGGATATGGAAATTCAAACTGGAATCAAAGAGCGGGAACAAAAGAGTCACGAAGATATCTTTGAGGAAGCTAGGAATAGCCCCAATAAAAAGTCTGAGGATTAGAGAGGGAAGAATCAGAATGATGAAACACACACACCTATGACCTGGGTCAATTGTAAAGCAAAGGCTTCTTCCCAATTTGATTCCTGGATGTGTAGGGAGATCATGGATCTCAAGAGAAAAGCGGAAACTCTGGAAGATTCCCTGAAAGCTACTTGGAACAAAATAAACAACATGGATAATCAGTTAAGCGAGATCCCAGTCAAGCTCAAAGCCTATGAAAACAACCTCTGGGAACTAATAAAGGACAACATAATGAAAATGGAGGAAGTAACATCCAACATCTGTGCTGCTGCTATCAATATAGGTAAACGAGCCAATGAGGAGACCAAAGCACTAGAGGGTCCCAGCAAAAGGACGAGGCAAAGCTCTAGAAAGAAAGATACACAAAAAGGAGCTTTGCTGGAGGCTACCACTCAGGAAACTGTTTTGAAAGGAAAAGAAGCCATGAACTTGATACTGGAACTGGATGAATAATCTGGTCCTTCTTGTTGGTTTAGAAACTGGTTCTGATCTTTGTTTTCTTTTTGTTATCTTTTGACTGATGTATTACCGATCTCTATTTTTCTGGGTTTTGACCGGATGTTTCTCTGGTGGTTCCAGGTCCATTTAAAACTTGTTTTTGCTACTTCCTTGTAGTGTTTTTTAGGCTTTGCCTGTGGTCTTAGACATTCTTTCTTTTGCTCTTTGTTACAGGGTTTCAGGGCCCCTTCAAAACCTGTTTTTACCTCAATCTAAAACTATATAGAGTGGCCCAATCTATTATTGGTTACATTGTTAATTGATTTGTACCTCATGTTGTTGGTCAAATTTTGTAAATTTTTGATCGATATGATTATTTATGAGGACCTTCATTAGACATCTCTCATTTTTGAATGATTTAATGACTCAAGGTGTTGACATATTTTATTTTGAATGATCTTTTGTGGCTACCCTTATATCATGCTTGGGTTTAACATTGAGTTAGATGCCAGGGTTGTCTACTCTAATACTCTTGGCTGTTACATATGCATTAGCAACAGATATGTTAGGGAGTAACTATTATATTCATCTCTCAAATGGGACTCTATTAAGCACTGAGATAGTTGAGTAGGGTTAAATGACCACTAAATGGTCCTATTGGTAGGATTTACTAGTACGTGTATAGATTTTAGAGTCTATCAATGTGTGCACGCACACTGATACACCATAAACTATATACACCTTAGCAAGGATGCACTCCCATATAGAACTCTTTATTGGTGAGTTAACTCTAGTTAAGTATCTACTGTTGACTGATAGAGTACTAGTTGTAATAACCCTAGCGAGCAAACCATTAAGGTGTTGTCTCATGTTATCTCATTATGTTTGGACCTTGTACATAGTAAAGCTTTGGACTCTAAAAATATGTAATTCTCAAAAATTTTGGGGTTATTTCATGCACTAGAGCCCTAGTAAATAAAATACCTACATCATCACTAGACATTCTTATGTGTGATAGTACATTTGACATAGATACTAACACATTGTAGATTTTTAGCAAAATGCATTAATTCAAGAGGCAATGCATCATTATATTTCCCATTACAATGCGTTAATATTGACTAACAAACATTATTGACATTACTAAATAGTAGTGCATATTTGTAAGTGTATAAGCACATAAAAACCTAACCTATATTGTACATGTTGATATGCACCAAATTGGAAGGGAAATTTTAAAATGTTTATTGCATATGGTAAATAGATAACACACACTATTACCATGTGGCATAAATAAGTCAATGCATGCATATTGTTATCTACACATTATTGTTGTGGATAATATGAAAAACACCAGTGCACTACATATGATATCGATGCACCAATAGGGTATTTTTTGAGTGGTGCTTGTTAAAATACATTGACACATAGGGGTGCTAATTTTTTACATGCATACAAATGATCCAAGTTGGAAATGACACTCTATTAATATATACATCATATTTTACATATAAAATAGTATACTTCTTGCTATTTTATTTATTTTTATTATTGGTAAATATGGGTTTTAAAGAGGGACCCTGCCCTTTACATGGATTATATAGGCATGGCCATAGAAACTATATGCAATAATAATGCCTACTACAAAAACAAAAAAATAACACAACTAAAATAACAACACAAAAACAACAAAAGGACATGGAAAAACAACAAGAGTGCCTTAGTATCCAGGACCCTTCCACCCATCGAACACTTCAGCCTAATTCTCCATCTTTTTCTTGATAGTTGTATCCTTATTTTAAAGAATCTAAGGATCAAAATCCTTATCCATAACTAGACCTTCAACTTCTTATCTGGCCTAACATTTTCCTCTTCTTCCTTTTTTATTTTGACCAAAAGCTTTAGACCCTCCATACTCTGCATTCAATTTTGTATAGCCACACATTTGAATTCAACAAGATTAATGGGATTCTTCTTGAGATTCTCATTTTGTCTCTCAATACTGTCAACTTTATCAATAATCCTATTAATAAGCAAATTAATTTCTATCACTTCTGCCGTAGTATAAAAATACCATCACATTGGTTCATATTTTTGATCGCATCCTTAATCTTAGTGTGGTCTTTCACGAACCACCGAATAAAGGCCTTGTGCAACTTAACTTCTTCCCCAATTTGAACTACCTTGCCCTGCTCCTTAAAATTGGTCATGCAGAGGCTTTAAAGTCCATTTGAGTATTTTCCTTACCTATATTAAACTCAACCTTATTAGCATTAGTCATGGATTCCATACCCCCTCTTTAAGAAGTTGCAAACCCTTGACCACCTCTTAAATTCTATTCTCCTCCTCTCCCAAAGTATTATTCTATGTCATCTCCTTAGAAGGTTTTACCTTATCTGGATCAACTAGCCTATCCAACCCAACATCTAAATTATTCACCTCAAGCTCACCCTATTATTGTGTTTAGTTTATTGATATGGATTTTATTATTATTATTATTATTATTATTATTGATTAATTAAATAGGTATCGATTTGTGAAATACAATTATGACAATATACACATCCTAAATATAGAAACATGTTCAATAATAAAAATCACATAATACAAGAGATGTGTGTTTGCCAAGATGATTTAATATCCAATATACTTATAAATAGAGTGATATGAAAGAATCTCCTTGCTAAAATATTGGTACCTCATGACATCATCCTCAATGAATTTGGTACAACACCAATCATCACTAATGTGAATTTTCATGCGGTGACTATGATACATAGGGTTAGATGGATGGCTAACTCTTTGATTGATTTCCTCAGTTACCCATCTCAAGCTTCAAATCCTCTCTCTGTAGCTAACACACCATGGGATTAAAATTTGCTAGTATGCCAAAGTTTTTGCTCTATTAGGCCTTGTAGGTATTGACATAACAAACTCCCTGCACATAATTTTTTAATTGATGCATATACTTCTCATTCATTACAATGATATTGATCTCTATTAAATATTATTTTACTTAATACTAATGGAGGGGTAAGCTTCTAATTCCAACATAGGCTGACTCATTACATAATCTAATTAATTCCATAAGTTGTTTATTCAACTCAATATGTTATGTTTGACCAATATAACTAAGTGGGATGTGTGCCACATTTCCTCATAGCTATCAATTCTTATACATCATAATATCATATCTTTAACTACATAACAAATTATGAAAGACTATTGTGAAAACTTTGGACAAGACCAAAAGAGCTGGTTATTATATTTTTGTAGTTTGTAAAAAATAGTACTCATTTATTAAAATTTGATATAACATATCCAATTATATAGATGTTTGAATTCCTCACACCAAAGATATGTATCATGTAATATTTTAGATACATTAACAAAATTGTTCAAACACATGTGATGAATCTACATTTTTTCAACTTTTATTTGTGGAATCTGAAGATTTGACAATGTTTGTAGTTGCTTGGGCTGTAGTTTGAGCTTGAGTGTCACATTCTTCCACTTCTATCTGTAAACATAGAAAATTTATGTAGGTGTGAAACAAGTTAAATTAAAAAAAAATGATAAAAACCTGAAGCCCCTTATACCTATAAAAGTGCTATGAGTTTCACATAGGGCATCAAAACCATATTGTATTTTAGTGGGTACTAAAATTTCATGTGTTGGTGGCTGACCATACTTATATACCTACATGTGTAATGCAATTTCATTTATAAAATAAAAACCATTAGAATTAGGAAAAGTTATTTCAATAAAAATAAAATTTCATTAATATTGGATACTTGCAAATTTTATCAAAAGATTGTGGCATTCCATCATATAAAAACTTTCTCTATGGTGGCTCATATGCTCACTTATAAGAAAAACAAAATTGATGCTTGTAAAGTAAATATTATTTAAAAATTTAAAACATTCAAATGATTTGCATGCATTATGCACAAATTTGGCTATCAAGTCTCTTATGCCCACTTCCTATTTTATTGGAAGCTTGTTTCTTAAAAAGTTAAAGAGTTTAATCCAAATTACATTCAACCTTAGTATAAATTAACTACATATACATATTTGAGTGATTCATTTTTGTTGACTTAGCTCCTATGTATCTTTGATGTCAATAATTTGTTTACAAAGTTTTTGGTAACCTTCTTTGAACATATTATTGAGAATGAAACAAAGGTTTCAAATTCTTTATTTTATTACAAAACCAAAATCATTTGTTTACACAAAATTTTGTAACATTTTTTGAACATATTAATGAGAATGAAACAAAGGTTTAAATTCTTTATTTTATTGCAAAACCGAAATCAAAGTGATAAAAAAATTGAGTTGTACTTTCAAATCATACTTAATGCTTAAGTGAACAACTTGATTACTTACACTAGAAGAAAAACCACTAAATCTATCACCTTTTTGCATAATAAGTTCAGAAAAAAAGAACTAGATTTTGAGCCCAATCATTTAGATGTAGACCTTTTGTTTGATGAACATTGAGTAAGAAATTTTGTTTCTAAACAACATTTTTTTGTGCGTCAGAAACAACTCAAATATTTGGAACTTGCGTCTGACATGTTGAGTCAAAAGTGATAGTAAATTGAGAAAAGGTTTAGACGTGATTTTCTTTTTCATTAGAAAAGTGTGTTGACCCAATTTTGCCCCTCAGGCAAAATCCCGGTCACCTCCTACACCTGCTTTGCATGGCCATTCATTTCAGGTTGCAAGGTCTACTTTCAGGTTTCGACAGTTTCCGTTTCAGAGCATTGGTTCATCGGCCTAGTTCATCGGCGTTCACGGTGGCAAAAGGCAGAGTCTTCAAACGTCTAGGAGAGAAGAAGGAAAAAAAATGGAGCGTTTCAACACTTAGGCAAAAAAGAGGGCAGACAAAATGCAGAGGGCGACCAAATTGCCGCCCACTACAAGGGCGGGTAAAATGAGCCCACTTACAAACATGCAGAGGGCGGCAAATTCGCCGCCCACAACACAAAAAAATGAAAGACGTCGGCCGACGTCGGCAATACTGCGTCGTCGGCACCTTATAGAGACCGACGTCGGCAGAACCACCGCCGTCGGCAGCACAACAGAAGATGCAAGGAAAAAAGTTCACCCTAAGGCGGTAAATTGTAAAACCCAGCCCTAAGGCGGTGAAATGAAAAACCCTGCCCTAAGGCGGTGAAATGTAAAACCCCGCCCCATGGCGGGGAAGGAAAAATTGCCGCACACAGTACAATACTGCCGACATCGGTAGGTTATAGAAATTGACGCCGGTAAGACTGCCGCCGTCGGCAGCTTATCGGCTGACGTCGGCATAAATCCTACATGAAATCCATGCAAAGGGCGGCAAAATTGCCGCTCACTACAAGGGCAGCAAAATTCACCTGCAGTGCACAAGAAAAAACCTGCCCAGCTGCCGGAGGAGAAGACCAGCATGCAAAATGAGGCAACAAGCATGGTCTTGGCAGACTTGTGATGTCATCAATAGTGTTTTTCACGCTTTTCGATGAAACTTCTCTTGGCTCTTCTACTATAAATACAAGGACTTAGTCATTTTTCAGGGATCTTCCTGACTTTTGTAAAGAGCACTGCTCTGCAAATTTTTCACCTGAATCAATAAAAATATAGTTTTGCCTCCATCTTGGATTGATTTGCTGTGTATGCCCTGAGTATTATCTGTGTTTAGTCATTATCCTCCATGCTTTCACAGGTAATACCAACAGACCTGCTATCTATAGGGACCGGTTCTGCAGCTAAAAGGAGAAGAGCAATATTTGAGAAGGATAAAACAGAGTAAGTTGCTTGCAAGTGTGCATTCTACAGCACCTCGGTAAACCTCTGTGATGTATTTTCCATTATAGCCTCCCTCTTTGTCTTAGCAGCCTGATTCCTCTACCAGATGTGTAGAGTATACTTGCATTTTCCCTGATTCTGAGAGTGGATCTGGAAGGTCACCCCTTTATTTTGGTGTATCACCTCTTTTAGAGTAGGCTGTTTGTTTTCATGCTTTTCTCTCTCCTTTTTCATCCCCCTAGTATATACCTATATACTTATATTTTACGCCACCTGAAACAAACAAGATACATCAGAGAAAACTAGCCCATATCTAGAGACTCCCCTCTCCTGCTTCGCCGTCCCACAGGCGAGAGAGGGGTTTCCATGTTGTAGGGAGAGGGCAGGAATCCATTTTTCTACTGCAGGGTGCACTTTCTAGCGTCAACAGTTTTGGCACGCCCGGTGGGACTGTAATTTTATCAAGTTTTCAACGCAGTAGTATTTCAGAATTGATGCTGGTCCTGCTACAGTGATTTTTAAAGATTTCCAGCATCTGGCGACTCCACTGGTAAGAGCTCAGTTTTTTATTTTTAAGACCAGTCACTGAAACTTCTATGCCAAAAGTTACCACCAGGTCAACTTCAAGAAGGGTCCCCTTTGAGTTTGTTGAACTACCTTTAAACTCTGCTAAAAGGCTCAGGTTTGGAAGAACTTGCCCTTCTCCACTAGTAAATCCTCCTAGACCTGTTGCTAGGAACACCAACCCAGCTCAGCCACAAATACAACCTGTTCCAGCCATGGCATTGCCTTTTGTAGCTTTTTGTGGTGAGAGCCCCTTAAACCTCCCACGCTATGATCTGATCCCCAGAACAGCTCTGAAGAATGTGCCTTCTTTTGATAGAGTGGGACCTATTACAGTTGTTGAGCATATCAAAAATATTGCCAACCTTTGCAATATTCACAATGTAATAGAAGAAAATATTGCCATCAGATTGTTAGCCTTGTCTCTAAAAGGGAAAGCTCTCGACTGGTACGGCACCTTGCCTGTGAATTCCATACATTCTTGGAACAAATTGGGCACTCGTTTAACTGATCGTTTTAGGGAAAAAAGTGATGGCCTCTCTCTCGCTGAGCAGCTGACAACTATAAAAAGAGCTCTGCATGAGTATATGTAAGACTTCAATACGCATTTTCAAAAGACTTGGGATAGAATTCCCATCTTGGTAAGGCCGACCCCCAGCTACGCTTTCTTGTACTATCTAAAAGCATTAAATAGTGACATTGCTATGATGATCCAATCCATGGGGGGACACATACTGCCAGCTGCATACGACATAGCCATTGCATCCAAAAATTGCTTAATTCAAGCCAAGAAAATCGCCCCTAGGCCTCACATGCCACTTTTCCCAGAACCGCTACCCCCAATTCAGGCTGTCGCTCCTACAATTGCTCCCCTACCTGTCATTGAGAAACCGACTGCTTTTCCATCCAATGAATTGAATGAAGTTAAGGGCCTGTTGCAGAGCATGTCAAATGAACTTGTTGCCCTCAAAAGGCAGCAAGCTCAAAGCCACAAGCCAAACCAAGGTTATCAGAATTATGGCCATGCCCCTAGACCCCCCTTTCCAAACTATAACCAAGGTCAGGGGCAGCTCACTACAACCAGGCCTTATCAAAATTATAACTCAGGTCCCTCTTCGTCATCCAAAGCCATGGTGCCTACTCAGAACCATCTAGTGTAGGAGCAGTCGGGTTGTTCAACCATGGGACAAAGTCAAGAGCATGCTATCCACACAAATGATATGATCATTTTTTTCCAGAATTCAGAAAATCAAGCTGCTGATTTTTCCCAGTTTTTTGAGTTTCCAGCTCAGCCCAGCACAAGTAACAATCAAACTCAACCGGATTCTACCTTGATAAATCACGAAGAGGGCGAGCTCTGTGCAATTAATCATGGGGGCGCTGCAGGCAATCATGCTGATTGCATTGCGGCCAATACGAGATTTAAAAGAAGAGCAATTAGAGAAGTGCAAGCTTCCTCTCAGGCAGCAGCAAATCCTCCACCACACCCTTTTCAAAAGGCTCCAATTCTCAGACAACCATTTGCATCTCTAGCTCCTCAGTCTACAGCTTCAATCGGGATCAGCCCAAAGAAAAACACGAAAGGAGTCAGTCCCTAAGTTAATATAGTTGATCAAATGAAGAAATTGCATGTGAGCATTTCTCTATGGGATTCATTGTCTCTTCCAGGACAAAAGGAGGTATTGAAGAAAGAATTGCATGATCTAGATCACCAGGCCATCCCAACAGACACTAATAACGTCCTAATGATGAATGGGCAGCCTTCTGCTCCAGGTCAGGTAAAGAAAGAAGAAAAGACCCCCCCTTTTTATGTATCTTTGATCATAGGGGATTTCTTAGTACATAATTGCATAATTGATAGCGGGGCCAGCACTTCAGTAATGCCTAAATGCATTGCTGATAAGATGGGGTTAAAGTACAAAGCAATGAACAAAGGAGTCTTGCAACTAGATGGGACACTCGCAAAGACAGTCGGAGTCCTGAAAGGATTGAGTTTAACATTGCATGCCTGCCTGACATTCTCAATCCCTCAAGATATAGTGGTAGCGGACGTTCCTCCATATTTTGCAATCTGTTTGTCTAGGGACTTTATGTCCAAGATAGGTGGTTATCTAGCAGCAAATTGGTCATACCTGGTTTTCAGAACCAAGTATGGGACCAAAGTGAAAATTGAATCCGAGCCACTCTACAAGGACCACCTAGAGCCTTATTCACCCAAGGCAGTGAATGTCAGTTATACTATCATTGATCCAGAAGACTCTCAGACAGAAAAATCTTCATCTTCTGCTCTTGAAGGAGTCACAGATCTACTCTTGGATGAGTGGGGAAGAGATAACTTCGAGCACGATCCTTATAAGTTTATTGAGGAGGCAGACCTTAGCGTCTATTGCTTGCATGAAGAGAGTGCCGTCATGCCCAATATAATGAAGGAAAACAAAGAAGATCTTGGCCTGTGGCAGCTATACTTCGACGGTTTCAGAAGCAAACTGGGCGCTGGTGGTGGGGCAATGTTAGTCTCCCCTTCTAAAGAAAGGTACTTTTTAGCTTTTCATTTTTAGTTCTCTTGCACATGTAACGTTGCAAAATATGAGTCTTTGATTCATGGACTTGAGTGGGCAAGAAAGAGAGGGATCAAAAAATTATAAATCCTGGGGGATAGTGAACTAATAGTGAACCAAATCAGAGGCCTGAACCTGACCAAGAACTCCTTACTGAAATCTTACAAGCACAGAGTCTGGGACTTGATGGAGGATTTTCTTGCTCTTAACATTACCTCGATTCCCAGGGAACAAAACAAGTAGGCTGATAGGTTGGCAGCTGTTGGTGCCCAATTTGATGTTTCAAAAGAGATAAGCAGGGGTTGTGGTTCGTGCCATTTAAAGGTGGTGGTTCGGCCTTCGGTCCTAGACAATGTTATAAATTGGCAGGTCTTTGAAAGCGACCAACAGATAGCCCTTTTCCTGAAGGAGGAAGCTGAGTTTGCGGTCCACAATCAAGCAAAATTGCAGCAGCAATATGGAAATCAGATTGTTCAATTGAAGAACAATAAACTCCCTAAGGGTTTGGTCACACTTGAAAGTATTTTCAATGGAGAGGACCAACTAAGAGATGACAAAGCATGCATCACTATCAAAGAGGAGAATTATGAAAAAGTTGAAATCTTCAAGGACAAGTTACTAGCGCTTGGTAAGGTCTGCACGTTCTAAGAAAGGCAAACTTTCATTCTGCTGTGTCAAGAGTTCGCTGACGTCTTCACCTAGAACTATAGCGACTTGAAAGGCTTTGATCCAAGACTCGCCCAACACACTATTGAATTAGATGAAGGCACAAAGCCAGTCACACAAAAGCAGAGACCTGTTAACCCGATGGTAGAGCTCCTTATGCAGAAAGAATTGACCAAGTTGATTGAGTCCGGCATTATATTTCCGATCAAACATTCCTCATGGTTGGTCAATTTGGTTCCAGTTAGAAAAAAAAATGGGGAGATCAGACTGTGCGTCGACTTCAGAGACCTTAATAAAGTCTCTTTAAAAGATCATTATCCCTTTCCAAACATGGAGTAGATCCTCCAAAAGGTAACTGGTTCTGAATGCTTCTCCCTCCTAGATGGCTATTCGAGATATAATCAAATTCTGGTGCGTGACTGCGACCAATACAAAACAACCTTCACCACTAAATGGGGAACGTTCGCCTACCAGAAGATGCCTTTCGAGCTATCCAATGCCGGTGCTACCTTCCAGCGAGCCATGGACATGGATTTTAGTGGTTTGATAAATAGGAACATGCTGGTGTACCTTGATGATATAACGGTTTTCTCCAAAGAGGCAGGACAACATATGAAGCACCTCAGGCAGATTTTTGAGAGGTGCAGGGAATTTGGCATCTCCCTAAATCCAAAGAAATGTGTATTTGCGGTTCATGAGGGGAAACTTTTTGGCCACATTGTGTCCAAAGAAGGTTTGTCTATTGACCCAGAGAGAGTCCGCTCCATTCTGGAGATGTCCCTACCAAAGCACAAGAAAGGCCTTCAGAGTTTCTTCGGCCGGATAAATTTCATTCGGAGGTTCATTCCGAACTTTGCTGAAATAGTTAAACCCCTAACCTCTTTGCTAAAGAAAGGTGAAGAATTCAAATGGACAACGCCAAGAAAGGACAGCTTTGAAGCTATCAAACAGGGTTTGACCCAGGCTCCCGCTCTAATCAGCCCCGACTTTAATAAAGACCTCAACCTCTACACCTTCAGTAACGAAGAAGTAATATCTGCCATGCTTACCCAAGCAAACAGTGATAACCTCGAGCAACCACTCACCTTCTTCAGCCAAGGGTTAGAGGACTTCGAAATTAGGTATACCTACGTAGAAAAGCAAGTCCTGGCAGTAGTGTGCAGCCTGAAGAAATTCAAATATATGTTGTCAAACAGCAGGATCCATCTCACGGTTCCACATCCTGGCGTCAAAGATTTCTTGACCAATCAAGACTTAAACGAGAAGAGAGTGGGATGGATCACCAAGGTAATGGAGTACGACATAGATATCAAAATCACTAAGTTGGTGAGAGGAAGGGGCCTGTGTGAATAGCTAGCCACAGATTTGAGACAAAAGGATGAAGATAGTTTGCTAGTCCATGACGCAGCCACTGCAAAAGAACCAGCTGTCGTAAGGGATTAGACACTGGACATGAGGCGTTTCCTTCTTACGGGCGAATGTCCACAGGGTCTCGGTAGGGCTGGAAGAAGGTATTTTAAACTTCAGTCCCTTCTCTATGTTTTGATTGACGGAGTATTATTTAGGAAGGATCTCTCTGGGGTTCTCTTGAGATGCATTGACTCCAGTCAGGCTGACAAGGTATTGGCTGAGTTTCACGATGGGCCAGCAGGTGGCCATTTCGCCCCTAAGACCATAGCAGCAAAAATAATGAGAGCTGGCTATTTATGGCCCACTCTCTTCAAGGATACCCATGCCTGGGTAAGAAAGTGTCAAAAGTGTGCACTCTTTGACGGAAAATAGCGATTGGCTGCCATGCCCCTACAGCCCATTCAAGTTGAACAACCATTCATGCAGTGGGGCCTGGATTTCATAGGGATGATCAATCCTCCCTCCAGTGCCAGACATAAGTGGGTCCTGACTGCTACGGATTATTTCACCAGGTGGGTGGAAGCCATTGCTTTGAAGAAAGCAAATGAGAGCGTAGTCTTGGATTTCTATGAGGACTTAGTGACACGTTTTGGGGTCCCAGCCACTATAATCTCAAATAACGCCTTGGCTTTTCTGGGAACCAAAACTAGTGAATGGGCGCTAAGGTATGGTATATACCTCAGCACTTCATCAAATTACTACCCGCAGGGGAATGGACTAGCTGAGTCCACTAACAAAAATTTGATCAAGATTATAAAGAGGACCATGGAAGAAAATCAGAGAACTTGGCATGCCAAGTTGAAAATAGCTCTATGGGCCGATCGAATCACTCCGAAAAAATCAATCAAAAATTCTCCATATACGCTTGTGTATGGAAGGGAAGCAAGGCTTCCTATCTCACTCAAATTGCCAGCACTGGACCTCACACATCAGTTGCAGCTAGAAGAAGGAAGCAGCATGGAGGTCAGATTGTGTGAACTAATGGAGCTCCAGGAGGTAAGAAACTAGGCCATGGTCTCTATGATCAGTCACCAGCATCAAGTGAAAAGACATTTTGACAAGAAATCTTCATCAAAGAGTTTCGTCGAAGGAGACATTGTCTTAAAATGGGACGAAAATAGAGCTAAGCCCGAAAAACATGCAAAATTTGATGCCCTCTGGAGTGGTCCTTACATGATTACTCAATGCAAGCAGTATAATGCATTCCAGCTCTCCAAGTTAGATGGCGAAGAATTGCGTATCCCAATCAACGAGATACATCTAAAGCATTGCCACTGATTTTTGGTTCGACTGTACATAGTTTCCCTTGTTTTCTTCCCTGTTTTCCTTAAGTGCAGTTTACACAGTTAGTTGTTTTTAGTCTTGTGTGTTTCCCTTTGCAGTGGGGGTAAATTATGTATTTTTGATTCTGGGATTATCAAAGCTGTTGTGAACTCGCTTCAAAGTCACCATCTGACTCCGCACCCAATAGATATGCAAGGCAACTGGGTTCTAAGCATAGCAGGCACGCTTCCCCTGTGAGTTGCCAATTTGTTGACCCAATTTTGCCCCTCAGGCAAAATCCCGATCACCTCCTACACCTGCTTCACATGGCCAGTCATTTCAGGTTGCAAGGTCCACTTTTAGGTTTTGACAGTTTCTGTTTCAGAGCATTGGTTCATCAGCCTAGTTCATCGACGTTCACGGTGGCAAAAGGCAGAGTCTTCAAACGTCCAGGAGAGAAGAAGGGAAAACAATGGAGCGTTTCAACACTTAGGCAAAAAAGAGGGCAGACAAAATGCAGAGGTGGCAAAATTACCACCCACTACAAGGGCGGGTAAAATGAGCCCACTTACAAACATGTAGAGGGCGGAAAATTCACCGCCCACAACGCAAAAAAAAGGGAAAGACGTCGGTCGACGTTGGCAATACTGCCGTCGTCGGTACCTTATAGAGACCGACGTCGGCAGAACTGCCACCGTCGATAGCACAACAAAAGATGCAAGGAAAAAAGTCTGCCCTAAGGCGGTAAATTGTAAAACCCCGCCCTAAGGCGGTGAAATGAAAAACCCCGCCCTAAGGCGGTGAAATGTAAAACCCCGCCCCATGGCAGGGAAGGAAAAATTGCCGCGCATAGTACAATACTATCGACATCGGTAGGTTACAGAAACTGACGTCGGCAAGACTGCCGCCGTCGGCAGCTTATTGGCCGACGTCAGCATAAATCCTATATGAAATCCATGCAAAGGGCGGCAAAATCGCCGTCCACTACAAGGGCGACAAAATTCACCTACAGTGCACAAGAAAAAACTCGCCCAACCGCCGGAGGAGAAGACCAGCACACAAAATGAGGCAACAAGCATGGTCTTGGCAGACTTGTGATGTCATCAATAGTGTTTTTCACGCTTTCTGATGAAACTTCTCTTGGCTTTTCTGCTATAAATACAAGGACTTAGTCATTTTTCAGGGATCTTCCTGACTTTTGTAAAGAGCACTGCTCTGCAAATTTTTTACCTGAATCAATAAAAATATAGTTTTGCCTCCATCTTGGATTGATTTGCTGTGTATGCCCTGAGTATTATCTATGTTTAGTGATTATCCTCCATGCTTTCATAGGTAATACCAACAGACCAGCTATCTACAGAGACCGGTTCTGTAGCTGAAAGGAGAAGAGCAATATTTGAGAAGGACAGAACAGAGTAAGTTGCTTGCAAGTGTGCATTCCACAGCACCTCGGTAAATCTCTGTGATGTATTTTTCATTATAGCCTCCCTCTTTGTCTTAGCAGCCTGATTCCTCTACCAGATGTGTAGAGTATACTTGCATTTTCCCTGATTCTGAGAGTGGATCTGGAAGGTCACCCCTTTATTTTGGTGTATCACCTCTTTTAGAGTAGGCTGTTTGTTTTCATGCTTTTCTCTCTCCCTTTTCATCCCCCCCAGTATATACCTATATACCTATATTTTACGCCACCTGAAACAAACAAGATACATCAGAGGGAACTAGCCCATATCTAGAGACTCCCCTCTCCTGCTTCACCGTCCCACAGGCGAGAGAGGGGTTTCTATGTTGCGGGGAGAGGGCAGGAATCCGTTTTTTGCCGCAGGGTGCACTTTCCAGCGTCAACAAAGTGTTAGAAAAATTTTAAATTGAACATTCCTTTTGTTGATGTGAAAATTAAGAAGTGTGTCAAGATATAGTTCTTTTTTGAAATGTGTGAAGTAACACACAACATTATTTTGAATCAAGTCATTATTTATGCTTTTCAAAAAAATGGCATCCATTTTTTCCCATCAAATGATGAAAAATTATATAAAAAAAATTCATTATAAAATTATTGATATAATTAAAAAACTTAATATGACGCTACGATATACGTTCAAATGTTTAATTTTGGTTTAAAAACTATATATATATTTGAATTATTATATAATGTCACGAGTTGAAAATAAATGCATTGAAAAAATGAATTGAATAAAAACTAATTAACTACATGACATGCTCTGAACCATCACCTCACACAATGTATGTTGTGGGAAGACCAAGGGCTGAAAATTCATAAAAATATAATAATGAAATGATAAAAATAAAACAAATTATGTTATAACTTTTTAAATATAAATATAATGGAGAAAAAAGTATACAAAAATATGTGCAGACTCCTTGTTGATATAATCGGTCACTGGTTTCTCTTTTATCCTCTTTTTTGGGATTTTTTTAAAAGTTTTTATTTGTTAATTTTTGATAGATCATTTCTCAACTTGAGTTATTTTAATTATATTTAAGCAATCAATGGGTTTATTTTATATTTTTCGGGCAACATTATCTCTTGCCCTTAGAAAATTTCCTGTTACTGACTTCGTATATTTTATAGGCTTATTTTTTTCTTTAAATGTGCTAATGCATGTTTTTTCTAATTATCTATAAATGTTTTCTAGTCTAAATGTGTAATCCCTTCTTCTGTAGCAAGATCCATAATAGTCTCCCTTACAAGACAATAATAGGACTATGCACTACGAATCTAAACATGCACATTCTCATTAAACCAAATATGTGTTTTTTGGTCTCCCATTGAGGAGTAAAAGTAATTTGTAATAATATTTGTGTTTATATAAGGTTTTGAAACCATTGGAGATTATTTATCCGCCACATCATATCTCTAGTGCTCCTCCTCCACATCTTCCACACCTTCATCCCCTATATTGATAGATTTATTGTAATATGGGTTTTTTTCCTCACCTTTTTAAATCCTTTGTGAAAAAGAGAAAATTCTCTCCTAACTTGTTCATCTAATATGAGCATTTATTATTTATCCAATGTTTAAAAAATCAAACAATAGCTAGTAATGATAAGGTAATAAAATTTGATGGATTGTAGGTGGGTTGATTGTGCCCAACCCCACATACATTCAATTCCTATTAGATGTTTGAGATTGGTTATGGCTATTTGTGCTAGATTTGAGGTTAGTTGTGACCATTTACCATAAACTAAGCCTCCATTTGTGTCCCAAATCGTTGTGGATATCTACAAAAAGTCTACATTGATCATTAAAAAAAATGATAGGGTAATGTAGACACCTAAATCTAGAACAAGACTTTTCCATGGTGTATTATCACCAACTTATCATATTTGACCAACATGCATATATTTGTGCATTTATAAGACTTATCCAACTCCAAATTGGTCTCCATTTAACCCTTGAGATTTAAAATAACATCTAACATTTATCACATTCTATCAATTGGCATCCTTAGACTAAATTTCATTTATTATCGTTCTCCTCATTGAGATTTGAACCTCTATTCATACCAGGGTAGACTTGCGCCTTAGGTAGACACATGCCCTATATGAGTCTACCCCATTTGCCTTTGTGGGTATTTTTCCCATTACCTTTGATCATGTGCCTTTAACTTAGATCCTTATCATTTATAAAGTTATCCTACATCCACAACTTGTCCTAGAGTACCCTATATATACAAGTCATCCTAAACCATTTAAAAGGGACAAGATATAACAAAAAAAATAATAGAAATTATGATTTTCATGGATTAAGACTTATAGCATTGAAAACTATCTAGCTTAATCAGATTTATGTCTTACACATTTGCAATAAAGTTGTTTATCTTGGTCTCTCATAAACACCACTTCTAAGGAATAGGAGGTTCAAAAATCTTGCTTGATTTATTTCATTTATACTTACTTATAATTACACAAAAGTTTGATTCTAGCATATGAGATAGGTAGTTTATAATTCCCCTTTGGTGGTTTTGTTTTGAATGTCAAGCTAGATCAAATAGAAAGAATCAACGATTTAGCATATTTTCCTTGAAAAAATAGTGAAACACACATATAAGAAGATAAGAAATTAGTTATTGAACTAGTCACAAAAAAATTAGACTGCAAAACCCTACAAATATTAGACTTGGCAGAACACATTTAGACTTGACAATGCAAGTTAAACACACGTAGACTAATACTTTTCCCAGGAGCCCTAGATTTCATGAGTAGAACATAGATAGTCAACATAGTCATATTCCAGACTTATATTTTAGTTAAAAAAACTAGGAGTGATCACTTCTTATGATCCAAAACTTAGAAGTTCTGGTTGATAAATATCTCAATAGCATAGAAATAACACAGTAACAATAATTATCTGAGAAGAGATGTAGTATTACTCAAGATCGCAATACAAATATATGCTTATCTCTGGGAAGAGATGTCTGTCTTCACATTTTAGGTTACCTCTTCATTTATACACATTTTGAAAGCATGGGGAGGATGTGGAAGGTTACCAATCTCAAGGGAGATTAAATGGTTTGACTTCTAATATTTAAAACAATATAGAATTCAAGGAATTACTATTTTTAGAAACTTACTATTTTTAGACTGCACTATTAAAATTAAAATTTGAGGCACTTCCATTGGGTTTTTAGGGGTCAAAATTCATCCAACAAAGCTCCATGCCATTTCAAAACATTATCCTCATTCTTAGCTTTCCAACAGTTGAAACGACGAGTCAATTGGAGCTACGGTGCAAAAGTTATGGCTCTCAGAAGTTCCACCATCGATTGGGGTGGAACTGTCACCTGAATTGTCACCTAAATTGTTGCCTGGATCATCTTATCATTTGTAGTTATTTTTGATAATTTAATTCATAAAAATTAATTTCTTTTGGAAGAATCTATGTTCAATTTTAAGATTGACACGTTTTGGATCCATTACCATGATCCTTTATTAGGAAATAAAACATATGTTTCATTTCTTGATGAAGGATCACAATAGTGGATTCAAAATGCTTTGATCTTAAAATTAAACATAGTTTCTTTGAGAAGAAATTACTTGTTAGTTTATGGACTATGGAAACATTAGATCTTTGACAAGTTAGTTCATTTCTCACTTTGTCTTGTTGTAATTATTAGCCAATTAGGTAGATCTGAATTCAATATTTTCATGGCCATATTATTAGATGTATTCATTACAATTATTTATTATTTATTTTGCATAAAAATAGAATTATGGTAAACAGGGAATTAGAAAATAAATGAAAATAAAAATTACAATTTATTTCTGAGAACATTGAGCTTCTTCCTCATTAGAGTTATTGCATAGTCTTTCTCTCAAATCAATTCTTTTAAAAGGTTCTCCATCCTTTTATTTCTTTATCCCTTGTTATGGTTTTCTTTTACTTCTATTTGACTAAAAACATAGATAAATATGACAAATATGGATGATTAAAACTAATAAATATGAATAAATAAAATCTAAATGGACCCCTCAAATGTGATATAAATGTTCCCCCCTCCTTCCCCATGCCCCCATGTTGGTTATGTCAAAAAATTAGTGCATAAAAAAACAAAAGAGTTGACATAAAATGTTACTATATTTTAAAATTAACTTATAAGTCATTCTAACAAAATATCTAACACAAGTGCATCGAAATTTACGTTAGAAAACTGTTTAAAAAAATGCATAACTTTGAAATTGAAAACATTATTACAAAAATATTCATAGAACTCATAATGATAATGTGTACATGCAAAAAAATTGTGCTATAACACTTGTGTTAAAAAGTAAAAAAATAAAATGTCCAGGTTAAAAGTCTGAAATTAATTATAAAAATATATAGAATTCATGAATAAACTAAAAAAATTGAGGTTTACAAGAAATTTGAATACTACTACATTAACATTAAAAATTAAAATGAAAACCTGAATATGTGGAAAAATAAATAAATTGCTTTGTATGTTAAAAACATTACATTTTAATGACTTATAATTTGATTCTTTTCTTTTGTTGAATAATTTTTTACAAAAAAATGGCTAATGAATATAAAAATATTAAACATGACTTTATAACACATTTTTTTGGATTGATAATTACTTTTGACTAGAGTTACCTATTAGATCTAGGACACAATAGGGGGCCCAATCCCCAAAAACCACTAAACCAACACAAATGACCACCACTGATCACTAAAATCATCAATTCAACATAAATAGCCACATCCAGCCTACAAACACCCAACAAGATTCAAACCCTAGGTGAGGTTGGGCACAACCAACCCACTTACTAACCCATCTATATCTCTTTAGCTATAACATTTAAAAAAAAAATGCTATATCAATTTTTTATTACAATCCAAGAGACATTAGAAGTCGATTTACAAATTTTAACTAATGACTAATGATGATTACCGATAGTCATTATCATTGTCATCTTTGTTTCCATCCTAAGATACTGTATCATCACACCAGGAGCTATGTTCCAAACACTCTTATTCTTCCTATAGGGGATTTTATTTAGATTTGGAGTTGGGTGATAGAGGGTGTCTTCTTTCATCTTTGTCTTTGTCATCATCCTCTTCATCTTTTTCCATCTCTTCCTATGCCCTCCTCCACTTCACTTGCACCAGTTTCATTGTCAACTAGGTTATCAACTTATTCCTTTATAGGCTCTTATTTTTTGGACTTTTCATCTTCTTTATTTATTGGCTCCTCACTTTATACCTTTTTGGGCCTTTATTCTATAACAAAATAAGATGCTCAAAGTATTTGGAAACTGAGCAAGAAACGGTAAGTGGTAAATTTTTGATCTTTGGAATAGTTTAAATATAATAGGTTTGAATATATACTTATGAATGAAAATATCTATTAGTCCCAATCCACTTGAGTGCATTTGTGAATTATAAATCATACTATTTATGTCTTTGTAGTCATAAATGAGAGACTTGTAGTAACTTGATAGATATAACTATATCCATGAAAATTAGTAGACATTTGGTATGTAATCAATTGATTATTCTATGAGTTTTGCATAGAGACTTATGAATGACAATTTATATTAGTCACGATCCACTTGAGTTCTCCTACTAATTATAAAATTTACCATATCTAGATGTTAATAATTTAGATTCTTACCATCACCTTGTAGATAGACCCATATTGATGGAATTACTAGACATTTAGTATGCAATCAATTAATCATTCTTATCCTTTTGCATGGAGACTTCCAAATGATAATATTTGTCAATCCTAATCCATTTTAATGCACCTAAAAAATACAATAATTAACATATCTATTGGCGTAGTTATTATTGAAATTATTGAAGCCACCTTGAAGACAAACTCATAAGCATGAAAATCACTAAACCTCTTGTATGTAGCCAGTTGATCATTCTATGAATTTTTTATAGAGAATTATGATTGACAAGATATTTGAATCTTAATCCACATGAGTCCATTGAAAAAGTATTTGACTTAACATATCCAACATTGTAGTCATAAATGAAATTCTTGTAGTCACCTTGTAGGTATACCCAAGCAGATGGAAACTAATAGATATCTGGTATATAATTAGTTGATAATTCTTTGAATTTTATATAGAGACTAGTGAATGACAATCTACTTAAGTCCCAATTCACCTAAGTGCACCTACAAAGTATAACACTTACTATATCTGGTTGTGTAGTCATAATTGATATTCCTTTAGTCACCTTGTAGACATACCTGTCTTGATGAAAATTACTATAAATCCAATATGTAGTCACTTAATCATTATCTAACTTTGGTTTAGAGATGAAAATGAAAATATTTGTCAATATCAATCCACTTAGTGCACCTATAAAGTATATCACTTACAATCATAATTGATATTCTTGCAATCACATTATAGACATAACCATACTGCTATAATTTACTAAACATCTAACACATAGTTAGTTGATCATTATTTGACTTATTCATAGAGACTAATTATGATAGATACAATCTATTAGTCTTGAGCCTCTTGAGTACACATGAAAAATAAAACATTTACCATATCTGAATGTGTTTGTCATAATTAAAATGATTGAAATCACCTAATAGATATACCCATATCGATGGAAATTAGTAGACATTTGGTGCATAATTAGTTGATCATTGTTTTCATTATACATAACAATTTATGAGGGATAAAATTTAGCAATGAATATAACAATTTTGTGAATCTCTTATATTTATAGGAGGCAGATGAGAACATTGACTCTAGGTTGGGAGAGCATTATTAAATTTGTTAAGTTCTCAATCAACTAATTGTTTAGGTTATATTAGTGTTTAGTCAATCAATTTTCAAGGTTTATTGTGCATGCTTATTTTAAATTATTTTAAAGTGCTTTTGGTTGGTTTGCATTATTATTTTTCATTCAAATGGTTGTGGTCCCAATTCATTTTCAATGCTTCCTTTGGTATTAGAAATGGAAATGAAGTTTCAAAGGGGAAATAATGCACATTCAACATTTTCCTTGGCCCAAAGAGAGAACTACAAAAATTACCTTGAAACATGCACATCTTGGGAATTAATGGTATGGAAAGAGATTCTTCATTGACCCCTACTTCTCAAGATACTCAAGCTTATACACAAGGTGGTGTGAGTTAGATCGCTACATTGAGCCATGATCATGCACTAATCATGAAGCTCCCCAAATGTAAAAAAGTGGTGATACATCAAGTCACTTTCAAGGCTGGTGCTATAGATAAAGGAGCACATTAAATGTGCTTCAAGGTTGGCAGTGTGAGAATGTGGTTGGATTAGAATGCCTATAATTTAGTCATGGGGGAAAAATTCCACTTTGTTCGATGGCATTCCCATCATGATAGACTCCAAAAATCACATAACACTCCTTATGAGGACATGAAAAGATAAATGAAACAGATTTTGTTTGTTTTGAATAAGGTAGATGTTATTTTTAGCTATTCAAATTATACTCCATTATAAGGGAAAACATCAAAGTTATTTGAGCTATAAAAGGAAAATTTACATTTGTACATTAGACAAATTTGAAAAATAACTATTGTAAGGAGACACCAATGAAATACAAATTTTAATATATGGAGTGTAATTATTTATTTTTTGCATATGTTTGCATATGGTGTGATATTAGTTTAAATTTTTGTATATTGAAATTTTAATGAATTTCATGTTGTTATAAAGTTGAATAAGTTTAATCACTATTTATGCATTCAAACTAACATTGTTTCCAAGTTTTGTTAGTTTTGTTTAGCTTAATTTTTTGTCTAAATGAGGGTTAACAAACTACTTGAATATTGATTGCACAATTTGTTTTAAATTTCAACCTTTAGTAATGAATCAACACCACCTCCAATAGTCTTGAACTAATTAATTGCAACTGTAAAGCAATCTTGACGTACTTGACTTTGTAGGGGCACTTCAGTGAATCATGATTGATATATTGTTAGCGCCCTCAAAAATCATGTAATCTATAGTCATCACTTACTGACATACTTATGTAAAACAAAAAATTCATGTAATTATCCTATCATAAACAAAATCATGTTGAGACCATTTCAACCATCAACTGGAGATGCACTACTCAAGTAGTGGATCAAGATAGTGAGGTCACTAAAAGAGTATCAATTATGTCTGCATAGCTGGATTGAGAAGTACTACAAATTATAGGTGCACTCAAGTGGATCATGTATACACCTATATTTTTTAGTTACTAATGATTTCTACTATAGGACTTGATGGCACTGATTTCCTTGAATGCACATCCTAAGGGGTGCATCAGGATAGGGTTAGGCCAACTTATGGTACTTGGTGAGATATTCCTATACGATCCTTTGTTATACTTGTTTATATACATTATCATACTATTTGATTAGTCTAGCTTCCTATGATCCTTTTTATCCTTCCTTCCACCTCTTTTGCTTAGTTTTGTGCCTTTTCCCTATTAGTTTGGCCATGGCAAGTTAGTTCTATAGTGTTCCTTGTATTTTATACTATATCGACCACGGCCAACACAATATTATTCTTGTTGTAGTTACTTTTTAACTATATTAGACCCACTAATATAGTTTTATGATTATTTCCACCTTTTGTATTATATTGGTCATGGCTAACATATTGTTATTTTTACCTTTTTTCATTATACCATATCGATCTAGGCCAAGTTTGTCGATAAAATTGATAGGTGAATTTTAGGAATTATTAATAGGATTCCCAAATATAATTTTTATAAAATTAAAACATTTATCTACACATAAAAACCTATCTTTAGTAGAAGAGGATGAATTATATTACACAAGCTTTTAATTATGAAGGTATATGCTTGCATAAGGTCTTTCAAGGTCATAAATGTCATGCCCAAAATTTCCACATGATTGTAATAACCAAAACACACCAATGTTTTTTTAGAACATAACATCCACGCATGTCTCAAAAATATTTCATCAAGGATAATTATCTTCAAAAATATTGTCATCCACAACAAATATGGTCCATAACAAATGATGGAACTTCTCAACATCCTCTCACAGTTTAAGAGACATATACTAGACTATGATCAACCAAGGTGTCTGCTTAGCGGACCAATGATCTATGATGGAATTCATACCAACTACATAGGTAAGATAAATAAAAATAAAAACTATTCAGGTTGATTTGTCATCCCCTAGATCACACTTAAATAATAACAACATAAATTAATACTTTATTTTTTTTTGATTTTTAATGGAGATGGGAGAGAACATAGTCCCAATGTAGAGTACAAATGTCGCAAGAAACTAACTCATTATGATCAATGGATAAAAGGAAAAAAAGTAATAAAGACTAAGCTTGACTTAGTCAATGGAGAACTTGAATCTACAGGATCCATAACCTTTTACATCCATGAGTAGTAAAACGCAAATGATATATTAGCTCTTAAAGAAGATACCATTGATTTCACCCTTGTTAAGATCTAATAAAGTAACATAAAATAGAGAGCATAAATATAATGAAGTGTGATAAACTATCAATGTATAACTATTCCATCATGATTTTTAGATGAATGAATGCAACAAGCAGTACCAAAATGATTTATTTATAGTTCACAAAGTATAGACTTCCTTACATCTCAACAACAAAATAAGGTAATATCACTAAGCTAAAGGGATTTAAAAGAAATCAAATTTCATTACTAACACTATCACAACTTAAAAAAATTCCAAAGATGAGATAGATAAAACCAAAATGAATGTACCAAGATAATTCATCATCTTCCATGACATGGACATTCCTTACAACACCAAAATTTGACCATCTCACAACTCAATAAAATGACTACAAAATGACATCGATTAAACTATTCCAAGAAAGGGATAAATATTTTTGACACCTAAAACCAATTCTCTAAGCTATAATTTACCCATTTGATACCAAAATATGAATCCATAACGAAGGAAACATCAAATTTCACTGGCATTCTAAAATGGATTTAAAAATGAAAAACTCTTTTACCCAAAATTCCTAAACAAACTAACTTCATAATTGATCCACTAAAAATAATAATCATCCCATTTTGAGTCATTTCAAGGTTCCATGGATAATTTAAATCCAACTGAATTCAATTTTAGCTTCCATTTTTGAGAAATTCTAACTCTAGCTATTTTTTAGTATGTAGATTCCAAATCAACTTCACAACTCCAAAAAAAGAGATAAATGTATATTTTTGGCAAGTGCCTTCCATAAATGGAAAATAAAATTCATCAAGAATAAGGATAAATTTTTTGTTATTGGTATCATATCTTGTGGGTTAAATGGAATGGTTACAAGTCTTATTTTCAGTTAATTCCCAAATTAGGTATTTATTTATGCTGGGTTCTGAACTAATTTAACTTGATTTTCAAGAACGAATTTCAAAAGACAACTTGCACTAAAATTCTTAGTTATAACTTTAATTATTATACCATATATATTATGGTAAGGAGAGGATTATAACCACTATCATCCCATTACACAAATCTGGTTAGAGGTCTCATATTTCATGTGTGTCCTCTTTTAAAAAATATCATTTAAGGTTCTATTGATCTATTATGGTTAACCTATCAACCAATATTTCTAAGAAAGCAAGTTATTGACCTTAACATTCAAACACTCACTCTAAGAATCCTAACAACACATTAAGAACAAAACCAAGTGATATTCACTATTCTCATATAAGCGTAAATCAACTATCTATGATAAGTTAACAATGATTATTCACTAATAGTATTTATATGACCGAGATTCAATCCACAAAGAGTGTTTAATATACAAACTCACATTTTTGGAAAATCCCTCTTTGTTCAATTCAAGATTACAAATAATACAATTATATACTAACTTACAAATCAATTCAAATCAATTAATGTGAATGCATTTAAAATACAACAAATCAAGTAACATTTCATATTTAGGTAAATAGTATAGTCACATGCAAGGTCATAAGATTTTTTATGTTATGATTATTTTACAATCTAATAATAATGCAATAGTCCATATAATATGGATAATACAATCCACTTAATGACTTGATCAAGAACTCAACCTGTCATAGTACGTGTTCCACTTGGACTTAAAATCACATACACCATTCATCAACATTAAGTTAGCAAGTGAAATCTATCAAAATCCACCATGTTAATCAAGTAATAAACATGTTGAAATATATCTAAAAAATAAATGTAATATCTTACACATGTATACATCAAGAAAGCATACATTTATATTCAAATTAGTTATAGACTTAGGAATAATACTCATCTTCATCTATAAAATATAAAACACTTAAAAATATAAAGTATTCATTTATTCATTCCTTCAAATACAAAAGGCACATGGAGAAACTAAATCTAATCATCAGTATTATTCTCAAAATCCTATATACCACTTCATGTACACCCAAGGAATGAAGTGGATTTCATTGAAGGTGTTAGTGAGATGCATTCTTATGTTATTTTATCATACCTACATCTTTTCATGCATTATTTAAACCTCCTATGATGTCTCCATAAAATCTTAAACCCTAAAATGTGGCAGTCTAAAACTATGAAACTTTGAAATATGATAAAGTCTAAAATCTTGAATCTCTAATATATGGTGAAGTATAAAATATGGTAGCATGCTCCAAAATATAGGATTTGCATTATAGCTCTTAGAGGTTTGAAACCACTCTCAAACCTATTGAAAGTGTAAATATAAATTATAGCTTAAAGTATAAGAAAATGAATGTCCCTAAATATTTATTTTATACTTATAAATACACTAAGAGATTCTACTATGGGATACTATTAACTTACCACAGTTTGCAAACATCAAACTAACATGGTGGCCATAAAGCTGCACTTCATTAACACTAACAAGGACACAAAAATAAGACCAGATTTAGGGTACCATTTTTAATGAACAAACTAGAATTCTTAAATAAATGGTCACCACTCCACTCAGCTCTAAAAACCATTATAATTATCACATTTAATCAGACGTAGTTCTATGCCCTCATCCAAACTACTGTGTAGCAACAAAAAATGACTTCTTTTCTTCCTATAGACAAAGGTAAGGTGCCACATACATCAATATTTAAGGAAGTGAAATATTAAAAAAAATATAGAAAGGAATTTACATTAGTTATAGAGAGAATTGAGGTGCCATACATAACTACAAGGAGGAATTGACACCAATTTTCTAAATATACAACACATAATCAAAGGCACCACTCCACATGTGATATTCACTTAATCCTTAGAGAAGAAATCAGCATACCATACCAAGATTTATAGTTGTTTAATCTCTAGCATAAGATACAAGGAAAAAACAATGACCATTTTGCACAACCTTATCATATATTCAACCAAATGAAATGCTAAGGATAAAATACATATTATTTAAAAATTTAAATGGTTCATTCACCTTGAAATGATTTAAGTAAAAAACATCAAGAAAATAGATTTGGTTTGGATGCCCCCACTACATCCCATACAAGTTTTGGGCATTCAAATGCCATGCAAAAAATAGTAACAAAAATTATGATATAAAACATAACACCTCTATTTTGAAAAAGTAAAAATGAGATAATTAAGTAACCAAGATTGATAATCCAACTTTTACATCTTAATTTTATTCTAGACTCATTAATCTATTAATTACTAGATTCTATGGTTAATGATTAGTCAACTTAATGTGTTACATGGCTAGGTTAGTAATATGCTGATTGTGGATAGTTATTTATTATTTAGGATCATGATAGTTAAATTGTTTTAGTTGTTCGTATTATGTTATGGTACATTATGATCATAATTATTTTAATTATTAAGTTACAATAATTTATTGTGATTATTTCATGATATGGTCTAACTACTATTCATTTTACTGAGGTTGATGTAGGATGGAGTCCACCCTCATGACTATGACTGAGAGAGGGTATCATTAGAGAGAATAGGGTAGATGGAGATGAGGGAGGAATGACAAAAGGAAATTGGAACTCCTTCACACACCATTTAGATTAGAAGTCTACTTGTTAATTATTAGTTGGTTAATATTGTTTGTTTACAACATGCATCATATTATTGATGTGTTTCTTTGTTTAGAAATTATTGATTATCATTCGTGCATATTTATGTAATCCTTGTTGAAGTGTGTTTACATATTCTAATGTTTTGGTTGGTTGCAAATAATGTATTTAGTTTTCATAACTCATGTATTGGTGTCCTTTGATGATCTTGCTAGAATGCGAATTTAAATATATAATATGAGTTCAATGATATCTTATTAGATGCTTATATGATTGCTTATTCTATTGTCTTGACACCGTTGGAACTCACTATGGATTTTAGTTAAATGAACACCATAGGTGGCATATATATAATCAATAGTTTATGAAAATGTTTGATGTTGCAATAAATAATGTCAAGTATGTGTGGCATATAAATAGTTATTGAAGTGTTGATGTTCATTGGGTGACATGTTTTTATTAAAATGATTGTTTTATTTAAATCAAGTGGCACATTGATGTGAAAAGGGTCGATGGCTTACCTTAGACTATGTTTAAAGTTTTTGATAAAGACATGATTATTTTTTTGGTTAAAACATTATCTTTAGTTTATAATGTTAAAATTATTATTTAACTAGGCATATTCGAAGAATCTAGGGTTCAAACTAGTCAGTTCTAAACTCTTTGAAGCCATCATTTAGAAAAACATCGACTTTTTATAGCTGCATGGTTTAGTCATAGCATTTTTTTGTTGGGATAATTAGACTATCAAGGGTTTTTAGCAAGCTATCATGCTAGAATTTCAAAAAATAATTATGCATAACTAAAGATTTATTATCAAGGACACAATTTTGTGGAGTTTTTTGGGGGTTTTGGCATGTAAATTTGGAATCAAATGGATATATGGACGCTGAGGGTTTTGGAGAAGATATACGGTGGTGAAGAGAGTTGGAAGAAAAAAATTGGTCTTTTCACTACCTAAGATAGCATTTAGAGGTAGGGTTTATTGAAATTTTAACTCTAATTTGCCATTTTTGAATGTTATGAGGGATACACTGTTGTAATGGGTTCTTATTTTTTTTTAAAAATGAAAAAATATGTAGTTGACCTTAAGGATGGGTATGACCCAACCATAGGGCCAAAGACATATTAAACCCTACCCTTTTTTTTACAATTGTGTATTCCTTTACATTTAATGTTGTTAAGGGAACTAGGGTTAGCATTTTAGTTTATTCCTAAAAGCTAGGTTTTGACTAGTTGTAGAATTATTTAGAGATGTTATTTTGATCAAATCCTTTGATTATATTTTTAGTGGTTTTTTTTGATGAAATATCAATTGGGTCAATTCTTTCTATCCTAATAAACCTTTGTGAATAAAGAAATATTTATTGAATCCCTTTTTGTGTTGGAGAATGGGTTTTTAGGTGATTATAAAGGAATGTTGTACTTAATTAGATATTTTTATTTAGTTTTTGAAAGATTCTGAGTTTTAATAAGATAGAAATAATTAAATAAGGGTCATTTGTAAATTACCCTATGAAAGGATTCGGTCCATCCAGAGGGTCGAGTAAAAATGAGACCCACATCTTTCTATTTAGATAGTTGTACAAGTTAAATAGTTGAGTATGGGTATATATATCTATATAGCCAATATGATCGTGTATATTTCCTTATCTAGTATAATAAAAATTTAACTAGGGTTTTGTTTAGTGTTTGATTCAAAATAAATTTGGAAACTTAGGTAGGTTAATAACGACTATGTTTTGCTTTACATATTCAATCGAGGTTTGAATATATATTATTTTAATTATGGTATTTTGAGGGAGTTAAATCTGAATTGTGTAATGATGATTTTTTTTACTTGGACATTTCAACTATTGAAGTTTGTAATGTTTAAAAAAAAAAGTTTGGACTAATAATTGATTGAGGCAATTGGTTTTAATGGTTTGGATATTAAGTAAAAAATGAACACTTTTAGTTGTAGTTCAAATATTATCAAATGATTAATTGATTGCATTTTTATTGAAATAAATGTACTCTTGTATAGACATTTTTTGACTATCTCATATGGCTAAAGGATTGACTTAGTTTACATAAATCGAGCTTGTAAATGTTATAATGTTATTATGAAACATTTAATTTTTGGGTTTCTTGATTGAGCAGTTAAATAGGAACATTAATTTTGAGATTAAGGTCTTAAGGTATTTGAATGGCTATTTTAAGCCCACAATTTGTATTATTTAATTAAATAAACTGTGTAATTCAAACTATGCAATACACACACACACACACATTATGTTCTAGTTAAGACTTATTTACAAAAATAAGAGTATATAAGCCCAATAAACAATAGATAATGCACAACTTCAAGTTTATATATATATATATATATGTATGTATGTATGTATGTATGTATGCATACATACATATAAACTTGAAGTTGTTCATTATCTATTATTACTAGATTTATATATTCTTATTTTGGTAAATAAGTCTTACCTAGAACATACACCTCTTTTTAGCATATACTTGTATTATATTATTAATGGAATGTGGATATAATATGAGTTTTAAATTTGAGAAAAGAAATAGTTGGATAGTTTATAACACAAAAAGAACTTTTGAGACATAAGGACTTGTAAGGATTTTGTGATATGTTAATAAACTATTTTATGGTCATTATTAGAAACAAGGACATCTGAATGTGTTTGAATAGTTTGTTTTGATAAACTAAACTTGATTAAGAGTTATATTTTTAAATGTTAGATCATTATTTAACTATAAGGTTAAATGATTATTATTGTTGTTTATTATTAAATAAATCAATAATTTTATCTAAAAGGGTTTATTTAAATATCAATTAAATAATTTATAGAATTTAAATGCTCATATTGGAATATATGTGAGAATATGATGTCTTTGTATTTATACATGCTATGACATTCTTTACGAGAATCTATATGTGTTTGAAATCTCTAGATTTTAATATTAATATGCTTAGCCAATATTAATGTCATTAAATAAATATTTGTAATGGAATTCACATGCTTAGTGCCACTAATAGACAAATTGAAGTTATTTGAATGAGTTGTGTGCGAATTTGATTGATGTTGAGATCTATAAACATTACATTAAAAATTTGGCCAAATTAATGTTTATAGTTTAAATATTGTCAATTGATCTATTTGATTTAGTTTACATATATTGTACAATATCATGTTAGAACTTATTTATTTATGATATGCTGTATATGATAGTTATCTTACAACACATGGGTTTCTAGTTGACTTTCTCAATTTCTGCACTATTACTATTTGCCCATCTATGAAGGGAGGGCCATTCCCTTGTTGGGAGAATGTATGGGGGATCAATGGTCCATGGTTGGTGTGGAAAAACACTCAGATAATAATCTCCCTACTCTTCCAATAGTTAACCTATAGAGGGTTTACTCATGAGTATTGGTTGATGTTAACTAGTACATTTAGACTCGTATATTTTGTAGAACATTGTATAATTATAATATGATATTTAGATATGTAATATTATATACTTATACTATTTGATGTTAATTTATTAACTATAATAGTTATTTATTTTTCTAAAGAAAACTATATTGTAATTCATAATAAAATGAGATTACATTTTTCTAAATGATAATAAAAGCATTCCAAAAAAAGATCCAAATAGTTGGCTATTTATATTTTTACCTATTATATTATTTAATCAGTAGTGGATGAATTATTAACTTGGGTAATTTAGTACTTTACTATATTGTACTTGTGAAATCAAATCAATATTTATTATTAAATGATCATTAACAAAGTGAATTAAATAATTAACCTATTGGTTAATAACACAACTTACTTAAATGATGCATTTAGTTAGATATCATTAGTGCTAGAATCAGTTAAAGTAATTTGTTATTGAGTTTAAATTTTTTTTTAACCTAATTATAATTAACCATGAGGGGTTGTTACATTATGGTATTAGATTTAAGGTTCAAACTCTTGGACTTAATGAGTCCACTAACATATTATTATTCTTATATATTTATAAATAAGAATGTTGCATCGAAGGCCAAATAGTGAGCGTATATCCAATATCAATAATGTTAACCTTTTAGTTGACCTAAATCATTTTGCTACTGAATAAGATATAAAGCTTGATCAAATTCTCATAGTCATGAATGAGAGAAGGGAACATATAGCTTCCATTTAAAAATAAGTTCATGGCCATGTATAAGAAAATAATTAGAATAAACCTAAAGATCATCTTGTAGAGCAATAATTTCCTCAGTAACCAAGGTGAAATGAGGTACCTCAAGATGCGAGAGCATGTGTAGCTACTGAGATTGTATAATTCATGAAGAAAGTTAATCTATCCAAGTTATATGGAATCATTTTGGGAAATGGAGTAGAAGCATGGCTAACCAAGATAGATAAGTATTTCAAAATACATAATTACTCTAAAGTTACAAAAGTAGTTTGGGGAGCTTACTAGTTGGTTGGTGAAGCAATAATATTGTGGAAAAATAACAAATTAGAGATTAATATTGAATCTAATACCATCACATGGGAATATTTTTTAACCTTATTCAGATTATGATGGTTACCCCAACTCTATTTTAACCATAAGCTAACAAATTTTCATAATCTGAAGCAACTAGACCTTTCAATGAATGAATAATGGGAGCAATTCATCAAACTCTTAAAGTATGTTCCTCAGTATCAGGTAGATGAGAGGTTTCACTTTAATAAATTCATTATAAGATTAAAACCCAAAATTGAATGTGAGGTAGATGTGCATGGGATATCTACTATGGATCAAGTCTTTGAAAAGGCTATAAAGTTGGAGTAAAAATTGAAGTCACTTACTTAGGTCAAAGATAAATTCAATAAAAAGTTTGGAGGTCTTAAAATGACTTAAAGAAAGAATTATTAAATGAGTGGAAAATCTAAAATCAATTCAAGAATCAGAATGTAAAGTTTAGTAGTTATTTAGGGAATATGAAACTAGGAAATAATTTTAAGGGAGGTTTTAAGAGAAATAAACAATCTAATAGGACAAGACCACCTGGTAGATGTTTCATTTGTGGAGGTGATAATGATGATAGGGAATGTACTTAGGGGAAATTAAATGGTAAAAATAAGGTTTTCACTTTATAGCAAGGATATTTCTAGTAGAGAATTCATGTAGCTATTGACAACCATCAAGATATTAATTTTAGGCTTCTCCTATTGAGCTATCAAGTACTTTATTTTATCATCCAATTTTAATTTTGATTGACACATGATTTACTTAATGTTTTGTTGATTCTAATATGCTTATCAATTTGTATAGAAAAGCTAGAGTTGTGGAAAATTCATAATCAATTTAATATATGAATGAATCTAAGGTCAAGGTTGGTAAATGTTTGGTTGAAGCTGAGATTAAACTATCCAAATTTAATATGGTAGTGCATCTCTTTATAGCACCACTAAGGTCATATGATGTGATCCTAAGAGAAAATTGGTTAGATCAACATAAAGCTAAGGTAGATTGTCTACTTAAAAAAGTTGAATGTCTAGATGAATTGGTTAATCAAACCCAAATTTAAGGAGAAAAATGGGTGCTTAAACTTAGTCAAATTTCAAAAATTCAATTTAATAAAACATATAGAAAAGGGTGTGAAACATTTATTGTTAAGATAAATGAGATGAAAGAATCAAAGTAAACTTCCATCAAAGATTATACTTTTGTCCAAGATTTTTGAGAGGTTTTTCCTTTAGAATTACCAATTTTACCCCCTAATAAAGAATTTGATTTCTCATTTGACATCATTCCAAGGTTTTTACCATAGTATAAATCCCATTATAGAATGAAGAAAACTAAATTGGTAGAATTAAAGTCTCAACTACATGAATTATTGTCTAAAAGGTTGATTCGACCAAGTGTGTCACCATGAGGTGCACTAGTTTTATTCATTAAAAAGAAGGATATAAATTTTCACCTATGTATTGATTATAATATTTTGAACAAAGCAATGATAAAAAATAGGTATGCTTTACCTCGTATTGATGATTTATTTGATCAAATTCATGGAACATCAGTTTTATCAAAGATTGATCTTTGAGTAAGATACCATCAATTAAGGATTCAAGAAGAAGGCATTCCAATTTTTTTTTTCAAGACTTGATACGAGCACTATGAGTTCATAGTTCTTCCTTTTGGGCTAATGAATGTGCTAGTAGCATTTATTAATCTTATAAATAGTGTGTTTAAAGATTATCTAGATCATTTTATGTTAGTCTTTCTAGATGATATCCTCATCTATTCATAATCTAAAGAAGAACATCTAGAGAATTTAAAGTTGGTTAAACAATGGTTGTAGAAACATAAACTTTATGGGAAGCTATCAAAGTGTGACTTATTTTAGAAAAAGGTATAATAACTTGGGAATATTATATCTATAAAAAGAATATTCATGGATCTTTCAAAGATTAAAGATATTATGAAGTGGCCAACACATAAAAATATCCATGAAATTAGGAATTTTATAGGATTAGCTAGATACTACATGAAGTTTGTTCCGAAATTTTCTAAGATAGAAAATCCTATTACCTTTCTTTAGCAAAAAAATTATAAATTTGTGTGGTCAAAAAACTATGAGGAAGTTTTTCAAGAATTAGAAGAACACTTGCCTTGGCACCAGTGTTGAGAGTTCCTAATCTAAATGGCCAATTCTTAGTAATAACTAATGCTTCAGGAGATGGTCTTGGAGGAGTTCTCATGCAAGAAGGTTTTATTGTAGCTTATGAGTTTAAGACATTGAAGTCATATGAGGAAAATTATGCCCCATATGATTTGGAGTTGGCTACATTAGTACATGCCTTACAAGTTTGGAGGCATTATCTATTAGGAAAAAAGTTTGAGATCAAGACTAATAACTTAGGGCTCAAGTATATCTTCACCAACCTAATTTGAATGCATGTCAGAGGTGATAGCTAGAGTTCCTATTAGATTATGATTTTGACATTAAATTCATTAAAGGTAAATAAAATAGGGTTATAGATGACCTTATTTGTTAAAGGTATATAACATCTTTGGCTACCATCAAGAATAACTTTTATGATCAAGTTGTTAAATTATCTTCAGGAGATAAATTTTATGAACATGTAAAGTTGGCATTAGCTCAGAATGATCAGGATCCTAAGTATGAAGGATTCAAGTTTGAGGATGATGGTTTGTTGAGGTATAAAGGAAAGATTTATGTACTAGAGAAGGAGAATTTGAAAAGTGTAGTACTCAAAGAACTACACAATGCTCTTTACTCAGACCATCCATGTGTGACTAAGCTCTTGGTGGAGTTAAGGTTGTTATATTTAGAGAAAATAATTAATATATATGAAATAAATTTTGTTTCATGATATTTAGAATGTCAGGGAGTTAAGGCTGAGCATGTGCATCCTACGAGGTTTCTATACCTACCTACCATACCAGAATGGAAGTGGAAATTCATTAGAATGTAATTTTTCCAAGGGTTGCCGATATCTTAGAACTAACATGACATTATTTTATTGGTTTTTATAAACTCACCAAATCATATCACTTCATTCTTGCTCATATTTTAGATGGTGCACCTATACTTATGAAGATATTCATGAAACAAGTGTATAGATTGAATGGGTTTTCAAAAAATATTATTTTAGATAGGGACTCAAAAATGACTTTATATTCTGGTTGACTCTCAATTAAGCTTTAGGTACACAATTGAACTTCAATACAATGTACCATTAGGAAATATATGGACAACTAGAGAGGGTGAAACAGGTTTTAGAATATATTCTAAGGATGTATTGCATGGACTATCAATACAAATGGGAAGAATATATACTATTGGTTATGTTTGCGTACAAAAACACATACCAATCAACTTTGAAAATGGCTCTATTTGAGGCATTGTATAGAAGGAGGTGTAAAATACCAATCAATTGGGAAAGGTTAAAAGACATGGTAGTCTTTGGTACAAATATGCTTCTAGAAATAGAAGAGTAGGTTAAATTAATCAGATAAAGGTTGGCTGAAGCTAATGATAAATAAAAGAGCTATGTTGATATGAAAAGAACAAGATAATTTTTAGTGTGAGACAAAAAATTTCTATGGGTTAAACCACATAAAATTTTGATTATATTTAAAAAATTAGTCAAATTATCTCCTAGATATATGGGACCCTTTGAGGTCTTAGAAGTTATCAATCCTATGGTGTACATACTTACTTTTTCACTAAATTTAACACTCATGTATGATATTTTTCTTGTGTCCTATCTAAAAAATTATATTTTTAATCCTTATCATGTATTGAATTGGAATGATTTATATTTTCTAGATCCTGGGGTGGTCACAATAGAATCAGTCAAAATAATTGATACTCACTAACTTAGTCTGTATAACAAAGAAGTGTCACATATGAAGATCCAGTGAGAACAATATTATAAATATAGTGCAACTTGAGAAGATTATGAAGAGTTTCATAAGTTTTTTATGCATTTATTTGCTTAGTAATTTGCTAGATATTGTGTTTATTTTTTACTAAACACTATTTAATTTCATAATTTTTTATTGAAATAAGTGTCATTGGAACAATAACTAGCTTTAAGGGGAAGGATGTTACATCTTGATTTTTATCTAGACTCATTAATCTATTAATTAATGGATTTTGTGGTTAATGATTGATAAAATTAATGTGTTAAGTGACTGGATTAATAATATGTTGATTTTGGATAGTTTTTTATTACTTATGATCATGATAGTTAACTTGTTATTAGCTATTCATATTTTATTATGGTATATTATGATATTGATTATTTAATTATTCAATTACAACTATTTATTATGATTATTTCATGATATTGTCTAACTAATATTTATTTTATTGAGGTGGATGGAAGTTGGAGTCCACCCTCCTGATTATTAGCAAGGGAGGGTATCATCAGAGAAGATGGAGTAGATGGAGATGAGTGAGGAATGAGATAAAGAAACTAGAACCCCTACACACACCACTTAAATTATAAGTCTATTTATAAATTTTTAATTGGTTAATATTTACTTTTTATATCATGAATTATATTATTGATGCATTTCCTTATTTGGCAATGATTTATTATCATTCATGCATATTACTTTAATCCTTGTTGAAGTGTGCTTACATATTCTACCATTTTTATTGGTTTCAAATCATGTATTTAGTTATTATAACTTTTGCATTGATGTTCTTTGATGATCTTGTTTGAATGTGAATTCAAATATATATTATGAGTTTCAACAATATCTTCTTGGATGCTCATATGATTGCTTATTATTTTGTCTTAGCACTGAATGGAACTCACTACAAATTTTAGTTTAATGAACACCATAGGTGACATATATATATATATATATATATATATATATATATATAAAATCAATAGTTTATAAAAATGTTTGATGTTTCAATAAACAATGTCAAGTATGTATGGCACATATATAGTTATTTAAGTGTTGATATCCATTGGGTGACATGTATTTATTAAAAATGATTATTTTATTTAAATCAATTGGTATATAGATGTGAGAAGGGTCAATGGATTACCTTACACTTTGTTTGAAGTTTTTGACAAAGGCATGATTATTGATTTGGTCAAAACACAATCTTTAGCTTATAATGTTAAAATTATTACTTAACCGGGCATATTCAAATAATTTAGGGTTCAAACAAGTTAGTTCTAGACTCTTTCTAGTTGCATAGTTTAGTCATGATATTTTTTTTATTGGGCTAATAAAATCATCGAGGATTTTTAGCAAGCTATCATGCAATTTTTTTGGAAAATAACTATGTAAAACTAGAGATTTTTTATTAAAGACCTAATTTTATGAATTTTTTTTTGAGTTTTGTCAATAAAATTTGGAATCAAATGGATATATGAAGGCTGAGGGTTTTAGAGAAGATATATGGTGGCAAGGAGATTTCAAAAGAAAAAACTACTCTTTGCACTACTTGGATTAGCATTTTGAGGTAGGGTTTGTTGAAATTTTAATTCTAGTTTGCCATTTTTGAATGTTATGAGGGATACACTATTGAAATGGGTTCTTAATTTTCTTAGTTGATAATTTAAAAAAAATGGGAAAATATGTAGTTAACCCTGAGGATGGGTATGACCCATCCATATGGCCAAAGACATATTAAACCCTTCCCTTTTTTGTTTACGACTATGTATTCCTTTACATTCAATTTTATTTAAGCAACCAAGGTTAGAATTTTAGTTTATTCCTAAAATCCATGTTTTGACTAGCTGTAGAATTGCTTGGTGATGTTGTTGTCTTGTTCAAATCCTTCTATTATATTTATAGTGGTTATATTTGATGAAATATCAATTGTACTGGCTCTTTATACCCTAATAAACCTTTTTGAATAAATAAATATCTATTGAATCCATTTTTATGTTGGAGAATGGGTTTTTAGGTGATTAAAAAGGAATGTTATTTTTAATTATATTTTTATAGTTAGTTTTTGAAAGATTATGAGTTTTTACAAAATATAAATAATTAAGGGTCATTTATAAATGAGCATGTGGAAGGGTTTGACCCATCCATAAGGCCGAGTAAAAATGAGACCCATATCTTACCATTTAGATAAATATGCAAGTTGAATAGATGAGTATGGGTATATATATCTGTATAGCCAATACAACTGTGTATATTTCCTTATCTGGTATAAAACAAATTGAACTAGGGGTTTGTTTAGTGTTTGAATCAAAGGAAATTTAGAAACTTGGGTAGGTTAATAATGATTATGTTTTTATTTACATATTTAATCAAGGTTTGAATATATATTGTTTCAATTATGGTATTTTGAGGGAGTCAAATCTAAACTATGTATTGATGATTTCTGCTACTTGGACATTTGAACCATTGAAGTTTGGAATGTTTAAAAAAAAATTTAGACTGAAAATTGATTGAGGCATTTGGTTTTAATGGTTCATATATTAAGTAAAAAATGAACACTTTTAATTATAGTTTGAATATTATCAATTGATTAATTGACTTCATTTTTGTTGGAAAAAACGTATTCTTGTATAAAGATTTTCTAACTGTCTCATACAACAAGAGGATCAAATTAGTTTACATAAGTTTCACCTATATATTTTACAACTTTATTATAAAAAATTCAATTTTTGGGTGTCTTAATTGAATAGTTAAATAGGAACATTAATTTTGAGATTAAGACCTTAAGGTATTTGAATGGTTATTTTAAGCCTATAGTTTGAATGATTTAATTAAATAAACAATATAAATAAAATTGTGAAATTGATATATATATATATATATATATATATATATATATATATATATATATATATATATATATATATATATATATAAACACACACACACTAAATGGATAATGGATTAATCCCATTAAGGCTGTAGAGTATGTATTTATGTATTTCTATATGTGTGCTTGTGTGTGTGTGTGTGTGTGTAGTTATTTTATATATAAACCTTACCTATAACATATACCTCTTTTGAGTGTATTTTAAAAATATAATTGTATTATGTTATTAATGGAATGTGGATATGATACACATTTTAACTTTGAGAAAATAAATAGGTAGGTAGTTTATAACATGAAAAGAACTTTTGAGACATGAGGATTTGTAAGGACTTCATGATATGATAATATATTATTTTATGTTTATTATGGGAAACAAAGAAATCTAAATGTGTATGAATAGTTTGTTTTGATAAACTAAAATTGGTTAAGAATTGGATTTTTAAATGTTATACCATTATTTAATTGGAGGGTTAAATAATTATTACTGTTGTTTATGTGTTAAAGAAATTAGTTGTTTTATCTAAAAGGGTTTATTTAAATATTAATTAGCTGATTTATAGCATTTAGATGCTCATAATGGAATATATGTGAGAATATGATGTCTTTGTATTTATACATGCTATTCTATTCTTTAATATGTATAACATCTATATATTTTAACATTAATATGCTTAGCTGATATTAATGTCATTAAATAAGTAGTTGTAAAAAAATTCATGTACATACTTAGTGATACTAATAGACATATTGAAGTTATTTGAATGAATTGTGTGTGAATTTCACTGATCTTGAGATCTAGAAAAACTATATTAAAACTTTGGCCAAAGTAATATTTATGGTTTGGACATTGTCAATTCATTTTTTTGATTTAGTTTGCATGTATGACACAATATCGTGCTAGAATGTATTTATTTATGATATGTTGCATGTGATAGTTATCTTATAGCACATGGGTTTCTAGTTGATTTCTTAATTTTTGCACTTTTACTATCTACCCATCTATGAAGGGAGGGCCATTACATTTTTGGGATAGTTGTAGAGGATTAATGGTCCATGGTTGGTGTGGAAAAGCACTAAGAGGATACACCTTCTCTCATTATAGAAATCAATTGATAGAGGCTCTACTTAGGATTATTTTTGGATGTTAACGAGTATATTTAGATTCATATGTTCTATGGAACATTGTATAATTATAATCTGATATTCAGATATGTAATATTATATACTTTTACTATTTGATGTTAATTTATTAACTATAGTAATTGGATATTTATATATGTACTTGTTTTATTATTTAATCAACAATGGCTAAATTATTAACTTGGGTAATTTAGTAATTTACTATGTTGTACTTGTGAAAGTAAATCAATATTTATTATTGAATGATCATTAGCTAAATGATTCAAATAGTTAATCTATTGGTTAATAGCATAGTTTTATTAAATTATGCATTTAGTTAAAGATAATTAGTCCTAGAATTAGTTAAAGTAATTTATTATTGAGTTAAAAAAAAATTAACCTAATTTTAGTTATCCTTGAGGGGTTATTACACCAAAACCAAGGCAATCTATGTTTAATACCTATGAATTTCTAAGATATTTTAAATGAATTAATAAAAATAAGAATAATGCTAATATAAAAAATAAACTAATATAAACAACATACTAAAAACAACCTTCCTTATCAACAACAACAATCTACAACCAACTATTTTTTTTCTAAACATAGATAAGGTAGAGCACTAATTGGCATAAATAAGTAAATACTTCAACAAGAAGCCTAAATCACAAATCAACATCCTTTCAACAAATTCATTTACTAGATTAAAAAAGAAGATTAAAAGCAAAATTTACTTGTTTGAAATAATGGAATTCTTCCCATCAACCTTCCTTTCTCTTCTTTGTTGTGCTATACCTCTTTTCTACTCAAATTTTTTTCTATTACCTCCTCCCCCTTCTTATTTTAACAAGACAAACATCGTTCCTTTGGCTCCAAAAGAGAGTCATCCTCTAAAGACAATAATTCCTCCCAAAGTATTTAATTTCATTTAAGGGATAAGATATACACTTAGGAAAGGTTGGAGAGATTTTAATTACAACATTAATCTCAATTTTTGACTTCCTCCCTTTATGGTGGCATACCAGGGAGAGCATTAAAGATTATGGTTGAAAATAATTAAGGAAAGACAACATTATTATGACATGATGCAACCCATGTGTTTACTCAACTAAATTCATAAATTTCTTTGATAAAACCATAGCTAAATCATTAATGTGGGTTCAAAGCCATATAAAATATTTCAAAAAAAATTATTTATTTATTATTTTACTAAAATAACATTTGGATGGGAAAGTTAATTACTTAACCTTCATATAAAATTTATGATCAACATGATTGACCTAGGTTTAAAATAGGTATAAGGTAAGGTTTAAATGGATACTCATCAACAAATAAAATTCTTGAAAAGAAATGTCACTTGCTAAGATTAGTGGATTGAAAACTACGAGCATAAAACTAGCTACGTTGAAAACATAATTAAAGATTCAAATAATATTAAAAGTACTATGATTGATTATTGATGTATAAGGTAGACCCAAAAATTAGGTTCAAGATGGCTAGACAAGGGCATCACACACAAATTTCAAATCAAAAAAATCAACAAGGTAATAAATTCAACCACCATGCTAAGAATATGCTGAGATTGCCAAGGAAAATTTGATACACTATGAGGGTATTACAATAAGAAGATAAGATTCACCAAAAGGTACACCTAATATTTAGAGTCATAAAATAAGGATACTTAAATCTTCTTACTTACATCTTGAGCTTCACCTATAATATTCCTCATAAAGTGCAACTTGAACTAAGGGGGCATCGATACATTAACAAGTCAACTAAAAATAGTTATTCTTATCCATAAATTTTTTATTTTACATTGGTAGATATATGCATATGCTATAGTAGTATGTTATTATCTTTCATGCTTTAATTATCCTATGCTTTTTAGCATGTGTTATCTTTGCATGCTGTCACAACCTTAGTTGGATACTACTTGGTTAAAATCATTAGTTTAAATTCCTATTAATTAATGTATAATGACATTTATATCTCTTTAGTTTACCCCTTTGACATATTGGATCTATGTGATTCTTTATTCATTAGTTCCTTGCATAGACTCTATAATTATATCCTTTATACCCCTTTTACAAAAAACTCTTGAATAAAGCTCCACCTAGCTTTGTGACATGACATATTATATGTATGTTGGATATTTTATAGTATTATAAATTTTCTTATATTAGAGGATATATATATTTTTGATTGTATTTCCCCTACATACATTTTAGTTAACCCGATGTGAATCCTACCCTACTATTGTGTTGGGTCATTTTCATGTTTTATGTTCATAGTTTCTTATCACTCCTAATTTGTTAAACATACATTCTTTTCCAAATTTATTTTTCCTTTAGAATCCCTAAAGTTTATCAATCCATTCTTATAATTGAATTTTCTATATTAATGACCAAGGTGAAGTTGTCTAAGACTTTTGTAGTTTCCAAGGAGTCAATTCCATAATATTATTGCTATATCCATGATTGAAACTAGCAAAAACTCTCAAAATCCTCACACATACCATTTTTGCCTTTCTTAGGAAAATCCTTATAATATGGATATGAAAAAAAATTAGAGTGTTAACCCTAAATCTAATGTTGAAACAAGATATAGGGCTAGAAAGAAACTCCATGAAAAACATGATTCTGAGGGTGAAATAGAAGCCTATCATGAGTACTCTCATGAGATGCAATTCTATGTTCAAGAACATCCTTTCATGCTCAAATGATCACACATTTTATTGAAACCCATTATAAGTAAAAATTTTATATATTACTTGGGATAATTCAATTTAAAATTTCTTTCAATCCTTATTCTACCTTGTCTAACTTAGCTACAAGTGTGGCCAATGCAATATTTAGTGCTCATACTTTTAATATTAATGATAATCCCAGTAGATGCAAGTATATATTCAAGAACATCCCAAAATTATAGGAAAATATGATGAATAAATTCATTCTCACATGGTGACACCTTTTATTTAAATCCATTATTAGCACAACTTTTATATTGGACTTGGGACAAGTCAATTTACAACTTATTCTAGTCCTTCTTCTTCCACCATGCATAAATTAGCTACAAGTGTGGCCAATGTAATATTTAGTGCTCCTACTATTAGTATTAATACTAATCTCACATATAGTGCTACTATATCTTATCACTCTAGTAAACATGTAACTCAAGAATCCTAAACCAATTGAAATGCATATGACATTACTTAAGTGATGATGCAAGTTTTGAATCAAAGACTCATGCAATAAAATAGTTCCAACCAATTCATGTAAATGAAAAATAAATCTCAACAAATGAGACTTATTAAAAATAAGTAAATTAATAATGATGGTGTTAGTGACACCTTTGATTTGTGTATGAGTCTAAGAGGTCTCTTCATGTAACCATACTAAGTAGTCCACAAAGTGTGGCTCTTTCCCTACCAATTATGAGAAGATTGTTTCATCCTCTTCTCCTTCCAAACATCATAATAAAAATAATAAGAATCAAAATATTATACTTAATGAGATATAATAACAATAAATTAACCAAAAGAACCTAATGATTCATAACCAAAACCTCAATGGAATGAAAACCAAAACTTTTGTTGGTTTTACTCTATTTGGGGACACTAAAAAAAATTATTGTTCCCTTCGCACTTTAGGATATGATTTCATTCTTGGTCAAAAATTTGACCATGATGCTATGATAAGATAATGCTATCAAGCCTTTGAGAAAATTTACAAATATCATGAAGGTTGTGTGAAGTGTGATGCACTTAACCAATCTAATGCTCACCTTGAGATCTACCAAAACCCTCTTGTTAATCACTTCCATAACAATAATGATAAACCTCAAGATCATAAAAAATCACAAAATCAACCACATTTATATCCAGCCATAACTATACTAAAAACATTGGTTAAACCTATTCTTTAACTCAGACAAATATCTTGTTAACATGAATGGCTTGAACCACATTATAACTCATATCAATTCTAGTCAAAACACTCCAAATAAATGTAAAAAATATCTAGATCTTACATAATGGTTTAGGCCTACCCTATAGGTTATATTTTAGTCTTTATCCCCTCAAATTTTTAGAATTTGAAAAAATAAAATAAAATGATGAACTCGGCTAAGTTGGCAATTTATTATTTTGGCATTTCAACTGTATCAACCAAGGTGATATATTATTCTTATTCTACCACTATTTCACCTATCCTAATAAATCATCTAGAATTTTGATTATACAGACAAGGCCAATATAGTCTCCTAAATTTCCAACTTTATCAACATATAGTTTCCTATAACTAAAACAACTATATGTCACTTTTGTAGTCTTGTGCCCCCACATAGCCCATTTAAAGACTCTACCCTCATGGAGGCCTACACTTGAGACATTTTAGGTGACAAGTAAAGTAATACTATTAAATCTAAGAGACACATAATGAATCAAGGCATAAGTGGAAAATAGATGTCAATGTCATAATTACTTAGATAAATTATAGCATGATATGAGACCATATTTGGCACACTCTCATCAATAAATGAGAAAAATAACTACCCACCATGGGATTATGTGACCTACAATATGCTAACATGTGGGTAAATAAAATTACATCATAGAATATAATTTTTTTAAAATAAAACCAAAAATTAAAATGCAATGAAAAACATAATTAATTCAAACTATAGAAATCCATCTTGGATATAATTTTCACATATAATGCTACAATAACCATCAAACTTAGAGTTCAGTTTAAAAAATGCACAAGAATTTGACACAACACTCAAACTCTAAGATATTGTCAAAAAGGTTATAATAAGATCTTGCATAATTCATTAATTAAAAAACCCTAGCTATTGTTGAGGTTGTTTATTTCTAGTCAATCAACCCACAAATCTCTCATCATTAAAAACACTAGAAATTACTATACATGCATCTCCTTCCACCTATGGAAATGCTCAAGAATTTAGGGATACCAAACTTTTGCCTAGAATTATAAGATACAACATTATAAAAAATTATTCATAGTGGAATAAATTCAATTGGTACTAAACAATGTTTGTGCCAATCAGTATGAATTTAACTCTTAAAAGACCTTATCGCAATATGGAAATTAGGGCTACACTAGACATAAACCAAACTAGAGGTATTCCATTATGGGTACTTATTATATAATATTTTATGATTTACATCTATAAGAATGATCTAATTCAATATGTTCATGGAAAATATAGGATAACTCTAATATTAGGTCTTTCTTTTATAAAATATTTCCATCTACATAAGCCCAATATCCCATATAGTAGAGATATTTCCCAATAGTGGATGGAGACACATGATATTAGGGAAACCATAAAATATTTGGAAAAGTAAATTGATAATTAGTTTGACATGAAAATAGTGATTCATACATTATCTAAATATTTAGAGGTATTAGGGTTGGTATGCTATTTTTAAACATATTATATGGGGCTAGTGATTAGTGCATGTGAACACATTTTGGGTGTGTTTTTTAAGTTTGATCATTGGTTAAAAATAATTAACTAACTTGTAAGGAATTTTAGCATATAATTTTTCCCAACAAGTGCTGATATCAGGAAAGGCATAAGTTTTTACATGATATTAGATCTGGTTGACATTTGTTGCACCACCATGCCATTCCAACATTATTTATTTCCTAACTATACACCATTTGAACCTCTTCTTCTTTTGGTTTACTCTAATTCATATGATTATAAATTTAGATCACATATCAAATACATTTTCATGTATTTCTACCCACCCTTATGTCTAACAATAAATGAGAAGAAGATTACTAGGCTATCTAAGGAAATGAGAGCATCAATTATGGAAATTAGAGCTATTGGTACTAAAAAAACCTCACTATGATAATATTTGAAGGGATTCATATAAGTCCATTCAAATTTACATAATATACACTAGATAAAATGGTAGATTAGGATATTTTATATCAATACATTCATGGTATTGTTGGCCATTGCAAGAGCAAAAAGCAAGAACCCTATCCCCATTTTCACCTCAAGATTGGAAAAAATAAATAAAAGAGATTTCATGATATACAAGACATGAAAAATCATAAACCATCTTTCAATACCCTATAGTTTCATGAGAATAGATAGTGAGATCCACATGAGAATGTTCAAAGGCATGTGTATGGATTGAGAACAAGACTCAAAATCACATATAACCATGAGGGACATGATTATGACGTATTTTATTTGAACCCTATGGATGAGAATGAAGTGATTACTAAATTTAAGGATTCAAGATAATGGGAAACTTGATAACAAACATGAAAAGTATTGGAGGAAAGGCTTGGTGATCATTAACCTTTTGATGAGACATTGAGAAAAAACTAGAAATTAAAGAGCATCATATTGCAAGGTCTACCTCTATATTCTCCATATTATCCATCAAAAGTTACAACCACTACACACATGGTGTATACACATAATATTTTTCACTTTATCATTTACTGATGCTTTCTATTTCAATAGCTTGTCAACACAATAATATACCTAAGGGCACACCTTAAAGTGTGCACTGAGAATAGGGTGGGAAAGGTTCTTAGTACTTTGAAAAATATGTAGCTATTCTATCATTATTACACCATTTATCCTCTAAGTTTGACCTCCTCTAAGTGTCTATATGTATCCCTCTCCTATATGTCTCTTGTTCATATTTGATAGCTTCCCTATATCTTATGGTGTCAACCTAGTTGATACTATCTATTTTGTGCCTTCACCTTTCTTGTACTATATGGGCCAACTTGGTATAGTTATGTGCATGTATTATATGATATATACTATATTGGCATGCATGATACCATTCCGTGTCAACTGAATTATTTCAACTATATCATTTTGGCTGATATTATTGTCTTAGTATTTAGGGTTAGTTTTGGGTATTGGATTAGTATATGTAGGAGTCGTATTTATTCATATCATATCATATACCATTTATTCACTTTGATTTTTCTCACACTTTTACCCTAATTATATTTGGGAGAGTTAGTGGCTTAGAACCTTATCTTGAGGAATATTTTATTATGGTGTAATTGAAGATCAATTAGAGGAGTCCTTGGGAGTTACTAGCTAAGGATATCTTAGGTCTTCATCCAACCATTTGAAGTATTCAACCTATAACCTTCTCTTGAAAATCTCCACTTAAGAAAAGGGGGATATTTAAGCATTGATGGGTCCACCCCAAGGTAAATATATTCTATCCTTACACTCTTTCATTTATTTAATTATTATATTATATATGGATTATTTATTCATGAATATATCTATGTGTACCCTTATTTAGGCCTTCTTCACACTAAATAATCTAGTGTTGCTATATGATTTCTTAGAATTCTCATAAATCACTTTAGGTTTCTTGGAATCCCATTTGGTTGATCAAGGCACCTTTCCCATTTACAATCATTTTAACCCATATTTAGACTAGTCTATTATAATAATTTTTTACTCAACCATAGGATATATTTGTTGAGGTATAATGAGAGATACATCCTTGTGCCATAAGCTTATTATTTGGAACCCTTTCCTATTGATATTCATATTTTAGGTAACACTCAACTATATCTATGAAATGCATTTGGTCCTTACCCAATTGTACAAGTATCATAGGCTCTATTTGATTGAACTTATTAGAGTCTTATTCTATTGAGAGAAAGAGGATAATTGTAGGTCGTTCTAGCTCGTGCATACATTCTAGTGAGTCCTAGATGAATCTTATTCCTACTTAGATTGGATTGGTTTCATGTTTTTATTTTTAGCTACTTAGAAAAATATTCCAAACCAACATATATTTTTTAGTTTAACTATATCATCCAACCAAATACCTTTATCTATCCACATGTAAGTGGTATTAGATAACATGATACCATTATGTGTGTTTGTAGATTGTATCGGCCAAATTGATATAATTATGTGTCTTTTCACTACATTGACCAAGAAAATAAATTTCATTTTATTAACCTACTAGTAGTGCCACCTTTTTACTATATTATATCAACCAACCTAATACTATATATTTTTTGGATGATTGTATCAACCTAACTAATATAATATGTATTTATAGACTCAATAATCATCTGTATTGGTCAACATGATACCATTTTTATTATTTTTATCAAACTTATTTTACCTCAAACTTCAAGTCTTCTTCATCATGACATCACCTCTTAAGATCTTTCTTATAAGTCTCAACCCATTCCACTTTTGCATGGCTCACTCTTTTTTACCTTATATGACCACCATTGATGGAAAATCATGGTGTAACTATACTACACCTTTTCTCAGAGCTGAGGATACTGATGATGATCTCCCCACTTATGATGAATATTATAGTGTAACTAATGATTATCCATATAGTCCTCCCATTTATGACAATTCCTATGAGGATTATAATGATATAAACTTTGATACTTATGATATTGGAAAACATCCCCATGATGATATTATACCCTATAAACCTGATTATCTTTACACATATAGTTGGACTGAAAATTATCCTCCTATTTATGAAAATCCATATCAAGATCCTAATTATCCCAACTTCACCACTTCTCACATGGTTAAAAATAAATATCATGATTTTCCTATCTACGATGATGATTTTGAAGGAAGAGAAGACCCTAACATGATAGTGGATGTTCCCATTGATGATTATGACATGGATGACAATAAATCTTATGATTTTCCCATCTTTAGAAATCCAAAATATAAATCAAGTAATGATGATCATGGTTTACTTGATGTATACCTACCCTCTACCCTACCCTTTAAAATCCTTAGGTGTATGAGTAATCAAACCTTGATCACATTCAACGAAATTTAGTCAACTCATCATCTTATGAATAACACCTAATTCAAATGCCTATCATATTATGAATTATAGGTGATTATTATCTTCAAGTCTATATGAAAATTTAGAACTACCCTACTTTAACCTCTTCTTATCTACCCAAATCACCACCAAAACAATTTCTTTCTAATAGTATCAACTAACCTAATATCATTTAGTTACAACTGTCTAAAATCAATTACACTGACCATGACATAAAATGTGTTGATATAGTTAATTTTAGTCTTATTTAATCAAATTATAGTGACATGGATGATACAGTCCATTTTAGTCTTATTTCATTAAACTATATTGACATGGTCAATGCATTACACTTCACTCTTATTATATCAATAGATTATATTGACCTAGCCAATATAGTTCTTTTTAGTTCTATTTCATCATACTGTATTGACTTACTAATTACTCTTATTTTTATAGACTATATTAGCCTAGCCGATACTACACATCATAATTTTCTATCACCTCCCAAAGATCTTGATGTTACCTAGATGCTAGATTTCTTACTATAACATTGATTTACATATATTTTGACATCATTACTAGGCTTAGAGATCTTGAAGTTAACTCCAATCCACCTATATCCCATTTGTTGGGGTATTTGTGATGTTTTTCTTATTTTTATCACACATGTTAGGTTATCTTGTGATGACCATCATTTTCTTACTACACATATTGGGGAACCTTATGATACCTATATTTTAGACTTTGGGGTATCTTGTGATATCTAACCATAACCTTATGCATGGTTTGGGGGCATCTTACAATCCCCATACTCATTATCATAGATTCTTTATCTTTAATACTTATCACGAGGTAGCAATCAAGAACCTTTCACATCTTACAAATAAATAAATTCAACTTCAAGAAATTTTTTAGGATAAATTTTCTCGCACTTTACATGGTCTTTTTAAATTTAATCATTATCATATATATTTTTAGTTATTTTGTCTCATGTTTATTTTTGATTGCTTGCATTTTATGTTTTTTTAAATAATTTATATCATTTTGCCATCAACCTTAGATTCACCTAATATTTTTAGGTATCACCTTTAAATTTTGTATCAATTTTACATTAAATCTTAGATTCACGTAAGAATATTAGGTATAACCTTCATGTTTTATATCATTTTACAATTGGCCTTAGATTCACTTGAAAATATTAGATATTATGTCCAGATTTTAAATCATTCAATAATCGACCTTAGATTCACCTGAGAATCTTAAATATCACCTTTGAGTTTTATATATCACATTTTTACCATGTTAGTTTGCCTTAGTATCCTTGTGGTTCTTCAACCCATGTTTACCTTACCTCTCTTTTGGGATGAATTTGTATATAAATGCTTGTGTTAGATCTCATGTAGGATAACATAGATTCTTTAGTGACATCACTATCATGTTTCATAACATAGCCTCATCAATTTTAAACAACCATTTTTGATATTTATGGTTAGATATAAACATATTTCATCATTATATTACATTATTATTACATGGATGGATCTCCCATAATCCCCATCTATCTCTCTTTTCCCTTTGACTTGAGACAGATGTAGTCTAGTTTCAAGATTTCACACTTCTATGTGGAGCAAGTCTAGAATGTTTTTAGCCACCATGGTTTTTAGATTTTCCTCTTTAATTGTCAAACATAAGCTCTCTTGTGTTAGTTATGTATATCTACCATATTTTTTCTTTAAAAATCCATACGGAGGAGGAATAGAAAAATTCAAGAGTTAAAAAACCTATTATAAGAAAAGGCAAAGATAAAAGGTAAAATTACAATCTTAATGTTTATATCACATAAAAAGGGGTGATCTTTATTTGACACATTTCTTATTTTAGTCAAAATTTATACTACAAAGTTGGCATCACAATAGATTCAAGGTATATTAGGGTGTGGTAGACTAGTAGATTGGGGTAGGAGGTCTTGCATCAACATATCATTGCATCTTACTACATTTCTACTGCAACCTATCTTGTCATACAAATACCTAGTCTTCGTAGTAGACCAATAAATATTTAAAGGGTCTTGAGGAGTGGGAAATATATTATGGGAAGGTAGGATAATTTTATTTTCATATATATAACCCTAATGTGATGATTTATATACTACACTTTTTATCCCAAGTTTGTGCTTCTTAGGTGGAGTTCCCTAGGTTCTTGATGTTGAAAGCTTTTAGCCTTGCCCACTTGTCTAGAGTGTCTTATCTCCACTAAGACTTTATACATAACCTATGTGGCACTTTTCATCCCTTATTACATTACATTATTTTATATCCCCTTGATGGATATCACTTTTAGCATATCATGTATTATCTCATCTACTTTTAACATTGATTTACCTTCATAATTTATGACACAACTTGGATTTTCAATTTATGAATTGCATAGTAACACCTTAATGGTTATCCTCAAAAATTACCATCATATTTATCCACTCCGTATTATATATCATAATCATATCATTAAGTTTTTGTGTTTCCTTACACCTTATTCTAAAACAAACACTAATTTCATGTTTTCACTCATTGGAGTCTTTTAGTTATTTTTCCATCATTTGTGTCTTTTTGAATGTTTGACCTAAGTTGACTTTACTTATATTACATTTGCTTGTAATTTATATTAAAATCACTTGTGTTTTTATTCATGTTTGATTTTAGTTAAATTTACTTGTATTAAAAGGGATGACATCCTTTTTAGCCATATCCTTGTTTGATTATCTTTTGCATTTTATTACATTGGATATTTTAATTCTATTTACCATGTTTTACATGATTTATCATAGGATTGTTTGTGTTTTGAATTCATTTTCATCATCTTATCTTTTGTTATTTTTGATCATTGATCACATTTTCTAGAAAACAATAAGACATACATCACATTACATTATATATTCAAAATTTCAAATTATGAAGTTTTCAATCATTACCATGAGGATCCATTTTTCACCCCTATCTTTGTTTTCGTAGGTAATTTTCACAAATTGAAATAAGCCTTAGAACCTTGGTGAGATAGAACTTTTAAGGTGCTAATATATTTTTTTACAAAAAAATTATAATTTTATCTTTTTTTTCTACCTCTTGATCTTCTCGTTGTGTATGTTTCATCACATGTGACTGATCTGTAATCCTGATTTACCTCTATAGATAAATCACACATATTTTCAAACAAATACTGAAAACCCTCAATTCCTTAAATAAAATAGAATTGGCTGTAAAATTCTCATTTCCCTAATTAAATAAAATAGGAAATGGATTTTTTAATAAATATATCAATTTCTAAAATTTATTTAAAAGAAATTGAATTTTTAATTAGAATATAAATCCCAACAATTATAAATATGAGTGATTTTGTAAACTCATATAATATGTTGTTCATCTAAATGATTCTATAAATATTTTATCCCTAAAAAAATCTAAGCTTATAAAAACCTTTACAGTCTACTTGGATCAAATTTATAATAAAATGGAATATTTTAATTTCCAATTTCCCCTTTTAAAGAAATCCAAAAATTAAATTATAATTTTTTTATAATTTTAATAAAAGAAATTGAAAGGATTTTTGATCATAGAGAGGAAATTAAAATAAAATATAACACAAAATATTTGTTTATGGGGTTCACCAAATGACTACATCCTCAGGTCCACTCTATGAGTGTTTTGATCTTATTAAAAACTCTTCAAGAATAATTACAAAACTCTCTAAGTAAAATAAAACTCTTCAGTACCAGATAATCTATTTATGCAACAAATAAATATATACCTCTTTAATTTACTTGAGGTTCTTGCTACCTCTAAAATCCAGATATATCTATGTCTAAAAAATTCCTCTATGCAAAATCCCCTACTACCTCTGTCAAAAAACTTATTCCTACATTTGTAAAATAACTCATAGCTATATCTATATTCTCAAAAATAATGTTGGTTGGGAAATAACAAATTTCCTTGGGGTACTACCCTGAATTTTGATTTTTTTATTTCAATAGCATGTCGTACATGTATTCAATTTCGCTTTGTAACCGATCAAAACCAAAAATCCCAAAATAGAATTCAACATCATTGGCATATAGTTAAGCATGGATAATGGCATAAAATTAGTGCCAAAACTAATCCATGCTATCATAAATAACAAATAATTAAATTTCCCCACATAATATGTTGAATAATCTTTGCCAGCTATAAACCCTTTGCCGTCAATATTTTCACATACAACATCTGTCAAGAATATTTGAGAAGCTTTAAAGAATTAAATTATCACATAATTTTCAATTTAGTAATAATTAAATAATTCTCACTTGAATGTAGAAACAATTCTTTAAAAATATTCCATGCTAAGATTAAATGTGTTGGGTGAATATTTTGTCAATCAGCATATTGATAAACAAAATAGGTCTGATCAACCACAACAAGAAGATTGGTTGGCTAGTTGTGCAGGTTTACTACATCAACAGGGGATGAATCTCTCCTCTCATTAAGGGGAGGTTCCCTATAGGTACATAGGAGCTATATACAAAATAAATAAGTAGAAAATAACACATGGGGGTAGAATAAACCATCCATCTCTCTTATTTTAGAGATGATGCACACAGACAAAGGATAAAATCCTGGTGTAAACACTGAAGGCACTTCTCTTCTTTCAAAAGTGTTCTTGCAGGAAATAACAGGAGTTTCTTTCAGATAGTAAAGTAACTAGTAACCAAAGGGCATAGTAACAACATGATGAAATAAAATGCAAAGTTTCCACCTCAACTGCCCAAAGAGTATATCACAAAGGATACTGGGGGCAAAAAGTCATCCCATAATCTTCAACACAAAATGAAAATAAAAACACAAATTGAAAACAATTGTGAAAGCACAAAGTCTTCCCACAGTTGGTTTCAGGTTACTTCCCTATTACTTTCACTAATTCTACTTGCCAAATTAAATGAATAAGAATAACTTCAGAAGATAGATGTAAGAATGATCTTCTAAAATGATACAAGCCAAAATAGCACAAAGTCTGTAAACAACCTACTTTCTCATTCAGATAAAATGAAATGAAATTACAATCTGAGCTCAAAGTCTCAGTCTTCTTCTTTCAAAATGGGTAGAGTTTCGCTCTTGTAAAAAATGAAAATTCTTTCTTAAAAATGAGAGAATTAACAAACTTATAGCCACTACGCAAGGATTGGTGCCTTTTTCCATGGGATGGCCCATGCTGTAGTCAATGTCTTCAATGCATCTCCAATTTTGTCTGGAGAGACCATGTTGAGAATAGTGGGCTGTCATAACTATGGCGTGTCCCTTCATCTAATATGTCTCTTCCTTGGTATGGACCGTCTGGTCCTTCTCTAATTTGTCTTTACTTCATGGAAGAAAAGTAGGCTGCATCCTTGGTTTGGTGCACTCAAAATTCTACTCACTCCACTATTTCACCTACTAGAAATAACTTTTTCAAAGATAATTTTGGTCCTTTGCATCGATCTTCTCTTCCTTGCAGTAATTTGAGCCTTTGGGCTCTCTTTTCAATCAATCACTTGATTCATGTTGAACCTTGAACCCATTGAACCACTGAAAGTTCATTGGTTCATTGGTTTATTCTGTCTCTTTTGTTCTATCACTTCTTCGCTCCTTGGTTGAACCATTCGTTGAACCACTTGTTTGCTGCTTCTCTCTTGACTGAGGCCGCCTTTGAACTTTTGAACCTATGAACCATTGAAATTTGAACTCTTATGGTTTGAAGTTCAATCGGTTCATTGGTTTATTCTGTGTCTCACTCAAACACTGCTTCCTTTATCTTTTTAAGCTCTGGTTGAACCTTTGAACCTTGAACCCATTGAACCTTTTGGTTCAACGGTTCAATGGTTCAATTGGTTCATTCAGTTCATCCTTTGAAGCCCCTTTTTGTCTAAGTCTATGAAAGTTCCTTTCTACATCTTTGTTTAGGCTTTTAAAATGGTCCTTTCTCTATCACCAAGTTCCCCCCACAAGGGTACTTGTCCTTCAGGCTTCAACTTCCCTGACGGGTTCTTACTTCTTCGGTGGGCTTTTTCCATCGAGCAAAAAGCTCGAAAGAATTCCTTCAGACAAAATGTCCAAAGAGAAGTTTCTTGTTACTTGGCCATTTATTCTTTCCTGTTTCTTCAAACTTTTTCTTCGGGTGAATTCTTTCAGACAAAAAGTCTGAATGAATTTTGCCTTAACATTTTTTCAAGAAAATCTTCCTGAAAGTATTCTTTCGGCCTCTTGGACTTAGCCATTTCCATCAGACAAAAGTTTGAAAGAATTGTTCCTTTTGGGCCTTTGAACAAATTCAAAGGAATTCTATCTTTTCTTTGACCTTTGAACCAATGCTGCTTGCCCTCTGCAAGGGCACTTGCCTTTTTCGCTTTGGGGTAGCCCCTTGAACCTGCTGATTGAACTAACTGATTCAACCAACTTTGGTTCAATGGTTTAATGGTTCAATAGGCTCATCCTTCATTATTTAACTAAGTCCTTTTGATCTTTTCCACCAAGCACGTTAAACCAACTTGGTCATTGAACCCATTGAACCTTTGAACCAAAGTGGTTGAAAGTTTAATGGTCCAAGCCTTTGTCCTCTATCGTGTGCCAATTAAACTCTTTTGATTGAACCGAGGTGCTGAACCGATCTTGAAAATGACTAAGTGTTAGAAACTTGTTCTTTTGACTGAAATCACCTGCAAAAGCTTTTTTGACCTATTGAACTTGTGAATCCCTCTATGGAAAAAACTTAAAAATGAGGAATTTGAAAGCTCAGAACAAATTTTGAGAAGGGAAGAGAGAAATTTTGGTCTGTAGGTTATCCCAAAAATGAGTGGCATTTTTTTGGGGACTACAGTTGGCTCTAGTTGGGGAACTACCTTTAGTTGAAAACTTGAAACACAACTGAGGGGAGTAGAAACCAGAATCTCCAGTGCCTTGAAGTGTGCCATTAGGCTATGGAGTCACGCTACCCAAAAAGAATTTCCCCAAAAAATAAAAATGAACAACACAAAGTAGAAATAAAGACTATATAAATGTACATATGTACAGGTGAACTTATCTGGTACTTTAAGAATGGAAGTACTTCAGATACTACCTCTTGTGAGGTAGTGAAAATGGTGCTCTATCTTGATAAACTAGAAAGAAGCCATTTTCTCCCCAGAATCAGTGATGGGTGAATGGAACTCTCCACCAGGAAACCAATTTTTTGTGTCCTCCCTTTGGTTTTCACCTCTTGCCCCACAACAAGACTTGAATTTTAATCTAAAAACCATGAATCTTTACTCTCTTGGAAAAGAGTTCCTTTTCCTAATTTTGATGTGCAACAACATGGTCCATTACCATAATTGGTTGCTCTTTTGGTTCAGTCCAGCACATGATTTGATTGTTCCCATTCAACACCTGCCAATGATTGGTGCTATCAGGCATACTTGGTGTTGTTCCATCTGAACCAATTCCTAGATCATCACCTACAATATTTTCATCCACTAAAACATGAATGTCTTCAGTAGACAAAAAATAATTACCTCTGCCTGAAGACTCAAATAAAATTTGAGCTTCAAGCCTTGATGTCTGAGTAACGACATATTTTACCTCCTTCTCAAGAAGCAACCTCTACATTACACTTTTCACAGGGATTCTTGCCTGAGACAAGTCCATGCTTAATTCCCCTCTAACATCCTTGCAGCATTTCTACCCAAGAAGGATGCCAAATGATGCTGGGATGTCAGCCACTAGGACAATCATCTTGATTTACTTATCTAGAAAGGCAAAAAATGCAAATTGGGCATCTTTAATTTGCCCCAGTAGTGGCACTTATTTATTCTCCATGGAGAAACATCTCCCAAATGTCTTGGTCAGTGTGAGACCTAGATATTCTACCACTTTATCAGGCATGACATTGTCTGAAGCCTAAAAATTAATGATGCAATTATTGAGCTGGTGACCATTTATCAACATGAAAACATAGAAAGGCTCTATTTTCCTAGGGGTAACAGGAGGGGTAATGACAAGATTGTTTGGGATGGGCATGTTCCTTGGGGGATCATGAGTTAATTTCTTAACCTCTTATCTTGTAGGGATGGTTTGGTTCTTGACACATTAAACCAACTTGTCCAATTGCTCAGGATTGGACTGTAGGAACTCAAATTCAAACATTTGAATTTTGGTTTTCTTTATATGGTAAATTATGTCAAATGCCTAGAATGAGCCAGAAGCAGAGTATGGGAGTTCATCCTTTTGATTTTTGAAAGGGGGAGGACTGGATTGCAAATTTGAAGTAGAAGGCGTAGGGGCATTTGAGGTACTTACCTTTCTTTTAATCACCAGATCCTTTGGCTGGAAGGGTATAGTGGTTCCATGCTTAGCAATTATAATTGCAGGCTGAGCTCACTTCTCTATTCTTTCTTTATCAGCTTGTTGGGCTGACTGATTCTTGGACTGGGTGAATACTGTGTATGATCCCTTGACTGCTTCACCTTTACTTCTGGGTTCATCCTGGTAATTCAAGAAACTAATGTGGGAGTCACCAGCTGATTCTTCTTGATCCTCCATGAAGAGACCAGCATCATTTTCTTGATCAAATTTAGGTTGGAAAGAGAAATCATGTTCTGTTTCCAAATATCCAACTACTGAGTTGGTTGGAGGTGCTTCAAGGGAAAGGTTCCTCTATGGGGGAGGAAGATGATTTGGCTACCCTTGATTCCTGGCAGCATTGCCTTGGTATGCCTAATCTGAAATGTCCTCCTTGGCATATCTCGATTAGGAAAAGTAGACATAACTTGGGCCATTTGTCTTTTGAGGACCAACAATTTATTTGCTAGCTTCTGCACCATTGGATTAGTGGTGGCTGAAGGTGAGTATTCAGAAGATGAAGAGGATTTAACTTTATTAGGGTCTCTCCTTATCTTTCCTACCAAGATAAGGTCATATTCTACCTCAGTAGCCAAGTCTTGAGCAGCATCAAGGTCTATGTGTTTGACCTGTCTCAACAAGAAACTCACTTCAGGCAGTTGTGAGTTGATGAAGAAGCATTTGAGGTTCTGAGGTGTTGGCTGGGTGACCATGGGAATCTTGTGCCTCAACCTGTCAAACCTAGCAATAAAATCCCTCATAGGCTCATGAGGCTCTTTCTTCATCTGAGTGAGCTGGGCCAGAAAGGCATATGCATCTTTTGTAGGCTTAAACCTAGCTTTAAATTTGTCTTTCAAAGTGTCCCAATCAGTCACTGATCCAGCCTGCAGGTGGTAGAACCAGTCTACAACAGTGCCTTGTAGTGTCTCCATGAACAACCTAACTGTTATGTCTTCAAATTCCACCCTTATTATGTCACAGGCTATGCTGAACATTGTAATGTGTTCATCAAGATGAACTTTCCCATCACCAAATAATTTGGGGAAAATTTTCCCTAAACTATGTGGAAGCTCATGCAGGGGTGGAGTCAAATTAAGTGGACCAAAAGAGTTACCCTAGGGGCCTTGAGCCATGATTTGATTATGTAAAAGTGGGATCACAAATCTGGGTGGAGAATGGATAGGCAAAGCTCTGCTAGCAGCAGAAAAAGAAGCTCTACCTTGTGATGGTGACCTGGTAGGGCTAGGAGGAAGACTCCTAGTTCATTGAAGGTGAGGTTGTGGAGGAAACAACTCAAAATTACTCTACTGCACCAACTCAAAAGTAGGGTCAACAACACCTTGAGATTTCTAGCTTTTTGTATAACATAGAGTTGTCAGATTGCAAAACAAAAATGGAAAAGAGTAAGATCTGCTTTAGCTTGAAGCTTGAGACTTCAAATTGTATGCTCTTCCCAGTGGCTCTAGTTTTGTAGATCAGATAATATAATGGAGATGGAGGAAGATGGTAAGGCTATAATGATAATGGGTAAGACATGGAATGGAGTCGCTAGACTATGTAATAGATAAGGGTAGGGAATGCTTCAATCTAAAACTTGAGGTTTTAGACTGCACGTTTATCTCCAACAGAGTCACCAAAAATTGTTGGGTGAATATTTTGTCAATCAACATACTGATAAACAAAATAGGTCTGATCAACTACAGTAAGAAGATTGGTCAGCTAGTTATGCAGGTTTACTACATCAATAGGGGATGAATCTCTCCTCTCATCAAGGGGAGGTTCCCTATAGATACGTAGGAGCTATATACAAAATAAATAAGTAGAAAATAACACATGGGGGTAGAATAAACCATCCATCTCTCTTCTTTCAGAGATGATGCACATAGATAAAGGAGAAAATCCTGGTGTAAACACAGAAGGCACTTTTCTTCTTTTATAAGTGTTCTTACAAGAAACAATAGGAGTTTCTTTTAGATAGTAAAGTAACCAGTAACCAAGGGCATAGTAACAGCCGGATGAAATAGAACACAAATTTTCCACCTCAAATACCCAAAGAGTATATCACAAAGGATACTGGGGGCACAAAGTCATCCCAAAATCCTCAACACAAAAAGAAAAGAAAAACACAGACTGAAAACAATTGTGAAAGCACAAAGTCTTCCCACAATTGGTTTTAGGACACTTCCCTATTACTTTCACTAATTTTGCTTGCCAAATTAAATGAATAAGAACACATTTAGAAGATAGACATAAGAATGATCTTCTAAAATGATATAAGCCAAAACAACACAAAGTCTATAAACAACCTACTTTCTCATTCAGATAAAATGAAATGAAATTACAATCTAAGCTCAAAGTCTCAGTCTTCTTCTTTCAAAATGGGTAGAGTTTCACTCTTGTAAAAAATGAAAATTCTTTCTTAAAAATGAGAGAATTAACAAACTTATAGCCACTATGCAAGGATTGGCACCTTTTTCCATGAGACAGCCCATGTTGCAGTCAATGTCTTCAATGTGTCTCCAGTTTTATCTGGAGAGACCATGCTGAGAACAATGCACTACCATAACTATGGCATGTCCCTTCATCTAATATGTCTCTTCCTTGGTATGGACTATTTGGTCTTTCTCCAATTTGTCTTTACTTCATGGAAGAAAAATAGGTCGCATCCTTGGTTTGGTGTGCTCAAAAGTGTACTCACTCCACTATTTCACCTACTGGAAATAACTCTTTCAAAGATGATTTTGGTCCTTTACATTGATCTTCTCTTCCCTACAACAATTTGAGCCTTTGGGCTCTCTTTTTAGTTGATCACTTGATTCATGTTGAACCTTGAACCCATTGAACCACTGAAAGTTCATTAGTTCATTGGTTCACTCTGTCTCTTTTGTTCTATCACTTCTTGGTTCAATTGCTTCTTCGCTCCTTGGTTGAACCATCCATTAAACCAATTGTTTGCTAATTCTCTCTTGACTGAGGCTACATTTGAACTTTTAAACCTATGAACCATTGAACTTTGAACTCTTACGGTTCAAAGTTCAATCAATTCATTGGTTTATTCTGTGTCTCGCTCAAACACTGCTTCTTTTATCTTTCTAAGCTCTGGTTGAACCTTTGAACCTTAAACCTATTGAACCTTTTGGTTCAATAGTTCAATGGTTCAATCAGTTCATTTGATTCATCCTTTAAAGCCCCTTTTTGTCTAAGTCTGTGAAATTTCCTTTTTGCATCTTTGTTCGGGCTTTTAAAATGGTCCTTTTTCTATCACCAAGTGCCCCCTGCAAGGGTACTTGTCCTTCAGGTTTCAACTTCCCTGATAGGTTCTTACTTCTTCAGTGGGATTTTTTTGTCGGGCAAAAAGCCTAAAAGAATTCCTTCAGACAAAATGTCTAAAGGAAAATTTCTTGTTACTTGGCCATTCGTTCTTTCTTGTTTCTTCAAACTTTTTCTTTGGGTGAATTCCTTTGAACAAAAAGTCTGAAGGAATTTTGCCTTAACATTTTTCTGAGAAAATATTCTTGAAAGTATTTTTTTGGCCTCTTGGACTTAACCATTTCCATTGGAAAAAAAGTCTGAAAGAATTATTCCTTTTGGGCGTTTGAACAAATTCGAAAGAATTTTGTCTTTTCTTTGAACTTCGAACTAATGCTGCCTGCCCTTCGCAAGGGCACTTGCCTTTTTTGATTTGGGAAAGCCCCTTGAACCTACTGATTGAACCAACTAATTGAACCAACTTTGGTTCACTGGTTCAATGGTTTAATAGGCTCATCCTTCATTATTTGGCTAAGTCCTTTGATCTTTTTGTACCAAGCACATTAAACCAACTTGGTCATTAAACCCATTGAACCTTTGAACCAAAGTGGTTGAAAGTTCAATGGTCCAAGCCTTTGTACTTTATCATGTGATGATTGAACTCTTTTGATTGAACCGAGGTGTTGAACTAATCCTAGAAATGACTAAGTGTTAGAAACTTGTTCTTTTGACTGAACTTGCCTGCAGAAGTTTTTTTAACCTGTTGAATCTGTGAATCCCTTTACAGAAAAAACTTAAAAATGAGGAATTTGAAATCTCAAAACAAATTTTGAGAAGGGAAGAGAGAAATTTTGGTCTGTAGATTGTCCCTAAAATGAGTGGCATTTTTTGGGGACAACAAAATGTATGCTAAGACTCCTTAAGCCAAGATCAAGATTGGTAATTCAAGATCAAGATTTTTAATTTCTTGGTAAATAAATATTACCATGTAATAAACTTGTCCAAATCAAATACCACATTGTATTTGGATAATTTTGGAGTTAAATACTTGGGATAATCTTTTAACAAAAGATTAATATGCATGTAAATCTCCACCAAAATAAAAATATAATCTCCCCTCTAAAATAAATCAAGAACCAAATATCTTTCCACTAACCGTATGATTCTTTTCAAGTGGAGAAAATAAAGTGGAGTTTAACTCATGATATTAAACAATTAAAATATTCTCATGACTTTCTTTAAAAAACCTCTAAGAAGTCAACCCCACATTTATTTAGTAGAATAAATACTTGGATTTAAAAGAAAACATGTAACCAAACTTATCTTAAATAACTTATGATTAAACTATAACATCAATTATTTAAAAGAATTTTTATGTCTTTTGGATAATATAAGAGTGGTAGGATTCTTGGTTTATGGGATAAAGTATTAAAAATATATCCCATGACTATTTCAAATATTTATTCATGTAGGAGTGGGAATAGTATATTTTTTGGAATAAAATATCCAATGGTAGATTAAAAAAAATTAAATAGGATATTTAATTAATTAAATATATCCCATGGTAAAATTAAAAAATACCATTAAATAGGATATTAATTAATTAAATATATCCCATGGTAAAATAAAACATATCATTAAATATGATATTAATTAATTAAATATATATCCCATGATGAAATAAAATACCATTAAATAAGATATTAATTAATTATCTTGAACCATATGAAGAGTGAAAATACTTTAGATCAAACCTCCCCAATAAGACCCTTTTGGTCCCCAAAATATCAAATCACTCTTTGAAATTGCAAACAATTTTTTACAAAATATCATGGTAACGATTCAAAATTCAAACTGAATCCTTGAAATGCTAGTGAAAGAAATAACTACCCAATACCAAATTATAGATAAAAGTAAACTGCCTTCTCAATATATATATTGAAATGCAATTTTTCCCCAAAATAGACATACGGATCATGCCTCATATAGTTTGCATATAATACTGTCAAGGTTTAAAAATGAAGTTTTTCCAAAACCCAAATGTGAGAAAAATAATCCAAGTATGATAAACCTATCCATTAGCTTTTCTTTATAGGTTACTCTAATAAACCAAACTCAAATCTTAAAATTATTTAAAAATATCTCCAATGTTAGGTTGTGGAGCTAAAAGCTTCACTGATGCAAATAGGGAAGGAGGTTACTGAGAGGTTGCTGAGTGTCATAGTCACCGGCGTCGGTTAGGCCGACTGACATCGGCCAGTGGTGGATAGGAATGCAACCAACGTTGGCAAGAATCAGCCGATGTCGGTCACCTCCAGGCAGATAGGGACCGACATCAGTCACCTGTGTGGTTCCAAAACTGTCAGTTGCATGAACAGTTTGTTAACGAACCGAGTGTTTGCATGTTAAGAGCCAATTTTAGACTTGAAGCTATGGATCTAATTATTGTAATTAGGTGTCTAATTATTGTTTGAATGAGATATATATAATAGACTCATGGGCTATATTGTAATTTGTGCTAGAGAGTAAGAGAGCAAAATAAGCTCCTTCAGAGAGAAGAGAGCATGGTGTGTTCCTCCTAGTGCCACAGTGCCAAGTGTGGGTGCTGGTTTGGAGAATCAGAAGGGTTCTTCATGTATGTATGATCTTGGTTAGCAGGTGTGCATGGCTACGTTAAGAGATCTACATGGTAAGTTAGATCATTGATCTATAGGTGTATGTGTGTGCAGGATCTAGGTTTGCAGGTGTGCAAAATTAGATTGATTTGTAGGTGTGCAAGATCAGGGAGGATAATAACACAATAGGTAGCAAGATCAGGAGAGATCTACTTGGAGTACAGTGTGTACTTAGACATAGAGCAAAGGGGAAGGCAAGGCAGTCCCTTTCAAAGTAAGATCATTTGAGTTGCAGGTTGTTGCAAGTTCATGAGAGATCTACTTGGAGTGTGTTGTGCACTTGGTTGAGTATGTGTATATACTCAGTGTACTGGCAGTAGTGGATACTGATTGGTTGGAGTTGAACACCATCTCTATGTTTGAGTTGTGTGTTGGGATCGTAAGAGAGAGAGAGCTTTGAGGAAAGAATTACTGTATACTTGAGGTGTGGGAAGCCTTTGAGAGGTGTGAAGAAGAAGTGGCATCTTCTTTATTGTATTCTTTTCTGGATGAGTATTAATACAATTGGGTATTGTCTCTCACATTTTATGTTGTTTTTGATTTCTATTTGCTTGTTACTTTTAGTTAATTCTGCATATTTAAGTTGCTTGTGCATGGTAATCAATTGTGCTTCCGTATTTTGTAGCAAGTGGTATCAGAGCTAAGGTCGTAGGGAGCAAGTTTGTGTTTGGTTATAGGTCACTCTCAGGGGTTTTTGATTGAGTGGGAGTATAGCAATGGTATAAGAAAGTAAGCTAAGAATGGAGGAATTGAAAATCATGAATGGGAAATTATGGCCTATGGAAAGAAAGAGCAGGGAAAGGAAAATTGTTGGTTGGTAGCAGATCAACATGAAGGAACTGAAGATGCAGATATTACAGGTGTTATTGCACAGGATGCTCTGGGAGGTTTCTTGGATAAAGTAGAATCTTGTCTTACAGATTCTATTGCCTCTTTCCATGCAGTCTGAAATAGAGTATTTTTCCATATTAAGGTCTTTGGAGACTTTGGAAAGATTTATTTAGGGGCTGGTGTGCCTTGCCAAAGAATTGGAAAAGGGAAAGTGAAGCTAAAATTATAGGCAGACAACACATGGGTATTGAAGGAGGTCATGCAGGTCTCAGTTCTGAAGATAAGGCTAATTACTTCAAGAAAGTTGGGTGATGAGAGATGCACAAGAACTCTCACAGCGAATGCACTTGAATTAGCTAGTGGTAAGAAAGCAGGTACTCTTTATCTACTTGCTTATATTACTGATTCTTCTTCTATTGCAAAGACGTGGCTTTTTAGACTTGGTCACATGAGCAAAAAGGAGATGTATGTTCTTAAGAGGAAGTCAGATGTTTTTGACAGACTTAAGAACTAGAAAGCCTTGGTGTTTATGGAGGAGATGGTAGACAAAGATCAGTGGATGAGACTGAGTAACTCTAAGCAGGGTGATTTAAACAGGGTTTTGATCCATGGAGAGCTCACAGGTAAAAAGTCATCACTCATAGGTGAACACAGGTACCGGTGTCGGTCAAGAGGAACTGACGTCAAATAGACAGGTGTCGATGTCGGTCATGTGCAGACCAGAGCCGGTGGTGTCAAGAAGGGTAAGACTGACATCAGTCAGGAGGACTGACATCAATGATAATAAGACTAACATCAATCAAGAAGATCGACATTAGTAGAAGGTAGACACCGATGTCAGTGGGGTAGGTAGTCAAGACAGGCACATGAAACCGACGTTGGTCAAATGCAGACTATGTGGTGACTGAGGTCGGTCACTGTAATAGATTTTGGGTGGACAACAAGCTGTCAAGGAGTCTCAAACATCCATATAGAGGACTGAAAGGGTAAGTAAGCCTCAAATTCATTATTCCTCTTCTTTATACTCATTGCTCACTACAGAGCAGGAAGGATCCAGGAAACAGTGGGAGCATGGCATGATTAAGATGCAAAACCAAATGGGAGATTCGGTAGGGTTGCCAGCTGAAAGAAAACACTGAGAGAAGAATCGATACCTTAGTTAAAGAATAGAGAGAATGGACATGTGAGATGGAAGGCTAGGTCATATGGTCTTGAGGAAGCTGCAGGATAGTGGTACATGTTTTGACAGGTAGATGACAAAGTAGGGCTTTAGTCAATGCCAATGTAACCATTGTGTTTGTCTTACCAGGTGGATGATGATTGCAACATTATCTTGTTACTGTATGTGGATGGTATGCTAGCTAGTAGGTTCAGACATAAAGGGTTTTGCTAAGCTAAGGGTAAGGTTAGTTCAGTGGCATGTCATGAGGAATTTAGAGCAGCAAAATTCTTTGGCATGAGAGACATGGAAGATCATAGGTTGATTTTGTCTCTAGTGGGAGCTGATGTGAATCAGGTGTTAGCGAGGTTAAATACACAGGATTCAAAACCAGATCACACCAAGGGCTAGACAGTTCAATATCTAAAATCACATGAGGTTTGGTATAGACCTGAGTTTGCCCACGTAGTGGGAGTTGTCAGAGAGTTAGGAGCCAATTTAGGGAAGTGGGTTCTCAGGTATCTGAGAGGGACCAACAGTAGGGATTCATGCTATGCAGTGTTAGGACTTCACTACACAGATTTGTAGGTTCGGATGTGGTAGGTTACTCGAATGACAGGAGGTGCACCACAGGTTGTGTGGTGGGTGGTCTTCAGGATTGAGCTTGAAGAGGGATACAAGCTAGGTAACAGATTAGATGAGGTACATGTACTAGTATAGTATAGCTGTTTATCTCCAAGTGGGAGATTGTTAGGTTGTGGAGCTAAAAGCTTCACTAATGCAAACAGGGAAGGAGGTTGCTGAGTGTCACAGTCACTAGCATCGGTTAGGCTGACTGACGTCAGCTAGTGGTGGACAAGAATGAAACAAACGTCGGCAGGAGTCAGCCAATGTTGGTCACCTCCAAGCAGACAGGGACTAACGTTGGTCGCCTGTGCAGTTCCAAAACTGTCAATTACATGAACAGTTTATTAACAAACTAAGTGTTTGCATGTTAAGAGATAATTTTAGACTTGAAGCTAGGGATATAATTATTGTAATTAGGTGTCTAATTATTGTTTGCATGAGATCTATATAATAGACTCATGGGTTGTATTGTAATTTGTGCTAGAGAGTAAGAGAGCAAAATAAGCTCCTTCAGAGAGAAGAGAGCATGGTGTGTTCCTCCTAATGCCACAGTGCCAAGCGTGGGTGCTGGTTTGGAGAATCAAAAGAGTTCTTCATGTATGTATGATCTTGGTTAGCAGGTGTGCATGGCTACGTTAGGAGATCTGCATGGTAAGTTAGATCATTGATTTGTAGGTGTATGTGTGTACAAGATCTAGGTTTGCAGGTGTGCAGAACTAGATTGATTTTTAGGTGTGTAAGATCAGGAAGGATAACAACACAACAGGTAGCAAGATCAGGAGAGATCTACTTGGAGTACGATGTGTACTCAGACATAGAGCAAAGGGGAAGGCAAGGTAGTCCTTTCTAAAGTAAGATCATTTGAGTTGTAGGTTGTTGTAGGTTCATGGGAGATCTACTTGGAGTGTGTTGTGCACTTGGTTGAGTATGTGTATATACTCGATGTACTGGCAGTAGTGGATATTGACTGGTTGGAGGTGAACACCAACTCTTTGTTTGAGTTATGTGTTGGGACCGTAAGAGAGAGAGCTTTGAGGAAAGAATTACTATACACTTGAGGTGTGGGAAGCCTCTGAGATGTGTGAAGAAGAAGTGGCATCTTCTTTATTATATTCTTTTCTAGATCAGTATTAATACAATTGGGTATTGTCTCTCACATTCTGTGTTGTTTTTGATTTCTAGTTGCTTGTTACTTCTGGTTAATTCCGTATATTTAAGTTGCTTGTGCATGGTAATCAATTGTGCTTCTATATTTCCCAACATCCAAGTTTAAATATGAGTTAATTCCTTTACCAATGCATCAGGAACTCAAAAATTATTTAGGATAATAAATAAAGCTTAACAAAACCATAAACATGAGAAAATAATCCAAGTATGATAAACCTATCACTTGGATTTTCTCAAAGTTGGTAACTCCAAAATTGTTCAAAATATATTCCTTTTATTGGAATTCCAAAACTATTTTGAACATTTACATGCTAATAAACTATCATAGCTATGCAAACATGAAACTAAGGAATTGCTTTCCAAACCGCTTAACTAGATTATCTTTAGATTTTACTTGAGTTTTTGCATGGATTATATCTAAAATTGTTGGTTTAAAAATGATTTATTTTTTTACAAATCTCTAATGTTTTTTGGGATGAAGCTTCCAACACCTATTAACCTCATGTCCTTTCCTGTTATAATGAATACAAAAACATTTGTCCACTCTTTTAGAAAACATAATCTTATAGTCATTCATAGAACACTGTCTGGGAGAGTGGTCTTTCAAAATATTTTCTAACAAAGATTTGTGTTTCCAACATTTGGCTACATAGTGGTTAGACAATCCAAAAAAATTTCATGGATAAATATACGACAAATTTTGTGTATCATAATCAAAAGGAATGTTGGAATATTTATGTTGTCTAGTAGAATTAGAATCAACATTATTAAAAGTGTGATGAAAAAAATGTGTTTTACCTTTCATCTAAGATGGTTTACACTTCTTTGTAGCACCTCTTACTTCTAATTTCTTAGTGCATTCACCTATTTCAGTTTGAATACTAGATTTGTATCCCAAACCTACACGATGAGGTGTATTCTCTATCTGAATGAGGTTAGTAATGCCTTAGCCATCTTTTTTAAGGATTTTTCCATTAAATTCCATTTTAACAAGTAATTTTGAACCTATAACTCTAGTATGTTGTTCAAACTTACAAAAATCCTTTTTATCAGATTCATGATGGAAAGGAAAAGTAACTGGTGACTCACATTCACTTACAGTGATTAATGAATCTATTTACGTACTTATGGGAGAGGAAGGTCCTATATGCATAATGGACTTGTTTTTATCCTTCGTTCCATCATCATTTTTAAAAGTAAATAAGATATCATCCTTGGCTTGTAACTCTTTTTTCAACCTTTTAATCTCCTCTTCTAAGGAGTAGAACTTTGCTCTCAAGAAAGAGTTCTCTTCCTGAATCTGCATATTTAATGCTTTGAGCTCATCAAACTTATCTTGTTTGGACAATTTACCCATGATTTTTTGTTCTTGAAAACAAACTATAATTTCAACACTACAAATGGAGTAAACAATAGTCTACAAAGAATCCAATCAATATTGTAATTGAATTCAGATTTCCATACAATCAGAAGCTAATCCATGCATTCTAACTGCTCTGATACTAAACTGATCCATAATCTTGATTTACCCTTATAGATAAATCACATAGCTTTTCAAATAGACACTAAAAACTCTCAATTCCATAATTAAAATAGAATTAGATGCATAATTCTCATTTTCCCAATTAAATACAATAAGAAATGGATTTTTCTTAAAATATATCAATTTGTAAAATTTATTTAAAATAAATTATTTTTTAATCAAAATATAAATCTCAACATTTTTGAATATGAGTGATTTTGTAAAATCATATAATATGTTGTTCATTTAAACCATTCCATAAATATTTTATTCCAAAAAAATCCAAGCTTATAAAAACCTTTACAGTCTGCTTGGATCAGATTTATAATAAAATAGAATATTCTAATTTCCAATTTCCTCTTTTAAATAAATATAAAAATTAAATTATAAAACTTCCCTAATTTTAATAAAGGAAATTAAAAGGATTTTTGATCATAGAGAGGAAATTAAAAATAAAATATAACACATAAGATTTCTTTACGGGGCTCACCAAATGGCAGCATCCCTGGGTCCACTCTATGAGTGTTCTGATCTTATTAAAAACTCTTTGAGAATAATTACAAAACCTCTCTGATTAAAATATAAATCTCCAGTACTAGATAATCCATCTATGCAAAAAATAAAATAAACCTCTTTAATTTACTCGAGGTTCTTACTGCCCCTAAAATCTAGATATATCTCTATCTAAAAAATTCCTTTGTGAAAAATCCCTTGCTATCTTTGTCAAAAAACCTATTCCTACCTCTGTAAAATAAACCATAGTTATATATATATTCTCAAAAATAATGTTTTTTGGGCAATAACAAATTTCCTTGGGGTATTAATAATTTCCATGATTTGAATTTTTTCCATTTTGACAACATGGCATTGGCTCTTTAGGATTTCTTGCTACATGTATTTGGTTTTACTTTACAATCAATCAAAAACAAAAATCCTAAAATGGAATTCAACATCGTTGGTGTTTAGCTGAGCATGGATAATGACATAGAATTCATGCCAAAATTGATCCACACTATCATAAATAGTAAATAATTAAAATTTCCCACATAATAAGTTGAATAATCTTTGCTAGCTATAAACCCTTTGCCATTAATGTTTCCCCATACAACATCTGTCAAGAATCTTTGATAAGTTTTAAAGAATTAAATTACCACATAATTTCTAATGTAGTAATAATAATAATAATTCCCACTTTAATGTAGAAATAGTTATTTAAAAATATTCCATGCCAAGATTAAATGTATGTCAATACTCTGTAAGCCAAGATCAAGATTGGCAATTCAAGATCAAGATTTGCACTTTCTTGATAAATAAAGATTATCATGAAATAAATTTAGCCAAATCAAATACTATGTTGTATTTAAATAATCTTGAAGTTAAATACTTGGGATAATATTTTAACAAAAGATTAATATGCATGTAAATCTCTACCAAAATAAAAATATAATCTCCCCACTAAAATAAAATAAAAAACCAAATATCTTTCCACCAACCGTATGATTCTTTTCAAGTGGGGAAAATAAAGTGGAGTTTAACTCATGAGATTAAAGAATTAAAATATTCTCATGAACTTCTTTAACAAACCTCCAAGAAGTCAACCCCACATTTATTTGGTAGAATAAAGATTTGGATTTAAAATAAAATATGCAACCATACTTATCTTAAATAACCTATGATTAAACTACCAGATCAATTATTTAAAAGAATTTTTATGTCTTTTTGATAATATAAGAGTGGTAGGACTCTTGATTTATGGGATAAAAAATTAAAAATATATCTCATGACTATTTTAAATAACTATTCATGTAGAGGTGGGAATAATATATATTTTTGGAATAAAATATCCAATGGTAGATTACAAACCATTAAATAAGATATTTAATTAATTAAATATATCCTATGATAAAATTAAAAATATCATTAAATAGGATATTAATTAATTAAATATATCCCATGGTAAAATAAAAAAATACCATTAAATAGGATATTAATTAATTAAATATATATCCCTTGGTAAAATAAAAATACCATTAAATAAGATATTAATTAATTATCTCAAACCATATGAAGAGTGAAAATCTTTAAGATCAATGACATACACAACATTATCTACAATCAAAAAGGTAAGTGAAGGTATGCATTTTAATTTTCATTTCTTTCACTTACTTTTAATTTTCTTAACATTTCATTTCAATTATGCTCTTAGTGTGTTACTATGTTTCTTTCCCAAAATACCATCTTGTGTTACACTATTATGACACATGATGAGATTTAGTTGGAGCATATCTATACACATTTTTTCTCACTTTATCATTTACTAACACTTTATCTTGCAAGAGCTTGTTGACACATCAATCTCCTTAAGTGTATGTCTTAAAGGGTGCACCGAAAATGGGGTGGGAAAGGCTCATAGTGGTTTACAAGAGATGTAATTATATCCTAATTACACTATTATTACTATTAGTTTTACCTTCTCTTCATGTGTATTAGTCTACCTCACTTGTATGTCTCTTGTTCACATTTGTTAGATTTCCTATATCTTACTATATCAGACTACCTAATATCATCTATTTTGTGCCTTCACTTTTCTTGTATTATAGCGGCCACCTAAATACAGTTCTAACCCTATATTTTGACATCTATACTATATTGGTTTGGACAATATCATTCTGTGCTAGTTGAATTCTTTCAACTATATTGACTGGACTGATATGGTCAACTTAGTGATTAGGGTTAGTTTTGGGTATTGTATACACACACACACACACACATATATACATACATATACATATACATATACTATTTATATCATTCATATCATATTATATACCATTTATTTAATCTACTTTCACTCACACTTTTTTCCTAAGTACATTTGGGAGAGTTAGTGGTTTAGAACCTTATATTGAGGAATCTTGTCTTGTGGTGTCATTAAATCTCAATAGGAAGAATTATTATGAGTTCCTAGTTAAGGATATCTTAGGTATTTAACCTACAACATTATTTTACAAATCTCTACTTGAGCCAAGAGGAGATTGAAGTGTTAGTGAGTCCACCTGAAGGTAAGTTTATTCTATCCCTACACTCTTTCATTTATATACTTATTAGATTAGATTTTACTTGCTACTTTATGAATATATATATGTGTATCCTTATTTAGGTCTTATCCACAATAAATAAGTTGGTGTGGCTATAAGATTTCTTAGAATTAACATAAATCACTTTAGGTTGCTTAGACCCCCAATTGGTTGACCAATTGGTTGACCATGGCACCTTGCCATTTTATAATATTTTAAACCCATCCTTAGTTTAGTTTATTATAAACTTTTTTTTCACAACCATAATATATATTTTTTGAGATATAGTGAGAGCTACATCATTATGTCATAGGATTAAGCTTTGGAACTATTTCCTATTAACATTCACATTATAGGTAACTATTTTCTATATTTACAATATTCATTTATTCCTTACCCAATCATCCAAGTATCTTATGATCTATTTGATTGACCTTATTTGAGTCATTATCTATTGAGAGAAAGAGAATAGTTGTATGTAATCCTAGCCAATGTATACAAAGACCACTCAATTAAGGGGATAAATATACATATCCACTATTTCTATTGGAATTGATATTGAGTCCTCACCTAATTTACATTCAATACAAATCCCCATGCCACTTGATTCTTAGGCCCCCCACTTCCACTGTTCTTATATCTTATGTATTTTCCCTTCACATCAAATCTTTATTTAGTTTGGCTTCATTGTAAACCCCTATATCTTCTTCTCCTATTTATTCTCCCCCATTGATATTTATTATCCATCCTCCTAATATTTTGAGAATATATATATTTTAACATGTATATATAAGGCATGGTACAATGGCACCTGACACTCAAATTGCTAGAGATTTAGATCACAAAAACTTGAGGTACCACCACTCAAACTAATAGTCAAGTGTCTGGTCAAAATTTAATTATTTAAACTATCATTCAAATATTTGTACACCTAGTAGTCTATGTTGAATATTCTTACATTTGGTTTTCATGCATATATAACTGCCACTCAAGAGTGGTCAAGTCATAGGTCCAACCCATTAAAAATTAAGCCAAATGTCAGATATCTCCATTTTAGTATCATAAATTTCAAGTGTTTTGTGACCCCTTAGATTTGATATCAACATGCCCATTTATTCATTAAGGGTAATGATTGGTCTTCTTAATATCTTTGGATCCTCTATCCGTATGACACAAAACCAAATACATGCTATATTATGCCCTTCATACTTGCCCCAACAAATTAAAGCACTATGGTCTCCACCATTTCCTTCCCTTCATATTAATATTTCACTCCACATCCTCCCATACCCATTTCCACTTCATGTACTTCATCATTTCTACCTCCAAATCTATTGAGATAGGTACACAAGGCCAACTCTACAGGGAGATTAGATAGATGTTATCCAAATGGAGAAGACAAGAGGCTAGAAATGGTCTATTTTTAAGATCCTAACATATAGTTAAAATTTTATAAAATCACTGGGAAGCTAAAAAGAGTGATGACCTCGAGGTTCACACAATACAACAACCCTATGTTATGGTATATGAAGAGGATATATTTTCATTAACTATAAAGAATAGAAGTACTACAGTGCAATAATTCACCGAGGAATTTATTTTTATGGTGGGGGAAACAAATTAAATGATAGATAAATTTATGGAGGAAATGAGTAGCCAAGTGAAAACACTAAAATCCTAAGAGAAGACTACATTTACCAATGACTTGGTTGATAAGGTTGAAAATTCCCTACCTCTATTATTTCACACATTGAAAAAATTCATTGAAGTCATGTCTAAGGGTTGTATAATGTATCAAAATGTCTAAGTTTATTTAGAACAAATTTAAAAATATAAAATAGGTAAAGGAACATGGATGTGGTATTAAATAAGGGAATGTTCTCACATTTGAGAGTGATGACCCTATTCAATACCAATTTATATAAAATGTTTTTTGTTCACATGTAGACTTATTTATAGGAGTGGATGAGAGACTTGAATGCCACCATAACATCCTTATAAGAAAATAAAGGGAAAATATTGGCTTAAGAAGCCAATATGTCTATATTGTTCACACATGAAGGCAAGGTCATCATCATTGATGAATACGGAGTTAATTTGAACATATTCAAGGAAAAATTCAAGATAAAAGTGACTAAGGTTAATAGGGAGGGATCTCAAGTAGTTATCAATTTACTCACTCAAGCCATTGAGATCATCAATAAAGTTAGTGCTGTTAAGGGTAGACTTGATAATACCTTGGAAAATCATGTATAACTTTTGACACATGGAGAGGTGTTGTTATGAACTCCACCTATTAATATTTCCAAGTTGGGCCATGATGCCAAATTGATTGCCAAAGCCTTAGAGGTTCAAGGACAAAAATAGTAGGCTAGAAATATTCCCCATTGATTTTTGATAGAGTGAGGTAAGTCTAGTCTAGGTGGTCCCAAGGATTGAGAACTCATTGATCTATTAGCCTTAGTGATTTATCTTGTGATGTTTTTTAAAAATCATTATCCTCATAACAAAATTTATCTTGGGAACTTTGTCTTTTATGGTGGGTTTAGGCCCATCCTAGGTATTTATGCATTTGTTGAAAACATTCTAAAGGGAGGCATATTTAAATTGAAAACATTTATGTGGCCACTTAAATTTGGTTCCAAATACTTAATAGTGTCAATTTTGGACCCATGTCACTTTAATTGACTTGAGCACTTAATCTAGACCTATTTTGCCACCTTGATCTATCCTAAGCATCTCTATGGACCTATTTCTTTTCTAAATTGCTATCTAAAATCTAAATAAATGTTCTAACTTCTAAAAAACCCTCTAATAATGTATATAGACATCCTAGACCCAAAAGCTACACATTTTTGTTAAGAACAAAAATATCTAGTATGGGATAATAGTGGTAAACATTTTCGCTCCTTATGGGTAATTTTTGTTTGTAGTCTTTTTAATAGCCATTTTTCAAATTTGAACCCTCCCTTACAGTTTGGTTTGTGTTTTTAAGATAGTTAGAGTGAGGTTTTACACTTTTGGATTGATATAAAGGAACACTTAAATCACTTATTCCACCACATGGAAATTTCAATTCAAAAACACAATTACACTACTGCACTTTGAGAAAAGCTTCCCTATTCTTCCTGATTCTAATTCTAATAATTTGAAGAAATCATCAACCAAGTCCAAATCCTATTTTATCTGACCCAAAGAAAAACATGATAAATAATCTTATTTTATGTCTAGATGTATTCATATAATCAAAGAACATAATTGAAAAAATCACTATAAGTGGGATAGCTAAAATGGCTTGATTTCTCTCTTTAGAGTATTAGATACATAGGCAATGTTTAATCATCATAGGGGTGATTGGTGTTAGATCAACCTATTAAACTTAACCCTTTTTTATTTATAGGTTTTCAAACATTATAAGTCTTAATAGGGTTTCAACTTTGAATAAGTCATTTTTTAAATCTTTTGCACACATCCAAAAGTTAAATTTACACATAAATGATTTAAGCTATTTTAAATGATGATGACATAAGTTTACTATATTTTAGTGGAGGAAAAAATCATCCAACTTAAGACAATAGTGGAAATCAACCCTCTCCCAAGATGGATGATTATATCCTTCATCAATTTTAGTCTAAATTTTTGTGCACTTGTAGAATCAGTCTCTATTGACCTGTATAAATCACTACTCATTTTCACATAGTTAGAAAATAAATAATAGATAACTATTTCTTCCATTTTGTTTAGAGTTAGTCTTATTTCATTTGATTTCAATTTGTCAAATTCAATATTTTTATTTCACTTTGATTTTCACAAGTTGACTTACATAATTCTGATATATTCCATTCAATTTATCTAAATTAGGGCTAATCATCACATTAATTCAAATTTAGGTAAAACATATTGGTGAAATTTTTTCTTAGGATTTAGATAAATTAATGAACATTCACCACTAAACTAATTTTATTTTGACCTTTGATATAAATCTGACACTAAAAGAACTTGATTTTGACCTCATATCTAATCACTAAAATCAAAAACATTTTATTTTGTTCTCAGATCTGATATCTAACACTAAAAATGCTTTATTTTGACTTTGATTTTAGGGGAATTTACTAATCTCTATATATTTTTTTTCCTTTTTGTAGGATTTTAATATCCTTTTTATGTTATTTATTTAACCCTGAAATATTTTGGTCTAAGGTGATCTTATCATTAAATCTAGATTTTGAATTAAAGGGGTATATAGAAATGAAATGGCACAAGGGTGATAATTAGATCTATAGCAGGCCAATTAGATGCTAAACTCAGATATAAACATATAATGAATTTATTATGTTGAGATAACATAAATATGGAAAGTACATCTATACTAGATATATAAATGATAAAGAAGTAACATAATTATTTGTTTCTAATGCTAATGTAGTTATAGATCTAGAATAATTAGAAATAAAAATGAAAAGGATTCTAAAATAGTCATTAGATTCTAGCTTTGACACTTCTGGTGCACTAGATAATAACTTTAGCCTAGGATAGTTACATCAACACTAATGTCTAGATTAGACACTAGTGTCTTATACAAAATACCTACTAGAATAGGGTGTGACCAATTGGATGATTTTGGGTCTTACTTTGCCTTTGTTCTGATGCATTCAGATATGGGTCATGGACTATTGTTCCTTATGAAATAGAAAACCCGAGTTCTCTATCTTCATAGTGACCTTGGGGAAAAATGGGTTAGTGGGCACACAGTGTTGAGATGACCCCAAATAACTCATAGTTAGAGTAAATTACCTACATAGCTAATATTATAGTAGAGGGCCTTTGATTCATGTATCTCTCCCCTGTGTTGTATTGTGTGTGAATAATATAATATGTGCAAATAAAGTAAAATAGTGACCTAGCTTATAACTTGGCAAATCAGTCTCTTAGGTTACTCTTTTATTAATTCAATCTTATAGATGTGTAGTACCTATGACTAGCATGGAAATAATAATAAATAGGGAAGCTTTGATTAGTTGAATACTCTTTAAATGCTCTTTTGTTCGAATGCTAGGTGAGAAATGAATGAGGGTTGATCTTGTATTTATATAAATCTCTTTAGATTAATAACTCATATTAAAGAACTTAGGATGACCATTAGGATATGTTTCATTTACAAATTATATGGATTTAAGGCACTAGACACTTGCATCAAGATAGGATAGTAGCATCAATGCTATTGTCTGTCCTCGACATTAGTCTCTAGGGAGTAGAAAAGTAGGTATAGGTTCAAAATTTATGGAGATGGAAGATAAGTAAATTTTAAGAATTTTTAGATAGAAATAATACCTAGGTCATCAAATAATACTATTCATACTAAGATATATAGACTAAAGTGCACAAATATAGATTAGATGCAAGACTTACAAAAGTAAGAAAGGTAAAGAACTGAGAGGAACACCTAAGGTCTAAGTTTTCTAAGTATACAAGATTGAGGTACGACATACTCATAAAAAATAATCTATATCACCCCTTTAATATATTAATTAAATTGATATTTTAAAGGAAAATAATGCATACTTGGGTGTATATGCACTCCTTATCTTTGCATGTGCCCAACTTGAATGCTTTGCTAGTGATTGGCCTATGTGCTAATGTAACCACCTTATCTATTAGCAATTTGTTTTGAAAAATATGTATCATTATAAGTATTTGAAATTGATATTAGGAAAAATTTAGATAAATATTTAAAGTGTATATATCCAAGGAGATAGAGAGAGATTAGAAGGCTCATGCCCCCATATTTATAGTAAAAGTGAGTTGTCACCTAGTAGTTGAGATTAGCTCAATAATGCAACCCAATGATACTTATAACCTGGTGAGGATATATGATCAAATACAATCTAAAAACTTGGAAATATTTAATGATTTGATAACCTCAAACATATCAAAAAATGAACCAACTACTATAGTATATTGGCTCAATAAAGTTTATAAAAGTCTATGGGGTATCAATACAAAAAAGTCCATGATATGGTAACAGTCCATAAAAGATTTTTAGAATCTAAAACTATTTTGGATCTTGAAATATTAGGCACATGTTTCATAACATATGCATCTTAGATATGTCTCATGCTAAAAAAGTGTATAATAATAATACCAATGTATAGAATTCTACCACTATTATGAATCTAAATCATATGATTGTGTGTTTTGGCCAATTCAAATAACTGTGTAAGTATTCATAACATGATTTCAAAGCATGTACAAACTATGTATTGAGAAATATAAAAATGATATAAGTACCAATGTGGAGGATAAGTTTCCAAAACATGCCCCCATTATAACCTGGAGATGTTGAATACTAAATAGGTATGGAGAACATGATTCCAAAGCATGCCCCAATAAATCTAAGAATTGTGAATATGTGAAAGCCATGCCCATATGACATGCCCCCACTAAATATAAAAAATCTTATAAGTACCATATATTGAATGAATGTAGAGAACATGCTTCCAAAACATACCCCCACTAAATCTAAAAAATGATATAAGTACCATATACTAAATGAATGTAGACAACATGCTTCCAAAGCATGCCCCCACTAAATCTAAAAACTATGTTAAGTATGGATAAAATTCCTCTATGACATGATCCCACTAATACACCCAATTTTTAGGTGAGGGATAGATAAAAACTAGTAGTTACCTCACTTAAAAAGGATAAGACAACTATATAATATGTGAATATCACCATCTATCATATAAAAGGAACATGTCTAGGTAAATGTATCGTCAAAGTGCATAAAACTAATGTGATCACATGTAGGCAAAAGATGCTTGATAAATATAAAGGCAACATCTAGATAGTAATAATACAAGCTCAATAAGCAAATCAAACACACACATAAGAGCACTAAAAAACAAGTCAAAAGTGAATGGTCCAAGCAGACTAAAAACAAGGGGCATGTTCAAACTCCACATAATTAAAGGGATATGACTTAGTCAAATATCCATAAAATTTAAGGATGACATATTCAAATGTCCATACAACAAGCCATGACATATAGAAATTTTAAGGAAATCATACATAGGCACGTGGGCCACAAGCAAAGGAGCATATTCAAATGCTCAACAAGGAATTCAATAGCAAGGCAAGACACTCAAGGAAGTGCATAAAGTAAATTATAAGCAACCAACACAAGTATGTCATAATAGCCCATGGCTCTAATGTATTAGGAAAATTTTAAGTAAATGACATATTAATTACCCTATGTAAGATATAATCATGGATAAAGGCATGTGTAAGTACATATATAAAATTAAACATGATAATATAGAGTGATCATCAAACCATATAACCTATGTGTATCAAGATCAAAGAAGAAAATGCCCCCAATGTATATATGACATGAATAGAGGAAAAACCCAACATCCAAAATAGGAATGTATCATGTATCTGTGTATGCATTTATCACACTCAAGTAGAAGTGTGACACACATGTGTATATAGGAGCAACTGAGTATGCCATCCATCAACATGGAAGTAACACATAGATGATAAGGATCCAATTAAACATGTAGGTGCTAAATTTTTTTTTGGAGCTTTGAATGTTTTTGATTTTTTTGGTATTTTTTGAATTTTGACATAAGTTTAATCAAGTAGGTCCTCATCTTTGAAAGGTGTAGTCCCACCTGTAAAAAAAATTAAGCTTTGTTTATATTGAGTTAGTGCCAACACTTTGATGTTTCTATGTAATGGTTTACCTAAATTTAATGGTGTAGGTAAATAATCATGTCCATCACACTGCATGCAAATCTATATACCCATATGATGAAAGTTTACACACATGCTTGTAGTATCTATCTTATCATTCCACTCAACTAGCCAATTTTATCTAAAATTTAGTTTTAAGTGTGGCTCATGTGTTGATATCCATATAGTATAAGTTTTGACACATGGGACATAGGTAATGGGTAACTGAATGTATCCTTAATATTCAAGACCCAAAGGAGAATATATTAGTTCATTTATAGTATGTCCCAATTGTGCAAGAAAAGTAGTTCCACAAGTTATATCCCTTTTGTTTAGATTAAACCTAATATGGTAAAAATATACCCCATCAATATTAGTATAAATACTTAAATCTTAATGATTTTGTCATTTTGAGATGTATTTTTCTTCTAAACAATAAGAAGTATGCTTACATTTTCTGATTGTGGACACATTATGTATGTGTCCTTTTCTCTTATATTGATGGATTAGGTTTTTAATGTCACACATTGATTAGTAGTTTGACCAATTATTCAATGATAATTACAATATGGTACTCCCTTTTTAGGTAGTAGTCCACTACCTGATCTGTGTTTAGTAGAAGATAAATAAATCATTCTATGTTCAAGTAAAAAATTTAAGATAGTATCAGTTGTATCTTGTTCCATTGTGATATGTAATATTTGGGGTAAATCCTTTTGAGAAGACTCCATATTATTCACATGATGTAATTTCATTTGGACCTTATAAGGTTGACTCAGTCCTTCTAACTAAGAGGGATGTATGAAATAATAAGCAGTTACATGCTCGTATGTTAGTTTTGTTTTTCCCTTATCTATTTTTAGCTCATTATTTGATGCAAGTGGTTTTAACTTATATGTACCTATGGGTCTTGGTACATATAAACTATTTGAACCTATGGGTCATAGGGACCAGGACATTAGGTTTAGGTGGCACTTATATGTAGTTAATATGTAGCTTATTTGTAGTTTATATGTAGTTAATATACACCACATACCACCTAAACCCAATGTCCTAGTCCCTATTAACAATGCAAAAATAAGAATAAATAAGGAAGCTTTATTCAATTGAATGCTCTTTAATTTGAATGCTAGGTGAGGAATGAATGAGGGTTGATCTTGTATTTATATCAGTCCCTTTGGAGTAATAAATTACATTAAAGAATTTACATTGACCATTAGGATATGTTTCATTTATAAATTATATGACTTTAGGGAACTAGACACTTGTGTCGGGATAAGATAGTAGCATTGATACTACTATTTGTCCTAGACATTAGTGTCGAGGGAGAAAAAAATAGGTACTGGTTCAAAACTTGTAGAGATGGAATATAAGTACATTTAAAGCATTTTAATTTGATAGAAGACCTAGGTCATCCACATAAGACTGGTTAGACTAAGAGATATATGCCAAGGGGCACTGAGATAGAGAAGATGTGAGACTTGTAGAAATGGGAAAGATAAAGAATTGAGAGGAATAAACAAGGTCTAAGTCTTCCAAGTGTACAAGACTGAGGTGCTATATAATAAAAAATATTGTCTACATTATTCTTAGTTGTAAAAATTCCATGCTATATTGGATGAGAAATTTTTATTTCAATATAGCATGGAATTTTTACAGGATGAGAAATTTTTATTTCAATATTTTTTAGTTTGTATTACATGTTGCCTTCCCTTAATAAGGAAAATCATTAAAACTCATGTAATAAAATGAAACACACCACATGCACTCTTAATGTAAAATTTTGTAAAGTCAAGTAGGCTTATGAACAAGATAGATTGTACATTTAAGATGCCATAAGGATTAATTTACACCCTCTTGATGGACATATTATGACCATAGAAAATGACAAGACCCAATAATCTAAATCTACTATTTTTTTTGGATTTGAACCTATTGATTCAAAAGAATTTAGTGAATACCTTGATACTCATCTTGATGAGATTGACTCTTTACTATTTATATCCCAACAAGAATGAAATAAACATCATCATACTAGTACATATGAAGAACCAAATGATTCCATTGATAAACCTCTTATTAACCCTACCACAAGTGTTGCTACTTCTAATGCTGATACTTTAATTACATCTACACCCTCAAATTTAGGGGCAATCTAAGGCTTAAATAGATCTATATTTTCATGCCTAACCAAATGACTCATACATGACCTTTTTTAAATATTCATAATACATTGCATACATTGCATAATGCAAAATCCTTTATTTAAAATATTTCACTTTTGCATGCCAAGGTGTTATAATTAGAGCAAAATATACTGAAAGCTAGCTAATCGATGTATTCACAAGCCTTGATTCATAACCTTTTAGCACCTAAGATTGAATCATACCCTTTACCTACATGATTTGTATCAAATAAATTTATATTATATGAAGGTATATGAGATCTAAAGCAACATATTATATCTTTACATGTAACATGTTTGGATTATACGTTCAATGATAAGTTGATAAATAAGTTAATTCCAAGAAGTTTAAAAGATTACATCTTGAATTATATTTATAACCCACCTATTCAATCCATCAAAGCATTAAATCCACTAGAAAATAAGTTTCTTAAGCATTTTGTTATCAACATTGATAAAAAGTTTTGTTTTGCATAATTTTCTAATATTAAGCAAGGTAATGAGCCTATCAATGATTATGTACTTCATTATAAGACAACACTTTCCAAAAATTAAACACAATGACAAGTATTGAATTAAAAGATATTTAAAAATAAACTTTATGTGCACCTTTTCATGATGAACCAATTATTTTCAAAAAATTCAAATCATTTTAGGAACATTGTCATACAATAAGAGAAAGAGAAGTCAAGCTTATTGATTTGAAAAAGTTCAAGTATGAACCTACATATACTTTCATGATAAGTTTTAAAGCAATACATATTACAATGTTAATCCAACATATATTAAATTTGATACAAATATCATAGTTAATGTTATTTGTCAAAGTTATAACAAGATTGATTTATAATATCAACCAAGGAGGCAATTCTGTATATTACCATAACCACCTCATAAATCACTACAAACTTTACTTTTGCTTAATCTTATTACTCTACCTGCACCATTTGAGATTGACATGAGTAAACCTTAGGGTAAATATTTTAATAACAATGCATATTTTGATTGCCATATATGCAATGGTGATTCTACTAATATATGTTTTAAGCTCAAGCACATTATTCAAGATCTTATCAAAATAATTTTATTTAGTTATACACTCCTAAAAATGAAGCTAAGCTTTAATATAATGAAAATCCTAAGTTGAATATTTTCAGTGAACTATTTCCAAATCATTATACCCATAAAGATAATTCAATAGTGCATCATACCTATATTGCATATCCACATCCTAAGTTATATGATAATCCAATAAATGGAATTATTCATATAATTATTCAAACTACTCCACCACCTCTTATGATTACTTTTGATAATAGTGAAACAGTGGAAGATGGTTATGATTTTCATGCTTTATGTATATGAGCATTTATTGATCAATGTACCATTCAAAGTGTGATATTTGATAATAGATCAAGAAAAAATGTATACATAACAACATTACTTCATTTATTATGCTACATACAACATGACACACCAAAGTGTCAAGACATTTAATGGGAAACAAAAAACCACTTTGGGACACATTATTTTGCCTCTTCAAGTGGGTCATGCTATACTATCTAATTATTTTCTATTTATACCAAAAAATGAGGTCTTTTCCATGATATTAATATTCCCTTGGTTACAAAATATTTATGTTGTACCTTATATGATACATAGGTTTATCAAGTACATTCATTACTATCAAGTTGTTACAATTTCATGAATTAGATATGAGTACTCTCTAAAATATATGGTACCTCTTTCTCCCCATACATAATCATAGTTTATTGATACATATATGAAATAACAAAACACATTTATAGTTTTTTCACCTAGGAAAAATATTTCTACTCAACCAATTTAGTAAAAGGTGCAAAGGTCTCAAAATCAATGGGTGCAAAAGTAAGCTTATCAGAAAAAAGTGTCTAGTTCCAAAACAAAACATTACGTACAACACATTTTAAATCGATCATACATATAGATCAACATGTTACTAAAAAATCAAAACATTTGACACAATATCCTATAAGTCCTTATTAATTTTCATATCATTCTACATATCTTAGAGCTACTCCTCCTATACTGGATTACACAAGTAGTGATCTAGAAAGTTTCATTATAATACATGATGCATTTTTTTATTCTGAGTCATATACATCAAATAAAATTTGTTCATGAAAGGATATACTATTGATTTTTTTTGGTATGCAAAAACATTCATGTAGGTATTTTAACTTACCTCTTTTGAAAGGATATTTGTGAGAATATTCCCAAGGTTTCTTTCTACCTAGTCTAGGTGCACTGATCTAAATTCAGTCGTTCATTGTGACCATTCAATTTAAAAGGGAATACTAGTGTGAATAGTTCAAACTTAATTTTAATAGTTTTGGGTTATTAAATAATTTAATAGATAATGCATGTTTATTTTTTTGTTTAAATGGTTTTAATTTAGGTGTTGAAAGTAGATAAACAAGTATTCATTTTCCTAATTAGAAATAAACATTTTCAAGAATTTTCTTGATGTGTTTATAGCTAATTTTTATGTTCATTCCATTGATTTTAATGTTCAATAATGAAACAATATTAAATGGATACAATACAACAATTAAGATATATGTTCAAACATATTGCTTTCATACAAACCATAATCTAACAATTTGATGAGAATAGAAAAATAAGGGAAAAGGGGAAATAAAATCATATAATAATGGTATAAAATTTGATTTCAAGATTACATGAACTACACAATCTAGCCACTGAACCAACCAACATACACAAAATCACATTCAAAGCCAATGTAATATTTGAGGAGAACAAACAAGGAAATATAACCACAACCATCGTATACACGTGTAAGCTATAAGCAAATGATCCATGTCTTATATTAATCAACATTCATCATTTTGATAAACAAAACCAAAGTCTATTATAATCATTTCCTTGGAATTTTACTAGAATAATGATAGGGGAGGATTTTGAATGAGAAATTACACTACCACAATAAATTACATAAAAAAATGAAAGTGGTTATCTCTAAATCTCTTGTGGAAGAATAAAATCCAACCCTTTGGCCATCAAAATGAGCTGATATATATCAATGTGGTCTTCCATTGGGATAATATTTCCTCCAAAATTCTTAGATACCACTATTAATGCACCCAACTATCTCATTATCATTCTAATCCCATCATATTCACTATTCATAGGTCTTCACAAGACCAAAAATGAAGTTAAAACATGCTTTTTAAAATAACGAATAGTAACATGCAAAAAAAAAAAAACATGAACATGTTTTAAACTAGGCACAATCATGTAAAATGGAAGGTAATATTATGTCTAGGATGGATTCATATTTCTAGAGACATGTATGGTTTGAAGTTTTGACATTAAAGCAAAAAGTTATCACCAAAAAATTGAAAACTACCCCAAAACTAGCCCAATAAACTTAATCAAGATTTTGGGGTAATCTGGTCATTTTAATTATTACTATTTGATAAATATAATACCATTTTTTAATAAATATTTTAACCCATAATTATCATTGTGCCCATTTTGAATGTTTCCAAACCCAGTCAAGTCTCCAATGTCCAATCACAACTGTTAGGGTTGGTGGGACAATCAAAATTTAAGTGTTGTGGGGGTCCAAGACCTAATCAGGGTCTACACCAATAAATAAAACTATGAATTTTTGCTTTGGTGTGTTCTTTATTTTGTGGGTTTTAAAGCCTAATTATCATAGGATTTAGGGGACCCAAGTCTTGACAACCTAATTAGGGCTTTAGCCTTGATTAGAACTACATTTGATGTTTAAGCTAAGGACCAAGACCCAATCAGGGTTTTAACCCCAACTAAAAATATGAATCATCCTCAAGCACCCCATGACCTAATCAAGGAAAAATCCTTGATTAAAATTAGACTCAACCTGACCCCCTACCTAAGATATAGTTATAGAAATATATTTGATTAATGAACACCCGAACCCAGCCTAGAAAAGACCTAGTTAGGATTTAAATCCTAACTAACACTTGAAACCCCACTCACTCAATCACCTAGACATATTCATGATATAAATACTTATTACAACTAACACTCACCCAATGACTCCTATATATACCTAGTTGAAACATTTTTTTCAATCAACACTATAAGCTTGAAATGAAACCCTTGAGACCTATTTAGGATTTAAAAGCCTAATTAGGTATGGGGGCCTAACGAATTTAAAACTTGGATAAAATAACCTATGAAATATTGATTATAATTAAAAAATTGATTTGAACATGATAGACCAAATCAGATAATTTGACAATTTTTCTCTTGACCAAGTAAGATTTTACAAGTGGGATATGGAGGTCAAGAAATCATCAAATGACCAAATGTAAAATATGAGAATAACTCACATGATATTGGTTAACAAAACAAGATGATTATCAAATATTGAGAGGGAAAAGAAATTAAAGTGACACCCAAAGTAGCTACATGGAGCTAATAGAGAAAGCATACAAGATTAACAAGTGAGGATAGGTGCAACAAGACTTCACTTTAGGGCTAAGTGTTATATCTGAAAATTTATCACTCAAACTTGGTTCTCATGATGTGATAATTTTATATATCCATAACAACATGGAAACTAAGATGACCCCTAGAAAATAATAAGAGAGATAGATAAGCTTAAATTCAAATGTAAATTTGGAGGTTAAGACTCCACTTTCATGCTAAGTGTTATATAAGAAGTTTTCTCACATAGACATGGTCTTTCCAATAGTGATGGTTTCATGGCCTAGTTCAACATGAAAAATGAGGTGGCATACCAAGGAAAATTTAGAGTGCTGAGACTAATGAACTATGAGCACAAGTGATAATGACTACAAAATCAAAAAAAGAGGTTCCTTGATTTTTGAAAGAATTAGGATGTATTGAGCAAGCAATAACAAATGATGAGTCTATTGGAAAATACTCTTGAGTATTTTAAAATTATAGAAACATTAATTTTAACCTAGAATATCTGACTAAGACAATATATGGAATGTGAATGTATTCAAGAGAGGAGAAGATATGAGTGGCTAAAGGACCAACTCAGACATTCTTATTGACCTGATATGTATAAATGATTCAATAACCACTTCTTATAACTTGTAAGGACTAACTATTATGGATACAATCATTGGGATAGTGAATACTCCCTTGATAATTCTTGCTAAGACTTTACTCTACTATCAAACATGTGTCTATATCCATAATAAATTTGTCTCTGTTCTCACTTTAGGCCTTGGTCTATTGCATATTAGGTGTCCATAGCCCTAATATAGGTTGCCTGAATCACCTAGGATTGAGTTTTTTAGAAATTGATTTTTATTTCCTTTTTATCATTTTCTCTTTTCTCTTTATTTTATTAACAAATAAATTCTAGGTTTGGGACCACTATGACAAGTGAAAGGCAAAATTATATATTTTTCACCTTAGATCTTCACTGTAGCAGGTTCATCTAGGCAAAACTAGAAACAATAAGATGTGATTTTGTGCTTGGTTTTGAGAGAATGTCTTCATTGTCCAAATAGTTTTACCCAAACTTAACCCAAATTGAAAAAAATTAGAACATACATGATAGCTTAAGATTTCAAAATTGATCTGGAAACATAATATAACACTAAACTATTTACATTACTTATGCACCAAAATGCCACTTAAAATACCTACATACATGAATTCTATTATTTACTATTTGACCAATAAGGGAACCCATTAGGCAAATAGATGGGTCAAATTAAAAAAAGAAAAATAATGAGGTTAGATTGAGAATGAAAAATAGGAAAGGCAAGAAAAAAAATGAAAGCAAGAAAGAAAATAAGAAATGAAATCAAGAAAGGGGAAGAGAAGGTATTTATACGATCTTGATAGGATAATTCAAACTTAGAAGTAGTGTTTGAAGAGTTTCCCATTGATATGGAATAGGGAATCCTCAATAGTTAGACACATGATATGGAATATATTCATGTTTAAGATTTTGTGAATATTGGTAGAGATCCTACCAAGGAGATGCATGCATTTATGACTATGTTGGCCTTTATGCTCATGAACACTATCCCATAGTGTTCTATCTATGTAATTCTAATGAAATTTAATAATTTTTTAAGGATTAAAATAAAAAATGTACTTACACCTACTTTTTAGAAATCACTTAGGATAGGGTTTGAGAAATATCCCTGCTCGAATATTGACTTGCGATAAGGTATAGGGGTGGGTATCAATACATACACGAGTGACTTATGTACCCAACCTTGTAGAGATATTTTTATTGTGTAAGCCCATTAATGAACCCATTATTGGCTTCTCCTTTATTTGTTGAATATTTTGGTATTATCCTCTTTATAATCTTTGTCATCTTGAAGGCTTAGGAGTAATTTTTCCCAAGTCAAGGATCTTATGGATTTGCCATTGGTGGTATAAGTACATGGAGAGATGCACTGGATCAAGTTATTTTTAACTTTGAACTCCACTAGCATATTTTTTGATCACTAGGGCAACCATGATTATAATCATGCATTTCTATCTTGGCTGCCCATACTGCTGTGAGGAGCAAAATACTACTACAATCATTTTCCTCAAGCTATTCTAAAGGATCTAACTCTTCTATTGTATGGATAATAACATGGATTTCTTATTTTTTCCACCTAGCATCGATAATTTACAAATGATTATCTTTAGTGGAAATGGTTCTCATGACTTCACCATTTAGATTCAGGCCAATCATTATAATGGTAAGGCTATCTAAAGGTAAGGTATATTTCATTTTAAACTCATTCAACTCACCTTCTTCATGTGAAAAACCTATTTTATCATTATTTTATTATATCTCTTCCATCTCTAATGATGGTATGGGTTTCACACTGCTACCATTGAGATGTTGATCATATTGATTCAACTTGCTAAGTGTAGGGACAACAATTTATAATAAGAATGTCTAAGATGCATAACCTGCATCCTCTTCATCCAACTCTTCCAATTCATCTATTTATTCTTTTGGGTAATTTCAAGATATTTTTGGCTCTTTTTATGTGGGAAACTCACTATTATTATGATTTTTAGCCATTAGGTCACCTAAAAAACTATTTCCTTTTCATCATCAAACTCATCCTCATCACTACTCTCTTAGACTAGTTCATGCATATGAAATGGTATATTATTGGCCAATAGAACCATTTCAGCATTCATCTCACTTCTATATCCATAAATACCAAATTGTGAACTTTAAAATGTGGTCTCATAGGCCATTTTAGGCATTACTTATTGAGAATCTCCTATAATAAATGGAATTGGATTAAAAAAATAATCAAAAGAGGCTTAATCACTAAAGCAAGGAAAAATAGCCTACTATTCACATGATGAATCATCATAAATACATGTATTAAAATAAAAAATAGGGGTTTTTTTTTTGTCATGAGGAGGATTGGTTGGTTATAAGCTTAGTCAATGCTTCATTATAAGGTGTAGATTGGCCAATGGGATGACTTATAGGCAAGTGAATGGAATTTTTTTTTGTGTAAACACCCAAATGTCCTAGAAAATAAAATGGGTCTACACAATAGCCATGCATCATTGATTGTTGTTCAATTGTGAAAGCCTCTTGGTAAGTCAACATCAGAGATGTGAAATCATGTGGAGTCATCTAAATGAAAATAGTAGTTATGGATCCAATGTTTTGAGATAAACTTCAATGATAACCACTTCTATTTACAGGATTGGGTATTTTAACCTCTTGTATAACTCATAAAAGTGAACGTTAAATGTGCTTATAGATTCATTGAGATCCTTATGGGATGTATAAAATTGATTTTACATGGGAAACATTGTCAATGGTCACACTAAAGAGGTTAACAAATAAGTTTTCAAATATTTCCAATGAGGTGCTACACCCATCCAATAAGCTGAGGTACCAGTTGTATGCTTCTTTATCCAAAGAGCAAGGAAATGACTCAAAAACAATGTCTTTGTGCTATATTTGAGTCCCAATTATGGAATCACTAAATGCCTAAATGTGTTCTTCTTTCATCCAAAACCCACCATGTGTGTATTTTTGATAGAATTCATTAGGATCCTTGGGAAGGTGATGAACATGCCTTGGAATGTTCAGAGGGAAACCAACTCTACCTAAACATGCAAAACCCATAAGTGGGTTTAAAATTTTAGAAGCTATAAAATCACTTAGGAAATGCCTCTAAAATGTTTAATTTTAAGTTTTCCACTAATATTTTAGTTTTGCATTTATGGATTGGTGGCCCTCCTTCTAGCGACAATTATGTTTACATGCATTTCAAGCATGCAATGGGTTGAGAGAAGCATAAAGCAAGGGGTGAAAATTTTAAAATTGATGATCATTCTGAAATACTTTGAATAGGCCCTATTTCTAGCACTAATAATGTTTATGTATGTTTTAAACATGCAATAGGTTGGGTGAAGTGTAAAGGAGTGGGTGATGAGTTTAAAATTAATGATTAATTTAATGTGTCATTTTAACACGTGATAACATTGAGGTATGTATTTTGACTTGCCTCTCTTGAAAGGTGATTTGTGAGAATCTCCCTAAGGTTTATTTCTACTTGGTCTAGGTGCACTAATCTTCACTCATTATCTCATTGTGACCATTCCATTCCAAGGGGATTACTGGTGTGAATAATTGAAACTTAGTTTTAATGGTGTTGGGTGCTTAAATAACTTAATAGATAATATAGGTTTGTTTTTTTGTTTAAATATTTTTCATTTAGGTGTTTAAAGTAGATAAACAAGAATTCATTTACCCAATTACAAATCAACATTTTTAGAGTTTTGATTGATGTGTTTATGACTAATTTTAACATTCATTCCATTGAGTTTTAACATTTAAAAATACAACAATATTCCATGGATACAATATAATGATTGAGATAAATGTTCAAAAAGATTGATTTCATACAAACCCTAATCTAAAAACTTAATAAAAATATTAAAATAATGGAAAAGGTTAAATAAAATCTTTCAATAATGGTAGCAAATTCAATTTCATGATCTCATGAACTCCAAAAATTGGCCATTGAACCAATTGACGTACACACAATCTCATTTAGAGCCAATGCAAGCTTCTGAGGAGAACAAAAAAGGAATAACAACCAAAACCACCATATACATGTATAAGTTACAACTAAATGATCCAAGTCTTATATTAATCAACACTCATCATTTTGATAAACACAATTAGAGTCTATTATAATAATTAGCCTAGAAGTTTTCTAGCATAATGGTAGGGGAGGAGTTTGAGGGAGAAATTACACTTCAGTAAATTACTAAAACAAATGAAAGTGGCTAGCTCTAAATCTCTTATGGAAGAAGAAAATCCAAGTGTTTAACCATCAAAATGAGCCAATATATTACAATGTGGTATTTTAAATGGAGGATTTTCCCTCCAAAATGCTTATCTACCACCATTAATGCACCCAACTACCTTATTATCTTTATAATAACATAAATTTCAATGTTCACAAGCCTACACAAGACCAAAAATAAAGTTAAAACATGTTTTTAAAATAATGAATACTTAAATACAATACAAAATCATGAACACATTTTAAACTAAGCATAATTAGGCAAAATTAAAGGTATCATTGCATCCAAGATGAAGTCAACTTTACAAAGCTGCAAATAGTTTGATTTTTTGACACTAGAATGGGAAATTATTGCCAAAAAACTACAAACTATGCCAAAATTGACCTAATAGACATGATCAGGCTTTTGGGGACATATGGTCATTTTTAACTATTACTTTTTAAAAATTAGAAACCCCTTTGCTAATCAAGATTTCAACCCCTGATTAGCATTTGGGTGATAATTTTGAATGTTCTTAAACCCAATCAAGTCTCCAATATATGATTATAATTAGAAATATTGGCATGAAAATCAAATTTTAAATATTGTTGGTGTCGAAGACGCAAATAGGGTTTGGACCCCCCAAATAACAAAAATTTTTGCTTTGGAAAGTTCTTTGTTGTATGTGTCTTGAAGCCTAATTATCATAAGAATTAGGGGCCCCAAAATTTTGAAAACCTATTTGGGGCTTGGGCCTTGATTATAACTATGTTTGAAATTTAATTTGAGGGTCAAGAACTTGTTAGGGTTTTAACCCTGGCTAACACAATGACTTGTCTTTTGGTGCCCCATGACCTAATCAAAGGAAATCACCAATTAAAAGTAGAATCAAATCAACCCCCCAAATAAGATCTAGTTAGAGAAATATAACTAATTAGTGAAGGAACACCCAAAATTAGCCTATAAAATACCTAATTGTGATGGAAAAATTGATCACAACTAACACTCACTAATGATTCATAGCTAGACCTAATCAGAATAATTTTTTTGATCAACACTACAAGCTTGAAATGAAACCCACCTAAGATATATTCCCTAATCAATTTGAAAATTAGATAAAGTCACATTTTAAAATCCTAATTATAACTGGGCAAGTGATTTTGAACGTGATAGACCAAATAAGAGAATTTGATAAGTTTTTGCCCGACTAAGCAAGATTTCAAGAGTAGGATACAAAGGTCATGAAGTCATCAAATGAATAAGTACAAAATATAAAAATAACTCATAAAATATTGATAAAAAAGATATGATTATTATCAGAGGTTGAAATGGAGCATAAATAAAAGTTACCCCCCCCCAAATGGCTACACAGAGTTGAGAGATCAAGCATGCAATATTGACAAGCGAGGAGGACAAGTGCAACAATACTCAGCTTTGGGGCCAAGTGTTATACATGAAAATTTATCACTTGGAATTGGTTTTCATGATATGATAGGTTTTGGGAGATATAACGACATGTAAATCAAGATGAAAAACTTAGATCATGCTAAAAAAGATAGGTAATTCTGACTTCAAATGTAAATTGAGAGGCCAAGATTCCACTTTCATGCTAAGTATTATTTATGAAGTTTTATCACATGGCATGGTATTTAAAATGGTGATGGTTATGGGGATTATAGTCATATAAAATGTCTAATTTGGTAGTTTGAGTGTGGCTTGTGACACCCCATCCATAGGTCCTTTTTCCATGCTCTTATGACCTTTCTAGACACCTTTTTGCTCATTGTCAATCATCTAAAACTTAATTAACAATAATTCCACCTTAGCTAGATAGTATTCCCCATGCCAATCCTATTCCCATAGGTCTTGAGATTGTAGTATAGGTGTGACCCATTTAGACTATAAAACCCCATATATAAGTGCCCCATTTTTGGTGGTCTTGCCCATTTGCACTTTGAGCCCCAATGGTCATTTTCATCCAGTCCTTATCCTTAATTAGGTTAGCCTAGTGTGGATACATCTAACCCATAACCAATTATTCCCTGTAAAATACCACTCAAAGCTCATATACAAAGGAGGTGACCAAAATTACAAATAAAGCAAAAGTACAAACAAATCACTAAGGTAAAATTACCTATTCTTTGTACATAGTCACCCAACACAATTGTAAACCTACTCAAATATTCATACCATTCCTTAACCACCTCAAACACTATCAATTTGACATTTGTATCTACATCACACTATTGCACAAAGTGCACTAGGTAGGATAATTACATATAGCTTGATCCCTCTTCAGAGTATGGGTATGTAGGAAACTTACCCACACAAGAGGTGTGAATTTCACATTTAGTACATATTTCACATTAAACCCCCTCTTTCTCAAGTGATTCAAATGTTATTTTATCAAGCATGATGGAGGGCTAGGGTTTGAAGAAAAAGTGAGCTCCAAAACGAGTTATATTGATAACCAATGCTCAATGTTTCATAGTCATGCTCACATAGGTACACCACAACTACCCAAATAGTTTTAGGTCTTTGTGATTAATTTAGATAAATGTGTTAGGAATGAATAATAACACCAAACACTAAAGCATCCACTTTTTAGTGCTCCTATCCTTTTACCCCAAAAAATCTAGATTTAGGTTTACAACACCTTCCAAGTCCTACACAACCATTTTCAACCTTTGTATCGGTCATCTTAGTCTATTTTCTAGCTAAGTTATATTTTTTCTTATTTATTGTTATTTTTAGAAATGTGAAAAATATAAATAGTTAAAAAAATTAGGATTGCATTTATTTATATATTTAGTATTGATTTATTAATCTATACCCTTAACTAAAATAGGAATAACACTCCATTATTCCCAAATAAGTTAAATCATTTGGTGAACTTGACTTAATTCATTTGTGCATAAAAACCCTAGAAACCTTAGGGAAAATTCCTTGCTAATTTTAGAAATATTCTTCTAATTTTTCTTGCATATATAAATTATAATTTCATATTTAATTTTTAAAATGCACCATAGCAATTTTAAAAATAATTTTCTTTCAAACCCTAGTTGAATACACTAGGTCTCTTTGCTTCTTAAGGTATCACCTTACACCTAAATCAGTTTCATTCTTAGTTTATCATAGTAATTCATAAGTGTTCCTTTCAAAGACCTAAGATGTCTCTACTAGGTCTAATTATGTACATGAATATAGAAGTTTTTTATTCCTTAATGCAAAGTTCTATCATATGCCTTGTATGCTTGATTCACTTCCTTCATAATCAAGAACACATGTATGTTATTCCTTTTATTGATCATATTTACCTCTTACCTCACCTCCTATAGAGCCTTTATCCCATGTTGAATCATGTTTAATGGTACATTTTGATCTTCCCCAAGTCACTATCCATTGCTAAGAGCCCAACTAACACCCTTTATCCCTCCACCACCTCAACCTATCAATTATCTTCACTCTCCTCTCATAGCTACTACTATCCCTATACAACTAGTAGATAATATGGTTAGAGATATTACTTAACATGCCATCATTCCTCCTACCTTAGTCATAAACCCCACCACCCTCCTATCCCCTCCCATCATAGGCCCAACCCACCTGTATAGGTAGATCTACATAGGGCATACAATATTATTAATCAGTTGAAAAACACACCAGCTAAGATTTCCATGTTATAACTACTTCAAAAAGCAAATGTGTTCAAGGACATTCTTTATCAGGCACTCACTTAGACTTCTATGCCCTTTGATTTAGAGCCTTATTATTTTGCATTAGTGGTCAACACATTAAAAAATATAGAAGATGTTATTTCTTTTGATCATAAGGACATGCCTTCTCAGATAGTTATTGATCAAAATTTACCATTGTTCATATAAGCTCATGTCAAAACTAGTGAAGTTAAGAGAGTTTAGTTGATAGTGGTTCCAGAATTAATATATGTAATATTACATTTTTACAAACCATGGGCATAGATATGGCTTCCATGCAAAATTCATATAAGAACATTAGAGGGTTTGATGATATACTATGATAGACATTAGGTACCATTGCTTTGGATATCATGGTAGGGTCCAAAACCCTCTCTACATAGTTATAGGTCATGTTGGTCCTTTTCATTATAACCTTTTACCTGGACAATCTTGGATACATGCCATGGGTGCAATTCCTTCCACTCTTCATCTATGTGTTAAGTTATTCCATGAAAGATACATATACACATGCCCAATAGATAACCAACCACTTAGATATTGTAGAATTATAGAGTCATCTTCAAATATTTTTCTAGATGGCACACCTCATACAACAATTCAATCACCACCTCATTGCATCTCTCTTAACTAGATACATACATATGAGGTAGGAGATACTAGCACATCTCACACTCTTCCACTTATAATTGTTTTTTCAGCTCTAGATACTCAGCTAGTTATAGTATCTTTAGCCACTCTAGCTACTTCATCAGTTATAGTTCCTACACCTATTACAATTATTAAATCATTAAAAAAATTTACATTAGTCCCAATTTATTATATAGATATAGCTCTTTAAGAAGTCACAATCACTTCAACAATTACAAATACTCTCATAACACTGCCATCTTCTCCTACTATAGTTGATGAGACTCCCACATCATAGTTACCCCTTATGGTAAATTATGATTTAACATAAGTGCATGATGTTAATATAAATTAACAAGATACTTTAGATGATGATACAACATCCACACTCACAGATGACTATTTGTGTGGATTGAGATTTACACCAATTGGCCCAGGAGAGTATTAACATGACTCTAGATCCCTCATCACACATCCTACATCACTCTTAGCATCTCGTACTACACTCTCAAGATATACCCCACATTTTTGGCCATAGATAGATCACTTGGCACATATAGTTCACATGGTTACCTTTATGGATATAGAGATAGTCATTCAGATTTAGGTAGGCAACACACAACATCAACCACAAATTATGCTATAGATGTTACTTGATCATGGATTAATCACACTACCTATAGTACAACACAAATATATTAGTAGGTTATCATGGTAGGATGGTTTCCCATTTTGTATCTTTCATAGAATCATAGGCCATGACATAGACTCATGTACAACTTTATAATAAAGATTGGATAAACTACAAGTTCAGGGCACTATTCAGATTATATCACCACCAACACTAGCTCCACCACTTTCATTGAGGCTACCTCTTACCAAAGATAAATGCTCAAGAAGAGAACCAACATCTTTACCACTAGAACTAACCTCAGTTTACCTTCGATAGGATGACACCACTACTAGTGATAGATCTCTGACTACATGAAGATCGTAGATCTTACTAACACTTGAGGAGATATCCACCATTAATATAGAGCTTGCAGTATATGATGATAATTATGATGATTATCTTGAGGAATTTAATGACGGACATGATCCCTTCCTCTATCTCCATCCCTAGTGGGCTCCATCCTTGAACCCTTTACCCCCTTCAACATAGTCTTTTACGTCATTGTGTATATTACATTACTTACATTATTGTACATAGTTTATTTTCACTTACTTGTACATAGTTTATTTTCACTTTATTTTACATAATTCATTATGATTATTTGTATATATATTATTTAAAAATACCCAAAAAAATACAATATTTTAAAATACTAAAAAAAATACAATATTTCAAAATGCCAAAAATAATCTAACATGTCAAAATACAAAAACATTCAAATAACTCAAAACACCAAAAACTTTTCAATTATACAAAATATCCATGATTTACATTTCTACTACCATGCTAGACTTACATTTTGCTATTATATGCTATTGTTTATTAATTTATCTACATTACCATACTTCACTTGAACTTATTTGAGTGTGTGTAGTGACACATAGATCCTTGATTGTTTCACTCTACCCATTAAGGGGGCATCCTAATTATACATTCGAAACATACATCAACATATATACCCACTGAAGGCATCTTCTACATGACTAAACCATCCAGGTTATGTCATTCCTACACCACACACTCTAGTTATCATGTTGATGTACATTACTTACTAGCTTACATAGATTATTCTATCGACACTCATAAGTATATAGCACTTGTGTATTTCTCAGCATCTACCTAGTCTTGTACTACATGTTTTGCATACTTTCACTTCCTGTATTTACAACATTTACATGTATTTCTTTCTTTCTTTCTTTCTTTCTTTCTTTGAGTAGCTACATGTGATTGCATTTCTTAGTTCCCATTTTGTTACTTGTGTGTGCCTTAAGACATTTCCCAATGTCCTTTTCTTGTACTCTTGAATGTTCTTGTGGCCCTCATGATAATATTACTTATTTACAATTGTATGTGTATGTGGGACATTTGAACATGCCTTGTATGCTTTATTTTGCTAGTTTAAATGATATTTACCCATATCCCTTATTTTCTTGGCCCCTTGGCCTCTTTTGTATGCTTCTTGCTTCTTGCTTCTTGCCTTGTGTCCTTTGCAATGCCATGATCTACATTAGTTATTATCTTAACTTCTTGGATGCCATGATGGACATCATACTTCATGCCTCATTAATGAGTAACCAAATTTCCAATTTCAATTTAGTATACTACACATGCTATTACATTGCTACATCTATCTAGGCACACCCCTGTTAGTTTAAAAAATATTTAACATAAACTATGATTTATGTTGAGACATAATTTAGATTATCATTGTTATATCATGTATTTAATATCATAACACACTTACAAGGCTCTTTATTTTGAGGGTAGTCATTGCGGGGTCTTCATTCCTACCCTCAAGAGAGGGGAAACAAACAGGGGTTTTCTCACAAAGATTAGAGCCATCTATAGGTCAAATTTAAATTTTAGAATACTCAAAACAATAATTAGAATTCAAAACATATAGAATATAATAGAAAATAGGGATGGATATAAAATAGTCATCAAAAATAGTAAAGGACAAGAGTGCCCCATTCAGATTATAGTGCCCTACAATAAAGTGTCCACTTTTTGATGCTCCTACTAAATAGTAAAAAACCCATAATTTTCAAAAATAGATAGAAAGGTAAGGTCAATTATAGTTTTGTCAGATAGAATCTAGTTTAGATTGGGTAGTTTTAGTATAGTTTTACTTAGATTATCCAGATATAGGGGCATCATGTGCAGTATGATGGTTCTCACTTTCATTTTTAGATTGGGTAGTTGGTACAACTTCTAGATCAGAATCTATGGTATAGACACCAATGATTGGGGGAAATGTGCATGACACATTTTCCTTCTTTTATTTCTAGTTCATTGTATTACCTAGGTATTCTCAATAGTTACATGCCTTATTTTATCTTTAGGTGGTTGGTATCATTTTGAAGTGGCTTTCATGTAAGCCTAGTTTTCAATTTTGGAGTGGATGTCATACAAGCCTAATATCCACCTTTCAGAGTGGCCAAGATTGGCTTAGTTATTAGTACACATTTAGTTATCCACACCACATTATCAGATTATATATCATTCATGGGATTCATGAGCCATCTCATATGACACACATTCATACCAGTATTAGTTCATAGTTCACACTTAGTAGGCAATGATGGAACCAAAGGACTAGCTAGCTTTTATATTATTGAGCCACCTACTAAGAGGGATTGTACACATAGTCTAAACATTGATTAACACATGCATGATCACATAACTTCACTACATATTGGGAAATGATAGAGCCAAAGGGATAGCCTTTGTATTCTTGAGCCATCCTCAGGGAATTGAGCAATCAACTCTATTCATGATATTACTCTTGGTGTAGCACATACCTAACATCACTCAATATCATAAGAGGTTTTATATTGGTTTGCATACCCGATGAGGTTTATTTATTCCTTTCCCTTCCTCCCTCTTTTACCCAACCTTTGTATATTCTTATTTTAGACATAGTGCATTTATTAAGAACTAATCTACTCCTTGTTTTCTATTACAAATTTATGCTTCATGTTGTGCTCTCTCTATGCACACTCAAAATCACACATCTTCATGGAATTCACCCTTGTAGGTAAGCACAAGTATGATTTATATTTTTATTTTATCCTAGTATTTCACTTTACTACATCACTAGAATAAAAGGGGGGCAAATGTAGTCATATAAAATGTCCAAATTGGTAGTTTGAGTGTGGATTGAGACACCCCATCCATAGGTCCTTTTTGAATTATTTTGTAAACCTTATAGACAATTTTTTTCTCATTTCTAGTTATCCAAAAACTTTTAAACAATCATTCCAACTCAGCCAAACATTATTCCCCATGCCAATTATGTTCCCCTAGGTCTCAAACCTATAGGATAGGAGCACCCCATTTGAACTATAGATCCCCATAGATAAGTTTCCTATTTTTGATGGTCCTATCCATTTGCACTTTGAGACCCAGTTGTCATTTTCATCTAGTCTTTATCATTAATTAGGTTAGCCTAACATGAATACATTTGACCCATGACCAATTGTTCCCTATAAAAACCCACTCAAATCTCATTTAAAAAGGATGTGACCAAAATTACAAAGTAAGCAAGAATAGAAACAAATCACTATGGAAAACTTCCTTATTATTTGCACATAATCATCCAACATAGATGAAAACCTACTCAAATCCTCATACTAGTCCCTAGCCACCTCAAACACTATCAATTTGGCATTTCCATCTGCATCACACCATTGCACAAAACACACTAAGTGGGAGAAATACTTATGAATTGATCCCTCTTAAGAGTATTGGTATGTAGGAATCATGCCCACATAAGAGGTGTGTATTTCATGTTCAATACATCTTTCACACTAACCTCCCTCTTTCTCTAGTGACTCAAACACCATTTTATCAAGCATGATGGAGGGTTAGTGTTTGAAGACAAAATCAACTCTAAAATGAGTTCCATCGATAACCAATGCTCAATTTTTCATAGTCATGCTCACATAGGCACAATGAAACTAAATAGAAATTTTTAGGTCTCTATGATTAGTTTGGATAATAGTGGTAGGAATAGACAATAATGCTAGACATTAAAGCATCCACTTTTTGGTGCTCTTGTCCTTTTGCCCAACAAAATCTAGATTTAATTTTATGACACTTACTTAATTTTTCACAACCATTTTTAACATCTGTATTAGTCATCTCAGTCTATTTTCTATCTAATTTTTATTTTTATAAAGTTGAAAAAGACAAATAATTGAACAAATCAGGATTATATTTTTTGATGTATTATGCACTAATTTATTAATCTAGACCCTTAACTTAAATAGAAATAACAATCCATTATTACCAAATAATTTAAATCATGGAAAAATTTGACATGAAAAGTAAGGCAACCTACCAAGGAAACTTTAGGGTGTTAGGACCAACAAATTATGAATGCAAGTAGGAATGACTACAAAATCAAAAAAAGAGATTCCTTGATTCTTGGAAGAATTAAGGTATGTGGAGAAAGTAATAAAATATACTTATAAAAATTATTATATATTATTATTAATATCATATTGATGTGATCATTGGTTAGATTTTTGCATTTTCAGATATTCTAAAAATTAAAAAAAATTCAAAAAATTCAAAAAATCAGATTGAGCATAATGTATTTTATTATTCATGCTATTCTTCTTATTGCATATGCATTTATTTTATCAAACTATTATAAACCCTTGGATATTACTATTTTTTTGGACTCTTGACTCATTTTTTTCAATTTATAGATTTTAATAGTCCAAAATTATGATCTATTTTGCCATTTACCTCTCTATTTTCATAGTTTGCACTAGTAAAAGTACATTTTATAACAAGGAAAATATATACTAGTAAGGGATATGAATGACTACCATTATTGTCTTTAGTTGTTCAATCCTATCATGTGAAAATTTTCACATAAAAATTAAAATCTAAGCATACATAACCTAAATATTTTTATTTTTTTGATATTTCATCTGTTTTAGTATGCAAAACAATAGTTATTCATGTATAATATCTATTTTCTTATACTATATTACTCATACATGCTATATAATTTGACAAGATTAAATTTTATGAAATGATGATGTACAATTAGTCCTCCTTGACGGTGTCATCAATCCATTCATTTAATCAACTCTTTAATTGATGTCATAAAAACTAGGGATGGTATCTAATGGTTATATGTAATAAAGTGTGTAATTTGGTTACCAAAAATTGTGTTTTGGGGGATTTTATGATGGATTAGTTTATTCTAAAGTTCTAACCTAATCAACCTTCAATTAAAGACCTATAGGTTAATTAAAACACACTTATGCTATATATTATTTTTAAAGGATTAAGTAACAAATAACATAAACACACATAAATAATAACACAAATTTTATATCCTTGGGTGAATGGGACCTTACTCTACCTTAGAATATAATTTAGATCAACTCAATCTCCTAGGAACATTCAAAGCTTCATTGATTTCTAAAAAAGTTTAAAATTTGGAAAATAGATCTAGCATGTTCTTTCTATGCTTACAATATTTAATTATTACTCTTTTGAAAACTCTTGAACACACACAATAGTAGGAAGGTTTTGTCTTAAACTTGAACATTCCTCTAAATACTTCTTAAAATGCACTAACAAACTAATAAATTAATTCTGTCACAACTGTAATCCAACTTATTTTTAAAATAGAAAAGGTATTACAACCATTTCCCACATTACAAGGTGAAACATTGGGAAATGAGGCATAAAAAAATTCATGGATATCATATGGTTATAACATATTTTTATTACAATGTGTTATTATTATGGTAATCATAAATACCATAGTACATATTATGGTATTTTTATAAAACATTACTATAAGTATTATATCCATAAATAGATTACTAGACATGGTAAATGTCTATATGAATCAAAGAATGACCCATGGAAATATTGGAGAGGTATGTTCAATTTTTTAGATCATCCAAAAATGCCTTTGACAAGCTCTACATACTATTAGAATAACTCTAGAATTTTACTCATGTATTCTAGAGCTCATTTGTAGATTTATGAAACTTACCTGTAATATCCCAAAGATTACTATTATGCTTTGAAGATTGACTAATAGAATCTAGAGCTTACTATTTTACTCTGGAGCTTGACTGTCATACTCTGAAGCTTCATTTTATTGCTCCATCATATGCTAAGATTATTTCCAAGGGTTGAATTCACTTGTAAACACTCATAACATTCAAACATAGTGTATTTACATCACTTATACATGAAAAACTAAGGGATAACTATACAAATAATTAATACTTAGTTGTAAAAGTGAGTATTATTGACTCACATATACAAATTCAGATATAAGTACTTATCTTCTACTTTAGACTAGATCTAAGTCATAAAATGCATAGGATATTTAGTCCAATAAGGTAGATTAACTAGTAATAATAAGGTTATTATATGGATATAATGAGCCATATAATGGACTCATCACTCTGCATACTCATTCTATCTCTCACATGCCTTATAATAACAATTCACATGTATAGTAAGGGCATCTTGCTCATATATGGCCATGTCATCATTTTTAGTACATATTTCACATTAACACAATTTGTAGATTGTTTAGATTTCTCTCACTTATTCTACTTTTGAATCCATGGTTATCAATGGTTTATTTGATTCTAGTTGTAAATTCTAAAAGTATACGAAAATTCAACTATTATCCAAAATGTAAAAAATAACAATCAAAATATTCTAAAAATCCAAAATCAAGACCTAAACACAATTAGATATCTAGTTTACATCATTGACATATGTTATTTATCTCATGATTAGTATATAACATACTATTTTTTTATATCACATGCATTTCACTAGTATTCATGAGTTTATGTAGAACATACAAATATCACATAGACTAAGCTATTGGACTTGTCTCTATTTAGTAGCCTTGCTAAAATCAGGGCAATTTTTTGTCACGTGTTACATTTTTTATAGATGTCATCATTCTATGAATCCTATATTGATGAGATACACACACTTTTACAAATGTCTTTATAATGTTTTTATATTACATTGTGTACATAGATATTATATTTATTAGGATATGATCACATTATATATACATGATGTAGACTATCTTTCTAGTTTTATGCTCTATTTATTATATTACTTGTACATAGTAGTCTAGACTTTGTTTATCTATTATGTATGACCCTTAGCCCTTGTGTGTAAATTTATTGAACATCTCTATGATATATTGTTTGGTATGTGTGGCATTTGAACATGCCCATTTCTTATGGCCCTTGGAGCATTGTTTTAAGTGACATTTTAATATGTCCCTTGTTTATGACATTATCATGTCCTTGTATGTGGCCCTTGGACTTGTATTTTAAATATTTACTTATGTGACATTTAAACATGACCTTTATATGTGACACTTGGTCTTATTGTATAACATTTCACTTGCTATGTTTGTGTGATTGTTGAGCTTGTTAAGTTTGACAAGTGTCATGATCCATATCATGCACTAATTAATATTATAATTTCATAATATACTACTATGAGCTTCATTGATACATTTATAGTGACCTTGCCTCATACATTACATATATGATTCAAATGGTACATATCTTACTATGTTGACATATTTTTCACATACATTAATCTTACTACACTTTATCCACTTGACTTTTATTTTAAAATGAATTATTATTAGGATACAATTACCTCACCTCAAAAGGGGGGAATTTTAATGGGATTTTTATATATGAGATAAGCCTCTTCAAGATAAAAATAAATTTTGAGTACAAAATATAGTTTAAAAGGTTTGTAATGGTTCAAAATTCAATCATTGCTATAATAATGGGGCATATGCCATATATATACACTCACATTATAAGAACAAAGTACATTTTTATAAATTTTTGGGTGCATGATGAAAATTCATGCACAATATTCAAATAAAATTAATGAAATTGAATCTACCTATAACTACAAATTCATCTATACTATGCTATTTTTAAAAATTCAGAGGGCATGATATAGATTCATGCCATGATTTTTAATATGACTTACTATCTGTGGATATGGTAGGAGTGTATATGTTTTTATATTATCCTTTAATTATGCATTCATAGATTAAAGAACAAAGTGAAAAATGAATCTATAAGCTATCTACAGTGGCTGATTCAATTAAAGTGCATAATGTATAACTTAGAAGTTTAGTGCCCTCTAGCATTATTTTTTGAAAACAAACTATGATTTCCAACTCATTTCACATCTTGGGGTTAAAAATACTAACAATGAAAATTGATGTTTTTGTGTTTTTCAATAATTTTTATTTTATATAAAATTTCAATTCAATTTGAGGTTTGATTACTTACAAATTCTTCATTGGTTCAGCTAAGAACCAACTTCTCCAAGTGCTTCATGGGAAACACCAATTAGCCAATGCTTCAAGTAAGCATCATATACAAGAAAAGTTACAAGAGAAACATTAGTTTCATACATACATGTGTAATCCTTCCTTGTTATTTTAAATATTTTCAAATTTAAGTTACATTTCAATTTTTAGCTTCACATATGAGCTTTAACTATTTTCACATCAGTGTAGGATTTTCCATGGAGTGCCGTGTATGATTTAGAGATTCTCCCAAAGGCAAAGTGTATTTTGCACACTCACATATATATATTTCCTTTACTCTAGTAATTTAATTTATAAAATAAAGGGGTGGAAAATATAGTCACTCAAATTTGGTCATGAATACTTGTTAATGTCACTTTTGACCCCATTTCACTTTGATTTAATTGATAACTTAATTTTGATCTATTTTTCCACCTCTCTCTATCCTAATAACACATATGAAACTATTTATTTTATAAATTACTATCTAATGCCTACATAAAAGTATTAATTACTAAAAACCCTTATAAGCATATGTATAATATATTTGGGCCCAAAAGTCACACATTTCCCTTAAGGATAAAAATGTTCAATAGGAGACAATAGTGGCAAACAATTCTCTCCCTTATGGGATGTTTTATCCTTAGCCTTTTTAACAATTATTTTTTAAAATTGAACCTTCCTTTATAATTTATTCTATGTTTTTATTATAGGTAACATGAGGTTTTCCCCTTTTAGGTTTTTATAAAGGCACACTTAAGTCACCTATTCTACCCCCTGGTAATTTAAATATAGAGGCATAATTACACTACTAGACATTTATCAAAGATTTTCAATTATTTCCAATTCTAATTCTAATCATTTGAAGTAGTTCTTAACCAAGTTCAAATCTTGTTGTATTTGAGCCAAATAAATACATGATAAAATATTCAATCCATATCTAGATGCATTCATACAGTTAAAGGAGCAAAAATGCACAAAGCACTATAAGTGGGAGAACTACATGGGCTTAATTTTCATCTTCATAGTATTGGATACATGGGAAATATTTAGTTATCATGGGGGTGATAAGGGTTAACTCAGCCTATTACACTCTCCCATTTTATATTTGCAAGTTTTTAATCATTACAAGCCCTATTAGGGTTTCAAATTTGAATAAGTCATTTTTAGGTGTTTCCAATGCATCCAAAGGTAAAACATCCACACATAGACATGATTTAATCTATCATAAATAATCATGACCTGAGTATACTAATCTTTAGTAGAAGATAATATCATTCAACTCAACATAATAGTGGATGTCGATCCTGTCCCAAGTTAGATGATTATGTCCTTCATCAATTTCAGTCTCAATCTTTGTGAACATATAGAATAAGCCTCTATTGACCTATATAAGTCATTGCTAAATTTCACATAGTCAACACATAGATAATAAACAACTAAGCTTTCCATTTTTTAATAGATAGTCTCCTTGTATTCAATTTCACTTTGTTGAATTAAATATTTTGCTTTCATTGTACTTGTCACAAGTTGATTGACAACATTTTTATATGTTCCATTCAATTTATCTAAATTAAGGTTAATCATCACATTCATTCAAATTCTAATAAAATAATTGATAACTTTGAAATCATCTGGATGTTCATGAGTCTCTTAATATTTGTGATTCATTTACTTCCAATATTTTCCATTGTATATGCTTAAGATTTCATGGTTATGGTATGAATTTTGACTATCTTATATAAATTTAGTTAAGTTGAGTAAGTCAACTAATCTGACTGATTTATTTAGTTAACTCTTTTAATCTAATTACTATAGATGGATGCATTGTTATTAACAATTTTATGTTGTGATTAATCATATAAAAGTGATGGTATGGAGATTACATTCATTATAGACCTTTCCTTAGACTCTCTACCATATTTATTTTATTTAGGTTGTGCTACACAAATATAGGTAAATCGTAATTGAGTTAAAAAAATAATTCATTTAAGAAAATGTATCTTAGTGAAATCTAGAAAAAGCTTCTTCTCTATCTACTTCTCTCTCTCTCTCTCTCTATCTCTCTCTCTCTCTCTCTCTCTCTCTCTCTCTCTCTCTCTCTCTCTCTCTCTCTCTCTCTCTCTCTCTCTCTCTCTCTCTCTCTCTCTCTCTCTCTCTCTCTCTCTCTCTCATGTCTAGTTTTATTGTATCATCACTTAGTTATAGGAATCATTGTGAGTAATAATTTTGGGAAAACACTAGAAATGTTTCAAGATAACATTAAGTGTGATTGTATGAGTGATCTCTCTAGTGGTAATATTTACATCATTCATCAAACTATTCAAAGAATACTAGGTAGGAGGGTCAAATAATACTTGTGCCCTAAATTGTCTTTGATATTCCTAAAATGAGAGGGTTTAATCCCATCATTTATTTAGTGTGATTAAAACCCACATCAATATACATAAGTAAAAAATTAGAAAAATTCAGATCTAGATTCATCTACAGTCAACCTTGATGTCATTAGGACCTTTTTTATTAGTTACAATCATCTCCAACTTAACTTACTTTGAATAATGGGATCTCATTAAAGAGATATTTAATCTCCCTAACCAAATTAATTTACTTGAGATTATGCTAACCTCTCCTAATCATTTAATGCAAACTCTTTTTGACATAAACATTCTTCAACCATCACTAATGGGTAAATAAGCTACCTTCCCTAGTTCTAAGGAAAGTATAATACAATAACATGAAGATTTATCTATCCAAGTTGATAATATAATGGACCAAGTATCATCCTTAAAATTTTAAGTCTAAGATATGATTCACAATGAAACTCTTATTCATGTAGATGACACTCTTCTCTTTAGAATTTGAATTAGTGATGTCCAAATCAAGAGAGCTATTGTTGATGAACATTCAAGTACTTGTGTTAATTATTTAGTATTCATTAAATGCATTAGATGTTATGTAAAAATTCTTAAGACAACTTATAACACATGTCAAGTATATGCTTGAAGACAAATTACATCCAATGGGTGATTTTGGATTCCTATCATAACATCTCATAGAATGATTAGGATGAATGTTATGATTTTTCAACTTTACCATATTTTATAATATGTTGCTTGGATACCTTGGACTCATTATATGAGGGACATATCTTCTTCTACATGCCAATGCATTAAATTTACCTACTTGGGATCTATCTTAAAAATTGAAGGTGATAACAATTTATACACTTACATTTTTTATTTATTAATGGTGTCTCTTACAAGACTCATTATTGCATTGATCTCCATAAGTACATGCCTTAAAGAGTTCACTACGATATAGGTGGGTTAAATCATGTTACTTTATGAGATATTATCATATGATTACTTTTTATAATTATCTATATGCATTATCATGATATTTGATCAATCTAGCATCATCTGGTGCTCTTTTTTCTTCTTTCTACCTCTTCTACCTACTTCCATTCCTTTTCTATACTAATGAGGTCTTTAGGTACATGAGCTTATACTTGTCAAGTTTTAAGTTTGCACAAGGTATTTAAATTTTTAAGGAGAGAATTTAGCCAACAAGGCACACCTCATATTTAGAGCCCCCAAGTAAGGATACTTAGGTATTATTCTTTATGTCTTTAGCCTCACCTATAACATCTCTCATAAATTTTCATTTGATCCAAGGATGAGATTGACGTGTCGACAAGTCCACCCAAAGTAAATATATCTATCCATAAACTCTTTATTTTACTTATTTTGGTAGATATATGCATATGCTAGAGTAGTATATTATTTCCTTGAATTCCTAGGTTAGTTTATTCTTGTTAGTGTATGTTATCTTTTCATATTATTATGACCTTAGCTAAATACATATTGGTTATCATCATTAGTTTAGATTCCTATTGATTACCACATAATGGAATTTACATCTCTTTAGTTTAACTATTTTACATTTTGAATATAGGTTTTCTTTGTTCATGATTTCCTTGTATAATTTACCTTATTATATCCTTGATCCCCCTTTTTACAATCAATTCTTTCTTACAACCTTTCCTTGCTTTGTGGCACAACATATTGTATGTATGTTATATTTATTATGGTATTCTTCCTTTTCCTATATTATAGGGTAATTATATTTTAAATATATTTCCCATACAGACATTCTAATGAACTCAACATGAGTCTTACACCACCACTATGTTGGGTGGTTTTCATATTTTTATTTCCCAAATTCTTTTCTTTTTCCATCATTCTCAATGATGTCACCTCTTAGAGTTTTTATAGCGAGCCTCAAAACATTTATGTTTCATATGAGTAGCTATTTTATCCCTCCTATGAACACCATTGAAGGCAAGTACTCATGGTTAAATTTAATTAAATCTCAATATCGACATACATAATGTAACATGGCTTCAATATATTCTAGTATTTATCCAAAAAATTCCAATCGACATATCAAATATCTTGATTCAAAAGCTGTCTATACTCCAAATAAATATGGAAGCATTAAGAAACTTAAAAAGATAATGATATAAATTATCTTATTATAAATAATTATCTATCAATCCTTATATTATCAACAATGATAGTAATAATAATCTCAATTCTAATGAAAATCCTCCTCTATATACTACACAAGTACTTGCTAAGGTGATAGAATAAATGGCCCTTATGTAAGCTACCAAAAACAATCAAATTCTACCAATGTAAAACCACATTTAAAGTTACCAATTTAATATAAGGTAAGATAATTCTCTAAAAATACTTGGAAGAATAATTTGATCAAGCTATAAAAAATATTACCTTATGAACAATCTAAACCTTTTCAAAATTCTAGTGGGGAATATTTACAAATATCAACTAATGAAATTGACACTGATACTTCACAAATTAAACTTGTTAAACGTAATTAAAAATTATATTATTAAAATAATTAAAATAAATAAAACCATATCCGCCCTCCTTTGAGTCTCTAAGAGCCCAAGAAAATCATGCCACATTCTAGGCCCTTGAGCTTTGATGAATCTAAGCTTTTCCTACCATGGTACAATACCGACAAGTTTTGTTGGTTTCTTGATAATGTTGGTCATTATCATGAATATCGTGATGAACTTAAGAAACATGATTATGAATTAATTCTAAAAAAAAAAAAATTAAACTTCAATCTATGTTTAAAGGTATATAATAAGGAATATCTCAAAGCTTCTAAAGCTCAATCAAACTAATAAAATCAAACAAACCAAAGTCAACATCATTCTAATCAATATCGACATCAAATATCTCAAATAAACCCCCCATAATATTATAATTCCAATACCACTCATATGAACAACATTTTAGGTGATATTGACACCAATTATGACTAGTATTACATCAATTCTCAATATGTTAATGTGCAAAGGTTAGGTACTGACGTAAGCATGTTCATAAAGATACCATTACAAAACCTAGGAAACCTTATTAAAAAGAAATGCTTATAAAAGATACAAACACCTCTAATAAAAATTATATTACAACATATCATGGTTATAATCCACCAATAAAGCCTCAATTTAATTATCAACCTTTTCTAATTGCCAAAAATCACAAGTTAGATCTTAGCTATCAACCAAAATATCATTATGGCTTAATAAAAATTATATACACATAATATTTTCAAATTTTATCAAATATAGATGCTTTAAATATTATAGTAACCTATCAAGTCTTAATATTTATGAGTACACACCCTAAAGGGTGCACTGGAAAAGGGGTGGGCAAACCATTGGTGCTTCACAAGATTGTTGTCCCTTATTGCCACTTATTACCAATCCAACCAGCTCCTACAAACCATTCCCTAAGTTATTACTCCTCCTTTGCACACTCTAGTATTTTCAAATTTCCATACATATTTTACTCACATTAAGTCCATTTTGTGAGCCAACTATGTTAGGTCAACTGGGTCAAACCTATATAGTTTCAAGGTATTTTCACTTAGGAACTAGTTTGGCCTTTAGCCAACCTAGCTCATGACCTAGTGAATAATTGTCCAAAATTATGCTAGGTCAACTGGGTCGACCCTATCATATAGGATTTTTAGAATTTTTTAGGGTCAATTTTACTTATAAATACAAGATCATTTCATCATTATTTAAATATGCAATCAAGAGTTATTATTCACTTGCACTTCTTTATAATCTGTTCTTCCACCATTCTACTTGAGGAGTCTTATCTTAGGGTTTATACTTGGAGAATATAGTCTTGTGGATAAGTATTGGAAGCTTTGTAATTTCTTGGTGATCATAAAAAACCATAAAAACCTCTTGTGAAGTCCCATTATCCAAGGGAGAGATTGAGTCTCGATGGGTTCACATTGAGGTAAGTATTCTCTAATTTTGCTCCTCTCTTTAGTAGATAGAAGTAGCATAAGTATTAGCTTCAAATAATATTGCTCTTCATATTCCATTTTATAGAGTATTACTCATACTTATATTCATTAAGATTCTATTATACATGTTTTAATTATTTACAACCCCCCATGTTGTGCCACAAGCTTTGGTGAGCACTAGATTAGATTTTGTTTTACTTGTTATTAGTACATGTGAAATATAAAATTTAAGACCCCATTAGGGTTATTACATGATTGTGTTAGACAAAAGGATTTAGAACCCTATTCATGGTGTATTATGGTAAGATACCCCCTAATCAGGTCTAGTGGATCTCCATATTAGTCATGCTCTTGCTTAACAAATATGTAGCCAATCAGAAGTGTATGGTATGATTTATCTTCTCCAAACTAGGATTGATTTATAGACATGATGCATTTATGATTGTATAAATTCTAGTGAACCCAACATGAATCTAACCCTTGTAGGTTTAATTTCACATATTTAATCATTTCATTTTTATACTATCTATTTTTACCCTTCTTAATGTACTAGGTTGACCTTTTCAAGTCTGTATAATTTCTAGCCCCTATTTTCTATACCAAGATGACCTTGTTGACTCTATATAGTTTCCATCTCATATTTTTTGTACTAGGTCAACCCTGTCAACTCTGTATAGTTTTTAGACCCTATTTTCTCTACTAGGTCAATCTAGTTTACTCTATACCTTTTTTCCTTTCTTTATTTATTGACCCAGTTATTTATTTCTCTTTCTTAGCATTTTGTTCATTTCTCTCAAGCATCATCTCCCTTATTATAATATTATTGGATAAATTGAATCCATTTAGACAATATATGGGGTTCTCTTTGATTCTTATCTTTTCCTATCTTTTCTTCCTCTTTTTAGCTTGTGGGGCATCTTGTGATGCCCATCCACACATTACTCTAGCCTTTAGGGCATCTTTCGATGCACACCCACATATTATTTCAGACTCTAGGGCATCTTGTGATGTCCATCCCTACATCCACTTACCCTTTAGGGAATCTTATTATTCCCACTCTTATTCTACTTGGTATGATACCAAACTAATTCAACTTCAAGAAACCTTCTAAGACATAAGCATGCCTCTCACATGCTCATTATTGATATAGATGTTAGTATAGGATATTTACCTTCTTTACATGATTTCTATATGTTATCTATCTAACACTTTTTTTAGGTCACTTACATGGGTCTCTCCCTCTATAGTAGTTCTCTCTTATTACAAACCTTTAGTCCTTCCTTTTTGGTCTTTTGGTTTTCCCATTTCTTTCATGAGTTGCATTGTAAAACTATGGCTATGACCCAGTCTTCCTCATGATGCACCATAGTTTTTTAATTTTCATACTCTTTTTTACACAATTTTTGACATCCCTTGGATTTATATTTTTGTGAGTTGAATTGTAAGACCATTGATAAGACCTAGCCTTCCTCATAAAATACCATCTTTTTCTTATCCCATTTATTTTTTACATACTTTATGGTACCCTCATGGGTTTCTATTTTATGAGTTGTAGTGTAAGACTAACTAGCACACAATTAGATATACTTTTATTGATCAAAATTAATAAGGAGAGTTACCATAGACCTATATCTTCTACTTTATTTAAATGTCAACCCGAAGATGTAAACTTGATAGGATGACATCACTATATGTGCACACTCAATCTTCTAATTTGACCTTCTACTGATTATTCTCTAAGATTTTAAATCCATGAAAGAAATGGAATGATAGAATTGAACATAAATATAATACTATGAATTAAGTGGTTACACTATTTTATCTTTGGAAGTTTTCATAAAACAATTCTATGCAAGATTAGAAATCACAGAATTTGGAAATAAAACATACAACACAAAGAAATTAAATAAAATGCTAGCTATTTAATGGGTTGGATTATTGCTATAAGACTTCTGAAGGGGGTCTTACCTCCTTATGACTCCAACTTCACTCATTCCTCTTATAATAATGAAATGTTCTCAAAAATGATTATTGATATTAATCAAAATATAATAATGAATTACTATATAGAAATTACAATAATAACTATCTTACAAAATGTACTTCTGATATATTTCTCTAATTGATATCTACTACTTTCTCAACCCTATTGTCACCTATATATACAATATGGGAGATTGTTTTATATAAAATAATATACATTCAAACTAAGAAACATTCAGCTATAGAATAATAGAAATTAGTTTCTTATAGTAAGGTCACCGTTCATGTGAATCTTATAATGTGCCTTAGGACAAACAAAGTTTTTTAGTCTTCAACCACATCCTTATTGTACTCCATTGAGGTTACTATTGTTTATGCAAGTCGATTGAACTAAGAATCAAATTTTGTTCACCTGTGGCTTTAGTCATGCAGTGGCTATAGGATGTTTCTAGGTGATGAGATCCCTTTTGCTGCAAGATGTTCTATTCTATATACTTATTACTTCAAAACATCTTTAAAACATATTACAGTGAAAAGTATCCTATAGTTGAAGATAACTATTATATATTTTATTTCAATACATAGTTCTAAATATTTAAAGATTATGAGAACACAATGCTATTTTCAAGGTTATGGTTACTTTAGGATAGAAAATTTATGGAAAAGTAACTTAGAAGCATGATAAACAAGAAGGATGAGCATGACAGATGAGGATAAAAACATGACATTTATAGGGCTCATCACACCCCCTAACTTAAAACCTTGATTATCCATGAGAAACAAACTTGTTCATTTCAATTTCACAAATAATTATGAAATCCATAGGATCTATAGAACCACTTGATAGGTGAGAATAAAATCTACACCATTTTTCATACAACTACCAATTTATGACCTCCTTGGATTCATCTAATGGATTTTTATCCTACCAATCTAGAACAACATACAAAAATAGAGGGAACTAGAATTTTATGCTCAATAGTTGAGATCTCATTTCACCTACAATTAGAATATATCTTACGACTCTATTAAATGATGCCTTTAAATTGAAAGGGGAATATGTATCTTTACTTTTTAGCTTGGGAGTGAGCTCATTCTATATTTCAATGCAAGATTCTTTTACTATGGGTCCAATAGAAGTTATCAATCCTACGTAGAAATATTGGGTTGCATCATAATTTTGGCAAACCAAGATTTGACTTCCTTCCATAACATGCTATTATCCCATTCTATCAACATAATCTCAGGTGTAGCTAACTCTCTTCTAATAAGCAATTGACTTTCCCTTTTCTTTTTCCTGTATTCAATCATCTTTCATCCTCTCCTTTGCTCATTCAAAAGATATGATAAAAATGCATTTAAAAGGACATCTCCAACATACAAGTTAGGATTCTATTCCTTGTCATAAGGCACATCATAGCTATGAAGATAGAACTCACACAATTGTGCTTGTTCTTCTTGTGAGATCTCTTTATATAATTGAAAGAAAGAGAGGGGAATGATCACTTCATAAGGCATGTCATAATAAATTATTATGAATTTAAACTTATGCCATTTCTCCTCAAGATAAATTGAATATACCCTTGTAGGAGACCTATAATAAATGATCTCTTGAGTAAGACTAGCCATATATTTGATTTTATACTATAATTTGGAAATTCTTTCTTCTTTCAACCTGACCTCTTCTTTTAATTTCTTGTTTTCCTTTGTTAATACCCCAAGACTTGTATACTAATTGTCTACCCATTTCATCAATTTATAAGACACCGTAGATGAGGAATTATACCAGAAAACTTGGGTAGTTATAGGTTTTTCCTATTACTTTTCTTCTATAGAAGTTTGTGAAATAATGACTATAAGATGGTTTTTTGTAGAGGATTGTAGCTGAGAAGCTACTACAGCAATTGCATCTAGTCCTCCTCTTGATTGATCTTGTATCTTCTTCCTTAATGATTCTATTTCCTATAGGGCTTGCTCTAAAGTAGGAAGTTTCACTTATATGGTGGGTTGCTTCGTTTGTTCTAACTTTTTTTGCATTGGTTCTTCTTACAAATCTTTAGAACTATGTTCTATGTTCTCTATCTCCTTATTTCCTTCTTAAAGACATTCTTCCTTGTTAGTCTCAAGGTTATCAAAACTAAATACCTTTAGTGATTCATGATTGTTGGTAGTTTTTTTTCTCTAGATTATTAATTAATTTCTATAATAGAATAAGGTTTAGTTCTTGGTTGACCTTTCATATTTCCTCTTAATTTGTGGGATCTATGAGGAGTAGATGTGACCCTAGTTTTTTTAAGGGAAGATAGAAGTACTTCTTTAGATTCCTTAGATTCCAGTTGGAGAATGTGTTTCCTCTTTCTTCTTCTAGATTCTTTGCCTATGGAAGACCCTTCAATAAGATTTGTCCTTACTATAGTTTCTTGTGTGGAGATAGGAAGATCTTCTTCTATAGGTTCTTGTGTGGTTTTAGGAAAGTTTTCTTTTGTCGTATTTTCTTCTACTTCCATTTCATATTCTAATTCTATCTCTTCTTCTTCATTTCCCTCACTATTAACTTCTACATTTCTAGATATTTGTAGAAAATCTTCCCAACTTATATTGGGCCTAGTCTTTTTTAAGTAGTTTCAAACAATTAACTAAATTAAATAATGATGAGAGATAACTTTGGGATTACCTCTTTTAAATGCCTCTACCATTTTTGTGATAATGTTAAGCAAGAAGTTGGGGACATTTATCTCAATACTATGTCCTAAATGATTCATGAATTTGAAGTGAATGCCATGCAACATGGAATATCTCCCTTCCTAGGTGAAATATCTATAGATGAACACAAAAGCTTTGGCCCATCTTCCTAGTAATGATAATTGTGTAGTGCCCTATTTTGAAATCTCCAAGCTTTCATCTCTTCTAATGAATTTATGCCTCTTGACCTTGGCATCAAAATTTTCCTATCATACTTCCCCTATTCATGTTAATAAATTTAATCTACTATTGATGGTTTTAGTTAGCTTTATTTCCATTCCTCTCATTTTTTGTAGGTTGTTATACAATGAGCCAATGATTTTTTTTGTAATTCCTTGATCAAGAGCATGTATCCTCTCAAAATATTTCACCCATCCTACATCTTAAAATATGACCAAGATATCTAAGTTATTGGTCAGAGAAGAGATTATTAGTGTAGGTTTTTATTTTTCCCTATTTATTAATTAGGGAAATTATATTTCTTGTGGATACATGGAGTTTTCCTACAATTGTGGGATAGGATAGCCTATGTGGAGGTGTGTGTCATAGGTGTCATAAGAATGTCATAAGTAACTCCCTTGATGGGAGTTACTTCTCTATTCTTAGCACCTTGTCACCACCTTTCATGGAGGAGTTACAGTCTATTCTTGGGGTGCCTTGTCCACCTTTTGTGGAGGAGTTACTTACGTACTCTCCTATATGTATTCCTTGCTTTGGCCATCTCATGTTAATAATATTTTGGTTTTCTCTATTTTTTCTTGTGCAATTTATCTTCTTGTGTTATTTTCGAATTGCTTTAGCATCTATGTGGTGTGCACTTGCTTCAACTCATGTGATCACGTCTCCATTTCACTCGCATTATCTGGATTCTGGAAACAACTCCGATATGGTATCAGAGCAAGAATGGTAATCATGTGTCTAGTTCTACTTTTAGTTCATTTTGAAATCAAGAGGAGTGGAGTTCTCTTTATTTTTTTTATTTTCTAGATTTTATCTAAAATAAAAACAATATATATCATTTTTGGTATCGTTTTCTTGGGAATCCTTGGCCTTTGGGTGTCTTCACTATCTTCACTTCAGGGGTCGGTTTAGCAGTTAGCTTGGGCACCATTTTTGTGTGTAAGGAGTAAAGGGAGGAGCAACACTCAGCAAAGTCCTTCCAGCCATGCCATTAGGCCGTACGACATGCAAGTTTTTAGGTTCTTTCTTTTACAAGCATATTCTGGTCTATGTCCTTTCTTTTGGGGCACCACTACCTGCATTATTATCTACTTCTACACCAACCTACTTTTGATCAGCATTCAAACTTGTGCCACACTCCTTCCAGCAAGGTGCCTTCAGTTTTGTTTGCCACGCCTTCAGCAATGCCAAACTTCTATGCCTAGCTTCTAGCCTTCAGTTCTGCCATGCCATCAGCTGTACGACATCCAAAATAGGTCTATTTTTTTTTGAATATGGTGCATTTTTTTGGTAAACTTGTTGTGCATTGAAGTCTAGAAACTCTTTCATCTTTTCTTGCTCAGCAAGGTGCCAAGCAGTCCATATAGTTTCCAACAGGTCTGCATTTTTTTTGTCTTTTCTACAAGTTAAATTCTAGACTATTTGCTTTTGGCACCCCTTCCTTACTTGGCATCCCATGTGGCGCCCCTTGGACATGTGGCATCTTTCATTCTATCTATGCTTCATTATTTTCAGTTAAAAATTGACTTTTAAAACAAAAATCAGTCAATTTGATTGAATATTTAATTTTTTAGACAGTCTTGTAATTTGGGAGGTTTTCATTTAAAACTTGTATCTTCGCCTATCAAAGACGAAGGGTGAGGCCTGGGTTGGCAGGAGGCCAATTCCACCTCAAACAAACCTCCTTTGGATTTCTCATTCTGTGCCGAATCTAATGAGTGGTTGGAAGGCCACTTTCTCTATCAAAAGAGACATTTTAAAAATATTTTAGTGCTTTTTTTTGCAAAAACACTAGTTTACGAGAAAATTGAACCTTTAATATCTTGTAAACGATAGCTCAAATTTGGGTGCCATTTTTTGAAAAAGTGTTTATAATTCAATTATCCACATCTTAGGCTTTTTATTTGTTAAAAATGAACTATTTTATAAAGTGCTTAAAATTTGGGTCTCTCGAGACACATTTTCGACTGAGTCCGATGTCCTATTTGCTTTAATCTTGCACTAATTGCTCTAAGACGCATTCTTGGCTGAGTTTGATGTCTTTTGAGCATGCACTTGCATATTTGGGGGGGGGGCTTAATATTTTGGGGGAGTGTGATTGCTTTTCACAACTTACAAATCCTTGCTTTCATTTTCTTTTCTACATAATTTCACAACTTGCAATCAACACAACTTCACCTAAATTCAGCTAAAAATGGATTCTTTTCAGCTTAAACCCCTAACACCCTTCAACTATCATGAATGGAAGGTTAAAATTTCAATCATTCTTAGAAGCAAAGGGTTGTATAGGATCACCATGGGTACTGAAGTAAAACCCAACACTGATGCTGAAAAGGTCAAATGGTACAACCGTAGTGATGAAGCCTATGGATTACTAAGCTTGTGTGTGTATTCAAAACATATCTTCCATCTAGAATCCTCCTATACTCCTAATGACATATGGGACACCTTATAAAAGTTATTTGGGAAGCTTGATGAGATGAGAGGTCATGAGCTCAAAAATGAACTCATAAGTCTAAGTCCTAGCAACTTTGACACCCTACAGGACTTCTTCACTAAGTTTAAGGCCCTTATATTGCAATTGAAAGAATTTGGGATAGAGAAGAAATATGATCAACTCATACTTTCTATTCTCACAAAGTTAGGTCCAAGCTATTCAGTCTTTGTCTCCACTTTCCATGCCACAAAAAGTGCCCTTGGCACTACTTGGAAAATGCCTTCTTTGGACTCATTCATTGCTGACTTGATTAGGGAGTAAGATAAGCTAATTCAAATGGGCAAAATTAAGTCTACTCAACCCCAAGCTTTGATATCTGGAAATGGTAAGGATAAAACTTCAATAAAGGAGAAGAAGAAAAAGAACAAGGACTAAGAGAAGAAGAAAGAAAACAACAATCCTGCCAAAAATAACACTGAGTCTTCATCCTCCAATGCTAAACCTAAGAAGGAGAAGGTTAAGTGTGCCTATTGTAAAAAGATAGGGCATGATGAACACAAATGTATGAAGAAATAAATAGATCACCTAACTCATCTTCTAGAGAAGAACAACATAGGTGTTCATGAGTCCATCAAGTAGAATTCATCTACCCAAGATTCTACCAAGGCAAAAGGCAATGGTAAGGAGAAAGAAAAGGGCAAGGCCCTTGTAGCTATAACAACTTCTACATCTTTATGGGTCATCAACTCAGGTGCTTCTCACCACATGGGCTCTTCACTAGTTGAGTTTTCATCTTTAGAGCCTTGTAGCATGACTTTAATTAGTTTGGGTGATGACACTTCAATTTCTGTTGCAGGGAGAGGGTAAATTGAAATGGAAGGAGGAACATTTAATAATGTTCTAATTGTTCCTTCTATTTTAACCAATCTCCTATCAGTGTACCAAATCACTCACGTTAGTCAGGGCATGAGAGTTGAGTTTTCACCAGATTTAGTGGCTACTAGGGAGTTGCATAGTGATACTACAGTGGCGGTGAGTAGGGCAAATCACCAAGCAAGGTTATATACCTTCTCACATTTTGTATCAAATTATTCTCCACTAACATTGCTAACTCATTCAGATGGAGTTATAAAATTATGGCATGAGTGGTTTGGCCACCTTAACTACCACAATCTTGAACAACTTTGCAAAAATGACATGGTCATTGGCTTGCCTCGTGTCCAATTCTCAAAAGGACTTTGCGAGGGGTGCTCCCTTGGGAAGCATCCCGAAGCAAAATTTGACAAAGGCAAAGCTTAGAGGGCTTCACAACCTTTGGAGTTAGTCCACAGTGATGTATCAGGACCCTTTCCCAAACCATCTTTCATAAGGGCCAAGTACGTCCTTACTTTCATTGATGATTTCTCTAGGTACACTTGGATATATTTTCTTAAACAAAAGTTTGAAGTGTTTGAAAATTTTCTAGAATTCAAGGCTCTTATTGAGAAATAGAGTGAGAAATACATCAAGGTTCTTTAAACTGATAATGGAGGGGAGTATGTCAGCATCAAGTTTGAGCAATTTTGCACCACAGAGGAGATTGATTTGTAGCACATAGTCACTTATAGTCCTTCACAGAATGGGGTTGCAGAATGCAAAAATAGGTTCTTGAAAGAGATGGGTAGCTTTATGATTCACTCCAAATCCTTAGCACCATAGTACTGGGCCAAAGCCATCAATTATGCTTACTACATTCAAAATAGGGTTACTCACAAAGCTTGGAAAGGGATAACACCCTTTGAAGCTTGGCATAAAAGGAAACCTAATGTTGATCACCTTAGGGTTTTTGGATCCCTAACCATGGCCCAAATTCTGAAGAAGAAATGAAAAGCTATCAAACATCAGTCCAAGCCTTACATCTTTGTAGGATATCCAAATGGTATTAAGGGATATCACCTTCTAGATCCAGTCACTCATGAGTTTTTCATTGAAATAAGTGTCCATTTTTAGGAGAGTCCTAGAGACTCAACACTTGACACTTCTTCTCCCTCATCAGATCTACTTCTTCATGATGATTCCTCATCAGATTTAGATCAGCCACAATAGGTTCTTGAGCTAGAGACATCTTCTTATTTGAGTTCAGATAGTGAGGATAGTGATGCAGAGTCATCCATCCCTAGTCAGTCAGAGGATGAGGAGATAACACCTAACTTTCCCACTTTTGGGCCACTTTGGGATAGACAGACACTTGAGAGTGATGGCACTTGGGCAAGAGATCCCGTAGATGATAGACGTACTAGGGGAGATTTTCAGAGAGATCCACATGCCTTCTTTTCTTTAGTTTTAGGTCCACAGATTTTTAGAGAGGCATTAGGGGTACCTGAGTGGGATAATGCTATGGAGGAAGAATATTCTTCCTTAATCAAAAATCACACTTGGGATTTGACTTCACTTCCTAAGGGAAGAAAGATGGTTCGATGTAGGTGGATATATGGGACCAAGTTTGCAGCAGATGGGTCAGTTGATAAGTACAAGGAATGATTGGTCACCAAGGGTTTCTCACAGGTGGTAGGCATTGACTACTCAGAGACCTTTGCACCCATTGCAAAGATGACTTCTATTTGACTCACCTTGGCTATTGCCACATCACATGGTTAGGATGTGCATCAGATAGATGTGAAGAGTGCCTTTCTTCACAAAGACCTAGAGGAGGAGATCTACATGGAGTAGCCACCAAGATTTGTTCAAGATTCTTCCTTAGTATGTAGACTTAATAAATCTATCTATGGTCTCAAATAGGCCCCTCAGGATTGGTATGCAAAGATGGATTCCTTCCTTCTCACAATGTGTATCACTAGGTGCCATTTTGATCCCAATGTCTACTTCTTGTGGCAGGATGATTTGCTCTTGATTTTGGTTCTATATGTTGATGACCTTTTGATCACTGAGAGTTCTTCATCGGCTATTACAGTGGTGAAGGCATCTCTTCAGGATATATTTGACATGACAAACTTGGGTTTGTTGCACTACTTCCTTGGCATCAAGATCTCACAGTTAGATTTAGGGATTTCTCTTACACAGCCTAAGTATGCTCTTGACTTATTGACTTAGTTTCACATGGCTGATTGCAAGCCATCTCTGACTCCCTTTCTATTAGGAGTCAAGCTTGAGGTTGATTATTCTTCACCATTCATTGATGCCACTCGATATCGACAACTTTTTGGTAGTCTCATCTACTTGACTCACACCAGGCCCGACATATCATATATAGTGGGACTTGTCTCCAGATTCATGCAAGAACCTCATGAGCTGCATTGGAAAGCAACTAAGAGGATCTTGTATTACATACAAAGTTTACATAGATACAAGATTCATTACAGATTTGGCATAGAGGTTGACTTGGTTAGATATATAGATTTAGACTGGGTTGGCAATTCACAGACTCGCAAGTCCACTTTTGGTTATAGTTTCTCTCTAGGATATGTTCTTATCAATTGGTCTAGCAAGAAGTAGAATGCTATTGCTATATCATCCACATAGGCAGAGTACAGGGGAGCTGTTAATGCAACTACTATGGCTATTTGGATTCAGGGGATACTTTTTGAGTTTGGCATTCCTATCAAGTAGCCCACCATCATTTATTATGACAACTAGAGTACCATTCAGATTTGTAGGAATCCAGTTCAACACCAGTGGACCAAGCACATAGAGATTCACATGCATTTCATTCAGGAGTTTATTCATAGTTAGGTCATTGACTTGATATTTTGCCAATATTTAGAGTAGGTTGCAGACATCTTCACCAAACATTTCACCAAGAGCAAGTTCATTCATCTATGAGCTCTTCTTAGGGTGTGATCTACATTTGCAATAGCATCATCTTTAGGGGGGCCCACTAGCCTCTTCTTTCTTTTATGTCTCTCTTTTGGGGGGGAGTTTTTTCCTATGGGTTTTCTCCTTTTCTCTATCTTATGGGAGATTGCATTTGTACATGGGTACCTCATCAGGCCTAGTTGTCGGGACCCATTTTATATTTCCACACTGCCCACCTAAGCTGTGCTTATGGGGGGGTATTAGTGTAGGTTTTTATTTTTCCCTATTTATTAATTAGGGAAATTGTATTTCTTGTGCATACATGGAGTTTTCCTACATTTGTGAGATAGGCTAGCTTATGTGGAGGTGTGTGTCATAAGTGTCATAAGAATGTCATAAGTAACTACCTTGATGGGAGTTACTTCCCTATTCTTAGCACCTTATCACCACCTTTCATGGAGGAGTTACAGTCTATTCTTGGGGTGCCTTATCCACCTTTTGTGGAGAAGTTACTTACGTACTCTCCTATATGTATTCCTCACTTTGGCCATCTCATGTTAATCAGATTTTGGTTTTCTCCATTTTGTCTTATGCAATTTATCTTCTTGTGTTATTTTCAAATTGCTTTAGAATCTATGTGGTGTGCACTTGCTTCAACTCGTGTGATCATGTCTCCATTGCACTCGCATTATCCAGATTCTAGAAACAACTCCAATAGAGATATCAAGTGGCTCATATTTAAGCAAGTCCCCTCCCATATTATAAGATGTAAGTTTAGTTGTAGTGTCTGAGTTCTTACAATGAGGGTTCTATAGCTTTGGGAAGAATGTTTATGATTTTGATTTGGGAGTGACAATAGATTTAAATATAAGAAATCCACCCAACTTAAACTATCACTTATCCTCAAGGGATGCAATTGATATGCACAAGTGGCTCATGTTAATGACATGGGGTGGTGGTAAGAATGCTTCAATGGTCACATCAATCAGTGAAGGAGAAGATATCATGGTATGGCATGATAAAGAAAAGATATGGTGGCATTTTAATATCATTAAGACCCATCATATTAGTAATAATTTAAAACTTATGATATGAAATAAATATAAGATAATTACATTAGTACCTATAGGAATACCTTTCATTAATGCATAAATGATGAATCAAAGTGGTAGATGTGAGGTGTACTAGCATGTGTTATCCTTTGATTGGAAGCAAAAATGCTTTGTGAGAATGTAATGTGATAAGCATTCATTTGACAACAAAAAATGTTTTTTATGATAATAAGAAGTGTCTTGTAGCAATAATAAATATATTACAGTATCAAGAGTTTCATCTTATAGAAAAAAGGATAGTGTTTTTCTACTTTAAAAGAATGAATCTACAAGCAAAAACATATAAAAATAATTTTTTTAATTCTATAGTGCTTTTTTTTATAATTTTTTTTTTGGTCCCAACTCAACTATAATGGTAGAAGTCTAGGAGGTAGGATTTTATTTAGCATGAACCAAGCCATTTTAAATGGCTTATACTTAGCTATAAGAAACTTTACTACTCTTAGAAATTATATTAGAGAAGGGTTGATAGAATTACCCTTCAACTGCAGGAATAAGTTGATCTGCTTCATGAAGAAGAGATGGATATTGTTTTTCAAGAAGTTGGTAAGTAAGAGTTTCATTAGAAAATGGTTTCTTGTATAGCTTGAGCCTGTGGCCATTAACAAGTGGTCAAAACCGAATAGAGTCAATGGTCATGAGCCTTACAAATTTATTTTCAAAAAATTGCTTGATCTCATAAGGCCCAAGCCATCTAAATTGAATATTTCCTTTATGATCCTTGTATTTAGAGTAAAAAAGGAGTGCCGAGTCACTAGGTTGGAAATATTAGTCTTGATGTTATTATGATGCCAACACACGTGTTATCTTTGCACTATTTCAGTGTGATGAAGTGCTTCATTTCTTAGTTCATCAAGTGCATTCAACGACATGATCTTATCTTGTTGAGCTTGGGAAATATCCAAGCATAAATCAAGTGATATCCTTAATGTTTTATGCTTACAATCAATGGGAAGAATAGACTTCTTACCATAAACTAGTTTATATGGAGTGAAACTAGTTGTGGTTTTTTAGGTGATTCTATAAGCCTAAACTACTTCCAAAAGATGAGTTGACTAATCTTTTCTATGTAAGTTGATAGTCTTAGTGAGGATATTTTTTAATTACCTATTTATAACTTCCATATGACCATTTCATTGATGATGGTAAGGGGTAGATTTTTTGTGTCTGATTTCATATTCTTTTACTAAGGCAACTGTGAGGTTTGATGTGAACTATAGTCCTTAGTCTATGACTATTTCTCTTGGTACTCCATAGTAGGTGAGGACTTATTAATACAAGAACTGAAATACTTTCTCATCTTAGAAATGGGTTAAGGCCTTGACCTTAGCCCATTTTGTGACATAATCAATGCACACCAGTATATATTTCTTATTGTTAGATTTAGGATCAATGGGACCTATAAAATCTAGTTCCCATTTGTCAAAAGGTTTTAGAACCAGTTGTAGTTGTAATGACATTTCATTAGAGTGGGTTTCTCCATACATTGACATTGATCACATCTACAAGTATACATCAAGGCATCCTTATGTAAACAAGGCTAATAATATCTAGTTGTAAGCACTTTCATAGTAGTTTGTTTGGTAGAAAAATGACCCCCATAGGGTTCATCACGGTAGGATATGATCGTAAGCTTCATATTCTTGGATACATCTTCTCATAATTGGATCTGGTCTAGTGATAAAGAGATATTCTACAATCTAGGAATAATGTCTACACTTTTGGATTAGATGATATTTTCCCTAGGTGAGAAATATTGTGGTAGTGATCCTACAACAAGATTGTTAGCAATATATATGAATTAAGGAGATTGAATATTTACTACAAATAAATGCTCATCAAGAAATGAATCATCAATAATAAGACAGTGCTCATAATTTTGTAGTTGAGATAAAAAATTTGATACTATATTATCCTTACCTAGTCTATCCACAATGGTAATATCAAATTCCTGTAGCAAAAACAACTATCTAATTATATTGCCTATTACAACAAGTTTGTTACTTAAATACTTGATTGCTACATGATCTATGTGGATGAATACTTGGTAACTTGTAATATAGTGTCAATTTTTTTTAATGGAATAGATGATAGAAATAAATTATTTCTATGTTATAGTGTAGTTGAGTCCCCTTAAAGATTCTTATTGATAAAATAGATTGCATAATTCAAAGAGTCATATATTTGGCCAAGGATAACTCCTAAAGTGGTGTTAGATGCATATGTGTGGATGTGAAAAGGATTCTTCAAATCAAGCCCTCTTAAAATAGGAGTTGTTATGATAAGGTATTTGAGTTTCTAAAAGATAGTTTGATAATCATTAGTAGAAGTAAATTCAACATCCTTAGTAAGCAATCCAAATAATGGGATGATAATTTTACTAAAGTCTTTGATGAATCATCTATAATGACCAACATTTTCTAAAAAGCTTCTAACATCTTTCTATTTCTTTGGTGTGGGTAGATCCTTAATGATACTTATCTTTGATGGGTCAACTTGAATTCCAGTAGGGGATATGTGATTCCCCAACATAATCCCTTCAGTCGTAAGCATATAAAAATTTTCATTGATCAAAGACAATTGGTGGTCTTCATAGTGTTGAATAACTTTCTCCAAGTTAGTAAGAGTTTTTTAAATGTCTACCTATAGATAGTGAAACCATCCATATAGATTAACACAGTCATGGGAGAGATAAGAAAATATGCTCAAAATAACCTTTTGAAAAGTAGCTGGGGCCTTTAAAAGACCAAACGATAAGATGGCATAGGCATAGGTTCCCCAAGGGAAAGTGGAAGTGGTTTTATCTTGGTCTTGTGGAGTAATTTGTATTTGATTATAACCACTATAGCGGTATAGGAAGGAAAAATACTTTTTCCCTACTAATGTATCTAACACTTGATCAATAAATGGAAGGGGAAAGTGATCTTTTTTGGTAGTAGCATTTAACTCTCGGTAGTCAACACAAATACACCATTTTCCCCCTTTATTAGGGATAATAACCAGGGGAGAGACCCACTCAATATCTGAAATAGGATAAAAAATCCTTCATCTAAGGGTTTTTATAACTCAATTTTGATAATGTATTTAACTATAGGATTCATTCATCATTAGGGTTAATGAATAGGTTTGCATTCTTCTTTAATGTAAATATGATGCATGCATAAATATGGGGGTATTCCTCTCATGTCATGGTAGTTTTAGGCAAATTATGTTGTGTGCTTTCTCAACATTATAAGTAACTGGCTTTCTTACTCAGGTGTTAAGGAGGTGCTAATGTAGAGATGTTTTTTTGGTATAATGTCTACTTATTTTGTTAAAGAGAGCATGGTTTCTACATTGGTGATTAAAATACTATAGTTGCATTGATGGGGATCAATTGATGAAATGTCTAAATTTCCCTTGTAGTTTTAGTAAGATCATTCTCAGGAAAAGTATTTTGAAGGGGGCATGGTGTACATTATAAATTTTTTATAGCTATAGGATCCTATCAATAGGTGTTTTCTAGGATACCAATAAGAATAATTTGTTCTTCTTATGTCTACATAGTTGGACTCTAGTCAATAGTACATAGAGTTTGTAAGGAGATAGATTCCTCAAAGGCATCGATCTAAGGTGTTAGGTCATCATTATGGGAAAGCTAGGTTGGTAGATAAAAAAACTATTTATTGGTGTCATTTCTATTATAAATTAACATTTTTCCTGACCTATAACCAATAAAAGCATCAGTTGTGACCAGCCATGGGTGGCCAAGGATGAGAGGATAACCTCCCAAGTTAATTTTTAGTTGTAAGATGATAAAGTCCAATGGATGTTGCTAGGATTCCATAGTGATAACTAGGTCTTCAACAATCCCCTTAGGCTTAATAGTTGACCTATTGACCATCTAAAGGATAGTGGATGTTGGACAAAGAGTTGTAAGTTTTAGTTGCTACATGGTCTCCATGGTCATTATGTTGATGGATACACCTAAATCAATTAAAGTTTTGAGATGGGTTGGCCATGGATGGTAACATTAACTAAAACACTTCTAGAATTAGAATATTTTGGGGAAACTATGTTTCCCAACATAATATCCACTAGTTGGCCAATAAATTGGACTATTTTAGGATCCTTCTTATTTCTTCCTATTTTTTTAAACATAGCTCTCTAACAACCTTATTATAGATAGGAACATATTTTATTACTTGAAAAAGTGAGATTTTTATGCACACATTCTTGATTTATCCTGAGATATAAAATTTAGGCTCTTGTTTAGGATATGATATGTTTAATCTCTTTAGAAAAGGATTGTTAGATTCTTTTTGGTTTTCTAGTGGACTTGGCTCAAGATTGGCCATGGGTGCTATGGATTAGTATGGAGTGGATCATGTTTTTAAAAATGTTCTATGATTATGGGTGAGGTGGGTTGTAAAATAACGTGTCTTGAGTGAGGTTGGAATTTATTGATATCCAAGGTGTATGTTAGATATTGCATTATTTCAATGGATTGTGTTGGTTGAACCAATTTATTGAGAGGGTTGGGGATGGGCTAGATGGGTAATTGAGTGGATATAATAGGTTATTGAGTGTTTGTAATTAAGGCCTAATATTTTGGTTATTTTATTTATTAAGGAAATAATTTATTACCTCTCCATTTATATTACCATGGATTAGAGGGAAAGATCCATTAATGGTTTTGGAATTACCCATGTTGAGATTTTTGTCCATGATGTTGCATCCATAACTGATTCTGGGGTAGCTGCCAATTTTTTTGGAGATAATTTTGGTTGGGTATATTCATCCAAGAACCATAATTGGGATTATTCAAGAATTAAAAGTTTAAAAATATAGAATTTGATGGCATACCTGAGCTTTGCACCCATGGTTTCCATTGAGCCACATAAAACACTTGATTCTCATCTTCTCTTATGGAATGTAGTTCCACTTTTTTAGGATTCTCCTTAGTTATGCTAGATACCCAAGATTTCATAGAATGGCATGTGTAATCCACCATTTTATTGCAATTATGGTAATAGGTGGCTAAGTATTTTTTAGTTTCTTCCTGCTTGCTCCATGTATGTAGTTTATCAAGATGAGTAGCTAGGTAGAAAATAATGTCCTACTTCATGTCTTAGAGTAGGTTACTAACTTTGCCTTTAGATAGTCCTATATAGATGTTGTAGGAAGGGTTTTACCCCTACTTTTGTTCATGGTTGATCTGGAGTAGTTTATACATAAAGCTGTTAGTTCATTAAAAGATAATGTAGAAACATAACCACCAGACATTAAATCTAGTGCGTCTAGGAAATCATCTCTAATTCCTTTTGGGAATATCAACTTGAATAATTATTCATCCATTGTATTCTATTTGGATTTTTTCAATCTAAACAAAAATCTCTCCTTATGTTCTTCCAATGAGTCATCATTAGCTTGTGTCATTCAGAATATGTCATGTCTCTTGTAGTTTATACCCCTACAATAGTCTTAGTATTTCACCAAAAACCTCTCCTTCATTTCTTTCCAAGTATAAATGGCATCCTTTCCAAGTCCCATGAACCATATAAGTGCTACATCTTTGAGTGCTGCTAGAAATAGTTTGAGTTTTTAAGCATCTTGATTATAATCATAGCTATAACATAAGATGTCAAACTAAAAAATAAATATGTTTGTATCCTTAGATGCTTTTCCCTTAAAGATAGGGAGGGTGGAGTGAGGAATATTCTTCATGGGTTCATTTTTGTTAGGAGTAAGGATAGGAAATTTGAAGGTAGAAGATTTATTGGTAATGTTTTCTTCCTAAGGATTCTCCATGAATAGTCTTTGTGTTAGTAGACTAGAAGTTGTTGCCACCCACCTCTCAAAATTCTTATTAATTCTTCTATTTCTTGGGGTGTAGAATATGGAGACTTTATCATTTTTATTAGGAATATATAGATTTATATATAATGGGGATGGTGTAGAGGTTTTATAAGATACAAATTATGTATCAGGAAAGAGTCTTTTTAAATTGGAAGATTCTATTGGCTTGGTATTTCTTCTAAAAGCAAGAATAACCTTGAATGCCTCTTTAGCAAGAAATTTGGATGATAAAGGGAAGTGAAGTTTAGATTCTTGAGTATGAGGTGATAAGGTGGGAATTATCAAGGGTGGTACATGTGGGTCTCTTCTATGGGATGCACCTCTTTAAAGTATCCAACTTGTGCTACCAATCCAACCAAAAATTCCTCCTTTTCTACCTCTTTTATTGACAACTGTGAGTGATCTTCAAGAATTTCTCTATGCTTCTTGGCTATTGAAGGATGAATTCATGATCTTTCAACAACAATTGATTATTTAGGAAAACATATTCCTATATAGTCCCCTTCATTTTCCATGTATGTCAACCACTTTTTTCTTTCTCTCTTTTTTTTAAAATTTTTTTGCTCACCCTACCTGCACAAGGTTAGTAATATTGGGGTTTTTGAAAATTTACACTATATTACTTGAAAAAATTAAAATTAAACTAAAAAATAAATAAATTATTTAATCTAAAAAACAACAAGCTTTTGAAATTAAAAAAACAATAAACATCCAAAAACAATTTCTATCAAGATTGAATATTATAAGTGTGTGACACCCTTCCATAGCAATAGTGCCAAAAATGACTAGAAATTGATTTAAAATCAGATATACTTCTCTTGATCAAAATTAACAAGAATAGTTACCATAGACATGTATCTTCTACTTCATTTAAATGTCAACTTGAGAAGGTAAACTTGATAGGATGATGTCACTATATGTGCACACTCAATCTTCTAATTTGACCTTCTACTAATTGTACTCTAAGATGATAAATCCATGAAATAAATGAAATTATAGTATTGAACATGAATATAATATAATGAATTAAATTATTACACTATTTTATCTTTAGAATATTCATTAAAACAATTGTATGCAAGATTGGAAATCACACAATTCATAAATAAAACATACAACACAAAGAAAATAAATAACATGCTTAACTATTTAATGGGTTGGATTGTTGATGCAAGAATTTTTAATGGGGACCTTCCTCATTCCTATTATAGATTCATTCCTTCCTCTTAAAACAATGAAATTAACTCAAAAATGATTATTCATATTAATCAAAATATAGCAATGAATTTCTACAGGGAAATTACAATAACAACTATCTTATAAAATGTACTCATAATATATTTATCTAATTGATATCTAATACTTTATCAACCATTATATCACCCATATATACAATAGGGAATATTTTTTTATATAAAACAATATACATTCCAAACTAAGAAACATTCAGCTATAAGATAACATAGATAAGTTCCTTCTACTAAGGTCATCGTTTATGTGAATCTTGCAATGTGCCTTAGGATTAAAAAAGTTATTTCAGTATTCATTAACATCCTTATTGCTCTCCATGGATGTTACTATTATTTATATGAGTCATTTTAGCTAATAATAAAATTCTATTCACCTGTGGCTTTAGTCATGCTATAGCTGCAAGATGTTTCTGCATGATGAGATCCCTTTTGCTATAGGATGTTTTATGCTATATAGTTATTACTTCAAAACATCTTTAAAACACATTATAGAGAAAATCATCCTATTTTATAGGATAACTATTATATATTTTATTTCAAGAAATGGTTCTAACTATTTAAAGATTATGAGAACATAATGTTATTTGTAAGGTTATGGTTTTTCGAGGATAGAAAATTTATGGAAAAGTAATTTAGAAGCATGATAAATAAGAAGGATGAACATGACAGATGAGGAAAAAAACATGAAATTTATAGGGCTCATCAAAGACCATAGATAATACTTGGCCTTCCTAATAAAATTACCATCTTGTCATTCCTTTTATAGAATGTGCTTTTGATCTTTGTTCTCAACTTTAGTTTTTGATTCTTTTGATATATGGAATTTGCACAAACAATCTATGTTATCATGCTTTCCTAAATTTCCCTTATTATTATGATAAGGAATCACACATTACTGTCATTGTATCCATTTTTACCATTTTATCACATTTTTTATGATTTGAAGCAATTCAAATTATTCCATGTGCCATTCCTCTTGATTTATTTTCCTTTCACTCCATATTGGATAAAACAAGGTCTAAGTCAAGATAACACTTTTATTTCACCTAGATTTATGAGACTCTTAGACCCCATGCCATTTGAATTTTTATATTTTTATAACCAAGTCCCAAGTATTCAAATGAAAGTCATTTTTAGTACTGATGTTTAGTTTTCCAAATCTGTATGGAGGTGGAATAGAAAAATTCATCAAGAAAGTTAAAAGCCAAATTATTTGAGACAAAAGGCAATGATATACAAAGGCAATACACAAGTTTAAAAATTCAATATCAAACCAAAATATGTGATTATAAACACATCTCTTATCTCTAATCAAAACTCAAACTCCATAGTTGGCCTCACATAGAGTTGTGGTCCATTGGGGTATGGTAGGTTAGTAGATTGGAATAGGAAAATTCAACAAAATATATGGTGTTACCTAATTTATCATGCACGTAACCAATATTCAAAGTAGACTAATGGATCTATAAGGGGTTTTGAGAAATGGGGAGCACATTGTGGGAAGGTAGGTCCATTTTAGTTTTCATGCATATAGCCTTCATGGGATGACCTATATACTAAATTTGTTAAACTAAGACTTGTGTGGCTAAGAAAAGTTCTTTAGAGTCCTTAAGGTCAAAAGTCCTCTTGTTTTGACAAAACTAATTTGAGTGTCTTGACTTCGATAAAGAGTTCCTCTACCTTTGTTTTTCCTTCATTCTCCCCTCCACCCATTTTATTTCCCCCCTTGATAGACAAATTGTGATTTAAAATCCATTTTCCCTTCTTCTTTATCTCCTTCTTAAACTCTTAAAAACATGCTAGCACTACTTTGTTTCAATTTTATCTATCCTTAAAGAAAAATAACATGTTGGATAACCTATGGATTACTTTTTTAAAACTATAGAGCTACGTTCCTCGACCTATTTTGATTACTTTTAACATTTATCATTGTTTTAATACCCTTCTATCATAGGCACTTGAGTTTGTACCCTTTTTCCATTGTTGATTGAGGTTGGCTTGTTACTTCTCACTCATTAATGTTGTTTTTCCTTTTATGCACCTTTTTCCATTATTGAGTGAGATAAATATTGTTACTGCTCATTCATAAATATTATTTTACCATTTTAATTTTGTCTTTTACATTGATATTTTGATTACCATATTTTTGACATGTATCCTTTGTTTGACTTGGTGAGTTTTTTTTTCTTACTTGATGTTTACTTGTTTGAGTTTTTTGGTCTTTAGTAGCCTTTGATTTTTGATTATCCCATTTACTCTAGTTTTGACTTGGTCATTTGGTCTAACATAACACCTATCACCCTAGATTTATAAATTTCTAAGTACATCCCATCCTCATAACACTAGTTATCTTAGATTTCTTGCATTTATTTGTTTTTTCTCTTTAGTTTTATATTCTTGGGTTTGTTGAAATCAGTATCTATGCCATACACAATTAAAACTAACAACACAATAGATAACCATTTAGTGATAAAGGTAATTCAAGATACACATCACATTTAATTTTTAGTTATTTACTTTTTGTCATTTATTTTTAGTTATTTTATGCTTTAAAATACTACAAATTTTTTTAGCATCAACATTATGTGTTCTTATGTTCTTTCTTGAAGTACCATCCCTTATTTTACCTTAGTGATATGTGATGAGCTTCGAGTGGGGCATACATATACACATAATATTTTCAACTTTTATCAAATACTGATGCTTTACATCTTGTAAGAACCCATAAAGTCTCAATCTCTTTAAGTGCACACCCTAAGGGGTGTACTGGGAAAGGGTGGGTAGAAAATTAGTGCTTCATAGGATTGTTGTCTTTTATTGCTACTCATTACCGATCCAACCAGCTCCTAAAAACCATTCCCTAAGCTATTAATCCTCATTTACACACTCCTCTAGTCTTTTCAACTTTACATCCCTCTTTTCCTCAAATTAAGTCCATTTTATCATTTATTAATGCTAGTTCAACTGGATCAACCCTATACAATTTTTGGTTATTTTCACCTGGAAATAGTTTGGCCTTTGGCCAACCTAGCTCATGACCTAGTGAATAATTATCTGAAACTATGCTAGGTCAACTGGGTCGATCTTGTTAAAAAATATTTTTTAAAGGGTTTAGGGTCAAATATACCTATAAATACAAGATCATTTTTTCATTATTTTAATATGCAATCAAGAGTTATTATTCACTGATGCTTCTTTACAATCTACTCTTCCACTATTCTACTTGAGGAGTCTTAGCTTAGGCTTTCTACTTGGAGAATATAGTCTTGTGGATAATTTTACCTTTCTTAGTGATCCTTACAAACCAAAATAACCTCTTATGAATCCCCATTGGCCGAGGGAGAGATCGAGTCTCTATGGGTTCACATTCAGGTAAGTATTCTCTAATTTTGCTTCTATTTTTAGTAGATAAAATTAGCATAAATATTGGCTTCAAATAATATTTCTCTTCATATTACATATATCAAGGTCTTACTCATAATTATATTAATTTATATTCTCTTATACATGTTTTTGTTGTTTCTAACTCCTCATGTTTTGTCACATGGTTTGGTGAGCACTAGATTAAATTTTGCTTTACTTGTTATTAGTATAGGTGAAATATCAAAATTTAGGACCCCCTTAGGGTTATTTCATGATTGTTTTAAAATCAAGGATTTAGAACCCTCATTATCATGGTGTATTGTATTAAAATATCCCATAACCAGGTCTAGTAGATCCTCATATTAATCATGCTCCCACTTAGCAAATATGTCCCCAATCAAAAGTGTATAGTATGATCTATCTTCTCTGAGCTAGGATTAATTTATAGACATGATGAATTTATGATTTCATACAAAAATCAACTCAAATAACTTTATTAGATGAATTTAACACTATTCCTTGTAATATTCCTCTAATGAAACTCACTAGAACATCACCCTATCATCAAAAATTTATCATGAATCAAGTGTAAGATATATAATAAATACATTTAACAAATGAAACCAAATCATCTAGTCAACCTTGTGAAGTTACAACACCTAAAAAATTCTATACCATTAAAATCACCCTCCATACTCAACCCACTAACAAACTCTATATAAAGTTTCTAAAGGATGATATGATCAATGATGAAATTCTCTTCTAATTCGATAACCTACCCTTATTTTATAAATGTTAGGATTAATGATATTAAAATGATGAAAATTTTGGTGGATGAAGGTTTTTGAATTAATGTCACCTTATTTTGGTTAGATATATAACTAACATATTCTAAAAAATATCTCAATAAATTAAGAATTAATTATCATTGATTTAATACAAACAACCAAAAGCCTCTTAGTTACATTTAGATTCTTCTCACTAAATGACCCTAAAAATTTATCCACCAAGATTATAGTTCTTGATATTATAATTATTATATGCACAATCTATGACGATTAATAAAACTTATCTTTTTATCTATAGAATATGATATAAAATAATGTTATAACAATAGAGCATGTGTATACTTAGACAATACATTGACGATGCTTTGGGTGGCCATATAATTAGCAGAGGTAAATACACACTCAATAACAAGTGTATAGGGTTCCAAATCCTATGCCTTAGATATGGGGTATGACTCTAAATATATCCCAAATTAAGTTGATGATGTAACAATGGTAACAAAGGGGTATCAAGGATTTAAAAATAAAACAACATGTAAGTAACTGATGAACAGGGGTAACCTAGATCTAATATAGTTGTAACATATTGAACTAATAAGAAAGTAAATGGTACAATGGTCAACTAATAGGAGGTATATAAAAACTAAGGTGATAAATGGTAAGACAAATAACCCTATAGTTATACTAAGTTAATCGATATAAGGAATACTTATGTAATGACAAACATTATGCAACTAATATAAATATAAATAAATCAAATCTATCTATTAAGTAAATAAAGGAAAGAGAATGATGATAAATATATTTACATTTAGGTTGTCTCGTTATCACTTCAATCTCCCCCTTGGATTTAGTGTAAATTTTCAAGATATGTTGTAGGATGAATACCTCAAATGGTAAGAATAATAATTAGATATCCTTAGTTAGGGAATCCAAAGACTTGGACACCTTCTCAACATGACTCATGCTATTTAGTTTAAAAGTGTCATGTCAAAAAATTAACATGATTGAAACCACATAAAAATAATCCAATATTTTTTGAGAATGTACAATGCATGTAAAACTACATTAACCATTGGATAAAAATATTTGTAGCATGAGATGCACAAACAATATAAATAAAATCACATACCCAAATGACATGTATGGCAATGCACAAGTGGTCATATGATGATTATATACCCATGTTGGCCCCACTTACTTTAATTAGAATATAAGATACCAAAAAATCTTAAAAATATCTAAGTTTACCTACCTATCCCCATAACCCTAATATATAAAAAGTATGATCCACCAAGGTGAGCTAGATTCGAAGAACCACTAGCTCAAATGAATCTATATAACTCTATGTGGTGCTCAAAATCATCTTCAAGTGATTTTGACAAGTCACATGGTTTAGTTCACACTTAAGTCATAATTACAATCTATTTTTTATTTGAGTCAAAGTAAAGGAAAATTATCAACAAAAAATCATATAGTCCCCATATGACCTCCAAAGGGGTCTAAAATATCTCAATTAATCCCCTTGAGGATGAAACACTCCATCTTAACTATCATATGAATTCAACCTTGATCACCAAATTTAGTTAAAGGTGAGGAAGCCCTATGAATACTTATGGAGGTCAATAAATGATTCAAAAAAGTCATAAGATACGAAATCAAATTTTGGAAATGAGAGACATGTTGGAGAATGACTTGTCCATAGTCACCCCTCCTCTCTTTCCTCAACCTTGGACAATTGCCATTAATGGAATTTCTAAGATTTTAGTATTTTTCCCATTTTATTTAGTTTAACATTTTTCTTCGATACATGTATACTTGTTATGATGTTATATGTACCCATATTCATGGAATGCTTCTATCTAGTTATAGGCACCTACTATTTTAGAAAAACATCTCTAAGAGCTTCAAGATTCATGATTGCCATTAATGGTTACCATCTAGGTTAAAGAAGAAAGTAACCTAAATTTTATGATTTAAGTAGTAAAACTCAATTCATGTGGAATGAGACAAAAAAATTGGGGGGGTTCACTTTTTTATCCACCCATCCTAGGGATTTTACGTGATCATAAACCTTAAAAAGGTCTAAGTTGATCTCTTGAGGATAAAAACATCATATCTAAAAAATGTATAGTTCTAGGTCCTAAAATTGATTTCATGTAGAAAAGCATGAAAAATTAAGGGCGGGGGATCCATTTTGGGTTACCTACCTCCACATTCATCTTTAGAAAACTAGGTAACCTTAAAGTCAAAAGTTTTGGTTTGTAATTAACTGCAATCACTTAGTTATGAACATAATTACCAAACATTCATTCTCTACTTACATGTAGTTTGTTTCATAATCCTGAGACTATGGATAATAAAATAAATGGAACATTATTATCTAGTATCATCCTCTTTAGCTAACATGAAAGTGAGAGACACCTCAGTTTTTTGATGTAAATTATCTAGGTATTATTTGGCTTAGGTGCCATGAGCATGGGGGAGACATAAGGAAGCATTTTACCACTTCAAATACCTCATGATAATCATTTGTCCAAGTTAATCCACTTGTATATTTAAGTAAGTTATTAATAGGATGAATGAAGTAGGTAAGGTGTGGTATGATCCTTCAAATGGCCCCTAGATTTTATAGGAATGACCTAATCCTTGACTCATAAGTCGGGGGATGTATGTCTAGAATCACATGAATTTTAGTGGGATCATTATAAATTACAAATTAGGAGATAGTGTAGCTGAGGAGTTTTCCATTGTAAATATAAACCCACTATTTTATAGGTTAAGAGTAACACTATATTTTATCAAGTGCATCAAGATGGTGTGTAACACCTTTAATTGGTCAATTCATCACCTCACTTTCCCTAGGAGATCATTGAATATATGGATCATAGACCTCTAATATTTCCCCCCTACATTTTTAATATTTAAGGGAATCATGACATTAAAAATGTGCCCCATGGTGTATTAAAGGAGGTCTTACTCTGGGCTTCATCATAAATGTGGATGTGATTTTATCATGAGAAGCCATCCATAAGAGATAACAACTCATATCTTGTTGTAGCATCAATAATGATTCCACTAGAGGGGAGAGGGAAGTCATGTTAAACACATGCTTTGTTGAATATCAAAAATATATACATATCTTGATATTTCCATTCTTATTAAGAATGGGGACAATATTAGACATCCACTTGTAATAATCTATTGTCTTGATTAATCTAACTTCCAAAAGATTTACAACTTTCTCTTTTACCATTAACATGACTTTAGGCTTGATTGGCCTAAGATTTGATCTAATTAGCTTTGCATCATGTAGGTTAACAATATTATGGACCATAACCTTAGGATTGATTCATACCATATAAGTGTAATAGAAGGTAAAAGCCTTTGAGCACTTCGTGAGTATCCATTGGTGATATTCCACTTCCCATGGTGAAAGTGAAGACCCAAGATTGCAAATTCTAGGACTCTATTTAGTCTCAATGTTATTATCAATGGTTTACTTAATGAGGTAGGTATTTCACTCCTTAAACACATCAAAGGATGGGATAAGATTAGGATATTCACCCTATATATTTAAAACATTATGCTCATCATTATAAGATAAGTAATCATTAACCTGACAATAAGAATCATAGTATTCACATCCTAGAGTTGATGTGGGATAACATGTGAGGGATAAAGTGATCCTTTGGTAGAAATATAAGAAGTCATTATAGGATTTTATAAACTTAATAATAACCTCATCATTCTAAAATACATCAAGGACTAACAAGCTATCATCTTATCCAATATGGGAAATAGTTTGGGCACTGGAGGTTTTGCATACAAGAGGTGCTATCTTGACTGAGACTATGAAATTAGAATCCAATATGTCAGTATGAGGGTCAAAGTGTAGGGATGAAACAACCATAGATTCAATAAGGTGGTTTATTTATTTAAGGACTACCTCTATAGAAAAAATTCAAAGTTTTTGGTAATATCATGTATAATGGTCTTATATATCTGAAAATGTTTAGCTTTGGTTTGATAGACTTCAAGAAATTGGTTAGAAAATAGTTATAGGTAACTTTGGATCCTTAAGTTCTAAATGCCTATATGTTTTGCAATAACCATGCCAAATAATATGGATTCATACTCAGCTCCATTATTTTTACAATCAAAGTATAGCTCAAAACCAAAAGGAAAGACCTATCTCTCAAAATAAATTAGAATAACTCTTGTCCCTACACCTAGGTGACACTTGGCCTCATCATAGTATAGGACCCACTAATCATGTGTAGAGGAAGGAATATCATATAGTAATACTTCTCAATTTTTTTATATCTCAACCATATGAATACTAGGAATATAAATTAACCACTCTTAGAGTTTTTGGTCTTGAGACTAAGAAAAGAGATGATTCTTTACCCCTAATGGTATGAATGAAAGACCTTGCAAAAAATTGAAAGGCCTAATCTTATGGTATTGATGAGGGAAGGTAAGCACTTCTAAGAACTCAAAAAGCTTACTCCTATGGTCTGAATGAAGGAAGATAATCACTTTTAGGAACTCAAAAGGATGCTTGTTAGGATTTACTTTTGGTGTGGGAAGTATGCTAGTATAGTTATGATGTATTTTTGGTGTGGGAAGTATGCAAACATAGTTATGTTATTGTTTTAGTGTGAGAGCTATGATTACATAGTTACGTAGCCTATAATACTATTGATAATACATGGGCAATTATGCATTTCCCATTATTATGTGTAGAAATGATCATAATAAATAAGTGAGTGTTTCTCTATGGGTCTCCTTCTTCACAAAGGGGAGATAAGGTCTCTCTTTAGGAGCTTATAGATACACATGAGATCCAATGTTGATATATATGGTACCTATTTTTAAGGTATAAATTTTCCCCTCAAGCAATGGTATGGCTAGAGGAGGAGGAATGGTCTAAATATATATTAGAAAACTTATAATGTGATGTGAATTATAATTAGGTGTGGGACATAGTATAATAACCAACATCTTGGGAGGAAGAAAACTTTATATATTAGTAACTATAAAAAAATGATATGGTCTTATTATTTTTTAATCAAGGAGCATGCTCTGAAGAGGCTTAGAAGTAAGAAGATTAGTAATCAAACTAAAACTTACCCCTATGTGATCAAGTGTTGGGAAATTATGATGGTATTCACATTAAAAATTTTCTTCAAGGGAAAATTATTTGTTATGTGACATTTATATCATGCACATATCATGTAGATTGGCTAACCCCTCTTTGGATTCCTAGTTCTAAGACTCAGAGAAGTTATAGGTCCCCAACCCTCATGGGTCAAATGAGAGGACAAGTGGCATATATTTCTCCAACATATTAATAATATTGGATATAGACATAGTGGAGACTATCGAAATGGTGGCTGCTTCTAGACTAGTGGTATTTTTAGCTACCACTACTTCCTTTTCCTTTGGTTTATCCTTCACTAAGGCTTGAGGAATTTCTATCAATTTATTTAGGATAACCACTTTGGGATTCATAGGCTCTGTAACATCCACCAATTGGGGGTTTTATGACCAACTTGGTAGGTAGATGATAATAAATATGCAATCCTAGTTGTTTGTGCATAATCATTTAAAGCATATCAAAAGGCTTTAGATCACCTTGGGATAAAAAAACCTTACCCAAATGGAGGAACTTGATTTTTTGAAACAAGGTTGAAAGGATGGATTTAATCATATGAATCCACGGTATTCTCAAGATCATGTTGTAATTTATATCTTTGTTAATCATATATAATTTTGTAAACATAGTCTTTAGACCTAGAGTGATAGGCACCACAAAAATTCCTATAGAGGTAGAATTGAGGCTATCATAACCTTGTAGGGTATTTTAATTTTTAGAATAGTTGGTTTCCTATTACCCAATTAATTCAATAAAGATAAGGGGACAATATTCATGGTTTCCCCACCATTAACCTTGGATCTATTTATGTAGTTATTATAGGTCCATACTTATAAAAAAAAGGCATGATCCCCCTCGTAAATTAAAAATTAAGAGGGAAACTACTAAGGTTGAATAAGTAACCAACATCCCAAGAATATTTCCCAAGTGGAAACATATCTAAATCAATGTGATTTATTTGGGCCTAAGGTGGGGGAGTCATGATAGATAAATTCCAAAATCCTAAATCATTGAGCAACATCGAATGATGGGCATGTGATTTTTTGAGCAAGTCTACAAAAAAAATATGGGATAAAGTTTTTGTAACATTTAAGGTCAAATCATAATTCCATAAATTCTTAGTAATGGTGTCAGTATCCATAATGTTTAAGGGGTGAGGAGTCATGGGTTGATATTCCCTAGTATGAGTAATTATATTTTCTTCCTATAAAACTTCCAACTCTATAACCCTTATCATTATAGTCTTACTTTAGACCCATACCTGGGGGAGACATTGGCATTGGTATTCCCAAAAGTTAAGGCCTCAACATCATTGGTGTACACTTTCATAGGCTTGTTATGATGAACCTTTTAATTCTACAAGTTACCATAAGTTTAGTTTGGGGTAGCTCACACTTGGTGGTTTGCCAAAGGGTTATAATAAATATAACTATTTTTGTATTTTGGGTAATATGATTATTATGAATGGTTTTAGGATTTACAAATTCATTTCCTAGGAACATGCATATGAAAGTTTACCTCTTATCATCAGGGAACCTTTGGATGAACTTATTATACTCATTGTACTTTCAAGTATCATGATCAATACATTAATGGAAGAGATAGTGGACATTGGGATAATATTCCCTAGGCATCTAATTTAGTCCTTGTTTATCAAACCCTTGTTGATTATTCCTTGGATAGTAGGGTTAGTTCTAGAGTAATGGAAAATACTCAACACAATGAAACTAGTTCTAACTTTGGTCTTGATATTTCATGTTGTTAGAGGTTGATCTAAGTTAACGACATAAAGTAAAGGTGGAAATTTTTAGTTACTAACACCCATAATTTTATCTGGGTTGGTGTTATTCATGGGCAAAGACTGATTATTATTAATCGTGTTTGGGTTTTTATCTTGGTTGGTTATGCCATTAATGGTGGCATTCCTATTTTGGTTAAGGATTTTGGGGCCTTAATTATTAATAGTGTTTTGGATCAAATTTTTAAATCCCTCATTATTTTATATTTGAGTGATAATTTAAATATTATACCCCTAGTTTTGATGACCACTATCAATGACCACCTGATCAATCTATAAGGCAATTTTTAGGGCTTCTTCATAAGACCAGTAGGGAAAATTTTGGATGTCTTATCTGGTATACTTATTAAGGGAGTAAAGATAAAGTTTAAATAATTAATTTTTTTACATGTGAGGTATGATATTAGATGAATATACAACATAACTCCATATTTTCATGAAATGGGTAGTCAATTCATTGTGTTCTTGTTTGATATGAAGGAATTCCTAAATGCTAGTCTTGAGAAGCTTTTTCATGTCAAAGCCTTAACAAAATCAACCTTAAATTGTATAAAGGAGTGAATAGACCCCTAAAGGAGGTGGTAATACTAGTAAAGAGTGAAAAATTGTAGTGTTTTAGGTAAAATATTATCAACAACCCCATACCAAGGTAAGATCTCCCTAACAACCATGGTGTAAGCCTTGACATGTGCATTGGGGTCTGATGTAGGTACATCAACTTAAGAGACTCCATATTATTAATATTGATAAATTATAGATATATTGAGGTTTTTAAGGTATATTTAGGTTATTATGGATGTGTAAAAATCATAAGGTTTCAAAATCTTGCTCTTTAGAGCATCATAATCATTTTTCTGCCAAACTTGATATTTTGAAAATTTGAATCTTTGGGAGAAATTTAAAAGGATGGTATTATTTTTATGGAGAAAATTAGGTTTAATGTAATGTTATATAGTGTATTTTAATGGTTTAAATAATAACAAACATGTCAAACTAAATTTATTCCAAGATAAATGTCATGTTAATGCCTATGTTTGGAAGGAGTTTGTGCATTGGAGAAAGAAGTGGAAGTGGATGATATTAAAATAAAATGTGATAAAATGAATATATAAATTCAATTAGGTGAGTTATTAATAGATAATAATTATAAAAAAATTATAACTCCAAGAAGTCAATAAGGGTTAAGGCACAAGATCAGGAAAACATAGAGTTTTTTGTGTAAATTATTGTAACGATTTGGCTTCAAATTAATAGAGATAAAATTATTGTGATATTTTGATTAATTAAATATATTATTTAATATATAGTTTAATGTCATTAATTTATTTTTAATCCTATTATGTATTGGTTTGGGTGTTCAAGTGGGTTGCAGGTCTAAAAATCTAAGACTATGTGTTAACAATTAAAGAAAGTAAAGGAACATGGTCTATTTTCAATCTTTTTAAGGTTTTTAAAGAACCAAAATTGATTTTAAAAGTAATGTGGATGTGTTTAGGTAAAATAAAATAAAATTAAAGTTTAATTTTTCCTCAAATATTTACTTTTGGCCTCTTATAGGAAAGTAGTGTTTTTGAGGTACTAAAAACCTCTTAACTTGTAAATGAACCATTAAAAATTGATAAAAAATGGTGGATAGGTAGAAGAGGATGTTTTTGAATGTTTTAAGGATATTTTTTGGTTTTATGAAAATTTTATCTTAATATATTTACAAAACCTAGACTATAGACCTAAAGACAAGGCATAAAAACCCTCTATTTACAACACTAAACCCTCTTATCTCTAAAACTAATTAGCCAAATTTGATGAAAATTTATAAGAATGTGTGTCAGGATGTATGTGAGGATTTTAGAGTGGTTTCAATTTTTTTAAATGAATATAGTAAAAAATATTAAATAAACTCAAAAGAATGGTATTATTTTTATGGGGTCAACTAGGTTTAAGATAATTTTATATAGTGTGTTTTATTGTTTAACTAATAATAAACATGTCAAACTAAAGTTAGTCCAAGATAAATGTCATGTTAATGCCTATGTTTGGAAGGATTTTGTAGATTGGAGAAATAAGTGGAAGTGGATGATATTAAAATAAAATGTGATAAAATGAAAATATAAATTAAATTAGGTGAGTTATTAAGAGATAATAATTATAAAAAAATGATAACTCCAAGAAGTCAATAAGGGTTAAGACACAAGATTAGGAAAACATAGAGTTGTAAAGTTTTGTGTAAAATGTTGTAACAGTTTGGCTTCAAATTAATAGAAATAAAATGATTGTGATATTTTGATTAATTAAATATATTATTTAATTTTATTCATTGATTTTTAATCTTATTGTGTATTGGTTTGGGTGTTCGAGTGGGTTGCAGGTTTAAAATCTAAGACTGTGTGTTGATAGTTAAAAAAAGTAAAGGAACATGGTCTATTTTCAATCTTTTAAAGAACAAAAATTGATTTAAAAAGTAAGGTGGATCTGTTTAGGTAAAAAAAATATATTTAAAGTTTATGTTTTCCTCAAATCTCTATTTTCAGCCTCCTATAAGAAAATAGTGTTTTTGAGGTACTAAAAACCTCTTAACTTGTAAATGAATCATTAAAAATTGATAAAAATTTGGTGGATAGGTAGAAGAGGATGCTTTTGAATGTTTTAAGGATATTTTTTGGTTTTATGACATTTTTATCTCAATATATTTACAAAGCCTAAACTACAAAATGAAATACAAGACCTAAACCCCCCTATTTACAACACTAAAACCTCATATCTCTAAAACTAATTAGCCAAATTTGATGAAAATTTATAGGAATGTGTGTGAGGATTCTATAGTGGTTTCATATATTTTAAATGAATATAGGAAAAAATTTCAAACAAAATCAAAAGGATATTATTTTTATGGGGTAAATTAAGTTTAAGGGAATGTTATATGGTGTGTTTTATGGTTTAACTAATAATAAATCTGTCAAACTAAAGTTAGTCCAATGTAAATGTCATGTTAATGCCTATGTTTGGAAGGAGTTTGTACATTGGAGAAAGAAGTGGAAGTGGATGATATTAAAATAAAATGTGATAAAATGAATATATAAATTCAATTAGGTGAGTTATTGATAGATAATAATTGTAAAAAAATGATAACTCCAAGAAGTCAATAAGGGTTAAGGCACAAGATCAGGAAAACATAGAGTTGTAAAGTTTTGTGTAAATTGTTGTAACGATTTGGCTTCAAATTAATAGAGATAAAATTATTGTGATATTTTTATTAATTAAATATATTATTTAATATATAATTTTATGTTATTAATTGATTTTTAATCCTATTATGTATTGGTTTGGGTGTTCAAGTGGGTTGCAGGTCTCAAAATCTAAGATTGTGTGTTAACAATTAAAGAAAGTAAAGGAACATGGTCTATTTTCATCTTTGTAAGGTTTTTAAAGAACAAAAATTGATTTTAAAAGTAATTTGGATGTGTTTAGGTAAAAAAAAATATTTAAATTTTAAATTTTCCTCAAATCTTTGCTTTTGGCCTCCTATAGGAAAGTAGTGTTTTTGAGGTACTAAAAACCTCTTAACTTGTAAATGAACCATTAAAAATTGATAAAAAATTGTGGATAGGTAGAAGAGGATGTTTTTGAATGTTTTAAGGATATTTTTTAGTTTTATGACATTTTAATCTTAATATATTTACAAAACCTAGACTACATACCTAAAGACAAGGCCTAAAACCCCCTATTTACAACACTAAACCCTCTTATCTCTAAAACTAATTAGCCAAATTTGATGAAAATTTATAGGAATGTGTGTTAGGATGTATGTGCTGATTTTAGAGTGGTTTCAATTTTTTTAAATGAATATAGTAAAAAATAATAAATAAACTCAAAAGAATATAATTATTTGTATGGGGTCAACTAGGTTTAAGATAATGGTATATAATATGTTTTATGGTTTAACTAATAATAAACATGTCAAACTAAAGTTAGTCCAAGATAAATGTCATGTTAATGCCTATGTTTGGAAGGAGTTTGTACATTGGAGAAACAAGTGGAAGTGGATGATATTAAAATAAAATGTGATAAAATGAATAAATAAATTCAATTAAGTGAGTTATTAAGAGATAATAATTATAAAAAAATGATAACTCCAAGAAGTCAATAAGGGTTAAGACACAAGATTAGGAAAACATAGAGTTTTAAAGTTTTGTGTAAAATGTTATAACGATTTGGTTTCAAATTAATAGAAATAAAATTATTGTGATATTTTGATTAATTAAATATATTATTTAATATATAATATAATGCTATTCATTGATTTTTAATCCTATTATGTATTGGTTTGGGTGTTCAAGTGGGTTGCAGGTCTCAAAATCTAAGACTGTGTGTTGACAGTTAAAAAAAGTAAAGGAACATGGTCTATTTTCAATCTTTTAAAGGTTTTTAAAGAACAAAAATTGATTTAAAAAGTAAGGTGGATCTATTTAGGTAAAAAAAATATATTTAAAGTTTAAGTTTACTTCAAATCTTTGTTTTCGGCCTCCTATAAGAAAGTAGTGTTTTTGAGGTACTAAAAACCTCTTAACTTGTAAATGAACCATTAAAAATTGATAAAAATTGGTGGATAGGTATAAGAGGATGTTTTTTAATGTTTTAAGGATATTTTTTAGTTTTATGACATTTATATCTTAATATAGTTACAAAACCTAGAATACAAACCTCAAGACAAGGCCTAAACCCCCTATTTACAACACTAAAACCTCATATCTCTAAAACTAATTAGCCAAATTTGATGAAAATTTATAGGATTGTGTGTTAGGATGTATGTAAGGATTCTAGAGTGGTTTCAGATTTTTTAAATGAATATAGGGAAAAAAAAAAAGAAAAAAGGATGGTATTATTTGTATGGGGTCAATTAGGTTTAAGGGAATGTTATATGGTGTGTTTTATGGTTTAACTAATAATAAACATGTCAAACTAAAGTTAGTCCAAGATAAATGTCATGTTAATGCCTATGTTTGGAACGAATTTATACGTTGGAGAAAGAAGTGGAAGTGGATGACATTAAAATAAAATGTGATAAAATTAATATATAAATTCAAGTAGGTAAGTTATTAAGAGATAATAATTATAAAAAAATGATAACTCCAAGAAGTCAATAAGGGTTAAGACATAGATCAGGAAAACATAGAGTTGTAAAGTTTTGTGTAAATTGTTTTAATGGTTTGGCTTCAAATTAATACAAATAAAATTATTGTGATATTTTGACTAATTAAATATATTATTTAATATATAATTTAATGTTATTAATTGATTTTTAATCCTATTATGTATTCTCTTGGGTGTTGAAGTGGGTTACTGGTCTAAAAATCTAAGACTGTGTTGACAGTTAAATAAAGTAAAGGAACATGGTCTATTTTCAAACTTTTTAAGGCTTTTAAAGAACCAAAATTGATTTGAAAAGTAAGGTGGATGTGTTTAGGTAAATAAAAAATATATTTAAAGTTTAAGTTTTCCTCAAATATTTGCTTTCGGCCTCCTATAAGAAAGTAGTGTTTTTGAGGTACTAAAAACCTCTTAACTTGTAACGAACCATTAAAATTTGATAAAAATTGGTGGATAGGTAGAAGAGGATGTTTTTAAATGTTTATGGAATATTTTTTGGTTTTATGCCATTTTTATCTCAATATATTTACAAAACTTAGACTACAGACCTAAAGACAAGGCCTAAAACCCCCTAATTACAACACTAAAACCTCATATCTCTAAAACCAATTAGCCAAATTTGATGAAAATTTATAAGAATGTGTGTTAGGATGTATGTGAGGATTTTAGAGTGGTTTCAGATTTTATTAAATGAATATAGGAAAAAATATTAAACAAAATCAAAAGGATGGTATTATTTTTATGGGGTCAATTAGGTTTAAGGTAATGTTATATAGTGTGTTTTATGGTTTAACTAATAATAAAAATTTCAAACTAAAGTTAGTCCAAGATAAATGTCATGTTAATGCCTATGTTTGGAAGGAGTTTGTACATTAGAGAAAGAAGTGGAAGTGATGATATTAAAATAAAATGTGATAAAATAAATATATAAATTCAATTAGATGAGTTATTAAGAGATACTAATTATGAAAAAATGACAAATTCAAGAAGTCAATAAGGGTTAAGAGACAAGATTAGGAAAACATAGAGTTGCAAAGTTTTGTGTAAACTGTTGTAATGGTTTGGCTTCAAATTAATAGAAATAACATTATTGTGATATTTTGATTAATTAAATATATTATTTAATATATAACTTAATGTTATTCATTGATTTTTAATCCTATTATATATTGGTTTGGGTATTCAAGTGGGTTGTAGATCTGAAAATCTAAGAGTATGTGTTGACAGTTAAAGAAAGTAAAGGAATATGGTCTATTTTCAATCTTTTAAAGGTTTTTAAAGAGCTAAAATTGATTTAAAAAGTAAGGTGGACATGTTTAGGTAAACAAAATTATATATTTAAAGTTTAAGTTTTCCTCAAATCTTTATTTTTGGCCTCCTATATGAAAGTAGTGTTTTTGAGGTACTAAAAACCTCTTAACTTATAAATGAACCATTAAAATTTGATAAAAATTGGTTGATAGGTAGAATAGGATGTTTTAAAATGTTTTAAGGATATTTTTTGGTTTGATGACATTTTTATCTCAATATATTTACAAAAATTAGACTACAGACCTAAAGAAAAGGCCTAAAACCCCCTATTTACAACACTAAAACCTCTTATCTCTAAAACTAATTAGCCAAATTTGATGAAAATTTATAATAATGTGTGTTAGGATGTATGTGAGGATTTTAGAGTGGTTTCATATTTTTTAAATGAATACAGGAAAAAATATCAAACAAAATAAAAAGGATGGTATTGTTTGTATGGGTTCAATTAGGTTTAAGGGAATTTTATATAGTGTGTTTTATGGTTTAACTAATAATAAACTTGTCAAACTAAAGTTAGTCCAAGAATAAATGTCATGTTAATGCCTATGTTTGGAAGGAGTTTGTACGTTGGAGAAAGAAGTGGAAGTGGATGATAATAAAATAAAATGTGCTAAAATGAATATATAAATTCAATTATGTGAGTTATTAAGAGATAATAATTATAAAAAAATTATAACTCCAAGAAGTCAATAAGGGTTAAGGCACAAGATCAGGTAAACATAGAGTTGTAAAGTTTTGTGTAAATTATTGTAACGGTTTGGATTCAAATTAACAGAGATAAAATTATTGTTATATTTTGATTAATTAAGTATATTATTTAATATATAATTTAATGTTATTAATTTATTTTTAATCCTATTATGTATTGGTTTGGGTGTTCAAGTGGGTTGCAGGTCTACAAATCTAAGACTGTGTGTTAACAATTAAAGAAAGTAAAGGAACATGGTCCATTTTCAATATTTTTAAGGATTTTAAAGAACCAAAATTAACTTAAAAATTAAGTTTGACATGTTTAGGTAAACAAAAAAATATATTTAAAGTTTAATTTTTCCTTAAATATTTGCTTTCGGCCTCCTATAGGAAAGTAGTTGTTTTAAGGTACTAAAAACCTCTTAACTTGTAAATGAACCATTAAAATTTGATAAAAACTAGTGGATAGGTAGAAGAGGATGTTTTGAATGGTTTAAGGATATTTTTTTGTTTTATGACATTTTTATCTCAATAAATTTATAAAAATTAGACTACAAACCTAAAGACAAGGCATAAAACCCCCTATTTACAACACTAAAACCTCATATCTCTAAAACTAATTAGCCAAATTTGATGAAAATTTATAAGAATGTGTGTTAGGATGTATGTGAGGATTTTAGAGTAGTTTCAGATTTTTTAAATTAATATAGGAAAAAATATCAAACAAACTCAGTCAATAAGTCTACAAATAGGCCTAGAAAAGCCATGTTTTCAATTTTCTGGAAATAACAAGTAAAAATAAGGGTTTTAGATTGTATTTTGAATTAGATTACAATAAAAAGGATATAATAATATATTTTAATTAACAAGTGCCTAATTTGAAACATATTTTAAATTTAATAAGGTAATTGGCCTAATAAATAAGACTATAAGGCTATTAAAGAAGGACGAACTTGTGAAAACCCCTATTTTCATCAAATTGATATTAGAGATAGAGAAAAAGTTTTGTGTTTTAATCAAGATATCCATTCCCTTTAAAATTGGGAAGGTATATTAGGGATGAGAGAGAATAAATACTCTTATATTAAGATTAAAGGGCTCCTTAATATACTCAACATAAGTCCCCATGTTGTTGAAGTTAGTTTTTGACATGGCCAAACTAGACTAAAAAGGTGGGATCACATAGGGTTTACTTGGATAACCACTAGGAGGAATGGAAGAGGATTTATAGGGTGAAGTGGAATAAGCCAAAAAATAGCTATCTAGTTAAGTATATTTAGAGAACATATGTAAATAGGGAGTAATTATTTAGAAGTAAAAAGGTTGGTGATTGGCTAAGGAGGGGTGTATGTGCTTTTAACATATCCCAAAGTAACACAAAGTGACACATGGATAGTATACATAGGAGGATTATATGTGGGAGGCACATAAATTTATGAGGTAAAGGGTGGTGGGTTATTGGTCACCACATCAATTTAAAAAGGTGGAACTTAGGTAAATACACCTCCCATCAAGGTTTAGGTAGGAACTTGGTAGGTTGTAAGAATTATGGAAGTGTCTAGGTTAGGGAATATTTAAGGATGTCCTTAAGGGGTTCATTAGAGGCATACATTGGTGGGGGTGTATGCTCTTGTTATAGTGGGAGTGTGTAAGGTGGTTGTTGTAATGGTTGATGATCCATTGTTTGGATGGAAAAAAAGGATTTAACTTGGGTATGAGGATTTAGGTTCACTCCTTAGTTTATATATGGTTGGTTATTCTTTAAATCATGAATGTGACCCATCAAGGTATTGATGAGTTCATTTAGTCTATTGGTGGTTATAGGTCTAGGAGTTTCATGTATATGATAGGTATAGATTGATTAGTGTGAAAATAATATTTTGGATGAAGATACTTAAGATCAATGGTTAAGGTTTGTACTAGTGGGTTAGAGGTATTTTTATTCCCTCTAAAGGGATGTGTAACCACTTGCATATGATTAACCTCATCTTCCAAATAGCAGATCCTTCCTAAGTAGTGGTCATAATTAGCAGAGATTTTCACACTTGGGTTATCTATGATAATTTATATTCTAGTATCCATATGAGGAGTGGTTTTACTCCATATAATGAGGGTCATAAATTTATATTTAGGATGATTTATAGTGGTTTTAAATACATCCCATACCTCAAAAATAAGGATTGTGGTCTTGGTTTGAGTATTTTGGTGATAATAATCATATGATTGATAATATACATTGGTGTATAAATTAGGGTTGTTCTAACTTATGAATGAAGTCTAAATAGAGTTAAGTTAGATCCTTCTATATCCCTCCAAGCCAAATGATCTACCTAGGTTCTATCTAAACATATTCTGGGGGTATATGGATACCCATAAAATAAATGGAAGGATAGGAGAATAAGGATAAATAAGAAAATAATAAGAATAAAAAAGGGGAAAATTTAAAATATGTAAGTATTTCATGTCATGTTCACTAGTTTTTATGCACATGAATAACACATGCTAAACTATGCATTTAACTTACTGAGGTCAGGCTGAGACAACTGACATAATGGATGGGTGATGGGTAGAACTATAGATTGGGATTATTTTTGGGTAGAATGGGATTTGAAATGATGATAATAAATGGGTTATCATTATGAAACAAAAAACCTATATAATATCACATTTATCATTAGGAGTATCTATTTGAGTGGAGACATAACTCCAAGGTAATTTAGTGTTTGAAATAATGAGGCAAAGTTCCTTATCAATATTAGGACCAATGAAATGGGGATGATCAAATTGAATTACATGAGAGATGAGATAAAATCTATTAGGTTTACTATGCCCTATCAATGTCATACATGACTTTGATTGATATATGATGAGTCTAGAACCAAGGAGAAGAAAAGGGGTGAGGTTGAGGATCTAGGCTTAAATCATGTTGTATTGATGACCTTAATTTTAGGGGAGGATGATGATTAGTGGATCATAAATTTTATCTTGATCATATAGGGAACTAAGAGTGTTGATGATGAGATGGGGAATAGGTGTAGTATGGAAAACCTCAATTTTGATCTTGACACTAATATCTAATTGTATATTGATTATAGGACTAGGTTCTTTGACCCTAGGGAAAATATCTTCTCTGACAAGACTAGGTGTCTTATAAAGTGTATTTTAAAGGAAAAAAGGCAAGGTATAAGTACATGAGATTATTTTGAAAATTATTATTGTATTGTTTAATCAAGGTTTTAGGATGATTTTGCTTTGGATTGACAAGGCTTTGGAAATATGGATATTTTTGGGAATATTTGACTAAAATGAAATCTAGTTACTTGCTAAAAATAAATAACCAAAAGTAAAAAATTATAATTAAATAAAATTAAAATGAAACAATGCTTATTTTTGGTATTTTAAATTTACTTTTCAATGCATGCAAGACAAGGAAGCAAAATCTATTATAATAATGCAAGTACTGATTTTACTTTTCTTAGATGCAAGCTAAATGAATTTATCTTTGTGCTTTTATGAATGATATTTGGATGGATATAATATGAAAAATATGTTTTTAATAATCATTAAATTAACACAAAATAATATTTCTAGACTAACATAACTAATGTGTCTCGACCTAGTGTTTATATGATTTTCATGTGTTTACGTGACTATTGGTAAAGTCTTAAAAATTAATCACATTCAGGCCCTACCTTTATTATTGAATATTATGATAGGTGGTAGAATTATGTTACTTATATCCCTTCAAACTTTAAAAAATATTCTAAGTTTCTAAGGTTCTTGAGCTTTGAAACCTTGACATATAACATTACTACATTAGTCAGAACTTACTAAAGTTTGATAAAAGCTATATAATTTATCGATAGTCAAGCCACCATAGGACATCCACATGGTAAAAATATGTTTAGACAAAAAAAACTCACTTAAAATAAAATTCTAAATATTTAAAACTTTTGATCCCTAAGAACATGCCATGCAACATAATTTTGTGAACCTAGATCCATATAAGTATAGAACAAAGTTAATCATCTAATGGTCTCAAGGTTTTTAGGTTTTGAGAGCTTAACAAGTGGCATAATTTCATTATCCCAAAACTCAAAAAATACTAAACATGAGAGCTTAACAAGTGGCATAGTTTCATTATCCCAAAACTTAAAAAATACTAAACAAAGTCTAATAGCCCTAATGCTTCTTAGTCTAATGGTCTTGAGGTTTTAAGCTCCAAAAGTTTGATAGTTGGCACAATTTTATTAACCCAAAACCATGGAAGTCCAAAAAAAAGTTAATAGCTTAATGGTTTCATGGCTCTAAGTCTTTGAGTGTTTGTCATGCTGAGATCATGCCACATCAAAATATCACATTACCTAAAGCCTTACCAAGGATGTACATAATTCAAAGGTTCAAACAACTAAGGTCTAAGGATATAAGTTACCATAATATTGATACTTATCCACGTGGATTAATTCTATTAAATCAGAACCATGGAACATATAAAGCAAGATCATAAGTCTAAATACCTAGGTAAGTAGAATACAATAAGTGTCATAATCTAAGAGATGCAGGGCTAAAGTATAAATAAATAAGTTTGAAAATAAAAAGAATTGGTAAGTGATAAATTTACACCTATCTTGAAGAAGTGATTGGACATATAAATTTAACAAAAATTTGCCATAGGGAAAACACAAACTTGCCAAAGTTGACTAACACATTTAAATTTAAAACAAGAAAAAAATTAAAATATGTTATTCACATTGAAGTCACATGAATTATGCATTCGAGGCGAAGACTTTGGGAAATATATAAAAACTTTAAGTAAAGATTTACCATTAATCTCCAAGTGAACATTAAAATTTTGAGCTCTCAAGTAACCAAAATATCTAGTTTTATCAATGAGTTTGCAAAGAGAGTTTAGATAGTTTTACAAAGGAATTACATAGTTTGAATCACTAAATTATCTAAAAGTACCATTCATCCAGGCTCATTATATATACTCCATTAATGAACACACTAAGTATACTAACATAATTTTCAATAAGATTGATTTGGATTTTAAGTTCATATACTATTTGGCCATCTATAATGAAGAGGAATTTGTAGCTTCATACTCTTCATAGGACTGACTCTCTCAAGAGGATAAATATTACATTGATTACTTGCTACCAATCAAGACCATGGGAATTCATCAAGTGGTGGTAAAAATTGAGGTAATGCCTTGTATTGATTTAATCCATTACTTTTTCTTAAATGACACTTGTTCGAGGGACTATTTACACCTTAGGAAAGGGAATAATGTAATTGCATATATTTTGAGAAGGGTATTTGAGAGATACCTTAGGATATTAGTACTCAAGGTTGCTTATAATAAAGTCTCAACCCATGTAAGGCTTGAGAACAATATTTTAGAAGGAAAATTGAAGTAGTGTCTAGTGAAAGGCCAATGAATAAACCCAAAGGGAACCATTTATTCAAACAATATCAAAAAAATTAGGCCTAAAATTAGAATAGCCATGGCCCCTTTGAACATATCATATGGATTTACTAGAATTAATTATGTGTAGTTAGAATAGGTCCCATTTCTAGAGATTCTCCTCACTTTTGATAAAATAGTGGCCCTAGGAGAGATAATCAGTGTTAAACTGAAGGCCTAGATGTATAAACATGAGCAAAGGATAGTTGGTGAAAATTTATGTATGATGTCATACCTATTTGATGAAGTCCTTAGGATAATCCATAGATTACATGGAGAATTATGGCATCCATCAATAAAATATGTTGATAATAGAATATTTGAGGACTATTATTCTATGTTTATCTATAGATATAAGAATGAAATAATAAGGATTTATGAGGAAATATATCCTTAGGTTTATCAAGTAATTTATGACACTCATATGCCTAGAATATATGAGAACTTAAAAATAAGTATATGCAAAATGGGGGATTATTGTTACTATCCAAATTGTACCATAATTTTAATTAGAGGAACAAGGGCATCCCCTCTATTTTTACCATACCATGTTCTAGAAAAGATTTTAGAGAAAAAGGTGGCCCATTAACTATAAAATAGTATAGATGAATAACTTGGCCTTCAACATTAGGCCTATTACTATAATACCCCTATGAGCATAGGATAACTTTAATTTGTGGTGAGGGAACATTTCAACAAAGCTAAGAAAATTAGATCCCATTATAATTTAAAGGTGGCCTAATTCAAGGAATGAAAACCTAAAGGAATATTCAAGAACTATTTACAATATCTTAAGGATAATAAAGGGGTGACCATTACTTATGGTTACCAAGACTATGAGCATGATGTTATCTTCATGAGTGCATTAGATGATTCAAAGGCATAAATATATATAAAGAATAAAAAATATTCATTATAGTCACATAGAAATTTAATATGACCTAGAAATTACTAGTGAATATGGAAATGAAATGGTAAACATGAAAAACAAGCTTAGAGCCATTAGTGGCACCCAACACAATTGTATGACCCAAAAAGACAACATGACTAGCCTATCTCTCCTACATGAGAATAAACTAATTTATAAGAGGGAGAGCTCAATAGTAAAAGGTAGGAGAACCTCCAAATAAAAAAGGAAATTATTAGATATCTCTCCAATTCCCATATGGAGTTCACACATCTAGCTACTACCACCATTTTGGGCATAACTATTACAGTTGATAAGAATATACGTCCCTAGGACATGCAAAAGAGCACATTATCTATGGCACCTCTCATCCCATTTATAATACCTATATAGGTGAGCCTCCCAAAGTTTTTACAAACTTCATTATCATCTTTCCCATTTACTCCTCCATCCCCTTAATTGGGCCCATATCCATTAATTATTCCCTCCACCACTGTTGTTCCACTCTCCATTCCTTCACCACCATTTATAGTGGTAGTTCCTACTTTTATGGTCCTATAATTTATTTTATCATCCCCTTTACCTACCATTTCCCCCATAGTCACCAAAGGAAGTCTAAAGTTCTTTTAGACTCTCAAAATTTTAGAAAATAGAGGAAAGACCATCATTAGGTCTTGTTTCTCTAGAAGAATCCATCGATGAGGAAGAATTAGAGGAAAATGAACATGGACATATAATATCCTTAGTATAATATAATATTGATGGGGAGGAAGGAAATGTATAAATAATGATGGGACCAAAACCAAGGTCAAGTGACGAGGGATCCCTACATGAAGCAATTAAGGAAGAAAAATTAGAAAAGGCCCAAGCAATGAGCCTAGGAAGTTTAAAAGAAGAAGGAAATGCAACTAGAGCATTAAGCCAATAGATACTCACTGAGGAAGGAAAAAAACATCAATAATGTAGTTTGTTATATTGCTTCTTCTATTACTATTATATATACTTTGGTTACATATTTTCTTATGGCTATTCGAAAGCCTCCACTTTATAGTTCAATTGATTCTTATATTATTTAAACATCCACACCAATAATGACTCCAAAGAAAAGAGTCTATTTTGAAAATTTGGTTTTGATTTATATTTTTAATCCTAAAGGTCCACTAGTTCCCCCTTCATCTTTAGCTCAATTAGAGCTACCATTGAAACAATACACACTGATGTAGTCATCCACCATGATAATTATGAAAACTCTAGGTTAGACCAAATATATGGCTAAAGTCACCATATAGAGGGAAGCCTCACCATGGAAAAGAAATGTTTATCTACCTATCCAATTCCTAATTCAAATAAATGCTTCATTAGCACCTCTAGTAATAACTCCCCCTCCAATGATCTCTCCATATTCTACATTTGAAGACCCAAGTTCACCACAAGAAGAAGGAAAAGTTATTGTTTACTAATGGGTTAAAGAGATGATGCAAGGCTGAAGGGATACAACACAAAATTTGGTTATTATAGAATTAACTATAGTCTCCACCTAGTTTGATAAATAGAGAGTGTCCATTTAGATAGTGAAGAAAATGAAGGTGGTGAGCATAAATAATTGGAATGAGATAGAGTTTTAACAAATGGAAAAACTATTTCCCTTGGCCAAATAGGCTAAAAAGAATCCAACTAACCAAATAGAGTAAATAGAGGATTTTTGTGATTTTGTGGATTCAACTAGATAAGTAATTAAATAAATGTAAAAGAGTAAGGAGAATTAAAAATAGAAGTTACTTCAAAGATAAATTATTCATGCCTCTTAAGAAATTGTATATAATGTACAAAGTGCAACCACTAGGCTATATAATATTTTGAATAACATTCAAGTTTCTAGAGGAGAGAGCCAATCTGATGGAATAAAGGTTCTTAAAATTTGGCATTAGATAAAATAATATGAGAAAATCCTTACCTTTTTGGTTCAATTTCAATAAGTAGTACATTTAATCATTTTAACCTAATGTCTAGTAAAGATACTACATGGGCATTTAGTTATGTAATTAAAAAAAAGGATGGCACCCCTAACTAACATACACAAGTGAAGGATTTGATGGGACATTTTAGAATCCATGAAAATAAGGCCTTATAAAATTTTAAATATATGAGGGTCACTAATGTGATTACCTCTATTATATAATCAGTTAACACCCTCAATTTTTATAAATACAAAGTGACAAAGGATGAATCCCTTTGAGCTTAATTTAATAAATCAAAAGTATAGCACACAAGGTTGATGGTTGAATCTATCAAAATATTTAAGCTTGCCTTGCTCAATTTTGATATTATTAAGAAAGAGTTTGATAAAAACATGCATTATTTAAAAAATTAATAGCTATAGAGGGAGCATCAGGGTCAACACCAAGCTTTTATGAAACTAAAAGTGTGTCCACATCATCTCAAGGTCCCCAATTTTATATATATGTAGTCATACATATTGCAAAAGGGCTAGTTTTGACTCCCTAGGTGACTACAACATCTATTTCAATTCTCACATTTGTCACACAGTTATTTTATTCTACTAGTGATGCTACATCAACACCAATCTAAATATAAATATGTATTTTCATGATTTAGTTAAGTTATAAATGGTGTTTCCTAATTTATTTGGCATATATATTGTATTTTAGTTGAGGGATTCTAATATGGGTAAACACTTTTGTACACACATGCTCTACATGATTTTGACACATATTTATTTTTTTGGAGATGCAAATTTAGACTTTTATTGGAGGATGAGGCAACCCCTCCCCAAGACTATATATTTTTATCCTCTTTATACCAAATGGAGGAGAATTTTTTCTATTAAGATCAATAATAAATTCTATGGATTTTTTTACAATTGGTCTTTATGTATTATAAATTTGATTCTTCTCCAAACTTGTGAATCTTGTAAGAAATTATGTCATTATGGTATCTTAATCTCTTGAGTATGATTGATTTTTATTTTAAATATAGTTATTCATATTGTGTTATTACTAGTTTTAATATTTTTATGTATCAATCCTAATCTCCCTTTGTAGATGTGTAATTATAATCTCAATTTGAAAATAACCTTAGATTATTTATGATAAAGTTTATTGTATTATTTTTTCCTTGGAATATTACTTCTATTTGATTATTGGTATGTTTACAATAGCTTGCAGTAGACATTGGTTCTTGATTTCTTATCCAACTCTAACAACCTCACTGGGGTCAACCAAGAGTACATGATTTTTTAAAAACACATATACCAAAAATAGAATACACCATGAGAATATATAGAGACCACATGAAATACTCAAGCGTGATAATAGAAAACAAGTAAATTACATCATATATCACTAATCCCTAATATCATGAGAGCACATCAAAATACAAATTTAAAAAGTAATTATATTAACTCAACCATGACTGAAATAAGTTTATAGCCACTAATGTCAAAGTATAATAATAAGTAATTAAAATTCTTCATAAAAATATTCAATAATAAGTACAATTCAGTACAATGTACATATAAGATACATGGCTTTACCAGAGCATAGTTCCTGAACTCAAGTTTCTGTGGCAATCTCAAGTGTCATCCCGATAAGTAGTACTACTATGGGAAGGGAGAGCATACTTTGAGAGATTTTACACACCAAACATAGAACAATGATCTCATGCACTAATCCCATCAATAAATGGCCCTCCCTTCATAGATTAATAGATAGTTATGACATGAGAATCCAAAAAGACAAGCAAGTATCCATGTGTTGTATGATTTCTAAAATTAAACATGCAATATATCAGAGAAAACTTGTTCTATTACAAGATATTGTATTATAATTTAAATAATACTCATGAAATTATAATGTCTCACTAAACATACTTTACATAAAGTTTTAAAAATAATAAATAATAATGCTCTATAAATTAATAAATTTCATACACATGACTTGATTGGATTGCCTTCATATGTCATCGTGATGCTAGTAAGCTAGTGAAGTCCATCTCACTCCTTAATCAGTATCAACAATGTAGATTGGTAAAATACAATTAAACCAAATGATTCATTTAATTTACATTATACTAGCAAACACATCATATAACATGCTAAACATACGAGTAATCAAAGCATACATTTATTCTATCAAACGTGTGAATGAATCTTACATTATTTTCTATCCCGTACTAGAAATAATGACTAAAATTTATACCACCATAGGTAAATATACATTTAACTAAAATTTTTCACTACCATAATTAGTTTTCAAACATTCTACACCCTATGATAACCCATATTACCATAGTCTAGTATTCTAAGACAACTACTAATTTTCTAAAATCAATCAAATAAAGTAGTCTTAAATATATGGAAATGTAAGATTATATTTAAGTAACTAGACAAAATAAAACAAGTCATATTTCTGACATAATATAATAATATAATAACTTAGCATACAATACACTCTCAAGGTTGTATACATTCATACACAAGGTTCTACTATAGTTATATACTATTCATAGTAAAAATTGACACACATACATTTAATTAGTCAAATGTATATGTGAGTTTAGACATAACAATTATAATATGTACCATTTAGGTATAACATACATTTATACTATAGTAATCTATGATATCCTATACTATCATAGTTCATAACTACATAAAAACACATAACTAACTTATGATTTTAAGATTTGAAATAATTATATATATAATAAAAACCAAGAAAGTACGAGATTATAACATATTGGTATATCTTAAGTTAAATTATATACTAACATTCAAAGTAATATAATTTATAAACACACATCATGATGCACCATTATATGCTAGATACAACCAAGAATTTATACATATTAACACTCTCATAACATGTACTTCACATAAGTATTCAATAATAAATGTATATAAATAACAACTAATAAATCATTTGAAAAGAAATAAAGAACTCATAAACCCATTATAACATTTATTTGAACATCTCATTCCATTTTCTAGAAGACTGTTTAATATAGTTATAGTTTTGGTCTCTTGGGCACCTAATGACTAGATAAAATCATGTTCCTAGTTAAAATCTTAGGTATATAACCCAAAAAAACCATTTACATTATGTACTTATGTTGCATACTTAAATCCTTATACAAATATAACAAACAAAATCAACACACATGAAATATAGGATAATCCAAACTAGCATTTGTTATACTTTTTAGGGGTTTGAATGCTTGCATTTGATAACCTAACTATATGTAATTATTTAACATAATTCATATTCCACCCATGGAATTATAACCGTAAGAATACACCTCTATGAATATATACATATACACCTGTATTCCTTATTAATCATATCATAACTTGTTTTAATGTTATGCTCACATCCCATTTTAGTTCATAAATAATATATATAATAAGTAACTTGTAGCTATCATATTGAAGACTTTGTTTGGGGTTTATATCCTTCTCATACCTCATTAAACACTCTATGGATTCTTGATATATGAACCACTCATAACACCTATAGTTATTAAATACTTCCAAGAAGAATTTCCAAGAGGTTATTCAACCATTTAGATATTGAAAAGGGTTGACTATGTTTTATAATATGGATAACATGCCTAATCAAATATGAGGATTCTATATGGTCTATGAATACTAGGTTGATAGTTCATGGTTTTAGGCCTGCAAAAATAGGAACTATCCTCATGTTATTACTATATACAAAGTTAGCTATTTTTTGGGTTCATATGCAATTCAGTCATAATAATAACTAACCATATTTTATTAATTTTTCAAAGATTCTCTTGTTTAGGATTCACACTAAATACTATTATTAAAAGCCTTTTTTTAAAATAATTTTCAATCTTCTTAAGACATTATGGATTCAAAAATCCCTTTTTCTTTTAAAGAGGGTAAGACATATAATATGAAACAAAAACAAAATATTTATGTTTCAATTTTAATACTCCCTATTGTATATAGTATAGTGATGCTATCGATGAAGTGTCCACTATTAAAATATATAATTAATACATATATCATAGGGTCTATTTAACTCTATCTCAGGATGAGGACTAACTTGATAAATGTGGCGACACCATAAAATAAGGGAAAATAGTGACACCATGCCATAAAGGAATGGAAAACAATGATGCCTCTATGAATATAGCTATGTAAAATGATTTATATAACTCAAATCAATATAGGTTACACCTGTAATGCCTATAATGTCTAATTAGTATTCATAAATCAATTTTATAATTCATTCTAATCAACTTAATATCCCATCATAATTTTATACTTTTATATTCATATAACATAAGTTTCATATTAGTTGACTTGTTATCAGGGGGTATATAGTTGGTTGCATTCATATTGGCTAGGAATAATGATTTATTAAACTCCTATCAATATCCAATGATGACGTACCATTATTATTCAATCTTGGAATTTACAAGTTCAATGATACATTTATTTTTATACAACTAAGAACAAGATCAATGATGCTTTATAAAAGCCTAAAAATTAATTATATAAAGTGCTCAAACTATTATTAATCTGTAGCAACTTGCTTATTATGGTGATTCTTCTAGGTTTATTTTTAAAAATACAATGACTCCCTGATGAATTTAGACTTTGATTTGACTTGCTATCTAATTTTAGGACTGGTAACAATGGTGCTTTTACTAAACATCTGCTATTATATTTAGAATTACATGTAAATCTCTTTAGCAAAATCATACTCAGTATAGTAGAATCAATAGAATAGATATAATTTAGTGGCATAGTTAGTACATCCATGGTGTAATTCATGATAGATTTATGTATCTTAATAATTATATATCATTGTTATTCTCTACCTTGACAGAGTTAAAATTTTGTGATTATATATATTAATACAATTATAATAGAATGGAATAGAATCAAGTAAGTCACTATATCAGAATCATATTCAGTATAATCAGAGTATAATATCCAATTTATATAATTATATATAATCTGTGGTATATAGTCAAATATACTATGTTATGTAAATATGATAATATATGATAGGGAATAAATAAGGGTACAATGCCTCCTATAATATATAAAAATAGCTGAGCATATAAAACTATAACCTTAAATAAAACCTCTTAACACAATTTTCCATCCATTCAACTAAATACCCAATCAATTGATTAAAATATACACATAGCAACTAATATGACATAGGTTGGGAAAAGATTTTATATACAAGAGAATATTCAACAACTTAATTTTTTGATTTGCATAGCAGAGGGAGGAATTTAATGCATAGTAATATACAGATATTAAAAATATTATCACTCCAAAATTTTCCATGATCCTATATTAAAATGGAAGATATTTCCTACCTAGCAATTAGAGCAAAAAATCTTCTTTTGTGCTTTTCCTTTCCCTTCTCCTAGCTATGCTATGCCTTCTTACTCTCCAACCTTTTCCAAAACACTTATGCTTCCCTCCTTTCTTAATTTTTTTCCTTATATGAAGAGGCGTCGTATTTTACTTTAAATAATTTTTTATTTTTTTATTTGTTTTTGTTATTTTTATAATATATTTAATTATTTTTGATTTTCTAATTTTATTCTTTATATATATTTTTATTTTTTTTATTGTCTTTTCTTTATTTTTTCTCTTTTTAATGATAATTTCTAATTTCCATTTATTTCAACAATAAATAGAGAAAATATATAATTTAATAATTTAATTAATATGATAATTAATAATTCTAGATTTTAAATGTAATCATACTAGTAAGGTTTCCACTAGCTTTAATGACAACCATACCAAATATACAAAAATAATTTATTACACTATTCAACCAATATTGGTAATCATAGAAATCAACTTTCCAAAGCAAGTAGAAATAAACACACCATATGCAAACCATTTTTAATGCATTATACCATATGTTAACTACTATGGTGTGTGCAGGGTTCTCACTAGTTATCTATCATCCTCCAACATTTCCATCTATGTCACCCTCTCTGTTGATGCTCTCCCTCCATCACACTTCAAAGGATGGGTTTTGTTGCATCAAACTCACAACAAAATAGGTAGTTAGACCATAACAATCATGATATACACTCATCATACAATATAGCTAAAATGACAAATTAACATGATCATTAAATAAATATATACTTACAGCCAACAGATAAAAGCATGATCATGTAACATAAGCAATATCCTATTATCCCATAACAACATACATCTCAAAGCTTAGTCAAAATATAACCAAATTAGATGTGTCAATTATAAATAACCATTGATAGTCAAATAGTTTTCTTAGTTAGGAATAGAGATGTAACATCCTTCCCCCCTAAAGCTAGTCATCATCTTAAATGACACTTATCAAATATAAATTTTTAATTTCAAACATTATTCTATAAATAATTAACATAGTATAAAGTATCAAATCAAATAAATAAATGTGAAATTACCTATAAAACTCATCAAAGTTCCTAAAATTATAATTTTATCAAAGTATTTATCCCACAAGACTTTTCTCTGTGACATCTCTAATTATGCAAACATGGTTTGTGAGTATTAATTACTCTAATTGATTCTATCATGACCACTCTGAGGTCTAGAACCATCAAGACAAGCCTATATACTATAGGAATAACCACTTCTGTTACCTTGAAGGGTCCCACATATCTCAGTGAAATTTTCAATGAATTTCCAAGATCACATAATATCATCATACAAGCCAAAACAAATGACCAAGGGGAGTTTCACAAAATCTTATAGGCCCTCTGCATATCTCTCTAACCTAGAGAGTGTTTTTCTAATTCTAGAGAAAAGTATTTAAGGAATCTGGTAAGAATGATGTGTATAGGTTAATACTATCACTACTCTGCATAGATCCTAATAAGTATAACATGGAAATACTATTGATGATCAACTACCCCTATTATCATAATGGGGACCCTCCTATTTTAAAAATGCCCAAGATGCCTAGCATAGTAATAAATTTGACTACATATAGATTTGATCTAATCTACCATTACTTGTGATTCTATAGTTTCTAGTTAATTATTCATTTTTGAAATAGGAATTTAGAAAGATTTAAATTATTGTAAAGTCTTCTTCAAGTTTATTTAATAATAGATTATTAACCATGGATGATTTGATGGTATGTAGATAGGTTTTCACTAAGGGAGTACAACCTAGATCTATAATGGACATGAATGCGATATTCACTAAGATCTTATTAAACTAAAAATATGTTGTGTTTAAATCATTTGTTTACAAATTTATGTATTTAAAATTGTTTAAATTTGCTTATGATGGGTAATGACATCTTTAAAAAAATAACTTAGTTTCTCGCTTGACCTCATAGGACATAAAATAAAAGCTATAGTTTATTACACCTCGTGGGACATCAAATTTTGGACTAAGGATTAAAAGGGATATGTGTCCACCTCATTAGGCCTTTTAGTGCCTTAAATATTCATTATGTCCTATGCAAGACACATAAATAAAATCTACCAAGTTTGTGAACTACATGGCATCATCTAGAGAGCTCATGAGAAGACTAGCCATTGGAATTCAAATCCCAAGGCTACATGTCATAATCTTAGCCCCCATAAGAAAGATAATTCAGTCCAAGCTACCAAACTTTACTTATGAATCTCACCATAGTGTCTAAGCCTATGATATGCTACCATGTATTTCTCTCACAACCAGCTAGAATCAAATAACCTTCCAAGGTGACGTATGCTCCTTTTGGGTTTATCAGAGCTCACCACATGCCTAAGCCGCATTGCATCCATCTAAAGCTTGTGAGAGGTTTCAAGTCATAGATATAGGTTACCCTAAGCCATATAATAAAGGTTCAATGATATACATCTATATAAGGCTCCTTCTGAGAATGACACTTGGTAGAGGAACAAATAATAACCCACCTAAGTGATGTGTGTCCCCTTTGGTCCCACATGATGATGACACATGTCATCCCCATGAAGCTACATTTTGAGATCCACTAGAAGGATGTGTGTCTCCACTTGATCCATGTGATTACCACCAAGTTAATGAAATTTATCCAAGAGCCTTCTAAAGAAGACACCTAACAAAGAAAATCTATGATTTCTTTATGAGAGATCCACCTGGTAAAGAAAAGCTTTGATTGATTGTGAGAGTGATGTGAGGTACTCCTAAAACCAATCAAAACTAAAAGACACCATCCAAGATCTCACCATGAATTTAAATATTCCATATGGAAGGATACAAATGATTCATCACATTAAAATACATTCCAATAATCCTTGAGGTAATCGAAGGGTGCCACATGTCTGGATTTTGAGCCAACTAGGTAGCTTAGTCATATTCAGGCCTTGTGAGTACCTAGTTGGATCCAAGGTGAAAGACACGTGTAAAAAGGTTTAAATATTTATATTTAATTCTAAAATTGATGAAAAATTAAAGGTGAATTAAAGCTAAATTTGAATTTTGGTGTAATTAATTTCCAAAAGCAATAGTTCAAAGATTGTTTCAAATATATGTAAAGTTGAAAAATCAACATTAATATGACATGAACTTGAATCACCATCAACATTGTATTAATAAGTGTGATGTTTCAAAAGGATACTCCATAAAGCTATTGTTATTTGAATTTTGAGCTACATGCATTTACTCTCTTTTCTATCTAAGCTCTCCCAAGTCAACAAAGCTTAAGATGTTTGCAAATTGCACCTTGAATGCCATTGTTAGAGATTGAGAGTTATTGAAGGATATCAAAAAGACATTGATTGTTACCTAAGATATTAAAAATATGGCACAAGTAAGTCCCTTCACTCTAAATAAGAGTAGTTCTTTTTAAAATGATGACTTCCTATTCTAGTATGGTACATCAATTATTTTCAAAGTCACTGAGTTCATTCTTGAAACCATAGCATCTAACACACTACATTACAATAGTATATACTTCAACATAAAATTAGTTAGGGTAGTTGATGAAGATGAGACCATGCCTCATATAATCCAACTATATTCCAACATCCTCACCATAAATGTCATCAGTATTCATAAGACCTCAACCAAGCCAGAGGTCATACCATGTGTTGACTTAGTTTACAACATATTTAGGAGATAAAAGTGTGAGGATGGGATACTCAAGTTAATATTTCATGAAATCCTAATAAATTTCATATTAGGGCTAAGCACTGAGAAATATTATGACTTATCCTCACCATATATTGAATACAATGAGGTAGTCATCGATAATTGGTATGAGGTGCACACCCCAGAGAATATCTTGGCATTATGGGTAATTGACCCAATTAGAGATATTATGATTGATGACCAAGAGAACTTACATATTTATCAATTCAAGAAAGGATTAAATATTGGACTCAATCTCCTCAATATAATATTTGGTAATCCACACATTATTTTTGTGGACATAAGGACTCTTCCACTGTTGCAGATAATCCTTGAGGACTAACAGATTCCCCCACTTGGGGAAATTATTGGAAATAACCTAGTATATGCTATGAATGACACTTGCATGAATGGAACCCCATTATTCATGATGATTTACCTATTGGATGTAATTTGAGTAACTACCTAGCTAGGCTAGAATTCATGGTCTCTTGAGTGACATGAAGTTGTAACCTAGCTATTATTTGTAATGCACATTCACTACTTTAAATGCAACATTAGAGTGATTCAAAAAGAATTATACCTAGTTTGTTTATGAATAAATCATTGAGTGTGAGATGTTGAGGGTTCCCTATAAGTTAATCAAACTCTAAAAGACATGGGTAAATACTAGTTGTACCCAAATTTCATAGTAATCAGAGTAAGAGTGATGGTGTCTCTTCTCAAATTATCGAGATATGTGCCAATGAATTTGGATGAGGAAGAGATACCTTATCAAATAATAAATGTAATTGATGTCATCTTAAAGAAAAAGAGGAAGACAATTCCTCACAAGGTCCCTTACAATCTAGGTAGGACTAGTAATACAAAGTGGCATGATGTTATTGTAGATTTTAGGCATAGGGATTCTTACCTATTACCTAAAGATGACTTTCAAACATGGGACCCCAAAAATGTCATTGATAATCACCTCTTAAAATTTAACAAGGATATAAAAATGGAGTATATGCATCAAGAATATTTCCATGAGTGGATATATAGGGATGTTATGAATGATGAGGTGGTCCTAAAGAATGTAGTGAGAAAGAACATTGAACTTGAGATTAAGTTGGATAAATAGAAGAAGAAGGAAGATATTGTAAGGTCTCAGCCACCACCAAATCATGGGAGTATATTTGATACTGATTATGAGGAGGGAAAAGGAGAGGAAGAAGAAGACAATGTTCCTCTTATTAGGAATAGGCCATGTAAGCTCTTCTTTTTTCCACTTCAAATAGATAAAACTTGCCTCTAAACTTAGAGTTAAAAAGATCTAGTAGCCAAGATAACCCTCCTAAAGACCCACATTAATCTCCACATCTACTATGGGAGAAGTTATTCAAAGCCTAGATCAACTTGACCCTATTGTCATTGACCTTCAAGAGCTAGAATAAGGTATTGAGTTATCTATGGAAGAAGTGCAGGAACTGGTTAGAAGAAACATCAAGAAGGTTTACAAGATGAAGAAGGATCCTAAGACCACCATGAAAGGATAAATAACTCTACCAAAATCTCAAGTTCCTACTAAAAAATGTCAAGCTCCTAATGTAATTACTCTCCCACTACCTTCTTTCCTAATTTCTAGTACATCTATCTCTCCTTATGCTTCTATATTTTATCCTCCTACTATTGCTTCTTCATTTCCTTTAGTATCACTAATAATTACAACCACCACTTCTCAACATTTAATTGACACTAAAATGAGCCAAACTAGTACTTCCTTTCGATTCAACTTCCCTATCTTTATTTCTCATACCCCTAAAAATATTGCTTCTTCCTAGGTAACCACAATAAGTGCCTCACTTGATATTAGTTCCCCTTCACCTACAAGGATATTAAGGCCCATTTTAAATCTATTCACCTTTTAGAATTCATTCAATATTACTATAGGTACAAAGATGAGTGTGCCTTTAAAGTTACCCTCATTTTTTTTTGACATGAGCCTTACAAAATCTCTATTTGGCACACTTGGGAAAATAGACCCAATGAGCTTACACATTCCTTTTACAACCCTAGCCTACGCTTACACCCAAGTAAATTTAATAAATATAACACCTATTGTTTCCCAAAACTAGGTCAGAGATATCATACATGCATCCAAATAAGAGAAGCCTAAGGTAGTCCTCTTTGCACCTCAAATTGGGATGAGGTTTGATGCTACCATAGGTAAAAAGAAGAGATTAGTGAGGAGGTAAGTTGAGAAGCCATAGTCTAGCTCATTTGTGGCCCATGAAAGTGAAGAGTCCCTCTTCACTTTGACAAGGAAGAGGAAGGTTGGCCCTAGTGAAGTGGAGGAGTATGTCGAGGACACTGTGTCCATAATCCAAGCCCAAGAAAAATACACAATTGCCTTGATGAGAGGCATGTAGTAGTAGTTAAAGAGGTTGAAAGAATATGAATTGCCTAAAATGCCAAACAAAACATAGTCTAGATCATCAATATAGTCATCAATGTCTTCAACCTATACAAAGTCATGAAGAGAAGATAGGAGGATGGACCCTATAGTTTAATGTGGTTAACCAATTTGACCAAAAAGTGGTACTCTATGATGCCAAGTTGGAAAAATTTGCTATAGTTGTAAGAAGCAATAATTTCCTAGACCTCAAGGTCTTTTCAATAGAGGATATCATCTCAACTCAAACCATATTGATAAATAAGAAAAGGGTATTGAAGAGGTGGCTAGATCAGGTCAAGGATGCAACTACATCCTTAGAAAATATTGAATTAAAGATTTCCCTTTTATTGAAAGATGACATGGTCACTAGGGTGACCAAACCTAATGGCACTTTCATGGATGACAGAGAATTTAGGGACTAGATGAAGGTGTTTATTATAAAGTTATAATAAGATATAGCTAAGTCCAAGATATCCATTAAGGTAATGAACATTGTGGCTTTTGCTAACCAAAGGTTGGAAAGAATATAGGACATCGAATAAACATTAAGGCTGGTACTTATAGAACATAAAAGGCTCATTAAAGAAACACATAATTTATTCTAACCTATGATCCTAGAATTCAACCAAATTGACAAAGATTACCTAGCCTATGCATAAGTTTGGATGAAGTCAGAGGCAGAGAAGAAAAAAAGGCAATAACAATAGGCATCTCAACAACCTCCTCCAAGACCTTAATGAATATTTCACCTTATTTTTAAATTTAAATTTAAAATATTCCATTATATATGTGGCATTTTTACCACTTGGATACATTTGTGTGACTTATAATGGGCCCACTTGAGCTTGCATAGGCATCTTTGAGGCCTATATATATGGGTGTTCCCCCTCATTGTTAATAAAGAATAGTTGTTATATAACTAATACAAAGACCTAAGAATTTGAGAGATTGTCTATGTGATTTATTGTGAAATTATATGATTTTTATTTCTCATGATTTTAAATGACTAATGGTTTATTTATTTTTGAATAATTTGGAAATAAAATTCAATATATGCATATGTTAGCTTGAGTTTAACACTAGGTTGACAATTCTGCTAATATGCGTGCTCTGTTTTCATCTTATTTACAACTAAATATGCTTATGTAATTTACTATGAATGAGTAACCCTTACACAATGTATGATTTTAGATATATAAATTTTCTTTACTTTGAATCTTTAATTGCATTTATTTATCTTTTAGTATTACACTAGAGTTGGTGAATGCTAGTTTTATATATTTTGCCTTAGACGTTAAAATAACTGTCATTTTTGATCATCTGAAGCAAATTATCTTTTTTGACTTACCCTACTTACCCTTAGATATATCTAATGACTTAATTTAGTTTATTTTATTATGTAAATATTCATTTTTCATTTTTATTTGGGAAATAATTGGCAAAAGTTAGACTAATTTCACAAAGATTAGTAGGAAATAAAGTGTCACTGTGTAATATCTACTGTCCCTACAATAGGGTCTACTTGCAGACTTATAAGTGGTGAGAATATATTTGATATTATGTTATTTATAGTATTATTTATGTAAAAAACTTTGGACTTAAGTATTCCAAAACTTAAAATTGATTTCATTACTTCCCCCCATTCCCTAGTGACACAGGGAGCATATTAAGTGCATCAACAAGGGAATTTTCTAGTACTAGAATGAAGGCCTCTATGCGATTAATTTCATGAATCTAAGTGAAATTTATTAAATATATGAATAATTATTTCAATGTACGTGAATATTTTTAAAGAACACTAAAGATCTATATTCTTTATAGGAATCTTTATATTTTTTGAAGGATTTCATCAAAGATAGTGTTCATTTGTAGAAATTTGGTAGATAATCTATATATTTGTCCAAATTTATGCAAATATATGTGAAATACCCCATTATTTAAGCATATTAAAGGTTATTTTGATCATCTTTTCAATGATTGGCATAAATTTGGTAAATAATTAGGATATTTGTAAGAATTTGTGTGAAGATTATTTGTTGAGACGTCACTCATACTAGATCTAGGCATTTAAGATCATAATTTCTCTAATTCATTTGGAATTAAGTGAACCTTTGCATAGATTTATGATAAAGGATATTTTAAAAGTTCTTAAACACTCTTAGGTCATTAAATTAGGCATATAAATGCTTTGAAATGCTGATCTAACACTAATATTTGCAAATTGATGTGCATGTCTAATGATATTTGTGTAGTATTGAAAAATCTGAGGTTTCAAGCCTTGATCCTTAAAGATCAAGGTAAATATACTTGATCTATGTTTATTTATATAAAAGTGTTGACTATTATTTTTGATATTTGAAGCATGTAAATCTATCTTTGAAGTTCCTTTGATTTTAATACCCATTCTACATCCTAGAGTTGCCTAGGTTTAGAATTAGATCTTGATCTAAACCTAAGGTCCTTTTAATATCCCTAAAAACCCATAAGAAGGCTAGATAAAATAAAGGTAAATTTAGGAAGTCTAGGACGCAACCAAATTCCCCATTTAACCAAAAATTTTAACCCCTCTTTCTAGTCATGGCATGGTTAGCTAGCTCATCCATCAATGTCCTTGGAACTATGCATGATTTGCCAAGGAATCTAAAAAAAAATTGCCTCTCTTTACCCCCATCGATAGATTAACCATTGAAGAGTATATAAAGTCCTTTAAATCATCTTTGAGGCTACTTAATATAATTCATGAGGACGTGGATTACCATCTTTTTCCCTTTACATTTTAAGATGTGGCTTATGATTGGTTCCTTAACTTGATGGAAGGTTCCATCATGGGATGGGGTTAGTTCAATGATACTTTTATTTCCTAATTTGGTAGGGTAATAATCCCAAGATTTGTGTATCAAAAATTTACCACCCTCAAAAGGGACATAAAGTAACCAATTAGAACATTCAATACAAGGTTACAAAATATGTATAGCCTAACATCTCCACCCTATAAGCTGATAGAATATTTAGATTTTGAAATATACAAGAATGCCTTAGACCCAATGACAATTGTCTTCTTGAGAAGAGCATTGAACATTGACACGTTGCCTTTAGCTTATGCTGAAGTCATCCATATTGATGAGTAAATGCACTCATAGGGGAATATTACCTTTTCTATACTAAATAATGACCCAATCATGCATGATCTAAATGCCATACCCAACATGAATTAAAACATGCCTGCATTAAATCAACTACCAATAATCAACTAGTTACCTTTGAGCCATGCTTCACCCAACCAACAACTAGGATTATTTAAGCAAGCAAATGCTGGAGCACATCCCTAGAATAATATTGATTAAGCATTGGTACCTATAAATAACATTGACATTTAAATTTCAACCCAGAATAAAAACTTAGAGCCTCCAAAGGGAGAATTAGATTCAATATATAGAACCATTCATAAACTTGCTAATGATTTCTTGGATATCAAGAAACAAATGGGAAATACTGGTGGGAGTTATAACATAAATTATAACTTCTAGAGTTATAATATACCTTTCAATAGGCCTAATAATAATAATAATGATTCACCTTTGAGAAAATTTAATAAGATCAACATTTATGAGTTAGCCTTACCCAGCTGGTGTTGAGTACACAATACAACCAGGCATGGAGAACTAAACTGTGTTGAGTTCTATCATGCATTCAAAGCCATTCAAAGCCAAATGGAGGGGTTTGATATGAATCTCATTGATCAAATTAATTTTAAAGGATCTACAATACCAATAATATATATAGATCCCCAAAACTAGTCCTCATGGTTGAGACCTATGATTTTCCTAGACAACATGAAAATGAACCTGAAGATAATATCAAGGAAATACACGATTTTTAATAATACCAGAGGAGTAGCTATGCCTTGAGAAGTAAAGGTTAGAACCCACATTTGACAAATTCCACACCATTTAATATAATTGATACACCTCCTGATGATAGGACAAACAATAATCCTCCACCCCCTAAAGGTAAAGAAATTTAGTCAACAATATAAGCTCCCTGCACAACATCAAAAGGTGGATATAACATAGTGGAATACATGAAGAAGATCAAGAAAACCATAACATTATATGAACTTACCCAAATCACTAAACAACATGATTTTCTAATAAAATCATTGAATGAAAAGCCTATCTCTAGAAAAACTAAACTGGTTCATGTAAATGTGGTAATGTATAAGAGTAAGCATGAAGTTCCTCTATTTTTATTGACTGCAAATGATTTTTGGTAAGAATATTCATAATCACTTGATTTATTTTGGTGATTTAGCTAACATTATGACTTTAGGAATCTATGAAAAATTGGGATTAAACATAGTCAAATCAAAAAAGGTAGTGGTGTAATTGGACAAGTCAAGAGTGAAAGTGGTGGGAAAATTGTTATATATTCACATACAACTTAGTCATGAACCCTGAATCTAGTAGTTCATCAAAATTCAATTCATTTACATACCTAAATATTATATATTACTATTGAGTCATGATTGGAATAAATCCATGAATGGATATATGTCCACCAATTATTCCCATACGTGGCTACCTTGGCACGGGATCCCTAATCAAATCAAGATTGACTGAGAACCCAAAATGAAATACATGATTACTGAATATAATGCCAAGAATCAAAAGATAAATTAATAATATTATGAATTAGGTTTTTACACTTTGGAAACCACTAACATTATCATAGATGATAAGGTGAAATAAGAATGTAAAGGTTATTAGACATACACTTTGATGGTGCAGGAGATAATCCAAGTTATGACATTAGAATTATTCTAAAAAATATTGAAGGAAAATATTATATATCTGCTTATAGATTAATTTTTTTTATACTAATAATTTAGTAGATAATGAATCTATTATTTTTGGACTTTAATTTGCAATCAAACATAAGGAAAAAGAATTTTTAGTCTATGGTGATTCAGAATTAGTTGTTAACCAAATCAAGAGTAGATATCAGTGTAATATTTCTGGTTTAAGAAAGTATAAATTTAGATCTTGGGATTTGATTGAGTATTTTGACTCATTTAATATTGTTTCCTTTCCTGGGGAGTAGAACCAATTGGTAGATACTCTAGATCCAACAATAATAAAATTGGTTCCTCGAGAGCCTTTGAAATTATAGGAGTTTACTATGGAAATAATTTCATGCCCCTCTATGGTAGACAACATCAATCACTTGCATGTTTTTGATGATGATAAGCAAATAATGAAATTCATGTGTAATGCTAGCATATTCAAATCCTATATTATTGATGAACAATATGAAAGTTCTATGTAAAATTAAAAAGAGAATGAATATGGAGTGATCCAACTTAAGGAAAACTAAATACCCAAGGGCATGATCTCTTTAAAAAGGATGTTTGATCTAGATAAGCAAAGAATTGAAGATAAACAACCCAAGGTAAGAAAAAATAATGTAAGTGAGCCAATCTGAGAGATACAAAGAGTGATACAAGTGTCAACATTGGATTAGTTTGCAATGATGAACTAAAGGAAGCCACTACCCTTTTAACCAAGTTCAAAGATGTCATTGCCTGGTTATAAGATGACCTTAAGATATTTGATACTAGTGTGATAACTCACACTATCCCCTTGAAAGAATCCTACAAACCCTTTAGGAAAAGACAAAGGCTAGTAAATCTAGTGCTGGAACCTATAATTTATAAATAAGTGAAGAAATTAATAGATGTAAGGATAATCTTTCCCATTCAACACTTGACATGGGTTACCAATATTGTGCCAGTTTGAAACAAGAATAGAGAAATTAGATTATGTGTCAATTTTAGAATTTTGAATAGATCTTCAAAGAAGGATAATTATCCCTTGCCATATTTGGATGAGGTCATTTAGTTGGTGAGTGGGTCTAGAATGATGTCATTTATTTAAGGTTTTTTAGGCTACAACCAAGTCCTAGCGAATAAGAATGATAAAATGAAAATTGCCTTCACCACCAAATGGGAAACATTTGAATACAAATGAATGCCATTAAAATTGATTAAATTAAAGAAACTTTCCATTGAGTAATGGACTATGATTTCCAACAATTAATTGGTAAGTGTATATTAAATTCACGGATGATCTAATGGTTTTTTCTAAAAATAGAGGCGATTACATGATGCATTTGGAATAAGTGCTACATAAGTATAGAAGGTATGGCATTTATTTAAACCCCAAGAAAAGTATCTTTTATGTAATTTAAGGAAAAATTATAGGACATGTAATCACCTAGGAAGGTATGAATATTAACCCTGATAGAATAAATGTAATTTCAAAAGTAGAAGTCCCTAACAACAAAAAAGAGTTGAAATCTTTCTTTAACAAAATCAATTTTGTAAGAAAATTTATCTCTAGTTTTGTAGAGATTGTAAGACCACTCAACATGATGCTAAAAAAATATTCAAAGATAGAATGGACTACTGAAGCAAAGAAATCATTTCAAGACATTAAGGATGCTATTGTTTAAGCTCCTATTTTGATATGTCTTGATTTTAACAAGGACTTTTATCTATACTCTTTTACTTCTAATCACACTGATGTCATTATTTTAACATAGAAAGAGGATGACAAAGAACACCCCATAGAATTCATGAGAACTAATTTGAATAACATAGAGCTTAACTATCCTATTTTGGATAAGTAAACCTATAAACTGGGAAAGGCCATCAAGAATTTTAGACACTACATCTTACAAAACAAAACATATGTCATAGTATCTGATCCAACCATCAAGTTGCTTCTAGGGCAAAATGAACTTAGAATATGAAGAGGGAAGTGGATTAACAAACTCTAATAATATGAATTAGAAATAAAATTTGCTAAATTAGTTATAGGCCAAAGTCTAATCTAACTTATTGAAAATATTGATCCATACATTGATGTTTTACAAGTTTAAGTAAGTCAAATATCTAGTGGTGATTGGTATAAGGATATTATCCACTATTTTCTACAAGGAGTGTGTCCCCCACACCTCAAAAGAGAGCAAAAAATATCCCTCAGGATAAGATCATCTCATTTTATGATCAAAAGAGGAGTCTTATATAGAAAAAATTATGAGGGGGTCTATCTAAGACATGTTTCTAGAGTTGAAGCCATAAAAGTCATGAAAAATTTCCTTTACAAACTGGGAAATGGCCACCCTTTAGTGAAAACCACTGTGCATAATATATTAAGAGCTAGTTACTATTAGCCAACCATATTCAAAGGAGCCTACACTCATGTACAAATATGTCACTAATGTCAAGTGTTTGATTGATGAGAGATAAAGGTAGCCATGCCTTTAAAACTAGTGATTTAAGTGACATTATTTTCATAATGGGGCTTGAATTCATAGGAGTGATCAATCCTAACTCCTCAATGAGACATAAATTTGTACTCACTACCACATATTATTACACTAGGTTGACTGAAGCAGTGTCCACTTAGAATAGTAGGGAAATTGACATCATCAAATTTATAGAAGAGAATATCATCACTTGGTTTAAGACACCCCTATATTTAGTATGTGATAATGGCTCAACCTTTACATCAACTAAATTCACTAAGTGGGCATATGAAAATCAAATATTCATCAAGTTTGCTTCAAACTACTACCTTTAGGGTAATGGAGTTACCATATCTACTAACAAAAACTTGATTAATGCCATCAAGAAGTCTATGGAAAATAAACCTAGAGAATGGTAGTCCCTGCTAAAGTATGCTTTATGGGTAGATAAAAAGAGATATAAATAAGTGTTCGAGGCATCCCTGTTCTTATTGGTCCATAGACAACAACCTACTTTTCCTATCATGCTGAAGCCACCCACCTATGAATTTATGGCTGAGTATATGGAATATTATGAAAGAGTACAGTCCTAAATATTGAACATAATCCAAATGGAATATGCCAGAGATGAATCATTGAATAATTTCAACAATCATTACTATGTTGTTAAGAAATGGTTCAACAAATGAGATAAAGTTAAAGCATTCTAAATATCATATTTTGTCCTACTATGGGACAAGGCCCATAAGAAGAAAGGATAACATGACAAGTTTACTCCTCTTTAGATTGGACCATATCAAGTAGTATAAATAATGGGTGAAAATGTATTCAGACTCAAGGAACTATAAGGGAATGACTTATCCTTGCAAATCAATAGGTAATATATGAAACACTATTTCTCTATCACTCTATCACAAACTTCAAAAGGATAGTAAGCTTATTTATATTTAGAGTAGGTAGGAGTAGAGTAATTTTATTTCTTGATTTGCTTTCTTATTATGTTATTTCTCACTTTATCACTTTACTTTCCTATTGTGTTCTTTGTCGCTTTCCTACTTTGTTTTCCTATCATGTGCTTTCTTGCTTTCCATTTACTATTTGTTTTCTATTGTGTGTTATAGCTTAGTAATTAATCCTATGGACAAGAATTTATTGGCTCAATTTGTGTTAATCTAATCTTAAAAAAGGTAATAAGGTATTAGTAGTTTTAAACATTGGTCAACTAAAGTTTGGAAACCTCTAGTAGTGTTTCAATTTAGAAAAACTGGGTAGGGTTAATTAAAAGTTAGTTTTCTCATGACAATCCTAAGTTTGTAGATGACCAAAAATTTGATTGAACTAAAGTTTGAATCTGTGTAGACCATCATATTGTCACTTAAATTTGCCAAATAAATATCTAGGGTAGAACTTGATGTTTGAAAGTGAATTACATCTAGACTATGCTTTGACAAATTATTACACCTAGTTGATTCTGGTTCCCAACCATTCTAGTTTATGAATAATAATAATAATAATAATAATAATAATAATAATAATAATAATAATAATAATAAAACGATACACTAATGAAGTGAAATCATAAACTAACTTCATATTCTATGAATGATGATTTAGGCAATCCATACTAGGGATATAGATGCCTAGATGACAATAGATCAAGGCCCAGAGTGGAGCTAAAGGTATCTCTATTGGGGTTATGGATGCCTGGTGGTAGGAGAGCAATGCCCAAGCCATCCTTAACTAAGTAAAGTATAATTATATAAAATCTAAATAATGCTTAATTCATTTCATGCTTGATGTCTTGAATCTTGAAAGTTATCATTTTTGAATCTAATGGAAATGGTTAAGGAACCTCAAAGTACACACATAATATGATTGTCTACAAGGTTTAAACTCTATTTCCAGCTTGTGGGATTTCATTAGTCTAAAACTTAGTTCTGATACTGACTGAAGATCACAATGAGACAGCTATTTTTTTATTCATCTTTGAATAGAAGATATAAATTCTAAAATTTTAAAATGTTTCCTCATTTGAGGTTATGATTTTTTGATGATCAACTACCCCTAATCCTAGAATGGGGACCCTCCTTCCTTCTATTTTAAAAATGCCCAAGATGCTTAGCAGAGTAAAACATTTAACTACATATGGATTTGATCTAATCTACCATTACTTGTGCTTCTATAGTTTCTAGTTAATTATTCATTTTTACAATAGGGATTAGTACTTAGAAATATTTAAATTATTACAAAGTCTTCTTCAAGTTTATTTATCAATGGATTACTAACCATGGATGATTTAATGGTATGCAAACATGTTTTCACTAAGGGAGTATGACTTGGATCTATAATGGACATGGATGAGAGCTTCACTAAGATATTATTGAACTAAAATTATTTTGTGTTTAGATAATTTGGTTGAAAATTTATTCATTTAAACTTGTTTGAACTCACTTATGATAGGTAATGACATCTTTAAAAAACTAACTTAGCTTCTCGATTGACTTCCTAGGATGTAAAATCAAAGCTATAGTTTATGATGCCTCACGAGACATCAAATTTTGGACTAAATATTAAAATGGTTAGGTGTCCACCTCACTTGGCCTCATATCACTTTAAAGATTCATCTTATTTTTCACAAGATACATGGAGAAAATCTACCAAGTTCATGAGCTACATGGCATCATCTAGAGAGATCGCATGAAGACTAGCCATTGGAATTCAAATCTTGGGATAAATGTCATAATATTAAACCCCATGAACAAGCCCATTCAATATGAGCCACCATACATCCCCTAGGCATCTCACCATAGTGCTAAATCTCATGAGATGCCACTATGTGTCTCCATTTCAACTATCTAGACTTGAACACCTTTTGAAGTGACACATGTTCCCTTTGGGTTCATCTAAGATCACCACATGTACAAGCCATGTTGCATCCATCCAAATATCATGAGAGATCATAAGTCAAACATCTAGGTTTCCTCAAGGCATCTGATCAAGGTTTAATGAAATACATCTATCCAAGGATCCTTTTAAGAGTGACACTTGGTAGAGGAACAAATAATAGCCCATCAAAGTGATGCATATCCTATTTGGGCCCATATGATGATGTAATATGTCATCCCTATGAAGATGCATTTTGAGATCCACTAGATTATCTCCAAGAAGGATAAATGTTTCCACTTAAGCCATACAATTAGTTTCAAATTACTAAAGTGGTCTAAGAGCCTTCTAAATGAGATACCTAGAAAAGCAAAGCTACAATTACCTTCTGAGAGAGCCACCTAGCAAAGAAAAGGTTTGATTTCCCATGAGAGAAATGTATGACACTCCCATGAACAATCAAAACTAAGAGACACCATCCAAGAACTTGCCATAAATTGAAATATGCCACGTGGTAGGATACAAATGAGTCATCACACTAAGCTAAATTCTGAGAATCCATGAGGTAATCAAAGGGTGCCATGTGTTTGGATTTCAAATTGATTAGGTATCTTATTCATATTTAAGCCCTGTGAGTACCTAGTTAGATGTGAGGTGGTAGCCATGTGTCAAAAGGTGGTAATATTTAGATTTAAATTTAAAATTTATGGTAAATTAAAGGTGAATTAAATCAAAATTTAAATTTTATTGCAATTAATTATAAAAAATAATAGTTCAAAGATTGTTTCAAATATATGTAAAGTTAACAAGCTTTCCATTAATATGGAATGAACTAGAATCACCATCAACATTGCATTAATTAGGGAAATCTTTCAAAAGTCTACTCAACAAGTCTATTGTCTATGCTCTCCCAAGTTAATAAAGCTCAAACTATTTACAAATTACATCCTGACCAGCATTGTTAGAGCTTGAGAGTTATATAAGGATATTAGAAAGATATTTATTGTTACCTATGATATTTTAGAGATGTCACAAGTAGGTCCCTCCACTATAGCTAAGAGTAGTTCTTTCAAAAATGATGATTTCCTATTTTAGTATGGTACTTTAGTTATTTTCAAAGACATTGAGTTCATTCTTGAGTCCATAACATCTGGTGACCTACATTATAGTAGCATATACTTAAACATAAAAGCAACTAAGGAAGTTTTTGAGGATAATACCATGCCTCTTATAATTTTGATAGCTTCCAACATCCTCACCATTAATGTAGTCAGTCTTCACAAGGTCATGGCCAAGCCAGAGGTCATGATATGTACTGACCTAGTTTACACCATCTTTAGAAGATCAAAGTGTGAGGATAGGCCACTCAAGTCAATATATATTAGGCTCTTAATTTATTTCATATTAGAGCTAAGATTTGAGAAATATTATGATCCACCCTCACCATAGATTGAATACAACTAGGGAGTCATTGATAACTAGTATGAGGTGCACTCCCCAAAGAAGATCTTGACATCATGGGTAACTAACCCAATAGGAGCTATTATGATGGATGACTAAGGTAACTTACCTATTGAAAAATTTATGAAATTATTTAGGATTGGCCTCACTCTATTCAATAGAATATTTGGGAATCCACACATTGGATATGTGCACATAAGGAATCTTTCACTAATGTAGATAATATTTGAGGACCAATATATTTCCCCACTTAGGAAAATTATTAGAAACAACCTAGTATATGCTATTAATGACACTTATAATAATGGTGACATATTCTTCATGATGAGTTACTTATTAAATGCAATCTATGAAACTTCCTAACTAAGCTAGAATTCATGGTCTCTTGAGTGACACGAAGTTGCATCCCAGATATTCTTTGTAATGCACATTCACCACTTTAGATGTAATATTAGAGTGATTGAAAAAGAATTATACCCATTTATTTAAAAATAAATCACTAAGTGTGATGTGTAGGGTTCCCTAAAAAGTTATAAAAAATCTAACAGACATGGGTAGCTATTGGTTGTACCTAGATTGCATAGTAATCAGAGTAGAAGGAGTGATGGTGGCTCCTCTCAGATTACCAAGGTACATGTCAATGAAGTTGGCTGAGGAAGAGATGGATTATCAATTAATACATGAAATTGATGGTGTCTTTAAGTAAAATAATAAGATAGTCCCCCACAAGGTCCCTTACAAGCTAGGGATGACTAGGATCATAAAGTGGCATGATGTTATTATAGATTCTAGGCATAAGGATTCTTACCTATTACCTAAGGATGGATTCTGAGCATGGGAACCCAAAAATGTAATTTACAAACACATATTAAAATTCAATAAGGATATAGCAATGGATTATAAGCATCAATAATAATTCCATGAGTGGATATACATGGATGTTATGAATGATGTGATGGTTCTAAAGAATGCAGTGAGAAAGAACATTGAACTTGAGATGAGGCTAGATAGAGAAAATAATAAGGAAGATATTGTAAGGTCTCAACCACCACCAACCCATAGGAGTATCTTTAATGATAATTATGAGGGGGGACAAGAAAAGGAATAAGAAGAAAATATTCCTCTTATTAGGAATATGCCATGTAAACCTCCACTTCTTTCCACTTAAAAAAGACAAAGCCTACCTGTAAGATTTGATCAAGGAGGATCTAGAAGCCAAGATGACACCTACTAAGGACCAACATTTATATTTTAATCTACTATGGGAGTAGTTATCTAAATCTTGGATCCATTTGACCCTACTATCATTGACCTTGAGGAGTTGAAATAAGACATTGAGTTATCAATGGAAGAAGTGTAGGCACTGGCTGGAAGAAACATCTAGAAGGTTTACAAGAGGAATAAGGAGCCCAATACGACCATGAGAATAAAAATAAATCCTCCACCAACATCTTAAGTGGATAATAACACACCTTAGGCTCCTAATGTAAGTACTCTCCCACTACCTTCTTTCCCAATTACTAGTACATCTACATCTCCTTCTAATTTTATATGTGATCCCCACACTATTTCTTCCTCATTTCCTTTAGTATCACCATTAGTTGTAACCACCACTTATCAACATTTAGTTGACACTTAAATGAGCCAAACTAGTACTTCTTTCAGATTCACCTTCCCCTAGTTTATTGTTCATACCACTATAAATATTGCTTCTTCCTAGGTGGCCATAACAAGTGATTCACTTGATATCAATTCCCCTACACTTAAAAGGCCATTAAGACCCATTTAAAATATATCAACCTTTCAAAATCCACTCAATATTACTATAATTGTAAAGGTGAGTGTGCCTTCAAAGTTTCCATCATTTGTTCTTGACATGGGCCCTAAAAAATATCAATGTGGCACACTTGGAAAATTAAAGCCAATGAGATTGCATATTCTTACTAAAATCCTAGCCTCTACCTCTACCCAAGTACCTATAAAAAATATAGCACCTACTACTAGCCCAAACAGGGTTAGAGATATCATAAAGGCAACTAGATAAGAGAAGCCTAAGGTAGTCATCTTTACACTTTAAATTGGGATAAGGTTTGATACTACCATAGGTATAATGAAGAGGGTAGTCTAGCTTAGCTATGGCCCATAAAAGTAAGTATTCCCTCTTAAATTTGACAAGGAAGAGGAAGGATAGCCATAGTGAGGTGGAGTATGTAGAGGACTCTATGTCCATAGTCTAGGCCTAGATAAAATCCATAGTTACCTGGATGAGAGGCATGAAGTAAGAGTTAAAGAGGTTGGAAGAACATACATTTATTATAGTTATAGACAACACCAGGATCTAAATCATCAATACAGTCATCAATGTCTTCAAAATGTACAAAGTCATGAAGAGAAGATAGGAAGATGGGACCCTGTAGTTCAATGTGGTCATCAAATTTGACCAAAAACTTACACTCTATGATGCCAAGTTGGCAAATTTGTCTAGAGTTGTAAGAACTAACAAGCTCTTAGAACTCAATGTGTTTCCACTTGAGGATATCATCATAGAAAAAACCATATTGATGAACATGAGAAGGATATTAAAGACGTGGCTAGATTAGGTCAAGGATGCAACTACATACATAGAGAAGATTGAATTTAAGATTGAACTCTTATTTAAAGATGCCATGGTCACTAGGGTGACCAAACCTATTGGCACTTTCATGGATGACCAAGAATTTAGGTCCTAGATGAAGGTGTTTATTGTAAATTTATAGTACAATATAGCTAAGGACAAGATAGCCACCAAGGTAATGAACATTGTGGATTTTGCTCACCAAAGTCTAGAAAGATTAGAGGCAATCAAAGAAACACTAAGGTTGGTACTTATAGAAAATGTAAGGCTCATTCAAGAAATACTTGATTTGTTCTAGCTTATGATCCTAAAATTTGGCCAACTTGACCAAGATTAACTAGCCTGCATATAATTTTAGATTAAGGAAGAGGCAAAGAAGAAATAAAGGCATCAACAACAGGCATCTCAACAACTGACCCCATGACCTTAAGGAATATTACCTTGTTTTATAAATTTAAATTTAGAATATTCCATTGTATATGTGGAATTTTAACCACTTGGCTATATTTGGGTGCCTTCTAATGGGCCCACTTGAGCTTTCATAGGCATCTTTAAGGCCTATATATAGGGTTATTCCCCCTCATTGTAAATCAATAACAGTTATTATAGAACTAATACAAAGAGCTAAGAATGTGAGAGATTATCTATGTGATTTATTGTGTAATTATTTGATTTCTTCTTCTCACACTTTTATATGACAAAAGGTTTCTTTCTTAATAATTAATTTAGAAATAACATTCAATATATGCATTTGTTAGCTTGAATTTAACACTAGGATGACAATTTTGCTAGTATATGTGCTCTATTTTCATCTTATTGCAACTAAATATGCTTATGCAATTTACTATGAATGAGTAACCCTTGTGTAATGTGTTCTTTTATATATAAGAATTTTATTTTGTTTGAAGCTTTAACTACATTTATTTAGATATGATTATTACACTAGAGTTGGTAAATGCTAGTTTTTTTTATGTTTTTCCTTAAAATTTAGAAGACCTATCATTTTTGATCATCTGAAGCCAATTCTCTTTTATGCCTTACCCTGCTTACCCTTGGATCTAACTAATAACTCACTTTGGTTTAGTTTATTATGTAAATATTCATTGTTTATTTATGTATGGGAAATAATTAGTAAAAGTTAGAACAATTTCATAAAGATTATCAAGAAATAAAGTGTCACTGTGTAATACCTTTTGTCCCTATAATAGGGTCTGCTTGAAAACTTATAAGTGATGACCATATCTCTGATATTGTGATATTTACACTAGTAGTTATGTAAAAAAATCAAGCCTCAAGTCTTCCAAGACTTAAAATTGACTTCATTACTTTCTCTCCATCCCCGAGTGACATAGGAGCACATTAAGTGCATCAAAAAATACTATCACTACTCAACAAAGATCTTCAAAAGTATGACAATGAACAAGAACTAGAAATACTACATTTCTAATGTATACAAAATTAAGGAATAAACATTCTACCATATACATGTGTATAGCCATATGAATGAATTTAACAAGTTTGTTTGTCAATCTTGGATTTGACAAGTTTATTCATCAAATCCAAACTCATTAACTACCTAGTCAATGTGAGACTAAGTAGGATCCACTCCTATCACTTAGTACTCATGTTCCTAATTCACCACTCTTCCTTTAGGTATCCATGACCTAATGATCTCCAAAAAGTGCACAATGTTCAATGAATCACAATTCTATACTAAAAGATCATAGAAAGCAATAATATGGGCTAAATAATTCTAGATGTATCAACATACATATAAGATAAATCATATAATCAATCTGTAATTGTATTAAGTTTCCACTAGCCAAACATAACTAGAATCATATTTCATAGCTTAACATATAGTGTTATATTCATAATTAAGAGGAAATAATGATAAAATTAACATAACATAAAAAGGCCAAGGATCTTACCATCCTTTCAACCTTATAAAGGAATAAGTGCGACAATATCTCCTTGCTTTCTTGGCTAGAATGCAATAAGCTAAAAGTTCTTCTCAACCTCTAGATTGACAAGATATTCCACACATCCTATACCTTACTCGCTTCTAGCAAAAGGTACAAAAATAACTCTTTAAAATAAAATTATATAAGAAAAAGGATAACAATATCAATCCAATTATGGGTGAAAAATAACATAATTATAATAATCAACTTATAGTTCTTAATCTATAATCTAATATATAATTCAAGGTTTACCACTCCATGTGGTATAATTTCACAAGTTGGATAAAGTATTTATCCTAAAGAGTCACAAGTGAAAACTAGAGAAATATCATCTCAAAATAAAAATCCTATATACCCTCACAAAGTAAAAAGCAAACACCACAATTCAATGTTTCCAAATCACTACCTACTTACCAAATATGTAAGTATAATTTCACAATCTATTTCCATAAGTGGGAGAAATAAAATACTAACCACAAAGATGTATCAATCCAACCTATCCTAAAAATTCTATTTGAACAAGAAGTATAAGATATTATCACACAAAATTCAAGGGAATATAGTCAAATAACATTTAAAAAACAAGTTCCCATTTGAGGATATACTAATCAACATCATAGAAATGTGCATCCTCTCAGTGGATTATAATAATGTCAAAGGAGAATGAAATAATAAAAACACACCTCTAAGCTAACTAAGAGAGATGAAACTTCTTACAAAACCATGTAACTTAAGGGTGCTAATCCATGAATAGACTCTTAACAAAAAGGAATTCTCAACTAAAACAACAACACTCTACTACAAGAAAATTCCCACCGCAATAGATGGTACCAAACTAAAAATGGTCTTAGAAGAGTTTCCACTCCTAGGATTTATGAATATAAGACATAAAAACTAAAGCACATATATTTAAGTGAGAATCATCCTATGCTTATTAAACACTCACAACATAAAACACAAATGGTAAAGCTGACTTGATTACCAAGAAGGATGTATTCATACTTGAGGTGTTTGATCTAAGTGATCAAACTATCATAAAAATCTCTTGTTTATAAATCATGAAAAATGTTATGTACTCACCTACACAACATATTATATAACCATCACCATAGAGAAACTTGATAATATAACCATTTAACAACTCTAATGGAGTTCAACTGCTCCTAAGGTACACACTCAATGTATCATACACATTTCTCAAATGTCTCATATTGACAATAGTCACCAAACCATACATGAGGATCTATCAAGTCTTAAAACACCAATCATGGTGTAACATGGTTTTGCACTAAGGCACCACAAATACAAAGTACCAGTGTAATAATTCATGTCACTAGGTTCACACTGGTGAATAAGAGGACATGAAAAGGCCAATGGACTCATTAGATCTTAGAGTTTGAGCCACAACTCTAATATCACATGTAATAACTCTACTAGGGTCAACTAGAAGTATGCAATTTTTAAAAAATTTAAACCCATATACAAAAAATAGAACACACCATGAGAATTT